>CM065715.1:24629657-24657157 GCA_033310375.1 Conus canariensis
AGGAGGAGGAGGAGGAGTAGGAGGAAAACACACACACACACACACACACACACACACACACACACACACACACACACACACACACACGGGCGCGCGTGCGCGCGCGCTCTGTCAACTAAAATAGTGTGATTACATCAACTTTAAAAATGAATTTAAAAAAGGCAACCATAGCAGCCACATTACCATCTACACGTACCTACAGCAACAACGTCGACAGCAATGACATAACGACAGCAGCAGCCACATCAACGACAGCAACAACAACGAAGGCACAACCAACAATCATAACAATACGGCAGACTGAGCTGGTGCCGCAACAACAAGAGCAACCGAAGAACAATAACAACGCAACTACAGCAACACACGCCATGACGTCCATAGCAACAGCATCAGTTTATACCGCCACTACTACCACCAAGGTGGGGGCACTCACACCCGTAGAGCAAGAATAACATAATAAAGAGAGCAGCAACTGATATTCTTTCAAAAGCAAAAGTATCAGTAACACCACCACCACCACCGCTGCCGCCAAGACAAATGCAACCACAACCTCAGAACAAGAGCAACATAGCGACAGCAACAACCGACATGATGTCAATAGCAACAGCATGAGTTACACTACCGCCTCCATCACCACCAAAAAGAAGGCGAGGAAGGAGTATAAGGGAGGGAAGAAAAGGTATGTCAAGCAAGAACAAACCACAAGCGTGTGCCAGGCCATGTCGATGCTGTTTGGTGGTATCAGTGAAGGCTTGATCTGCCCCCTTACCCTTCCCCCTAACTCCCCACCCACCCCCACCCCCAATCTTCCGAGTTGGTTATCCCCCTTGGCATATCACCCTTTCTTGCGGGGACATGGAGATACAACGTGAATGTAACGGAGCCGAGTTTATGTTGTGATGATTACAGCCTAAGCCAAAAACACAGAGCTTTTTCAGGGCTGTTAAACTAACACAGGATGAAACGAAAAACAACCGTCACGTCACAAAACGAATCGCACCAACGGAATAAAGCATATCCCTAAAAAGAAACAAATGATAAAAGCTGTTACGACGTGGTAGCTGAAGTGTTGGAACCTTATGGCATTGAAACTAGGCTGTGCTGAGAGGGCCAGCCATTCCCCTAGATTTCTCACTTACAGATTTTTTTAAAAAATCATCAAAAGAAATACTGAAAATGTCTAAATGCCAACCCCCCCCCCTCCCCCCCAATACATAGAAAGCCATAATTATGGGCAAACAGACCCGGCAGAATGGATAGCTTGTGTCGACTCTGCTTAGTGCAATTTTCACGTCCTATTCGTCAGATTACAACAACAAACAACAGCAACAACAACAAAAAAAAGAAAAAAAGAAAAAGAAAAAAGTTAGTTGGTTATAAACTGCTATCAGATAAAGAAGAAAATTTTTATAAGTGTTTCAAAATCAAAGACGGGGAATGGTTCACAAAAGAAAAGAAAAAAACAACTGTAGATGACAGTGACGAAGCAAAAAGAATTACAAGAAAAAAGATGAGTCAAAAGAGAGTGACAGAACTGAAGAAGTTACTGACACAGAACGTCAGCGGCAGGGAGAGTGGGGTGGGGGAGGGGAGGGTAGCTGTTTGTATTGAAGGCAAAAATAAACAAACAAACAAACAAACAAATCACCCAACCAACAACAACAAAAAAAACCCTGATCACCTAAAAGAAGGAAATACTGCACACATTCAGCCTGTCACAATATCAAATCCGAAAAAAGTCCCAGTGAGACTTACCACAGGGGTACATCAGGTTGATGATCTTGATGTCCAGGAAGCTGAGGCCTGGCTGCGTTCCTATCACGTTCTGGTACTTCGGGTCTGTGGTCTGCATGGTGATCCCGTTGTTTATCGAAAACGCCTGCACACCGAAAACATACCGTCTCTTCTCAGCTTATTTCTGTGGGGGGAGGGGGAGGGGAGGGAGAGGGGCTCTCTTCCGCTGGTCAGCAGCCAGGGCTTAGGGTGAAATTTCAGGAACAGTTTGTGCTGATAAGAATACTGTTATGCGGTTCGTGCTGTGAACAAAAATATAAAAGACGAAGTCTGAATTCAACATAATTATGTACTAACTCATGGCACTTTACATCTTTTCCCTGTAAACTTCCTTACGGAAGCCATGCCTTTGTGAATACTCTCTCTCCCTCTCCCCTCACCCCCTCCCCCACTCTCTCTCTCCCTCTCTCTCTCTCTCTCTCTCTCTCTCTCTTCCCCTCCCCCCCCCCAACCTCACCACGGCCAACATCACCACCACAACCACTTCCACCACCTCCATCACAACAACATCATCAACAGCAACAACAAAATGGTAACCCACACAGAGACCCCCACACAGACACCGATAGAGCCAGTACCACTCGGTCCCCGGGTAGCCTGACCGTTTTGCCGTAATGCATGATGCTGAAGTAGTCGTAGGGCACTTCGTAGTCCTGGACGACATTCCAGGAGTGGCGGTCGAAGTTGAACAGCATACGGGGGGCGATGTTGCCGTGGATGATCCTCACGTAACCATCACGGTCCGGCCGCGTCTGTTCGTGGTGCAAGCCCAAAACGTGACCCAGTTCGTGAATCACGATCCGTTTCTGTCCACATGGCGAGGCCACGCGCATGGGCACACGAGCGCGCGCGCGCGCGCGCGCGCACACACACACACACACACACACACACACACACACACACACACACACACACGCACGCACAGAATTGAAGCCACAAGCTGGTGCGTGCATTTATGTGTATATCAAAATGTAACGACTTGGTATCTAATTTACGTGTGTTCTCTTGCTGGAAGAGACACCCTTCGCACTTACGAACTCCCGTCAGCTAGCGAAAAGCTAATGGAGTGAGGGACGATCCACACGATATAAACAGATATAATGAGCGTATCCAAGTTAACATACGTATATATATATATATATATATATATTATATAACATATATATATATATATAAACACACAAGTAAATGATGAAAAAGAGTGATGACAGCGAATCTAAAATAAAAGCATGGGCTTAATAGAAATGAATCATTTGTTTCTTTGAGACCACAGCACGTGATACTGTCATGGCGCCATGTCCGCCTCCTCGCAAATCCAGCTCTAAATAGCTTGTAGAAGTGGTTTTAAGAACAAAGGTTGAAACGGCACAGGTACATGCACTGCGGTATTGGGAAGCCCGTTCTGCCTCACCTCTTCTGCATGCAGTCTTCAGCTGCAATTGAACGTGAATTATAAAGCATCCAGAACTCGATCAATCACTTTTGGTCCTGTCAGAGCTGCAGCACACAACAGCCTATCCCTGGGAGGCCCCATCCGCCTCGCCTCCTGTGCACGTTCAACCCTTGAAGCGGTGAATATTGCTTGATGTGAACAGTACGCGTCAAAAGGCCTGGTTCACCTCTCAGGGTCTTGTCCGGGCTATAGCGCATAGCCTCTGATCAGGTCCGTCTCATCCAGTTGATTAACAGTAATTTGGTTTTAGCACTACGACAGAAACAGACTGAAATTGCAACCGGTGCAACTTTTATCCTTGGAGCAACCCTACAGCCTTGGTGGACCAGTGACCGATGAATAGTATGCAATGTGTTTAATGGTCTTTAAGGCGATCCATACTCGCTTTGTTGGTTTGTTGGCTGGCTGGTTGGTTTTCTGCCATTTTTCACAATTCAGTGTCATCGACTATTTGTATATGAAGTGCATAATTCTGACCAATTTCTGAGAGAAATGAATCTTCAGAAATTGATCGCTCAGACTATGGGACCTATTTAGAATCGAATTTCAAGAAATGAGGCTTTGAATGTAGGTGCTCACTAATTAGGAAGTGAGCTAACTGATGTACAGTTTCACCTAGCACAGATCAGATCAGACTGTGGTCACTCGGCAGACCCCGACACTGGACCATGGCTGGACTGACTTGGTTTGGAAGACTAATTGGAGGTCGGGGAGACGACCATGAGAGTACTGTGATGCTGTAGCTTTTTTTTTCGCTTTTTTGTGCTTTATCTAGTTTTTAATAGTCAACCTGAGCATATGGAGGGGTTGATTTCCACAAAAGGAACAAAAGGGAATCATTTGCAACGGAGTTGACCCATGCCAAGTTTCGCCTCAGATATCGGATCAAGATTTGTTTTGATGTTTCACGCACTCTTCTGGAACCAGCCATTCATACAGTGATCCGCCCCTGTTGCTAGTCTGTCCGTGTAGTTGGAACATCAGTTAGGCGTCTGGAACCAGCCATTCATACAGTGATCCGCCCCTGTTGCTAGTCTGTCCGTGTAGTTGGAACATCAGTTAGGCGTCTGGAACCAGCCATTCATACAGTGATCCGCCCCTGTTGCTAGTCTGTCCGTGTAGTTGGAACATCAGTTAGGCGTCTGGAGACAGCCATTCATACAGTGATCCGCCCCTGTTGCTAGTCTGTCCGTGTAGTTGGAACATCAGTTAGGCGTCTGGAACAGCATTCATACAGTGATCCGCCCTGTTGCTATCTGTCCGTGTAGCTGGACATCAGTTAGGCGTCTGGAGACGCCATGGCAGGCTGTAAGGTCGTAGCTGATGTCATTCGGGTCGGATGCTTCCAACAGTTCCATCGTGCCTCAGGCGTGGCTGTGGCCACGACGGGGATGTCGCAACACATTCAAAGACGCTCAAACGCTTTTATTACCCCGGCGTCCTGGCTGCTAGGCCATTGCTTCACTGTGGTGAGTGTGATGAAAGCTGTGACGCCGATGTTGTTAGTCGAGTTTGTGAATGTACAGGGCTGAAAACAACAGCCATGCCTTGTTGGCCCGGGGTACGACGGGGTAGAAAACGTGAGGAGCCGTGGCGTAGAGCATGCACTGTCCTGAGATCCGGTCACGTCCATTGGTTCGAGTCTGGTTTGAAATAAAAGAAAGAAGAAAACAACAGGCTGGTGTAGATGTGGAAGATGATAGTGTGAGGTTCGACTGTGGTTTGAAATAAAAGAAACAAGAAACCAACAGACTGGTGTTGATGTGGAAGGTGATGGTGTCCGCTCACTTCCCCTCTTCTCTAACCTTCACAAGCTGTCCCTCCTCTTCTCGTCCCCACCACCAACCCCAAACGAATCCTCAATGGCTGAAGGATGGGGTTCATCCGTTGCAGAAGATACAACGGGTGACTAACGATGTGACCAGTCACTGGTAACAAAGAAGTTTGCATACTTCAGCGAGTCACGATTCCGACATTTGTGTAATTAGCAGTATGTATGCATACTGATATACTGATACATTCATAACAGAGACCGATATGGAAATGAAAAAAAGAATCCTCATCATCATCTACATACACAAGATACATGTTGTCTTTCAGGGCAAAAACTGTTCTTTAAAAAAAGGAGGGGGGGGGGGGTGGGAGGGGGGGGAGGTCCGTTCTACCTGTAGTCTACCAATTGTGTGTGTGTGTGTGTGTGTGTGTGTGTGTGTGGTGTGTGTGTGTGTGTGTTTGCGTGTGAGCGCGCGCGCGCGCGTGTGTGAGTGTGTGCGTATGTGAGTGTGTGCTTGTGTTGTGTTGTGTTGTGTGTGTGTGTGTGTGTGTGTGTGTGTGTGTGTGTGTGTGTGTGTGTATGTGTGTGTGTGTTCCTACATACTGGAAAATGTTAACAGACGAGAGCTTTGTTTACCTACCTGTCGGCACCCTGGTGCCAGACCAACGTCTTGAGCGCCGCCAAACATCCCCACACGTGAAAAGCAGCTGCAAACAGCATTCAGCAGACACATGAGTCAAGCCTCTGTTAAAACTAACAATAATCACAGTAGTAAGATGGGTGGACCAGCCCACCATGTTGTTGTTAGACCTGTGACTCAGAATAGGGCTGCTGTAATCGTGAAAGGACCCAGAATTACACTTTCATGTGCACATGCCCTCCTCCCCTTCCCCAATCTCTCTTCCACATCCACCTTTTCACTCCCAACCTTCCAAATATACACATACACGCGCGCACACGCACGCACGCACGCAAGCGCACGCACGCACACACCACTCATAGACCACACACACACACACACACACACACACACACACACACACACACACACACATCAGAGAGACGGAGGGAGACAGAGATAGAAGAACGGGCTGGGAATAAACTCTCTCTCTCTCTCTCTCTCTCTCTCTCTCTCTCTCTCTCTCTCTCTCTCTCTCTCTTTCAACCTTTTTCCCCAACAAGGGGAAAAAAAAATCAAAGCTGGTATCGGGGGAAAATACTCGTTAGCCTATACTTCGGTTCCCTCGTTCTCTGTCTGTCTACCCCATCCCCCACTTCTCTCTCTCTCTCTCTCTCTCTCTCTCTCTCTCTCTCTCTCTCTCTCTCTGTCCGTAAGAAATCTTATTTATCACCGTTATGGAATCTCGTGTACCCCACTGGCACTAGTGCTGTGAAAAAAACTAAAACCAATAAAGGGTCTCTCTCTCTCTCTCTCTCTCTCTCTCTCTCTCTCTCTCTCTCTCTCTAGTCTGATTGGTTGACGATCTCAACAACCATTCAGTATAATCTCTGACAAATCTATTACAGCTGACAGAACAAAACATGATTTCAAATTACTGAAAGAATTTTGTAAATCCAAGAGCACAATGTCCAAACTCTGGTTGACTGTATATGAAGTATATAAACAAAACTATATTCATTGAACCAGTCTAACTCTCCAGGTCTGCACCAGTTATCTATGAACATCTTGCATGCATGTATAACATCTGCATAGAAAAATGTTATATCCACAACCTTTCAAAGATGCCAAAGTGCTGCCATATTTCAAATCTTGTGATCCAAACAACCCTTCAAATTACAGACCGATATCGATTTTATCTACGTTGTCTAAACCATTAGAAAAGCATCTAAAGCAAATGATCCAATCCCATTTTGGTACATACGAATTATTTCATTCTAATCAAAGTGGTTTCAGGAAGGATTATTCTTGTCATACTGTGCTAACTAATCTCATTGAACAGCGGCATTCAAATATTGATAATGATGGATCAACTGGTTTAGTGTTTGTGTAGATTTTGTTAAAGCATTTGACACACTCAATCACAATCTTCTTCTGAGAAAAGGTTCTATGTATGGTCTGTCGATAGAGTCTATCAATCTTATTTCATCCTTCCTTTCTAACAGAAGACAAATAGTTTTTCAAGACTTTACATCATCTTCGTTCATGTCAATCAGACATGGACTTGCCCAGGGATCAGTCGTAGGTCCAGTTTTGTTTTTTATCTGTATTATTAATCTTTCATTGCATATTCCATCCCCCTGCGAGCTGTTTGCTGATGACACCACATATCACAATAAAATCATAAACGCAAATTTTGCATCAATGGTTTTACAAAAAGACGTTAACAATCTTGTTGCGTGGATGGAATTTAATCATATGGCTCTTCATCCTCAAAATCAAAGCTAATGTTAATAACGACAAAACAGAAACGTCAAAGTATGAAATCTAAAGTGACTGATGTGAAAGTCCATGATCAAATTTTATAATAATAATAATAATATAATGTATAATACTTATATAGCGCATTTCTTGTTGTACAACTCAATGCGCTTACATCCACCATTTGCACTTATTCATACAATATTCATGCACACAGCAAAAAGAAAATACACAATGGCAGACGCACCTACATGCATAAACTGTCTCACCGAACTAGTTGTGGAGGAATTTAAGAGAGATCTAGTCATCTACAGAAGAGAATAGGCTTTTTGGAAGAGGTAAGTTTTGAGCTGAGATTTAAAAGAAGAAAGAGTAGGCTGATTACGAAGGTCTTCAGGGAGGGAGTTCCAAATAGAAGGTGCTCTAAAACTGAAGGCTCTTTCGCCAACAGATTTCAGAGAACGCTTAGGGTTTTCAAAAGTTTTTGTGAAGAAGAGCGAAGGGTACGAGAGCTTTGGTAGGTGCAGAGAGAAGAAGAGAGATAGTGAGGAAGAGATTCATTGAAGTGGCGGAAAGCAAGAACTGCCAGTCTAAATTGCCACCGATACTGTATGGGAAGCCAGTGCAGTTCGATCAGCATGGGAGTGATGTGCTCACACCTCCTCCTCTTCAAAACAAGTCGTGCAGCGCTATTTTGGACTCTCTGCAGCCGAGCAATCTGTTCTGCGGGAAGCCCAGCATAAACAGAGTTGCAGTAGTCCAATCTTGACATCACCGTGGCACAGACTAGCCTGACAGCTACTTCCCTGGATATAAAACGTCGGATGGAAGCAATACGTCTCAGCTCCAAAAAGGATGAGCGACAGACTACAGATATTTGATTCTGCATGGTCAGACACTGATCAATGGTAACACCAAGGTATTTGACAGAGTTACTGAAAGGCAATTCAGTACCATCAACAACCATTGACTCTGACTCAACGAGTTTGAGGCAGGAGGAGGTTCCAACGGGCATGACTTCAGTCTTTTCACAATTTAATTTAAGCTTATTACTTGTCATCCATTCCTGCACACTGCTGAAACTGATTCCCATTGATTAGATAACAATTACACTAGGTCTTTTCGTGTCGCTTCTCTAACTGGTAAACTTTCAAAAAAGTTATTTCAGCTTGATAGAATAAAGCATTTTCTTGATCAGCACACTCGAAAATTATTCTTTCATCCATATATACAACCAGATATTGACTATGCATCAACATGCTGGGACGTAGCATGTAAAAACTGTCTAAAACCTCTCGAAAGCTTATGTAGATGATCTATCAAGCGCATACTTCTTAAATCTTCTCTTCAAGTGAATGATTACACAATATTTAATATACTCCCTTTTCTTCTAAGATGCCGATTTAATAAAGTTGTTTTCATGTATAAAAAAAAATGAGCAGTCTTGTGTCTCACTATCTTTGCGACCAACTCCCAGTGAATAATGTACGATATAAAGTAAACTGTTCGCTCGCCAGCCGATGACAGATCTGTTCATGTCCTGTTTCACACATTCGAGTGGAAAATTATGGAATGAAACTCCTGATCATCCAAAGAATGAAACTCCTGATCATTCAAAGAATGAAACTCCTGATCATCCAAAGAATGAAAACAGCTTGGTATCATTCAAAACTATTTATCACAGGTTATTGAACATCTATCAACAGCCCACGCACCTTAATGTTTCATTATTTTTTTTTTCAATTTGATGCCATTGCACATATTCTGATACACGTCTGCTAGTCAACCTGTCAGCCTCTGTGTGTGTGTGTGTGTGTGTGTGTGTGTGTGTGTGTGTGTGTGTGTGTGTGTGTGTGTGTGTGTGTGTGTGTGTGTGTGTGTGTGTGTGTGTGTGCGTGTGTGTGTGTGTGTGTGTGTGTGTGTGTGTGTGTGTGTGTGTGTGTGTGTGGTGAAGAAGAGGGCGGAAGTATGGGTTTTCATGAAGTTGATGTTTTGAACCATCTTGATTTTCTGCATTCGATTTTTCTGGTTCGTAATCATTTTGTTTTCCCTTTTCTTGGCGATAATGTACATTTTGGAAGAAGGAAGCAAGTGAAGTGATTGAGAACTCAACAGAGATGAACGAAAGGAGGAAAAAGCATGGATACGGGTAAGGAGGAGGACTAGACAAGAAGAGGACAGAAATGGAGGGTGGTGAGAAGCACAAACAAGAAAAACAACAACAGCAACAACAAAAATACCAGTGAAAAGAAGAAAAAAAGAGACAGTCAAAACCACTTCCACTTACCCTCCACCGTTCATGAAAAAGATCTTGTTCACATCGGCATTCGTGGCTTGGCGAAACGTGAGACAGCTGTATTTTTGCCAGTCGTTCATAGCTGCTAGAATCTCTTGTTTCTGGAACTCACCTGGAGAAAAGAAAAAGCAAACAAGCTTGGCATTAATAGGCCACAGTGCAAACGCAGTTAGATGGAAGTGGAAAAAACGGTACCTGTATTTTGGCAACCTGATAATTTTTTTTCAGGGTTAATTATTAAATAATAATTTTTTTCAGGGTTAATTATTAAACAATGAAACAAACCAGTGATAAATGATGTATCTTCTTGTCTTTAGAAGTCACGAGTGATGTATACGTCATATTCAGGCTCTGAGAAGCTTCTATAGCTTAATTGTCTCCCCTGGATTTTCCTACAGCTGTTTTGTCTCCCACCGGATTTAAAAAAAAAATATTTTTTTTTTATTAAAGTGCCTCAGAAATAACTAGATTTTGCAGTCCCAGACAAACTTATCAATATATTTTATGTATTCAAGCAGGCTGACTAAATCCGTTTTACCACGTCTACACATAACAAATTTTAAAAAATCATTTCTACCCCCTTCACATACTGCCAGCAGAGCAGGCAGTACTGACAACATTGTAAAGTCCTTGAGGGTCTAACGATAACACGATGCGCAGACAAGTACATTCGAATGACGTCAACCAAGTGACAGTGACAGAGATCAGTGACAGATTGTAACATCCGGTTGTATACACGCCAAAACTCGTCGCTGTCATATGTTATAATCACCAGGCGCTCAGCGCGCAACTGTCCTCAGTTCCGATGTGTACAGAGGTGTACACGAATCTTGGAACCACACACCACAACCATGATGTCCAAGAAGCTACACACAAACAGTGTGGAATGCAGGATAGTGAAGAAGGAAGTGTTAAGTCGAATATCTGGTAAGAAATCTTCCAAGCCAGTATGGAGTGCAAGTAAAGAGACTGATCACCAAACAAACTCTGATCAAAATGGTGGAATGAAATCTGAACAGGGCCATGTTAAAGGAAGAGTTGGAGATTAATCTCAGCATCACCTGGACAGACTGCTCTTCAACTGAATCTGCAACACGTCCCGGTGATTTTTCGTCGAGGACACGGTACCTTTCTGACAAAGCGGTATCCATTTGTTTGCTTTTATGGACTGTTGAAAGGACTTCAAGTCAACATGAATCCCGCTTACTGCGCTACAACTCCACGTTCAAGAAAATAACTCTTGACGGTTTATTCCAAACTCTACCTTCAAACAAGAAACTGGAGTTGTTGGCAGGGTAGAGTATTTCTAGAGTTTGAATGCTGTGAGATGGAAGCCAAGTAAATGAAGACTTCTGTATGGTCCCACACCAGGACAAACAGTTTCTGGCTGTCCACAGCAGTTATGAATGTAGAGTCCATGTCAATTGATCAAGCCAGTAGAATTAAGTTCTTTTAAGTTTGAAATCACTTAAGCTTAAAATCAGTTGAAAAAGTGGTTATGGTTATTTAAGGTCTGTACAACATGCCAGTGACCCACTTTCTTTCAAATGAAATTACATGAGTACGTAGAGAAAAAAAATCCAAAGTGTTTTAGGACACTTTAATCATAGACTTCAAAGGTGTTCTGCTGATGTTTCTTGAGCTAGTATACTTGTTTTAAGCATTTGAAATTTCAGATGGAGCACTAGATAATGTGAATAAATCAACATGCGTTATAATGAATGGAGAAAGAACACCAAAACACTCAAAAGGAGAGAGTGGTTTGATCACAGATACTGGACACCCTCAAGCTGGTGTGTTTGGAGGAAGGAAAGAAAAAAGATTGAAGTATGGTGTAGACGGGGTGAGACAAGAAACTGGCTAGCTTTCGTGTGAAGTGGACTGGCTGGAAAATACTATAAGAAAGTAAACCCTCGATTTGGGAATCTCAACTTCTAGCAGAATTAAAACAATGGCATTTGTTTAAATAACAGTGCTAGACTTACTGAACAATGTGTAGAAAGGCACTAGCTCTGACTGAGAGAATACTGGTTGTGTAACTTACCAATCAAAGGATTTTATCGTTTATGGTGCAGGGAAAGAAAATAAAGGCTCTACACATTTAGAAAGTACTAGCACTTTAACCTGGATACACTGTGACGTGACAATTGACAGCCATCACCATCCTCTCTCTCTCTCTCTCTCTCTCTCTCTCACACACACACACACAGCGACCAGGCTTATCAGTTTACGCCATTTTACAATGACCACCTTCACCCTCATCAGCCATCTCGTCCTCTCACTACCTTTCCTCTGCCTGGCTGGCTGATCTTTGTAGCAATCCGACACAACAATGATGACGATGACAGAGACTTTTGTTGACGTAATCCAGTGCAGCTCGTCGCCATCACTACCTTCTCTCCTCTGTTTTGCTTTTATTTCTTCCAAGCTGATATCAGGTGGTGGCGTGTTTCTCGTGAAAACCGCCCAAGCACTTTCTCAGCCACCCACGCCACTACAAACAAAACTGCCACAACCCTATCTACCTTCCTCTGTCAGTCCGCCTTCCCAGGTACGATCACTGTAGCGCTGTCGTGCCTGTTCTATCCATGCATTACGCAAATTCCACGGACAGACCAGCTGTCCATGTCTTCATATGTCTCATAGGCGTGGACATCTTTACTTTGAAGAACGCCAGGATCGCAGAGATTGTCATCTCTCCTTCTAGATCACCCCGCTTCCCCCTTTCAAATGACTAACATTTCCTGCCCCTCTTTTCCATATGGATTTTATTGGGTGTCCTGTTATTCTGACAGCCAGTCAATCAGACAAGCATCAGTGACATGATGGGTGGCTGATTACACAAAAAAGGAGAGATCAAGCCTCCTCATCTCACTTCTCCACCAAAGGCTGTAAGATTACCACAGTCTAAAATCAGTGTGAGAAAACAACAACAACAACACCACCAGCGTCCACCAGAGAGGGAAGTGTTTACCTCTCCTACTCTGAGATCCTGTGTCAAGTTTTACTGATCATCCCAGAAGAAATGTAAATTGAAGCTAAGTTTCTAAGTGTTGAGACTATGCACTGCTTACATTTATGCCATATATTTTAAGAGTACAACTTTTTGCCAGCACTGGGTAACATCTGTGATGAATGAGTATCAGATTTCAACAGTCAAGCTCTATGCCAATACTGAAAGATCTGTTAAGACGATTCATGAATACTATATTTTAACAGTATAACTTTTTGCCAGTACTTTGTAAAATCCGTTAAGGTGACTTAAGGTTATGCTGACTGTCTTAATGCTTTGTAGTAGGTGACTCTAATCAATATGTGTAGTTGGACTAAGTGTATCCCAGTCCCGAATTACTTCACCTGAGTATTTGGACAACATTGAGTTGTTTATCTTCAAGTGTGCAGCAATTTCTTACTATCTCATGCCACATACCAAAATCTACTAAAAAAAAAAAAAAAAAAAAAAAAAAGAACCAGGATGCGAAGCATATAAACGTACTCCCAGTTTTCCAAACCGCTTATAAATCGGCCAAACGCTTTGTGAGATAAGAAATAAAGGCAAAATAACGGTTTCAATGGTTATTTAACCGATGTACACTTTTGAAACTGGTATTTTAGTCCTCACTGGGCTAAAGCCTGTGTACATACCAAATTTCATCCAAATCGGTCAGTATGTCAAGAATAACGGTTTTTAACGGTCAGATTTTGAAACACTATACGGAAGTGCCATTTGTGTGTGATAACCCTTTTACATACAAAATTTCATTAAAACCCACCAAATATATAAAAATAACGTCAAAATAACGGTTTAACGGTTATATAACCGATATACACTTTTAAAACCGGTATTTTAGTCCTCACTGGGCTAAAGCCTGTGTACATATCAAATTTCATCCAAATCGGACAATATGTCAAGAATAACGGTTTTTAACGGTCAAATTTTAAAACACTATATAGAAGTGTCATTTGTGTGTGATAACCTTTCTATATACCAAATTTCATTAAAATCCACCTATATATAAGCAATAACGGCAGAATAACGGTTTTTAATGGTTGTTTAATCCATTTTCAGCATTACATCACTTAATATGGACAGAGGCTCCGATTTGTCACGAGATCATCCAAACCGCTTATAAATTGGCCAAGTACTTTCTGAGATATTCCATATAGAAGAAAAACCGTTATAGGCCGTTACAGCCGTTAGTAACGGCTATAGCGGTAAACTAAAACATCGGGCATCATCCGTGGCCCATAACGAACATACCTACAAATTTTCAGAAAGATCGGCCCAGTAGTTTTGTCTGGAGCGAGTGGAACACATTTTGACCACGGACACACAGACAGACAGACAGACAGACAGACAGAACCACAGACAGCATTTCTTCGTTCCCATTCTAAAGTACTCCCTGTTCTATAAGAACTGGGAGTACAAAAAACAGTGAAGAACTAGAACTAAAGTGAAGACTGGAAAGTAAAGCAAATACATCTTTGTTAATCTTACCTTTGCCAAATTGGAATTGAAATGAGGCAGGGAACAGTAAACAATAAACAGTAAACAAGTGGGGTAACTTTTGCTCCCATAAGAAAACCTAACACAGAGTAACTTTTATTCAGGACTGGCACAGCCTTTTAAACTTGAATAAAGTCAGACAAATACATAGACGAACAATCTAATAGTGGGGGGAAAAACAAGCGCAGGCCAACAACTCAACTGTCTTCACAGTAATGACTTGTCAAAGATTTGGACTTAAGGAGGGTGGGTCATTACTATGAAGACAGTTGAGATGTTGGCCTGCGCTTGTTTTTTTTCCCCCACTATTAGATTGTTCGTCTATGTATTTGTCTGACTTTATTCAAGTTTAAAAGGCTGTGCCAGTCTTGAATAAAAGTTACTCTGTGTTAGGTTTTCTTGTGGGAGCAAAAGTTACCCCACTTGTTTACTGCTTACCTTTGCCAGCTGAGACCTCACACGCTTCGTTAAAGTCATAGGGCAAGTGTGAGGACTCAACAAGCCAGACTTCAAGCAACTTACCTACATAAACCAGATTCTGTAATGTTCACAAACCTGGGATCGTTGACTACCAAAACTGGCCAAGCACTAGATCAAGAATCCAAAGCTACAATATGGCCCCGCAGACATCAGACTGATCAGCCAGCAGGAAGTGCAGCGGGTTCTACATACCTCAGCAACTGAAGAGCTAAGTTTTTTTTAATCTACCCATTGGACTACAACTCTAATCGAACAGAAAACATTCCTTCCCTTCATAATGGGATGAAGTGAGGAGAAGCCAGCCAAAAGAAGGACAAACTAATTCTATTGAAGTTCTGTGAATTTGCATATTTAAAATTTGTGTAAATAGTGAAAACTGTGTGCTTGAAAGCGCACTTAACTAGTGTCAGTCTATTTGTTGTTCATACATCATTTCATGTTTGCACATATTTCTATTTCTGTCTGTCACTCGAAGCACAAGCACTTTTAAGTGTATAAGCCTAAGGTCTATGACTCCTGAGCCATTCTTTAGTGTTTTTTCAACAGTCCCGAAAAAGATTAAAAAAAAAAAAATTCCTGTCTATGACTAGCACTGGGAAGCCGCACCTTCCACCACTAGTAAGAGAGATGGTGGAGGCGAATTTTGATCTAAAAACTACTCAACAATTCTAAGAGAGGACACACTCCGAGTCCTTTCTCTAGAAGACCACACCTGCCAACCCTTCTCTCGTCACATTCACCCAGTGAATTGCTCCCTCCTCCTTACAGCATCCCCTCTCCACCCATCAACCCCCTCACTCTCCCCAGATGTCCTTGTGCTGTTGTTAAATCGAATCCACAAGACATGGATAGTTGCATCTGGAAGCCAGGTCACCTTGGGATGGATATCTTACCTGCAGCTGGAATCCTGTAAGATATGCTTACATTTCTTGTATATTTTCAGGTGCTTCTGCCATTGCAGTTAGATCTGTGGTCTTCTTCCCTCAAATCAAAAGCTGTTCCATGAGAAGATCTAGGGCAGATCAGCTTACAAATCTCCGAGCTCCAACCCGTATCATCATCATCATCATCATCATCCATCATCATCATCATCATCGCCTATTACCCCTCCTGGGGTACAGGCCGCCAACCAAGGACCTCCAGGCATCTCTGTCCTGGGCTCTTTTCTCCAGCTGGTTCCAAGTCATCCCCATGTTCCTGATGTCTGCTTCCAGGTCCCTGCGCCAGGTGTTCCTTGGCTGACCTCTTTTTCGTTTTCCTTGGGGGTTCCATGTTAGGGTTTGTCTGGTGATGTTGCTTGCTGGCTTCCGCAGCATATGTCCAATCCAGCCACAACGTCGTTTCTTGATTTCCTGTTCTGCGGGCAGCTGGTTTGTTCTCTTCCAGAGCTCGTTGTTGTGGATGGTGTCCGGCCATCGGATGCGGAGAATCTTGCGCAGGCAGTTGTTGATGAACACCTGCACTTTCTTGGTGGTGGCAACTGTAGTTCTGCAGGTTTCCGCTCCACACAATAGAACTGCTTTGATGCTGGTGTTGAAGAGCCTGACTTTGTGGTGTTGACTGACAGTTCCTTGGAGCTCCAGATGTTCCGTAGCTGTACGAACGCTGCCCTGGCCTTTCCGATCCTTGCTCTGATGTCGGCGTCTGTGCCCCCCTGCTTGTCAATAACACTGCCCAGGTAGGTAAAGGCTTCTACTTCCTCTAGCGTCTCGCTGTCCAGCATTATCGAGTTGGTGCTGACAGTGTTGGCCTTGAGAATCTTGTTCTTTCCTTTATGGATGTTGAGCCCTACTTGTGCT
Organism: Conus canariensis; assembly: GCA_033310375.1. Taxonomy (NCBI): domain Eukaryota; kingdom Metazoa; phylum Mollusca; class Gastropoda; order Neogastropoda; family Conidae; genus Conus; species Conus canariensis. The sequence continues at coordinate 24,646,141 of CM065715.1, forward strand.
GATGTGGCTGCTACGTATGGCAACGATTTTATTCGGAAGCCAGATTCTGTCAAGCTGTTGGCTTGACTGGCATATTTCTCAGCCTTCTAAATGTTCATCTTGATGTATGACTCGCACATCTACAGGCTGTCTTCCTGTCCATTTGTTCCCTCTGCCAACAATATTAATGTTCGTCAAGGATAAAGGGATTTTAAACGGAAAAAAATGAGAAAGAGACTAGGTTGGTTAAACGTTATTTTCGTTTTGTATGTGTTTCTGTTACTGATATCAATTTAAGAAGTGTCTTGTATTACTTTTTTTTTCATCAATATGTGTACCAGGCTATGTCATTTGCCAACTTCTGTGAACTTTCTTGTCACTGTTACCTGATAAGACTGGAATTAACCTGTTTAACCTGGGCACCAGACAACGCAGGCAGAGAACACCCAATCATTTTTAGTGAAGACAGAACACCATGCCCTGTGATTGTTCATTTTTCTCAGTGGTGAGACGACAGGCAGATTTCATTGACAACCAATTACGTCACGAGCTGGAAGAAAAAAGGAGTGTCAAAGGACTGAACGTGCCACAAGCCCCCACGGTAACACAGGTAGGAAAGATAGATGCAAGAAAGTTAAAGTGATGATCGGCTCCTAACGACACAATCCAAGGATGTGTACATGTACAGGCTGCATTACAATAGGTGGGAAGTACTTCGGCAAAGAACAAGTCAGAATCAGCAGGAGGCAAGCGATTGCAACAAGGGATCCCCTTCCAGAGATGTCATTGTGATGTCACACAACCCACGACAAAAATGGGCCGGCAGGATGAAGCACTCCCAGCGTGGTCTCGGTACCTCCAAGATCCAAAGAACAGTAGTGTACAGAACATGTGCATGCTGCTTGTCAGTACAACCTTGAGTTAATCTGACATAAATTGGTTTCAGTCAGTCAGTGATACGCTGCTGATTTTTCCTCCCAATTTTACAGAATATGACGAATCACGTGGTCCATATACATACTGATATGTTTCTTTTGCATTCCCGGCTATACTAGATCCTCAATGCGGTTAGTAAGGCAAAGTCAGCAGTCCACCGATGTGACTCCACCGGTCCCCACAGTCCTCTCCTGGACCTCAACGGACTGGGCCATTGCTTCTTCAGTCGCTGTGGTTGGGCCCGTTGGAGGCTAGAGGTCCGGCGATGTCGCCGCCTGGAGAACCACGGGACGAACACCATACTTGTGATCTCTTTTTTCATACTGAAATGAAATGAAAAAGAGATCACAAGACGAAGTGTCAACAAACTTGTATGCAAATCAGCTTTTTCCCCCCAGTTAAAATCCAGCTCATCTTCAACACAAACTTGATAGATGTTCTCTGAAAAGGTGAAAGGTCAAACAGCACATCTTTTCGAATTAAGTACAGCCTTTATTTTTGTCCTCATGCACCAAAAATAGTAACGTCATCTGATTGACGGAGAGAACCTGCGGCTCACCGCCGACCCGCCGCAGTGACAGACGACGCTGTGACGTCACTGAACACAGCCACGTTGCACGAGCTATGCGACAGGCAGGCAGGCGGGATCAGACGGCTATTTTAGGAACACGTCTAACACGACCCTGACCTGCTTCTATGTTCCATACTCGCTCCTCTTGTTCAAATAATTACCAAACTGTCCCAACTACTAAGCATGTCAAGAGGATATTTTCAATCTTACTCATTTGCTTAAATATTCTTAATCCGTTTTTCAGTGCTCCCCCCTCCTACCTCACCATCCCACCCCCACTCCATTTTCCTTTTTCATAGTAACTCTACTGCAAGCCGACTCTGGTGTGTGCTCCCCCCCTGCCTCCCCACGCCTCTTAGAATACACCGACGATTTAGACATTATTCTCTCTCTCTCTCTCTCTCTCTCTTACACCCACCACACACACACACACACACACACACACACACACACACACACACACTAACACACACTAACACACACCCCACACACACACACAAACACTCTCTCTCTCTCCTCTCTTACACACACACACACACACACACACACACACACACACACACACACACACACACACACACACACCATTAACACACTAACACACACACTAATACACTAACACACATACACACTAACACACACACATACACACACACTAACACTAACACACACACCACACACACACACACACACACACACACACACACACACACACACACACACTAACACACACACTATACACAACACACACACACACACACAACACACACACACACACACACACCCACATACACACACACATAATAACACACACACACACACACACACACACACACACACACACACACACACACACACACACACACACACTTAAAGTACAATCCTGGCTTTAAAGAAGACGATGTCAAAGGCATATCTGTCCACCATTTTAACAGTTGTTACAAAGTGTCTGACAACGATCTCGAAACGTCATCATGAAAAATGTGTGTTGTCTTTGTAATTAGTTTGTTCGTGTTAACCGGCGGAGTTACTTTAATGTCCTTTTAAAATTTGTTACTCATAACACCTGTCACCTTTTCATAACCACACTGGGTGCGTGCCATATTAAAAAAAAAACTGCTTTGATGAATAAATAAAGTGACTGTTTCCAAAGTAATCCAACACAGTGACGGATCTGTTTCTCGACGACACATTCCGAGCACGTAAAATGTATTGATCTGTCGTTTTGAAGTGGATGCATGATTAAAAAGCGTCTTAAGATCAGCTGATCCATTTGTGTGAGATCACTGAGCAATCTGTTCTCGTTTCTTCGTTCTTTGGCAACATCTTGAAGAGATTATTAGTATACAACTATGTGTTGAACACATTTCATTCTATTGATTTCAAAAGATGTGGTGAGCTATAAATCAGTGGAGGTTCTTTGTAACGAACGAGTCTCACAGGGGGAAAAAAGCCACATGGTAAAGATCACTTTAAATCGTAGTCAGTAAGCTGCCACATTTGGAAACTATCCACATTACACTCACAAAACATAAAGCAAGAGCTGTCATATCCGACAACAAACAATCACCTGTTCCAGCTTTTTTTTTTTCTTCTGGCAGAAGATACAGCTGTTTTAACAGCAAAGCAGACCGCATGAAGAAAGCTCCTGTCTTAAGCCATTTATAACATGTCTGTATACCCCATCACTCACTACCAACCATCTCAAACCCCTTCTGTTACTATACACACTTGTGCTATACAGCTTTGCGGCAGGTGTGTGTGTGGGGGGGGGGGGGGGGGGGTGCGTGCGTGCGTGCGTGTGTGTGTGTGTGTGTGTGTGTGTGTGTGTGTGTGTGTGTGTGTGTGTGTGTGTGTGTGTTCTTCAATGCAACGGCTGTTCACCTACATGATCTTGATTTTCGCCCCCTTTGTAATCCTATGCGAAGTATGTAAACTTACATACCTTGTATTTATTTTAGAATGTCTCCTTGCATAGTGAAATTCTTGTATGATCTGGTTCAAACTCAGCGCTGACGGTTTTACATTGTCAATCGAAATAAAGTCGTTAAGAAATGGAATGTGCGATCTTACTTCGAATTCATCAGTTGATAACGTGGGGTACCGATATAACTTTGTTATGCGTTCCAGGGCACTCCTGTGTACGTGGCACTGATTTTAGCTGATCTTTATGCAAAGGAAGCCTGCATGAAATACATCCGATGTTTTGCATTGTGATGTCCCTTTTCCTTCATCTGAAGCTATTCACATTCTCACAAGTTCTGTCTGGAACATGAGACTGAAACAACACCTCGATGATTCAGCTCGGAAACACGGCTGGATATGACTCATCCAACATGAAAGCGTTCTAATCCCACGGGACCTATCCCAAACCGTAACCTAATACATAAACTGCGGGTTAATAGATGGTTAGGTAGATATTAAGACCGACACCTGCTCGTGCATATGGTCAGGTTCTTGACAGTCTTCATTTTGTATTTGACTGTACTGGAACAAGAACTCATTTGCAGCCTCTTCACGATAAGATCAAGTTTCTTAACCTTTCGCTGACAATCTCTGCTGTGTTCCATATCAGTTAGGAGTCAGGATGGAGTCTGGCACTGTTGGCAGTTTCTTTCATTACTCTCATCCACTCGGAAGATTTATTCAACCCCCCGCCTCCCTTTCTAACGGGTTTTCTTTCTGTCGAATTCGGTAACGTTCAAACTTTTATCGTACTACATATACATATATAGATATCAGTATGGTCCAACGTCTAATTTGCACATCAAGCACGGTTTCTCATTCCCCATCCCACTCCTTTCCTCCCCATTCTCCCTCATCTCCACTCCACATACACCCACAAGCTATTCGATTCTTCACGAGTAATGCGTCTGCGATTATCGCTGCACTTTCGTGTATTGCATGTACATGTGGCCATATAGAATTGATGTTTATGCATAGTAGTGTATATGGGCCCAGACAGAGAGAGAGAGAGAGAGGGAGGGAGGGAGGGCGGGAGAGAGAGAGAGAGAGAGAGAGAGAGAGAGAGAGGGGGGGAGGGAGAGATGGAGAAAGAGAGATGAGAGAGAAAGTGTGTGTGTGTGTGTGTGTGTGTGTGTGTGTGTGTGTGTGTGTGTGTGTGTGTGTGTGTGTCTGCTCGCGCGTGTCCTTGGTATATGTTAATTGCTTTAATATATTGAAGTGTTGTCCTTGGAAACGCAGGAGGAACGGAAGGACAGTACTCAAGGGAGGACAGCACTCTATTAGAGGTAGGAGAGAGAGAGAGAGAGAGAGAGAGAGAGAGAGAGAGAGAGAGAGAGAGAGGAGAGAGAGAGAGAGAGGAGACAGAGAGACAGAGAGACAGGGAAGGAGGAAGAGAGGGAGGGAGGGAGTTAGGGGCTGGGCGAGGGGGAGGGAAGACATTACAGCGCGACAAAAGAATGGAAAGAATGGGGAGAGTGTCTTATTCTGATTTGTTCTGTACAAGAATTTTTCTCCGCGGGTGCGCGCGCGTGTAAGTAAGTGTTCGGGTAAGCATATATGAAATACTAATAGTACACAAAAGAAAACAGAAACAAACAGTCGTCCTACCTATTCAAGGATTTGTTGATATGCTAATTGTAATTACATTTCGTCGTCCTCGGAAACGTACGTTTTGGTCATGACTAATAAAAACACACACACACACACACACACACACACACACACAACACACACACACAGAGAGAGAGAGAGAGAGAGAGAGAGAGAGAGAGAGAGAGAGAAACGACATCCAACACTACACTTATACCACCAGAACGACATCGAACACTACACTGATGCCACTAGAACGGCAAATACGTTAAGGTAGGAAGCGAAAATTGCTATTTTCCTTGTTGCGCCAGATTCAAACTCGGTGTCCCCAAAACTTTAAACTCGGTGTTCTACGAGTGAAATGACTAAGCACCCCGTTTCAGTTTTCAGTTTCTGAAGTCAGTGGATCACATAAGAACGTATCAGGGCGGTCACCCCATAGAAAAGAAATACCCGAGTATCGTCACTGGACACAAACAATAGATGTACACCTATAGACAGCACACACAGCCATTTTCTTTTTGACATAACAATATAACATGGCGTGCGTGTGTGTGTGTGTGTGTGTGTGTGTGTGTGTGTGTGTGTGTGTGTGTGTGTGTGTGTGTGTGTGTGTAACTGCGCGTGTATTTGTGTACGTATATGTGTGTGCATGTGTGAGCGTGTGTGTGTGTACGTGTGTGTATGTGTGTATATGTTTGTTTGTGTGTGTGTGTGTGTGTGTGTGTGTGTGTGTGTGTGTGTGTGTGTGTGTGTGTGTGTGAGGAGAGAGAGAAAGAGAAGAGCATTTACTACGGCGTGCCGCGCGCGCGCGGGTGTGTGTGTGTGTATGTGTGTGTATGTGTGTGTTGTGTGCTTGTGTGTCTGTTTATGTGTGTTGTGTGTGTGTGTGTGTGTGTGTGTGTGTGTGTGCGTGGCGCGCGCGCGCGCGCGCGCGTGTGTGAGTGTGTATGTAAGTATGTGTATGTGTGCGCGCGCACGCTGAAAAAAAATCACACCCAGAACAAGACACAGGACAAGGAGCAAAAAGAAAAAAAAATGAAGGAGAATGAAAGGAGATGACGAGGAGGAAGACCTGAACAAACAAACAAACAAAGGACTCACTGAACGTGAAGGGCGCGAAATCGTAGGGGATCACTCCGTTCGTCCACAGCCTGCCGTCAGGCCCTGGTTTGATGGCTTTTCTCTTGCCGACACTACTGCTACACCACCACCACCCCTTTCACTCATTTACACCATCTTTTGGGGGGGGGGGGGGGGGGGGGTTGCTGTCCCATCTTCTGTGCCACTTCAGCGGCAGTACACCCAGGCCGCTCATTCCGACACCCCGTCCACAGCCACAGCCCGACCCACCCCGGCCCGCCGCAGCCCCGGCACCGGCAATCCACAGGGAGCAGTCAATGTCAAGTCGTCAAGAGGCAACCCACCGGAGGAAACACTGCACTGCTGCCAAGTCGCTTCGGTGGTCTTCAGTGGCGCCTGTTCTGATCTAACATACACAGGACACTACCTACTAAGCCCCCACTGACGACAATAATTGCTTAGTCGCGGAGCCCGCGCGCGTGAGCTCTCCCTCCGGAGGGCGCCACCACGTCCGTCCAACGACAGCCCCCATGGACTCGCCGATACCGGTGACCCCGACGGCACCAAACCAAGGCCACAGACGTGGAGAGGACATCGAAATTGAGGTCACCATGAGAGCTGGGCATGAAGGGCCACAGAATTAGATACTTTTTTCTATGCTGATCGATGAGAATGAGGAGGATGAAGATGATGCTACGTATTTCCATTCCGGTCTGAGACTGCATGACCCGAGAGATACAGACTCCTGCAGGGTTGGACAGGAAATTTGAGCAACACTCTCAGAGCGCATCCATTAAGTGGATCCCAGTCTTCCCAACTGAGCCCGTAGCAAACTCAACTCTGCGTAAGAGCCGGTCGGGGCAGAAAATCCCCATGACTCTGATGGGAATCGAACACACGACCTTCCAGCCGGGAGTCCGCGACGCCAACCACTTCACGACGGCTGGCGCATTTCATTTGCACCATCTTGACTGATCGGAATGGAGGACTGTAGATGGCGTTTGTGATGAAAATGATGATGGTGGTGATCAGAGTGACGAAAGCAACAAGAGACAAGTGTTACAATGATGATGGTAAGCGTTTCAATGAAAAACAAAATCAGTGAATGAACAGACGGTAGTGGTGGTTGTCGTAATAATGGCGACAGCAGGACTGTGACTACTGCTTCTACTACCACTTCTACTACTACTACTACTACTACTACTACTGCTGCTACTTATCATGAAAGCAGTAGTACTGGTAGTAGTGGTGTGGTGGTAGTGGTGGTGGAAGTACAAGTAGTAATAGTAGTAGCATTGGCAACAACAATAACAACGGCAGAAGAAGAAAAAAAAAAAGAAGCAACAGCGGCAGCAGCAACAGCAGTGATAGTAGTAGCAGCAGCAGTAGCAGCAGCCGAAGTAGTATCAGTATCAGCAGCAGTAGCAGCAGAAGTAGGATTAGCAGTAGCAGTGGTAGTAGTAATAGTAGTAGTGGTAGTAGTAGTTGTTGTAGTAGTAGTGATGTACCAATGGCAGTAGTAGTATGTAGTAGTAGTAGTGTAGTAGTAGTAGTAGTATTGTTGTTGTTGTTGTTGCTTTTATTGTTGCAGTAGTAGTATAAGGATGAAGAGAAGAACGAGGGGTAGAGACAATATAGATTGAGCAGAAAGAGAGAGAGAGAGAGAGAGAGAGAGAGAGAGAGAGGAGAGAGAGAGAGAGAGAGAGGGGAGAGAGAGAGAGAGAATGGCTTGCCAGACAGACAAAGAGAGGCAGACACAGACTAAGTAAAGCCAGAGTTCAAGGGAGCAGAAGACAGGGGGGTGCGAAGCGGAATCATGGCCGCGATTGTGGCTGATCTCTGGCACACTCACCCCGCGGATCCAAACCTGTTCCACTGGTCACCGCTGAAGACCATGTCCAGCTCCACGCGGACGTCTTGAAAGCCCAGATCGTTGCTGAAGTTAAAGTCTTCGGCTGAAAGAAGAGGACAGAGTGGCTGGAAGAGCTCCTGTATGGTGTCGTGGAACGTCATGGTCTACTGAAGCACAGGGAAACGTAATATAACGCCGCACGATACAACACGATGTGCTGTAAATGGATGTGTAATACAAAACACTGCAAAGCAGGGCAACACAATACAAGATAGAGCATCACGACACCATGCAATACATGAAAAAAAAATGCCGAGCAAAACAGGGAACTATAACAAAATGCATGGGAATGCGATGTAGTGTAAGACCATGTAATGCACTGCCGCACAGCACAATATCACAGGATGCCATACCTCACAATACAATACGTAGACATATAGCCTAGGGGCGCGCACGCAGGTTCATAAAACATGACACAACACGCAACACATGCACCGTGACACAGACCACAACAATACACATGCAACGTCAATATTAGAACCAGAAGTGACCTCTACAAATCGCAACAGGCCTACCTCAGTACACCCTAATCCAAATTAATGGCAACACACAGCTATAGCAGGCAGTATGAACTGCACGTTTGTTTGCTTGTTGAATTGCTTGCTTGCTTGCTTGCTTGCTTGTTAGCTTGCTTGCTTGCTTGTTAGCTTGCTTGCTTGCTTGTTAGCTTGCTTGCTTGTTAGTTTGAAACTCTGCTGACTGTGAAAACACCGCCAAGATTGAAATGGCGGAGCCTTTCTGTTCATGGTTTTCTGGAAGGATGGAGGCAGGGGCGAGAAGCGGGGGTAGGATAAGTGGCTGGAGAGGGGGCTATGAAATAAAAAGCAAAACGTTACTGTGACACACCGACCTCTGACAGGGATCCAGTCGCTCCCAAACCGCTGAGGAGATCAAGAGATGAAGACGTGTGGGGTGGGGGTAGGGGGGATGAGGATAGGGGTGTGGGGTGGGGGTAGGGGGGATGAGGATAGGGGTGTGGGGTGTGGATCGGACCCCCTATCAGAAATTCCACTTCTTACGTCACCAGACAAACCTTGAAGGTGACACCTACTCCTACATCCCCCTCCCCGGCCAGCCAGTCCATGAGACCGTTGAAGAAACACTTAGGGGAGGGGGGAGGGAGAGGGGGATTGGGGGAGAAGAAGACAGTCTGTAAACGTTGGAATAAAGACACGTTTGGCCCTCTTGAACTCTGCCGTTTTATTGTACAGTCTCGATGGGGCGACCGGGTATGTCTGGCAGCACAACCACTGCCTTTTTCCTGCTGTTTCTCCAGTCATTTCCGTGCTGATCCAAAGGCCAGCACTATCATCATGTACGTCGGCGAGAAGAGAGGCGATGGAGATCCAATCCAATAATTATTTTCAAAGATTTGTACAAAAAAGCCAAGCATGCTGTCTCTCGACTTGTTGAAAAAGCAAAAGCAAAATTCTACAATAACAAGATTGAGTGTGCTCAAGCACGAAGGAACTTTACAAAATTACTGACAATCTGTTGTGTAGAAAGACAAATAGTCAGCTGCCTACTATTTATCCAACATGTGAGCTTCCAGGTCTTTTCTCAGATTTCTTCCACAACAAAATAGCCACTCTCAGACGTGATTTAGACGCAATGGTTGTAGCCAACCCTCCTCTGCCAGGTGAGCTTTTCACCAAAACTTCTCTCTCGTCCTTTCAACCTGTAACATCAGATGCTGTTCGTAACGTCATCATCAATTCCTCTCCCAAAACTTGTAATCTCGATCCTATTCCTACCCCTCTTCTGATTGAATGTCTTGATAGTCTATTACCATCTCTCACAGCCCTTATCAACTCTTCTCTCAACTCTGGCACCTTTCCGGATGCTTGTAAAGCTGCTCTGGTGACACCTCTTCTCAAAAAGGTCACTCTTGACCAAAATGAACTTAAGAATTACCGTCCAGTCTCTAACTTGTCCTTTATCTCTAAAATAATTGAAAAGATCGTCCTCATCCAACTATCCGAATACCTGATTTCCAATAACCTCTTCAATCCATTTCAGTCTGCCTACAGACCAGGACACAGCACTGAGACAGCTCTTTTAAGGATAGTAAATGATCTGCTCCTTTCTTTGAATGATCGCAAAGTCTCGATTCTGGCTCTGTTAGACCTGTCAGCTGCGTTTGACACCATAGACCACTCTTTCTCCTCAGTCGTTTGCACCATCATTTTAGCATAGGTGGTACAGCACTGCAGTGGTTCTCATCCTATCTGTCACGTCGGACTCAGTCTGTCATTGTTGACGGCCAGGTTTCTTCTGCAGCTCCTATATGTTTTGGAGTCCCACAGGGCTCGGTCCTCGAACAGTCCTGTTTGTTCTCAACACCTCTCCATTGGCCAATGTCATTGACAAACACTCAGTCCTTCATCATTCATATGCTGATGATTCACAGTTGCAGAAATCAGCTGCACCTTCTGAAGTTCCCCAACTACTAGAGGCAATGCTGGATTGTATAGCCGATGTCAGATCTTGGATGACAGCAAATAAACTAAAGCTGAACAATGAAAAAACTGAAGCATTGCTTCTCTCCTCTACCCAAATGTCGCACAAAATCAATTGCCCTTCTACGATGACATTTGGTGATGCCACTGTCCCGTTCTCATCCTCTGTTGTCAATCTAGGAGTTACCCTTGACCATCATTTGGAAATGAAAGTTCATGTCAGAAATGTTGTTCGGGCTGCCAATTATGAGCTCCACCGTATTGGTTCCATCCGCCGTTTTCTCACGACCCAAGCAGCAGCCACACTTGTCTCTGCATTTGTTCTGTCCCGGCTGGACTACTGCAATTCCATCCTGTATGGTTCCCATGACTATCTTCTTTAAATACAACCACTAACACCTTCAGGGGCCCATCAGGCAAAAGTTTCACCATCAGATCCCCCTTCACTTGCCGATCTTCCAACCTTGTGTACATTCTTTCATGCAGCCTCTGTTCCAAACTCTACTTGGTGAGACCTACCGT
>CM065715.1:24669657-24699657 GCA_033310375.1 Conus canariensis
TGCGTGTGTGTGTGTGTGTGTGTGTGTGTGTGTGTGTTGTATGTGTCTGTGTCTCTGTGTGTGTGCATACATGCATGTGTGTGTGTGTGTGTGTGCGTGCGTGCGTGCGTGGTGTGTGTGTGTGTGTGTGTGTGTGTGTGTGTGTGTGTGTGTGTGTGTGTGTGTATGTGTCTGTGTCTCTGTGTGTGTATACACGCATGTGCGTGTGTGTGTGTGTGTGTGTGTGTGTGTTGTGTGTGCGTGCGTGCGTGCGTGCCTGCGTGCGTGCGTGCGTGCGTGCGTGTGTGTGTGTGTGTGTGTGTGTGTGTGTGTGGAGAGAGAGAGAGAGAGAGAGAGAGAACAGATATGACCAACCAATGACGTAAAAAGCCCAGGCGACTGTGAAAATAACACCACATGTAGTTGTTAGTCTCGTTAATTGCGTGATCCGTTTTGTTAAAAAAAAAAAAACATCAGGAGTATCTGGGTTTTCTTTCGTGTGTGTGTGTGTATGTGAGGGAGGGAAGGGGGGGGGGGCTTCGTGTGTGTGAGTGTGTGTGTGTGTGGCGCGCGCGCGCGCGCGCGCGCGCGTGTGTGTGTGTGTATATATATATATATATATATATGTGTGTTGGTGTGTGTGTGTGTGTGTGTGTGTGTGTTAAAGACAATTCGCTTCCTTTCCTTTTTACTCGTTTCATATGCAAATGTTTATGATCGACTCGTGTAGAGGTCAACATTCTCATAAGCGTCTTAGAGTGTATTCTAATTAAAATGTAGATCAACCCATCATCATTAGAAATTCGCAGGCAGCTTCTTCAAGTCACCAAGTAAAGATCTTGAGTTTGGGGGAGGGGAGGGGGGGGGTCAACCTTTTATAAAAAACTGGATTGAAAACGATGTACTCTGCATACGGAATTATGTAGACGAGAACAGTGATTTTTTAGTTTCCAGTCTTTTGTTGATAAATATAGTATCAATACAGATTTTGTTACATATAATGCTATGTTCGTGATGTGAAAAAGTATTCGACAGAAACTGGACTAGAAATGAAATACTGTGAGGAAGGTATGATAAGTAAATTATTAACTGAAATCCGTTCAGTTTCAAGAGGAGCTTCACATTGCTACGATTTATTAGATCAAGGCCCAACAGAACCAGGTTTTTGCATTTCAAAACGGAGTGACTGAGAGCGGAAAATGAAGCAAAATTTAGAAAGAGAGGGGGTTAGTTACCGCCAAGGACATAGACAAACAAAGCACAGGACAAGACACAATTCATTTCGACCTCTTGGGTCTCTAACATTTAGGACAGTGAAAACGAAGAACGGGAAACCACTTATCTTCTCATGTTCGCCGCACGACCAAAATGGCCGGCGGGCGGAAACGAGGCCATCCAGAAGGATCATGGGAGAGGAAATAGTGAGGGAGGGGGGGGGGGGGGGGGTGTAAAACAATGGGGTTTGTAGCTTGTTTTGAATAGTGACGGTAGTGATTATGGTGGGTTCGTAATAGTGCTTTGTGGCGGAAAAAAAAATCATAAGAACAAAAATTAAACAAATTATTAAGAAAAGGGAATTTATAAGAAGAAAAGAAAAAGAAGAGAAAAAAATTATCAGAAAAAGACGAATAAAAAAAATCAATTAATAATTAAATAAACGACCTTAATGTGTGGGTAGTTGTATGTGGGTGTGTGGCTAATGCTGATAAAATCAGATGTAGGGAGGAAAAACAAAAAAAAAAATAACCCCAAAAATAATAAATGAAATCTGTAAAAAAATAATAATAACATAAATAAATTAAAAAGAATAATTACAATATATATATAAATTAATAAATTGATAAAAATAAAAAAATGAAAAATAAAAGATGAAAAATATAACAAACAAATAAAGATAAAATAAAATAGAATAAAATAAAATTTAAAAAATGATGGAATAAAGATAAGACTAGAAATAAAATGAAATTAAATAAATGGAGGGTGGCTGCAACTTCTGCAGTAAGTGGGTAGAGGGGGATATGGTGGTGGTGGTGTGTGTATGTGTGTATGTATGTATGTGTGTTGGTGGAAGATATTGCCGACTGGTGTTGAACTGGTGGGTAGGTATATTTGTGTTACTGTTGGATGTTGATGCCTTGGGGCTGTAGCGTACCAAGTTTGGTAATGAGGTTCGATGTGTGTGTGTGTGTGTGCGTGTGTGTGTGTGTGTGTGTGTGTGTGTGTGTGTGTGTGTGTGTGTGTGTGTGTGTGTGTGTGTGTGTGTGTGTTGGTGGAAGATATTGCCGACAACAGTCGAGAAGAAAATATAGCGCAGCTTGAGAACAGAGAGAGAGAGAGAGAGGAGAGAGAGAGAGAGAGAGAGAGAGAGAGAGAGAACTCGGAAAATTTTAATTGCAAAGGCCACCGACCTATCTGCAATGAGGTCAAGAAACAAAAATGAAATCACACACACTGACGCTGTAGCATTTCTATTAATCACGCTCATTTACAAAACTTGCTCACACCAACTGAATAATCGTAAATTGAGAATACCGAAAGATACTTACAAAATCACACCCGTATGTAGCACTCTCCCAAACTCGCACAGCTCACACATACAATTTCGCTCGCACTTACAATTGCGCGCGCGCAAACCACACACACACACACACACACACACACACACACACCACACACACACACACACACACACACACACACACACACACACACACACACGTACACAAGCATACACACACACACACACACACACACACATACTCACACACACACACACACACACACACACACACACACACACACACACACACACACACACATACACATTTTCATCATGATCCCTAAGTATACACAAGATGTATTGACCACGAAACAAGGTAAAACAGATAAATTTATGAAAACATATGGTACTCCTAATGTTCTCTCCCCAGTAACAGTTCTTCTCTTTTCTTCAAGGCATACAAGATATACATCGCAACAGAGCGAAGAGAGAGAGAGAGAGAGAGAGGAGAGAGAGAGAGAGAGAGAGAGAGAGAGGAGACAGACAGACAGACAGACAGACAGACAGACAGACAGACAGACTGACAGAGACAGAGAGAGACAGAGAAAAAGAAAAAGAGGTGGAGGAGGAGAGAGACAAATAGAGAGGGGGGGGGGTGGGGGTGAGGAGGAGCAAGAGGAGAGGAAAGAGAGACACAGACAGACAGACAGAGTCGGAGACAGACAGACAGAGAGAGAGAGAGACAGACAGACAGAAAAGAAACAGACAGACAGACAGACTGAGACCGATAGAGTCGGAGACAGAGAGAGACAGAAACAGAGAGAGAGGGAAGACAAGACAGCCAGAGAGACAGGCAGACAGACAAACAGACAGACAGCGATGCTGGGTTCTTGGGCTCTTCTCAGTACTCTCAAGCTCCAAGTGCAGAGGGAGGATGGGGAACACTACAGTCTCTAGGAACAATGTGTTCCATGCACGGAGCCATTCCTGTCTTGCCACCAACACCTCCCACTCTTGCTCTGTCTTTTACCCACTGCGGATTAGTACTCTGGTGCCTGAGTGAAAAGCCCGGTGTAACGATCCATTGTAACTCCCCTCCACTTTTTAACTCCCCGGGAGTTAGAATTAGCACGTGCCAATTTTAACTCCCCGGGAGTTAAAACAAACCACTCCAGAATGACTCCCCCCCCCCTCCCCCCCCCCCCCCCCCCCCCCCCCTATTTTAGATTAACTCCTCCACCCCAAAACAATCAGCTTTATGTGTTAGTCACGATATGAGAAATAAACATTTAATATACACCCCCTCCCTCCCTCCCCCCCTCTCTGTCTGTCTGTCTGTCTGTCTGTCTCTGATTTCTCATATCATGACTAACACATAAAACTGAATGTTTTGGGGTGGGGGAGTTAATCTAAAACAGGGGGGGGGGGGGGGGGAGTCATTCTGGCGTGGTTTGTTTTAACTCCCAGGGAGTTAAAATTGGCACGTGCTAATTCTAACTCCCGGGGAGTTAAAAAGTGGAGGGAGTTAAAATGGATCGTTACACCAGCTTTCATAATATGAGAAGAGCCCAGGTCTGCAGATCGAGTCTCACGGGAGCCTGGAATATATTCTTCTCGCCCTGCCTCCACAAGACCTCGAGAGGTCCGGGTGCGAGTCTTCCAGAGTCAACAACGCTCTCTTAGCACTCGTAAAGGAATTCCACGCGTCAAAAGAGTAGGGTTTTTTTTTTTTTTTCTTTTTCTTGACAATGGTATAGCTTCAACAAAAATTGATTAGTTGACAGGCTGGGTGAAAGAAAATAAAATTTATAAAAAGATTGTGCGTAACGCCCGCTAGCCAGGGGGTGAAAGACTTTCCTTGAAAGGGCAGCCCGAGTTCATACAGAGAAGGCTTAGGCAGCACGAGGCACAAATGACCCGACTTCACGTCATTCCACACGGAATGTAAACACCTGACCTGAGAAACAAAACTTACTAGCTGACTAAATCTTTGGTCTGACTTATAACTCTGGTTGTCTCTTAGTATCGTAAGAATGAAAATTGATAAACTGAAATTGTCTTACTGCGAGCTTAGGGTCATTTTACTTTACCTTGGTATTCTCACACATATCACATAATATCTAGGGTGGGGGAGGGGGGGGGGGGTTGAGCTGCACCCGAAAAAGCATAAAGAAAATCAATGTCGGCGGGTGTAAAACCGTTAATCAACTGGCCATTAAATAATGATTTGATGAACAAACTCACCAGTATGGTCACAGTTGCTGCGAAGGAGCTGTTCCGCAACGCCATCTTTGTACACCATACAAAGTGACGACAGACAATGACTGGGCGACTAGTTTACACCATTTGCTGTAACCAATGCTTTGAAGTAAACCTTACTGAAGTACACCCTCTGCCAACTCGATAGAGCATTCAGTAATTCAGTAATTTCACATTGAGGGATGTCATCAGTGGAAACTGCTGGGCAGTTTGCTCACAATACGGAACGCGGAACTAGCTGTCACGTTCGCTGGTCGTTCACTTGTGTGATTTAATACCGTCTGTGTTTGAGTAGACCTACATCGTGTTTAGCCTACAGTAAACCCAGCTGCAGCTGCTGCATTCTTCTCTCCCATCGCGGGTGTTGACTGTACCCAGGTACACTGAACACAGTCAGCGCAAGCCAATATCTGTCCGTACATTTGCAGAACAGATGGTTGATAGAGAGACAGTAGGTACACTGAACACAGTCAGCGCGAGCCAATGTCTGTCCGTACATTTGCAGAACAGGTGGTTGATAGAGAGACAGCAACTTAAGAGGGAGATTTTCAGTCGCAGTCGTGATTTCTGTCTTGATCAGTTCCTTCAACTAACTCCAGTCCGGTAGCCACGTCCCTGCAGCCATGCCCCCTCTTCCCCTTCCTTCGGCCTCCTCGCCCTGTCCCCACCTGCCCATGCTCTCCTTCCCCTCCCTCTTCCCCCCCCCCCTCCCTCCTCCCAATCCGTGACTTATCAATGCGCTTGAAATGAACTTCTCCACCAGACTGCTCAAACGGTTAATGAGTGAGATTTAACTTGACTTGTCGGAAAGACGGGATGTGCGGGAGAGGTGGAAAGAAGTATGGAAAGGGAGTTGAGAAGGGTGGTAGGGGCCATGGCAATGGAAGGAAATACTTGCAGTCCAGCATGGAAGAGCTGACGATTTCGGTGGTGGTGTATGCACGTGTGAGTAGTAAGTACGTCTGAAGACTTGCGACTTTCAGCGTAGACGGGAGAATTTAACATGCGTCAATGAACGATGGACTGACAACATCGCAGAGTGGACAGGGCAAACATCTACAGAGACCTAGGCCTTGGCACTGAACCCACAGAACGTGAACTGTTCTAGTGTGGAACCTCAATGATTCCCAACGGAGTTAGGATGAAGGAGAAGGTGTAACCGAAGTCGTGAGTTTCTCTTCAAAACAACTGCGTCAGGGTTCATTGGAACTGCGGGCACTGGACGCTGGACGCATTACTATTGAAAATGACCTGCAGTTTTATTCCAGTCCTGCGGCACCTCGTCTTAAACAGTCTTCCGCCCTCGTTGTGACAATGTTTGGCCAGTTCGGACAAGGAAGCTACTGCTTATGGTCAAGTCGCTTCCAGTTTTCAGCTTTTAAGGACTTAACACTGCTGAAATGATTTTCACTCAGAATACAGCTTTTAAGGACTTAACACTGCTGAAATGATTTTCACTCAGAATACATGGCTTTTAAGGACTTCACACTGCTGAAATGATTTTCACTCAGAATACACGGCTTTTTCACTCATTCACAAGGTTTACTTCGACGCCGTGAAAACTTCTAAATCAGGGGAACTAACTCTGACGGTCTATTCCAAACTAATCTTCGATCTTTTTTTTAAAAAAAAAATTAAAAAGGGGGGGGGGGGGACGAAAGAAAGATAGGGGGGAAAAAGCGAAAAAAAAAAAAAAGAGAGAAAAGAAGGGGGGGGGGGGGGGAAGAAAAACAACAAACAAACAAAACCTGGTTGTCACGGGGGCAGTGTACACTCAAGTTTCTGACTGTTCTTGACACGTGCATATGAACTACACTAAAGACCAACAGGTGAGCAACACTGGCACACAGCAGCCACAATTTACAGACAAGTAGTGTACGTAACCAACTCAACAAAATAGGTTCAAGTCTTCAATTTGGAAGGTCAGCCGTCACTTTTGACTATTATTGACCTGGTTCTATTTGAGTTGCATACTAAACTCTAAAGTCACAAAATACCAAATAGAATTTATGAAAGAAAGAAGTGTCCATTCAGTACAGTGTAACTTGCCAGCAAGAGATTCGGTGAGTGACTCTTGCGGAGTGCGGACGTGGGTTTAACGCTCTGTGCACGGACCGAATTTTGCTAAACTGAGCGAGTTTTCGACTTTGCCGCTGGGCTTACTTCAGTGGGGAATAGGCCGGTTCGCGAGACGAGCTGTACTCATGTTTACTACATCTGTCTCTCTCTCTCTCTCTCTCTCTCTCTTCTTGTTCTTTCGCTTTCCCCCCTACACACAGACACCTTTTCCTTACACACGCGAGCAGCATTCAGACGTTGCAACGAGTAACGTGGCCTAGTATTGACATAGTTAGGCCTACTTACACCCCCCTTCCACCCCACCCCCTCCCACGCTTCCCTCCCTGTCCCCTTTCCCCGGCCCAACCATCCTACACCATCCCACACACATGATTTTCGCGCAAACCTCAACACAAGCCCAGTTCGCGTTACACACTCGGCGAAAGCTTCTTTGGTCCGGGTCCACGGTTACAGATCGAGGCCCAAAACGCTTTATAATCTCCATTTCACTCAAAGCGGCACCTGACTTTTGTAAGAAAATCAGCCATTACCAAAACATATTCATCGCATGGGGACTTCACACGGACATAACAAAAACAGTATTGTAAATCGAAATATGCTTGAAATACAGCGTTTCCTGTGATTCCTGTCTAGCATAGCTTCAAAATACTCATTGCTCTACATTGGGTCGGAATGGGCACTTCACATGGAAACACTTTCGTGTGACACAGGCTTTTTAGCACATGCTTTTTAAGATCCAGTTTTGTAACTGAATCGGCGTATGCTGAATGACACACCAATAAGGTGGAATGGAAGTAACTGCACTACCTGTACATATATCTCCGGGTCCTCCTCCCCACCCCCCCCCCCCCCCCCCCCCGCCCCTCCCCAATGCAATTTAAATCTCTTAAAAATTCAGCTCTCAGTACGACTTAAATGAATAAAACTGCAATGTGGTTTCCTCTTTAATATGTGAAAAAAAAGGAAAAAGAAGTTAGACCCGAAAAAAAACCCTCTGAAGTTACCGTTTTCGAGGCCAATTCAGCGTACTTCTGATTCTGATCAAGTCACGCACATCGCGGCTGTCAAAGCTGCACCTGTGATTTGCAGACCTAGTTTAGTTTTACAGGTCTACTGTCACACACAGACACGCGCGCGCGCGCGCGCGCGCACACACACACACACACACACACACACACACACACACACACACCTTTCTGACTGATAAGAACCCGATTATTATCAGATTAATGCAAATAATTCACTCTTTGGATTTCTTATTCTGATTCCTTTTAATTTTTCCCTTCAGTTCTGCGCGTTCAGTCATCAATTAATAAATCCATAAAAAAAAAAAGACAACGAACAAGTATGATGAAATTAAGTACCCGCTCATAACTCCAAACGAGTGTTGCCCATTACACCAAATCGCCAAGCAGAAATATCAACAGAGCACACAGAACAAACATGGAGACATCCCCCCAAAAGGGTGTTCCGTGCTTGTCAATATACCCTCTACCTTATGCATATACACGGCAACAACTGGAAAAAATGAACAAACACAAATTAACATCCATTCAAGACCACCACAGCCTTTTTAATCTTGAACATAGTCAAACAAACACGGGGATGAATAGTATCGACCACATGTTGACTGATAGGTACGAAAAGAAATCCGAAATGAGGCAGGGAATAGTAAAGAGTAAATAACGAACAAATAGGGTACTCTTTCTCCCATGATGGGTGAAAGAGTCACCCGTGTTTGTTACCATTCGTGGTTTGAAGATATTAAGTCTCAATAGTACCTAGGTTTTGTTTTCCTCTGCGTTTCTGTGCATGCATTGCATTTTTCAGGATTCTAGATTGCTCATTATCGCCATTTCCTTTAAGAGGATCTGTAAGATAAACTGCCTCCTGTAACTCTTTAGTGTACACATGTACGATTAGAAACATGTTGACCTCTAACCACTTTTAGAGGAGTGTGCACAAAATTCGACTGCAATATTTGGATCATTTACATTAAATATTGAAGAGACTTTGGAGTCGTCTCTTCAGAATCAAACCTAACTGATCCAAGTCCATAAGAAAGTGCTGGTTGCTGGAGCGTGTAAAGCAGCGGGAAATTATTGTCCTGTGTCTGGGCTACAGAATTTTTTTACTCCCTTTTTTTTTCCTTTTTTTTTTTTTTTTTTTTTTTTTTTTGGTGACCAACAACAGCATCAGCAATGACGAAATGTGCATGTTACTAGGCCAGTGATGTCCAGAGAGCAGCAAAGTCTCCTGGTGGTGCAGCAGGTCCGCACCGTGTGACATGTCACTTGACACTCACACACCGATCCTCTACAACCCCCACCCTTTTGTGTCTACTCACCCACATTCTACCCTTCTTTCTTTCTCACTCCCTTTGTCTCACAAACGGCAATATAGATTACTAATCTATGTCACTTTCCGTCTCTCCCCCTCACCCCTCTCAAACCCCTCACTCTTCCATAGTCTGTTTGAAATCGCCGACAGCCCAGCTTTGAAAACAATGACCTGGGAAAAAGGTGACGTAATTTTGGAAGTACATCACCTGTTTCCCTCCCTCTCTCTCCCCCATTCACCACCACCTCCCTCGCTCTTTTCCTTCCCTTCCCCTAACACGCGCCATGGCAGTCGTGCGTGCGCTCCGCGCATGCATGACGCAGTTATGTTAAACAGCATATAAAAAGTTTTGACTGCCTGGGTTCTTTCACAAAGGATATAAAAAAGGTAGAGAAAACACTTGAACCCACTTGGGAGGAGAAAAGTTGACTACTTCGGTTCGTAGAACCATCAAAGCAACTGAAGAGAGCGGGTGCAGCTTCTGTGGTTGTTGAATTGTGTTCACTCACTGATTTTTTTTTTTAAACACAAATCACTGTCACTGCAGAAAAAGGATGGTGGTGGTAGTTGGAAAAAGAGGTGAGAAAGAATCTAGACAGTGAGGGGAAGGGGGATTGGGGAAGATGAGGGGGGGAGGGGGGGAGCAAATAGGAAAAATTCCACAATTCTCAATACGAAACACTCACCTTCAAGGGGCCCTCAGGACGCCAGTTCGCCATGAAGAGCAGCTTCACATGCCAGACCAGTGACTTGGTCTACATAGTCCACTGTAGCCTATGCGGCCGTCTCTATGTAGGTGAGACCTACCGCACACTGGAGGAGCGCTGCAAGGAGCACAGGGACAGCATCCTCCACAGAAAACAAACCCCTGTGGCAGCCCACTTCAACACCGACCCCCACAGCATCAGCCACTTCTCTATTGCAGTGGTTTGGCGCAACGGCATGGGAGACTTCTTGAAGAGAAAAAACATGGAGAAAAAGATCATCCACCATCTGGGTACTACAGTGCCAGATGGCCTCAACATTAAACACTAGATCAAATCACAGCTATCCCTAACTCCCCCCCCCCCCATTTTTCCTATTTGCTCCCCCCCCCCCCCCCCCCCCCCCCTCATCTTCCCCAATCCCCCTTCCCCTCACTATCTAGATTCTTTCTCACCTCTTTTTCCAACTTCCACCACCATCCTTTTTCTGCAGTGACAGTGATTTGTGTTTAAAAAAAAAATCAGTGAGTGAACACAATTCAACAACCACAGAAGCTACACCCGCTCTCTTCAGTTGCTTTGAAGGTTCTACGAACCGAAGTACTCAACTTTTCTCCTCCCAAGTGGGTTCAAGTGTTTTTTCTACCTTTTTTTTTAATATCCTATGTTAAACAGCGCTTTGTCAATTGGCATGTAGGCTACATAAAATCAACCCCAACCGCTAAGAAAGACAAAGACTACCGTGAAAGAAAAAAACATGTCCCTAAAAGCTTTCGCTATGAGGACGTAAAACTCAACCATTACGTTACGCTAAGAATGAGCGTTCTCGAATCTTCGACATATATCCTTACACTGTAGGGGTGGCGGATGACCAACCCACCCACCCCTGCCCCCTGCCCTTTTCTTTGTCTTTATTGACACAAAGCCAATCGGAACAGGAACCTGAATAGGTAGCTTAGCCCTCAAACTGGGGAAACTCACTGTGAGCACTCACTGCTCTCCACAGACGGCTGTAAGACTGATCACCCACAGTGTGGCCACAAAGACAACAGGGATAAATCAGAGAAGGGAACGATCACCTCCACATTCTCTGAATCTCCTGTGTTTTAAGGTTCACTGCTTCCCAGAACTAGCCTGGGTTCATATCTACCTGGTGAGCATGTTATCGGCCTGCTGGCTGAGACAGCACCCCAAGATCAGCCTACATAATGAAAAAGTGGACCAGTCATCAGCAACTGGAGAGAGATCAACTACCCTCTCCAACATCAGATACGTTCTGATATTCCAAGTGGACTCCAACTCAACTCATTCAGAACTTTCCCACTCTTAATGATGACAGAAAGAGTGGGAACACAAGTGAGCCAGACCTGAATTTGTGAAATTGATTTGAATATTTCACCCTTGTATAAGCAGGTAAAGTTGATGTGTGAAAGTGCACTTAACTTGTGTCAGTTCTTTGTTGTTCATTCAGTATTGAATGTTTGAACTTACCTCTAATTCTGTCTCTCAGAGCTACAAGCACTTTTAAGTGTACAAGCCGAAGGAGAATCATTCCTGAGCCACTCTTGAGTAGTTTTAACAGTCCCAAGGAAAACAAAAATTTCTATCGATGACTAGCACTGGAAGTTGCTCCTTCCATAACTAGTAAGAGAGAGAGTGGAGGTGAAATTTTTAACATAACCCTAATAGAGTAAATACTGTACGTCCTTCCCCTGGAGGACAACACCAACCCACTCCCAACTCTAATAGAGTAAATACTGTAAGTCCTTCCCCTGGAGGACAACACCAACCCACTCCCAACTCTAATAGAGTAAATACTGTAAGTCCTTCCCCTGGAGGACAACACCAACCCACTCCCAACTCTAATAGAGTAAATACTGTAAGTCCTTCCCCTGGAGGACAACACCAACCCACTCCCAACTCTAATAGAGTAAATACTGTAAGTCCTTCCCCTGGAGGACAACACCAACCTACTCCCAGTAAGTCCTTCCCCTGGAGGACAACACCAACCCACTCCCAGTAAGTCCTTCCCCTGGAGGACAACACCAACCCACTCCCAACTCTCGTCAGACACCAGGCACGAGTTACACTGTCGCATGGACACGAAGCTGAAGAAAGATAGATGGGAGGGGGGGGGGAGAGAGAGAGAGAGAGAGAGAGAGAGAGAGAGAGAGAGAGAGAGAGAGAGAGAGAGAGAGAGAAGGAGAGTAGACAGTGAGAAGAGACTGATATTCACAACCATCGAAATTAAGCCATATTCAATATAATCCCTACGTTGTTATTTTGCAGTGGTTATTGCTAATAACCAAAGTTTCCCAAATTAATAATTACAAAGTTCTTAACATATCTTGTATCTGTATGATACATTGTATGTGTATGCATGAACACCACTGAGTCCTTTAAATAATAAAAAAAAACCCATTCATTGTGTAACATCATCTTTGAATAAGGGGCTTTAAACAAAACCACTGAACTGAACAGAACTAACATCCCCGAGTATTGGTGAATGAAATGAAGCAAAAAGTTGAAATTTTCAAAATCCGTATTGTTGTTTGAAATAGCAACGCTGCTATCAATCCTTTAAGCTCATTATAAGAAGTAAAAGTAATCAGAACAGCGTGCAAATGTCACCAACAGATGGAGAAGCCTCTCGATTTGGGTGAGTTCGCATGTCCTTTTGATTATCTTTATTTTTCGTGATCAACGTAGTGGACTGGAGGCGTCACCACAACGTCACATGAGAACACAGATGATGGCAACGTCAATTAGAATTTCACAGCTTTGACAATCACTTATCTCCCCTAATACCGTGAAACCGACCGTATCCGAGCGCGCGTCAAGGAGAGAGTGAGAGAGAGAGAGAGAGGGAGGGAGAGAGAGAGACAGACAGACAGACAGACACAGTGAGAGAGAGAGAGAGGCAGAGAGAGAGACAGACAGACAGACAGAGGCAGACAGACAAATGAACGGACAGACAGGCAGACAGACGGACGGACAAGCAGGCACAGACTGACAGACAGATAGACAGACAAAAAGACAGACAGACAGGAGGAGGGGGCAGAGGGGAAGGAAAAAGAGACAGAGAGACAGAGTGAGAGAGAGAACGAGAGACAAACAGACAGACAGACACAGTGAGAGAGAGGCAGAGAGAGAGAGAGACAGACAGACAGACAGACAGAGACAGACAGACAAATGGACGGACAAACAGCAGACACACGGACGGACAAGCACGCACAGACAGATAGACAGACAAAAAGACAGACAGACAGGTGGAGGGGGCAGAGAGAGAGAGAGAGAGAGAGAGAGAGAGAGAGAGAGAGAGAGAGAGAGAGAGAGAGAGAGAGAGAAGCAGACATACACAGACAGACAGAGGGGGCAGAGGGGCGGAGAGAGGGAGAGAAAGAGAAAGTCTGTCGCATGTGTGTGTGTGTGTGTGTGTGTGTGTGTGTGTGTGCGTGTGCGCACATATATATATTTATGAACAATATAAAAAAGTCCTTAAAAAATCTGAAGGTGCTCAACCCCTTGGGGAGCAACATCTGTTAAAAAATATTTTAAAAAATGAAGTGTTAAAAATTGTGTGTGTGTGTGTGTATGTGTGTGTGTGTGTGTGTGTGTGTCCACCTGTCTGTCTGTCTTTTTGTCTGTCTATCTGTCTGTGCGTGCTTGTCCGTCCGTGTGTCTGCTGTTTGTCCGTCCATTTGTCTGTCTGTCTCTGTCTGTCTGTCTGTCTGTCTCTCTCTCTCTCTCTCTGCCTCTCTCTCACTGTGTCTGTCTGTCTGTCTCTCGTTCTCTCTCTCACTCTGTCTCTCTGTCTCTTTTTCCTTCCCCTCTGCCCCCTCCTCCTGTCTGTCTGTCTTTTTGTCTGTCTATCTGTCTGTCAGTCTGTGCCTGCTTGTCCGTCCGTCTGTCTGCCTGTCTGTCCGTGTGATAAGATCCTGAAGATAGCAACGCTATCGGTCGGTTTCACGGTATTAGGGGAGATAAGATCCTGAAGATAGCAACGCTAGAAACAAGCTTGTAGATTTTAATACTTCATTTTTAAAAATATTTTTTAACAAATATATATATATATATATATATATATATATATATAGAGAGAGAGAGAGAGAGAGAGAGAGAGAGAGAACAGTGATAAGGATCAGCGTTATTTTAAAAAGAGTGCTCAACCACAGTGGGAGCGACATTTGTTACATTAAAAACAAAGCTCAAACCAAGCTTAAAACACCTACAGATCTGTTTCACGCGTTGTGCGGTCGTCAGGGTGTAGTGGGCTACAGCAAGCTATATATATATATATATATATATTGTCACGGTCGCTAAGCCGGACGGCCCTACCACCCTTACCCACGCCTATCACACACTAGGTCAGACAACACAGCACACAGTTTTACAATCACGCCCGCTTCTTTATTTCACACACACTCCATGGCGCCACCACTCACGCACATCCACAACTGCACACAAGTATCTTAATTCCCGCTGACTTACCCTACTCTACTATAATGACTTAGAAAACCCTAACCTAACCTAACACACCAGTTGCGGTATATCACTGTAACCTGGGACACAGCGATAGCCCGCACACGTGGTGACTAACTACTAGGGACGAGGATTTACCCAAGGGACTCTAAATTCTTAACTACTGCTACCACCCACACCTCTCCCCAGGACTCACCCTTCTCTTTTCACCCGGGACCACTACTGCACTGATCGCTGCGTCCCTAAGGGAGGCATCGACCAGTACCCTACACTGTGCTGGCCACTACGTCCTGAAAGGAGGCAGTAGCTAACACCCCTAACCCTACTGCCTAACGCTACACCCCTTCTACCACAAACATGGGACCACCCATCCTGGCCCAGAAAGCTCCAGTCCTCGGCGCTGTACGTGGCCCCTCACAGGCTGACACCTCCCCGGAAGACTCTGCACCCCGGCGCTGACCGTGGCTTCCCGCAGTCTGACTCCTCCCTGCGATGGGCACGACACCCAACGTGCACACACCAGACGCCCTCTCGACGGGTCCGGGGCTCGTAGGACGCCTCCTCCTCTGAAGGCCCCGTCGGACACCAAGGGTGAAAAAGGCCTGGTGCAGCGCCCTCTCACAGGACGCCTGCACAGGGACGAGGAACCAGTGCCGGAGAACTCCCGGAAGAGCACCGGTAGCTGGAGGAGAGCTGCCCCACAGAAGGCAGACGGCCTGGGTGGTCTCCCTCTCCCGGGAAAAACAACAGGTACTGGAAAGCGCCGCTCACCTGCCGGCACGCGGCAGTAGACTGCGGTGATCTGGCCCCAGCCTCAGGACGGAACAGGATACCTGCTGACACAACTGCCGGCACGCGGCAGTAGACTGAGGTGGTCTGGCCCCAGCCTCAGGACGGAGCAGGATACCTGCTGACACAACTGGAGGCCACTACTGTAGTGTTGCTTCTACCCGAGTCATCAAGGCACATAGGCTACTTGGTAAAGCTTTAACTCTCCATCTCCCTTGCCTACTTCCCACTCGGGCATGAGAGTGACCCCTTGAATTTCGAACACATCCCCCAACCCATTACTCACTTTGGGGTTATCAGACCCATTTCCTGCCAACCCTTACAACAGCGGTAAAACAATACTCTCCCTGAGCCAATCCACGCTATCACATATGAAATTATGAATCACACCCAATTCTCGGAGAAATAAACCAATCTAAGCGATCCACCACGGACTCCATGGGCCCCCTTAGGACATACTAAATAATCTAGGAAATGGCCAATTTCACAAGGAAATGTCTCCACACAATAACCAGTAGTAATACACATCTCTCAGGGGAAAAAAAAACAAAAAAACTTATAATTTTTAGCGGTTCACAGTTCCAGCCTGTTCACACAAGAGAATCGGCTCGCAGCCACAATCCTTCACATTATTACCCCTCTTTGCACTGTCAATTATAACCATATATCAAAAACAACATGATTTGTTTGCCAAAATTTCCATCCAGCACCTCACTCTCAGGTCATCTCTTGTCAGATAACCCAGTGGTTAATCCTTGTCATGTCAACACAACCACACTTCATACAATATTACATGCTGCACATCATCCGTTTTCATCCTATCGACTGCTAAGTTACTCGTCTTAAACTTTACCTTTCCCTTCTTCCCGACTACTAAAATTCATAACTGGGCTGCCTCCCCACAACCTAAGATATCTTTCTCCAACCCCGTTCTGACACAAACACATACATCCCTGCATGTGTGACGACTGTCACTTGTATTATAAAAACTTCTACCCTATGGACTCACTGTCCTGTACCAATGCGTACGTCACAGATACAGTCCGCACGCGCACGACACCCGCATCGAGAACCCTGACTCGTAACGAAAGTGACAAGACACCAATATAAGTTGAATGGTTACGACTGTACCCCAGTATAAACCACTCGACCACAAATTGGCCTTGGCCTTACTACACAGTTAACCGATTCCAATGCTGTGCAGGTCAACTCCGGAATCGTTAATCAATTTCAACGAACTCCTACTATTTACAATTGAGATTGAGCACAATCATCAAACCCCTCTATGATTCACGCAGACACATCTGCACCTGACTCATTATGATCCTCAACCAAATGCAACCTCGTACTACCCTCTTATTGAACCCACTGACATTACCATGAACTAACCACAAACAATATCTACATCACTGTCCATCAACGGTCATTATATTGAACCCACATTGTCTAGCCAAACTGTCCTGAGGAAATCGAACTCAGGAACCACTATGTACATTACTTACAAAAATATACAGGAAAGAGGTAACAACACAAACCGGCTGACTACAAATTTCAATCACGGAACCAAGACAACATCATACTAGACAACCAGTATACGCAACGAACACCATACAACTAATCGCAACATGAGACAACTACAGTTCAACTCGCCATAATACAAGACAACACAACGAACTACAACACAACGAACCTAACAGATCACCAACCTGGACATACAGACGATCAACCACACCAGTTCTGCAACTGGCTGACAGTGGCTGCAACAAGGACGACACCGACTCAGCACAGGCCAAGGGCACCCAAACCCGACGAGGACCTGGCACTAACTATATGACTCGAAGTCACTCTTCAAAAACTACCGGCGCTGCCGCCGCACCTACAAGGAGTACGTCCACTCCGACGAACACCAGGGACCGAAGTGAAGCTACCCCAACACATTCCGCCCTGGTCGGAATCAAGCGAACTCTACTCACCACACAAAACAACGATTGGTCAGAGCAGTGTATCCCTCCGCAGAGCTGACACGCCTGACCAACGGACTAGTTACTGCTCGTGCAACAACACGACAATTTACCACAACAACTCACAGACTTTACAACACAACAACAGCCGATATCCTGCCCCGCCTTCTCTGGTGTAGAACCAAAGTAATAAAAGGGTAACAGTCGGGAACGAAACCAACTTCCTCCTACCACTCCCTCAACAAATGAAGACTGGAAGGCAAAAATACTGTATGTCCTACTTCACCTGCCCCCTACCTAGCCTAATCTTTCTACCACTACTCTTAAACACATGGACATACTGATTTAGTACCGCCGATCGGTGACACACCCCCCTGCCTAAGTTTTAACTACAGGTTAAAACCAACAACAACTTCTCACTCGATCGGCGTTTTAGCCACACTCTACCTATAACAATCCAATTCCCATCACTCACTCTGTCCTACTGTTACTTTTGATGCACTCCAAAACTTCCATCACAACAGCATCAACTTTTAAATACAACAATCACAGGTTACATTAATCAACCTGGTCTAACGCTGCTTCACACGACCTTAACGCAGGCACTTACAGGCAGCCGTTACACTACGCACTACTTATGAATTTTATAACTGAGGCTGCTCTGATTACGCACAACTGCTATGCAACACGTACTACAAATACCACACCGTCAGTAACACTTTGCTACGCCATTCTCTACCAAAGATAACACATGCATAGCTTCAATAATGACAACCTCTCACGACACAGGTTAATGGAACCCTCTGGTTCTCTCTCTCTCTCTCTCTCTCTCTCTCTCTCTCTCTCTCTCTCTCTTTCTCTCTCTCTTCTCTACGGCAAGCGACTCAAGAAGTCTGCCGCCACATTGTCCTTTCCAGACACTGCCTGCACCGTAAACTGAAATGGCTGCAGCTGCAGTGCCCACCTTGTGATTCTCCCACTAACAGACTTCATCTTTTCTAGGTACTGGAGTGGGGAATGATCTGTCTGGACAATAAAGGGAGTCCCATACAAATACACCTGGAACTTTTGTATTCCCCACACCACCGCCAGACACTCCTTCTCTACTATAGGGTAATTCTGCTCTGCAGGGCTTAATTTTCTACTGGCACATGCTACAGGGCACATCTCTTCAGGGTACTGCTGACAGAGCATAGCTCCCACTCCCACTTCTGATGCATCAGTCTGGAGCACAAATGTCAACCCGGGCACCGGCAGGTTACAGACGGGAGGTTGGCAGAAATGCTGCTTCAAAGCTTGGAACGCACGTTCGCACTCGTCGTCCCACTCCACCTGCCTGGTTGTTCCCTTAGTGAGATCAGTAAGGGGCTTGGCAATGTCAGCAAACCGGGGCACAAATTTCCTGTAGTACCCCACTAATCCCAGGAATCCCCGCACCTGCCGTTTGGTCTCAGGCCTAGGCGCATCCATAATGCGGGTCATTTTATCCTGCTCAGGCCATATTTTCCCTGCACCTATCCTGTGCCCTAAGTAGGTGATTTCCCTTCCTCCCAGCTCACACTTTGAAGGCCGGGCCGACAAAGAACATTCCTTGAGTCTCTGGAACACACGCCTGAGAACCTCTATATGGCTGTCCTGATCAACTGTGGCCACCAGAATATCATCAATGAAATTATCGACATCCGGGCTCTCAAGTGGCTGCAATAGTTTTCTCATCATGCGCGTGAACACTGCCCCTGAAGTACACAGTCCAAATGGCATAACCTTCCACTGGAATTGTCCTTCCGGTGTAGCAAAAGCAGTCTTCGCGCGGTCCTCTCTACTCATCGGGATCTGCCAATACCCCTTAGCGAGGTCGATCTTGCTGAACACCTTCTTCTCTCCAAGCTTGGCGAACAGGTATTCGATATCCGGCATGGGTTCAGCATCGAACTGTACGATGCGATTCAACCTCCTGAAATCCACGCAAAACCTGATCTTCCCATCCTTCTTCTTAACTAGTACGATGGGTGAGCAGTATGGCGACGTCGATGGCTCAATCGCACCCATCCTGATCATGGCTTTAACCTCCCCCCTAACCGTCTCTCGTTGCGCAAAAGGCACTGGGTATGGCTTCGACCTGATAGGGATGTCTGACGTCAACTTGATGCTGCACGTTTCTAGGTTTGTGCATGAGGGCACATCAGTCAGTACTTCCTTGAATTCGGCCACTAACTCGTGCAACTTCCTAGTAAAGTGCTGGTCTTCAGCAAGTACTACCACATCTTTAGGGCCTTCTGTGGCCTCCAAGGGAATGGTAGGAATGTCCTTGCTCATCAAGGGAGTTACTGTTTCCTCTTCAGGCTCCTCCGGCACAACAACCGCAGCTACCGAGGCTGTTGGATCTGCAGCGCGCTCGATGAATGACTTTAGTAGGTTTGCGTGGAAAATCTTCGTCTTTCCCCCTACTGCTATGCGGTAATCTGCTTCACCCACTCTTTCTAGTACTGTATAGGGACCCCTCCATGCCAGTTCCAATTTGTTCTGCTTGGTCGGCCGAATAATAGTACTCTGGACCCCACAGCTATCTTCCTGGGTTTCGCCCTCAAGTCAAAATGTCGCTTGTACCTATACGCTGCCCTTGCCAAGTTCTCCCTTGCCAGCTCGCATGACTCAGCTATCTTGTTCCTCAAGTTGACGACGTATTCTGCCGCTGTACGGAGCTCTTGCCTTTCCGGTTGTAACCACAGATCTCTCAATATCTGCATCGGCCCGCGCACCTGGCGTCCATATAGCAGCTCAAAAGGCGAAAAACCGGTACTCTCTTGTGGGACCTCTCGGTACGCAAACAGCAGTGCTGGTATCCACCGATCCCAATCACCTGGTTTCTCCTGACATAGTCTGCGCAGCATCCGCTTCAGAGTACCGTTGAAGCGTTCCACCAATCCATTGCACTGCGCATGGTATGGTGTGGTAGTCAGACCCCGAATGGCTAATAGTCGGTAGACCTCCTGCATGATCTGACCAGTAAACTGGGTTCCTCTGTCAGTCAGTACCGACCCAGGGACTCCCGTTCGTGTCCACATGTTGAACGCTGCCTCTGCCACCGACTCACTCGTGATCTGGCGAAGAGGGACTGCTTCCGGATATCTTGTCGCAAAGTCGACCGTCACCAACACGTATCTGTACCCATTCTGGGATGCTGGAACGATGGGACCAATGATGTCCATCCCAACCCGCTCGAACGGCTCACGCATCAGTGGCATCCTCACGAGGGGAACTCTTGAGACTCTTCCCTTGTCCACAGTACGCTGACACTGGAAGCATGACTGGCAGTACCGACGAATGTCAGCATGCATGCCTGGCCAATAAAAATGGCGACCAACTCGCTCCTTGGTTCGGGTGGTACCTAAGTGTCCAGACATGGGTACGTCGTGGCCTAGCTTCATCACCGTGGTCCGTAGTTCTGCTGGGACGCAGATCTGACTCGCTACGTCCTTGGGACCCTCAAACCGCCTGACCAGTACACCAGACTTCCGCGCGTACTCAACTCGTCCAAACTTGGTGTGGAAGTGCGTCCCTGCTTCACACGCACTCCGAGCCTTCCTCAAGGTTTCATCCTGGTCCTGCATCTGAATTAACTGCTGGGTAGAGGTGTTCAGAACGCATTCCTCGACGGGCAGTGGTACAGGTTCTTGCTGCTCCCTGGCTCTCTGCGCGCGTGTCTGCACTGCCCCTACCAGCGCCGGGTCTGCGTATACAGGCACACGTGTCCAACCGGGATCTCCTACTCTCTTTGCGAAGTTTCCGATCAGGACTTCCTGCACAGGGCTATTCATGACCAAAACCTCCAACTTCCCTGCGATGAATGGTGACTTCAACTCTACTACCGCCACAGGCAACACAGACCTACACCTGGATTCAGCCAACACTACTGGGACTGTCTCTCCTGTGTACGCATCTGCCGGTACTAACCACTTGGCCACTACGGTGTGTCCGGCACCAGTGTCCCGTAACCCATTGGCCGGAGACCCGTTAACTTCTACAATGCACGCAGGCTCGTACCGCTGCTCAGCGCATGGGCGACACAACGTAGGGACTACTCGAGCTTGGGGCTGGTCACAACAATGAACAGCTCCAACAGAATGGGGCTCAGGGCATTTCCTAGCGATGTGGCCTGGCTTCTTGCAGTTGAAACAAACTATGGCCGATCTAGGCCCTTCTGATCTCCTGTTCAGCTGCTGTAGTGCACCATCACTCTGTTGGGATCTCTGTGTGGGCTGGCTCCCTACTGTTTCGCGCCTATTACCCAGGTTGGGCTGGTTAACTGTTCGGTCTTGCCTCGCCTTCCTCCCCAATCTTTTGGCCTCTGCTAAAACAGTAGCTTCCGTTGCAAGTTGTTCAACAGTTTTCGGGCATGTCTTCCGGACCTCGATCGTGAACTCTGGGGACAGCAGCTGGTAAAACTGTTCTTGAAAAAGCAGATCCTTTACATCCTCTGCCACACTCTCATCCTTGCCCGCTGCCGCACACCAGAGGGAAAACCACCGCTTCATCCTTCCCAGCATCTGGCCGAAAGTCTCAGCAGCGTCCTTCTTGATGCTTCTGAACTTTTCTCGGTAGGCCTCAGCATCTAGCCTGAAGTGGCTTAACAGGGCGCTCTTTATCTGATCATAGTCGCCTAACTCATCCGCACTTAACCGCATCACCGCTTCTCTAGCCTTTCCTCTCAGCAGAGACATCAGACGTGTGGGCCATGAGGTCTTGCTCCACTTGCACATCTGGGCTACACGCTCAAATTGGGCGATGAAAGCGTCCACGTCGTCGTTCTCTCCTAACGGCTCAAGGTGGACATGCTTCGTTTCCTCCACCTCAATCAAGCGTTTCCTATGCGCTGCTTCATCTAAGGCTTGTCTCTCTTGTATGATTAGCTCTCGCTCTCTTGCCTCTAACTCGGCTTCATCCCTTCGTCTCTTGAGATCTAACTCGGCTTGCCGTGCTTGAGCTTCTATTTCCCTTATTGCCCTTTCTTCCTCCATCTTCTTCCTCTGCAGTTCCAGTTCCACCTGTCTCGCTGCTTTCTCATCTTCGATCTTCTTCTGCTTCATCTCTAGTTCCCTTTGCTTAGCAGCTTTCTCCTCTTCGATCTTCTTCTGCTTCATCTCTAGCTCCCTCTGCTTCATCTCTAGCTCCCTCTCATCCTTCATCTTCTGCCTCACTTTCTCCTCTTCATCCTTCATCTTCTGCCTCACTTTCTCCTCCATCCGGAGCTCCAATTCTGCTTCTCTCGCTGTCCTCTCATCCTCATTACGGACCGAGTCTGTGACGAACTTGGCGAGGTCTCCCCCAGCTAAACCCATCGCCGCTCCCAACTTGGCAAACTTTGCATAAGCCCCCGTCCCCTGTTCTTGATCCACCCCCGCTCCCTGGTCACTAACCTTAGGTTTGGTATCCGCCGTAGGGGCCTGTGGATCCATGACACTATCGGGGTCGTACTGCGGATGGGCTCGGGTGTGTTTAGACATAGGATAACCCCTCCACCACAGAGCTAACAAGGGACAATATCCAATATGAGCGCAAGTAGATGTTCCTAACTACGCGCTTGCCCCCTAACCAACAAACTAAAGCAACTCAGCACAAGTATACAATGCTCTCAATGTGTCACGCACCAAGCATAACTCCACCCACACTTGTGTACCTCATACATATAGCCCGCATCTCCACCAAAGTGTCACGGTCGCTAAGCCGGACGGCCCTACCACCCTTACCCACATGGGCTCCGACCCATACAATACCACCAATGCACAGTCTGGTCACTAACTGAACCACGTGACACCGTGTGTCCACCGTCCACTGTGCATGCGCACCAGTTACCCACAGTCACAGGCCTCACTGTCTCTGGTAGGCCGCACCCACACGATCACAGTGCACTTGCACCCCGCAAGTCCATATGCACTCCCAGCACACCTTAGTGTCACAACCCTGCGCACCCTCGTGCTTCCTACACACAGTCACCTGGGCTTACTCTGCCCTTAATCCCCACAGGATATCCGAGCACACAGCGTGCACAGTCACGGGCCGGGTACCACTCTACCTACACACTGGGGTATACCATATGTAAGGGACACAAAGGACACCTGGTATCCTCCGGCACCTCACCTACACTGTACGGTGTAATCACTCACACTTACCACAACCACTCAATGTTTATTGACCATTCATACCTCACTCACTCGGTAGCGCCAACCCATTCACACCAACACAAGTGCCCTGCCCAATGCCAATGGAAACCTGCCTGACGTGAACAGGGACACTACGTACCACCTCCCAGGGTACTGGTACGCTCCCACCAACCACCCACTTACATTTCACACAACGTACACACCGGACACAACACCCCCTACCTCCCTTCTAGCTACCTATCACCTACCCAGAACCACCTAAATACCCCGCATCTCCACCAAAGTGTCACGGTCGCTAAGCCGGACGGCCCTACCACCCTTACCCACGCCTATCACACACTAGGTCAGACAACACAGCACACAGTTTTACAATCACGCCCGCTTCTTTATTTCACACACACTCCATGGCGCCACCACTCACGCACATCCACAACTGCACACAAGTATCTTAATTCCCGCTGACTTACCCTACTCTACTATAATGACTTAGAAAACCCTAACCTAACCTAACACACCAGTTGCGGTATATCACTGTAACCTGGGACACAGCGATAGCCCGCACACGTGGTGACTAACTACTAGGGACGAGGATTTACCCAAGGGACTCTAAATTCTTAACTACTGCTACCACCCACACCTCTCCCCAGGACTCACCCTTCTCTTTTCACCCGGGACCACTACTGCACTGATCGCTGCGTCCCTAAGGGAGGCATCGACCAGTACCCTACACTGTGCTGGCCACTACGTCCTGAAAGGAGGCAGTAGCTAACACCCCTAACCCTACTGCCTAACGCTACACCCCTTCTACCACAAACATGGGACCACCCATCCTGGCCCAGAAAGCTCCAGTCCTCGGCGCTGTACGTGGCCCCTCACAGGCTGACACCTCCCCGGAAGACTCTGCACCCCGGCGCTGACCGTGGCTTCCCGCAGTCTGACTCCTCCCTGCGATGGGCACGACACCCAACGTGCACACACCAGACGCCCTCTCGACGGGTCCGGGGCTCGTAGGACGCCTCCTCCTCTGAAGGCCCCGTCGGACACCAAGGGTGAAAAAGGCCTGGTGCAGCGCCCTCTCACAGGACGCCTGCACAGGGACGAGGAACCAGTGCCGGAGAACTCCCGGAAGAGCACCGGTAGCTGGAGGAGAGCTGCCCCACAGAAGGCAGACGGCCTGGGTGGTCTCCCTCTCCCGGGAAAAACAACAGGTACTGGAAAGCGCCGCTCACCTGCCGGCACGCGGCAGTAAACTGCGGTGATCTGGCCCCAGCCTCAGGACGGAACAGGATACCTGCTGACACAACTGCCGGCACGCGGCAGTAGACTGAGGTGGTCTGGCCCCAGCCTCAGGACGGAGCAGGATACCTGCTGACACAACTGGAGGCCACTACTGTAGTGTTGCTTCTACCCGAGTCATCAAGGCACATAGGCTACTTGGTAAAGCTTTAACTCTCCATCTCCCTTGCCTACTTCCCACTCGGGCATGAGAGTGACCCCTTGAATTTCGAACACATCCCCCAACCCATTACTCACTTTGGGGTTATCAGACCCATTTCCTGCCAACCCTTACAACAGCGGTAAAACAATACTCTCCCTGAGCCAATCCACGCTATCACATATGAAATTATGAATCACACCCAATTCTCGGAGAAATAAACCAATCTAAGCGATCCACCACGGACTCCATGGGCCCCCTTAGGACATACTAAATAATCTAGGAAATGGCCAATTTCACAAGGAAATGTCTCCACACAATAACCAGTAGTAATACACATCTCTCAGAGGAAAAAAAAACAAAAAAACTTATAATTTTTAGCGGTTCACAGTTCCAGCCTGTTCACACAAGAGAATCGGCTCGCAGCCACAATCCTTCACATTATTACCCCTCTTTGCACTGTCAATTATAACCATATATCAAAAACAACATGATTTGTTTGCCAAAATTTCCATCCAGCACCTCACTCTCAGGTCATCTCTTGTCAGATAACCCAGTGGTTAATCCTTGTCATGTCAACACAACCACACTTCATACAATATTACATGCTGCACATCATCCGTTTTCATCCTATCGACTGCTAAGTTACTCGTCTTAAACTTTACCTTTCCCTTCTTCCCGACTACTAAAATTCATAACTGGGCTGCCTCCCCACAACCTAAGATATCTTTCTCCAACCCCGTTCTGACACAAACACATACATCCCTGCATGTGTGACGACTGTCACTTGTATTATAAAAACTTCTACCCTATGGACTCACTGTCCTGTACCAATGCGTACGTCACAGATACAGTCGCACGCGCGCACGACACCCGCATCGAGAACCCTGACTCGTAACGAAAGTGACAAGACACCAATATAAGTTGAATGGTTACGACTGTACCCCAGTATAAACCACTCGACCACAAATTGGCCTTGGCCTTACTACACAGTTAACCGATTCCAATGCTGTGCAGGTCAACTCCGGAATCGTTAATCAATTTCAACGAACTCCTACTATTTACAATTGAGATTGAGCACAATCATCAAACCCCTCTATGATTCACGCAGACACATCTGCACCTGACTCATTATGATCCTCAACCAAATGCAACCTCGTACTACCCTCTTATTGAACCCACTGACATTACCATGAACTAACCACAAACAATATCTACATCACTGTCCATCAACGGTCATTATATTGAACCCACATTGTCTAGCCAAACTGTCCTGAGGAAATCGAACTCAGGAACCACTATGTACATTACTTACAAAAATATACAGGAAAGAGGTAACAACACAAACCGGCTGACTACAAATTTCAATCACGGAACCAAGACAACATCATACTAGACAACCAGTATACGCAACGAACACCATACAACTAATCGCAACATGAGACAACTACAGTTCAACTCGCCATAATACAAGACAACACAACGAACTACAACACAACGAACCTAACAGATCACCAACCTGGACATACAGACGATCAACCACACCAGTTCTGCAACTGGCTGACAGTGGCTGCAACAAGGACGACACCGACTCAGCACAGGCCAAGGGCACCCAAACCCGACGAGGACCTGGCACTAACTATATGACTCGAAGTCACTCTTCAAAAACTACCGGCGCTGCCGCCGCACCTACAAGGAGTACGTCCACTCCGACGAACACCAGGGACCGAAGTGAAGCTACCCCAACACATTCCGCCCTGGTCGGAATCAAGCGAACTCTACTCACCACACAAAACAACGATTGGTCAGAGCAGTGTATCCCTCCGCAGAGCTGACACGCCTGACCAACGGACTAGTTACTGCTCGTGCAACAACACGACAATTTACCACAACAACTCACAGACTTTACAACACAACAACAGCCGATATCCTGCCCCGCCTTCTCTGGTGTAGAACCAAAGTAATAAAAGGGTAACAGTCGGGAACGAAACCAACTTCCTCCTACCACTCCCTCAACAAATGAAGACTGGAAGGCAAAAATACTGTATGTCCTACTTCACCTGCCCCCTACCTAGCCTAATCTTTCTACCACTACTCTTAAACACATGGACATACTGATTTAGTACCGCCGATCGGTGACATATATATATATATATATATATATATATATATATATATATATACAACACTGGCAGCACAAGCCCACTACACCCTGACGACCGCACGAGTGAAACAGATCTGTAGGCGTTTTAAGCTTGGTTTTAGCTTTGTTTTTAATGTAACAAATATATATATATATATATATATATATATATAGAGAGAGAGAGAGAGAGAGAGAGAGAGATGTATATATATATATACATACATACATATGTATATATATGTATGTATGTATTTATACATGTATATACACACACATACATATGTATATATATATATATATATATATGTTTGTGTGTGTGTGTGTGTGTGTGTGTGTGTGTGTGAAATACTTCCATGCGCTCTCGTTTCTTGAAATGAATTGATGCCATGAATTACGTTCAGTTCCTTTATTTTAAAATTATTTCTTGTAACACAAGACCAGAACGAACACACATAACCGAAGAATGACCTCCAGGCTTGGCAAGCAAATACATTTGTTTCTGTTGATAAACATACTGTCTGCATGTGGGTTACTTCGGTTTCATTTGCTGAACGGACCGTGTTGAAGAAGTCTTTTTATACAAGGTTGCTCTGCCCATGAATTGCAAAACTGAAAAAAAAAAATCTTTTAGACAAACATATTTATGCAAGAAGGAACATATATTTGATAGACATTTAAATAAATCTAAGCCAAAATAAGAATGTGCCTTGTGTGTGTGTGTGTGTGTGTGCGTGTTTGTATGCGTGCGTGCGTACGTGCGTGCGTGCGTGTGTGTTTGTGTATGTGTATGGGAATGGGGGGGGGGGGGGTAATAAAAATGTACCTTTCTTCTTAAAACAAACTTAATGTATTGACCAATGAACATTCAAAGACATGTATATTTCTTTTTAAAAAAAAAAAAAAAAAAAGAAAAAAAAGAAAAAAAGAAAAAGAGGAAGTTGGGTAGGAAGTGGAATTTTTAAAAGGCTATAAGAATTTGAATGCAGCGCATTTCAAATCTGAAAACTCAAAGTACAAGAACATTTCTCTCTCTCTCTCTCTCTCTCTCTCTCTCTCTCCTCTCTCTCTCTCTCTCATGTATCCATTCACACATGCTCGCGCAGTA
Organism: Conus canariensis; assembly: GCA_033310375.1. Taxonomy (NCBI): domain Eukaryota; kingdom Metazoa; phylum Mollusca; class Gastropoda; order Neogastropoda; family Conidae; genus Conus; species Conus canariensis. The sequence goes on from CM065715.1 coordinate 24,697,595, forward strand.
TGCTAAAGAAAGCTTTTTTTTTAAATGTACTTTGACAGGTCCACATTTCAAACATGAAACGAAAGTTCTTTCTTTCGAGGTCCACACACCATACCAATCACTGTCCATGCAAATGTAGGCCTCGCAGCTTTCTGAAAATGACAAGATGGGCGTCTATGGCGGCGTGGATCCAGCCTCGAATTTCAGCCAATCGCACCACCGCTTTCACCGCTTCCTGCAGGGGGACCTGGCTGGACTCACCGCTGCCCCAGACATCAAAGATGAACTGCGAGTAGGAGCAGAAAGCTCCCAAGTCCTCCGAGATGCGCAGCGCGCGACGTCTCAGAAAGGAGTCTGGAAAATCCTTCAGGAGAACCAAGGAATACTCCACCACTTCCAAAACCTCCTTCCTGCTTTGGGCTGCGTCCTTCAAGAAGGCTGAAACCATTCCCAGCACGGATGGCTTGCAGACATGTGTAGACATATCTGTCGCCGAATCTTCTTTGGACTCTGTAGAGGATGAGGGAAACAGCTCAGCTCCGAGGCATGTTCTTGTGATGTGTTGGGTGAGAGTTGTGTTCTTTGCGGTCGCTGACCTCACAGCTTTGGCCAGACTGGCGACAGCATGGTCGTTTTGTTTCTCTTCGCGGTCTTGTCGATGTTCCACGGCTCTCTGCCTCAGAGACGTCCTTTGGCGCCTGTATCCTGACAATGGCAACTGCTGCTCCTTGGTACCGTCTGGGTGTTTGTCATATTCAAGGTGATGAACGACTACAGTGGTTGTCCGCTCTTTTTCCTGTTCTTTGCTCACACAGACTTTCTCATAGTGAGCTTCGCCTGGACGGGCACAGAACCAGCAAAACAGCTGTCCACATCTGCACGTCATCTGGGGGCAGCCGCCGTTTTTAGCAACAAAACTCTTGCACGAAGGACAATGCTTTCCTTGCACGAGCGTTATCTTCTTTTCCTGGTCAAGGGTCTGCTTGGCTTCCTCTTCAGCCTTAAAGTCTTCATTTACTTCAGCCTCAAAACCATCGTGTATTTCAGCCCATCGATCAGTGGCGATGCCAGCGGCGACGGCAGAAGCTAGGCTGGCTCTGTAGACATCAGTCTGTTTGCAGGAGGCTGGCCAGTGTGCAGGTGTCAAACACTGGAAGCAAACGTGGGTGCCACACTCACAGACGACGTCCTGTTGAAGTTGTAGCTCGCCACCGGAGGCGGAGGGCAGGAGACTGATGACACGTCCGCATAGCTTGTTGGGACACCACTTTTCTGTCTGTGAAGCGCCGACACGAACCTCCTCTTGCCTCAGGAGCATCTTTTCCACGGTGTGGAGAGGTGCTAAGGCCAGCAGCGCCCCAGCCTCCACCTCTTCCTGACATTCAGACCCTGGACAGGTCAGACGAACAAAGCCTTCATGAAGACGCACGTGGATGTGCTGTGACCAACAGGAATCGCACACGTAGTGCTGGCATGTTAGCAGGGATGTGGAGGGTGCGCTAGCATGCACGAAGGGCTGATATCATCATAGCACACGTCGCAGAAAAGCGGTCTTTGCAGCACGTCTGACATGGATGGCATTGCCACAGTAGTGTTAGATATGGCAGAGCCCTTTTGGACCACACGTTTTACAGATGGCACATAACTCTCTGATGAACCAAGGTGTTTGTAGAGATGACGAGGTGAAACCTTGGCCGGTTGATCTTCAACAAAAAGAGGGAAATATTTCTTCTCTTTGAGAATGACCACCTGTCCTTGTATAAAGTTCATGACCTGACTTACCAAGTTAATCACTGTGCCTCTGAACAGTTCTGCTTGCTCCTGAGCATGTATCTCCACAGCAACCAGTCCGTCGTACAGCTTGGAGTTGAGCAACACTTTATAAACGTGATACTCGTCATTGTAGACTCCATCGTGAACACAGATGAGATAAGAAAGAGCCTCCTCAGTCTGTTCAGCGACTTTGGCCTGGATCCCTTGCTTCTTTAGCAGCTTTCGCACACTGGATGTGATATCCAGGACAAACTTACGAGGTTTACAACCGATCTCAGAGTAAGACTCCCCAAAACAGTCCTTCAAGCTAG
>CM065715.1:24704657-24752157 GCA_033310375.1 Conus canariensis
GCTCGTGGAGACTGGTGTTTGTCATACCCATCAACCCATCCACTCCCAACCCCTCCGTATCTCTTTCCATCGCGGTCACCCAAGCCCCAACTCGTAGCTTCACGTGCGTGTATATATACCCCCCCCCCCCCCCCCCCCCAGCTCTTAATTTAATCACACAAATATGAATTATGTGATTACATGACGTACTTGTGAATTGACCTCCCTAATTATATAATACGCATGTTAAAAATAGCTCCATAATCCTATCAGCGGCATTCAGTCGGTGACTTATGATGCGACATGCAATGTACGTGGAAAAGGTGGAAAATCCCTCTCTAATCGTATTGATCTAAGCCCCCCACCCCCACCCCACCCCACCCCCCCCCCCCCCACCCCCCCCACCGGATGCATGGTGAAAATGTTCGCAGCACTGGCTGTCAGCTTATGGGTTCAAGTCTGATGACAGACATTTATTGATTTTTGACCGCGGCCAGCTCTTACCCGGAGTCCAGATAAAACGGAAGACTGGAAGCATTCCACTCAATGGATGCATCTCTGAGAGAAAGTCTAGCGTTAACCACCTCTGCAGGTATCCTCTTACTCCTCATGGACCAATCGATGCCAGAATTGAGCACAAAAGCCATGAAGAATTGATAGCACATCTAGTCTCAGACCAGCTTGAAACTTTCTACCGCATTAATTGGTCAACATCAGTAACAGAAAAAGGCTCAAACTGTAGTCCTTGTGGCGACAGCTATTTCATCTCCATTTCCATGCCTGTTGCCCATGTTGTCAAGAGGTGACGAAAGATGCTTTTTTTCCCATGCAGCTACCTGGACTACCTCGCAGAAAAGGCTTGAAGCCAAATCTAAAACCTTGTAGTCAGTTTTTCTTTTGCTGAGGCACACACACATTGGCACGGAGGAGAAATTTCACCATTAATGTAAAATTAATGGTCAAGAATATGATTTTCAATGTTCAGTGCACAAACAAGATGAGTTGTCCCAAAAAAAAAAAAAAAAAAAAAAAACACACACACACAACTGAATAAATGTGATCAGGATTTAAGTGAAACCATTTTCTGTATGCGTTGTGTGTGGGGGGGGGGGGGGGGGGGGGGGGGGGGGGGGGGGGGGGGGGGGGGGGGGGGGGGGGGGGGGGGGGGGGTGTGGGGTGGGGGGGGGGGGGGGGGGGGGGGGGGCGAACGTTAAGGGGTGAGGGGTGTACCTTGTTCTTTCTTTTTTCACCCCAGCAACAGTGAAATGTTCAGTGTTTCTCCATGTTCAAGTTTCCCTGCTCTGCAGTGTATAAATCTTGGCTACAAATGTTTACATTTCATTAAAACCTTGTTCTGTTTGCAAACCCATTTGGCTATTTCATTGGGCAGGATCTACTAAAACACACATACCGACCGCCATGGTACAGTGGTAAGGGTTGAATTCTTGGCTGGGAGGTCACGGATTTGATTCCCAGCAGAGCCCTTTGTAGGATTTTTCAGCCTTGATGGGCTCTTACACCGCGTCAAGTTTGTTACTGCCTTAGGAAGACTGGAACCACACTATCAAGTTTCATCCGCCTAAGGACACGTCTCCAAGTCTCTTAAATTTGCTAACCAACACTGGTGATATTTCCAAGCCTGGTTGACGCAGCAATTTAATGTGAAAGTAAGGAATTGTTACATCCCTGTCACGCAGTCCTTTCCTTTATGCACTTGGTTAGTTCATGTCATGGTCACCAGCATTGGCAAGTTAAATAGGACTGTTGCTGGATGGATGGGTGGTGCTTTCTTGAGGGGGACACTTACTCATGCTGGCCCTGCAACCAAACGAATATCGTGATCAGCAGGGGGCTTAGTAAGTGCTGTCCTGCATTATATGCTGGATCAGAACTGACACCAATGAGAGAGACCAAAGTGACCCAACATGGACAGCACAGCGGTCTCTCCTCACCTCTGGTGGTTGCCACCTGAAAGCATACTGTCCCTGTGGGTTGCCAGTGCCAGGGTTGCGATAGGACAAGTATGGTGTGACTGGGGACAGGAGCCAGAGCAACATGAGGGTAAATGCCACTGGAGTGCACAGAAGATGAGGCTGTAAATCCAACCAACCAGTCACACGCCATTTGAAAATGTTAATGGTAATCACGAAGGGTCAGTACTGGCCTTTTTCACCTGTTGGCACACCAAGCGGCATAGTGGTTTGTCAATAAGTTTGCCACTTCATCTACAATAACTGGAAAAGCTCCTAGTGGTGCCTCTGATCACAATTCTCAGTCTCCGTCTGCATTAGAAAATCCTGGCCTATAAATGTTGGTGTTCGATCCCACATGTAGGTTTCAGACTACTACGCAAGCATTTTTCAGCCCTCTACATTATCAGTTTCAACTTCATCTCAAGCTGTGGCAGTGCTGGCATCACTCAAGGCCAAGGATTTGTTCCCATTACTCTGGTCAGCTTGCTTTTAAATAAAATTAAATAAAAGTCCCAACTGGTCAGGTTGCCTTAAACTTTCGCCGCCTGTTGAATGGTGTACATGGTGGGTCTCCCAGGATTAATTTTTTTTTTTTTTTTGTATACAAATAAAGCCCATGCTTTAAACCTACTCAGTTATCAGGTGAAAATCATGACTATTGGTCATTTCATACCCATGACCAGCAGTGAAAGTTGGACGTACCAACTGGTCTTGCACTCAATACACTAATACCATCATACAGCCACAGCAGTGGACATAGACATCCACACTGTGATCACTAGACTCTAGCTAATGCATGTAAACAGACCTGGTCTTGATCTGCGTTTACAGAGTACAAAATGAAACCAGACACTTGACTGTCAGAACCACCACATTTATGGCTAGATTTTACATTGAAGTTACCTTTTCGTGCGTTTGCAAGCACGAACCACGTATCTGCAGTGCTGTAAAATGTTTCACTTTTCAGTTCTGCTTGAAATTTTACTTCAGCACAGCGATTCATACATACAATTTCATTTGTTAAAAAAGTCAAAATTGAAAAAAAATTGTAACTTTTTAATGAGTGAAAATAACAAGAAGTTGTTCCACAGGTGTAAAAGAACAGTTTAAAAACTTGTCTGGTGTCAATACCTCTATCCTGTGGAGAATGAGCCTACACACAAGATATGTTGTTTATTTTCAATATGGCCGCCGTTGCCACTGACAACCAATTTTTGTATCATCAAAATGCATGAAAATGGTTTCTTTCCTCTACCAAATATGACAATATCCCCCAAAACTATGAAGAGATATCATAAGCAAAAAATTTGTTATTTGGGGGCAAAACATACCTTAATTCCAACAAGACTAGAACAGTAAGTTGTATGCATGCACAAGTCCAATATAATATGAGCAAAATTGCAGAATATATTAACATGGGTATCTGCACGCAGATACAGAACACAGTCTTCATTCTGCAAGGGTGGGTTAGGGGGAAGGGGAGTACACTTCTGCAGTTAGCGCCTAATACCTGTCCAGTACATGTCTGCTGCCATTTTCTTCCAATTGCCATCAAATTTTGAAATGAAAATACTTTTCAGCAAATTCTTATGGGGTGGATAAAGACAAAACCAAGAAAAAAAAAGGAAAACTGATTTAGTAGACTTGAACCCCCCCCCAACAAAAGTTTTTGTTGAAATTGAGGAAGCCCAGTAGAAACCAAATGCCACTTCAATACATTAACACATGGAAAGAACAGTGCTCAAATTCATCCTGGGTTCTCTGTAAAGAAACACTGTACTATTCCAAACATTTTAGCCCTTGGGTTGTTCATTCAATACCATATGAATAGGCAATGATTCTACACCATTCTCTATTGAACAGTTGTACGCATGTTATTTTGTTACCATTATTGTTCTAATCCAATGTGTTCATCCAAAAGTGTTCTCTTTGCCCAATTGCCCTGTAATGTACTTGAGCATCAATCAGCTTGGGTATGAAATACCTCAGGGAACAGATGTGCTATTTTTACCCAAAACTTGTTTTGAATTCATGATTATATCTATGGGATACTCCCAGACACAATTTTGCCTGCAATGTGTGGTTATCCCCCTCCCCCTCTTTTTTTTTTTGGTTGTAAATTTTGTAAGCAGCACTAGGAGCTCTCAAAATATCCTAAGATATTGCCTAATTTGAAAGACCACCACAAGAAGGGTTTCCCTCCCTTTACAATTATCCTAAACCTCACATGTACACAGATTCCTTCATTATTCTCTTTCAATTCGTTCAGTAAACTGATTGGACCTATGGCCACTAAACTTTCTTCAGTTACTGAATTTGCATCTACTTCTATACGAATTTCATCTCAATTTGGAGTGCAAGGCATTTCCACACCAGTCCTGAATTTCGAACAGCTACACACCCAATGCAAAATCACCCGTTGAATGGATGTGGTCATGCATTGAATATTTACCTTTTGCCATATCTATCCCATCTCTCCTGCAAGGTCCAAATGGGTTGGCAAGTAAAATTCCACAACTCTTTCTGGGACCATTTTGTGAAATTTCCATGACCTATTTTCAGTCACAAAACCTTTCATTGTAAAGAAAATGGACATTTCAAATGGGCCAAAAGTTTGCATTTCTTAAACGCTTCAATATACGGATTTTCAACCTTTTTTCCTCCTTAATTTTCTGACCAGTGCAGGCCCGGTTTCATAAGTAATCAAATATTGGATCCCAACTCATGTTCAATATGTAATCACATTTACCGTCACCCATTTTTTTCATCAAATTCCACTCTCTCTCTCATACCTACAAAACCCAGCTCAGAGATTGCATATGCCAAGTTGTGGACTTTGAATTTAATATACACACACCCACATACACAAATAATCGTTTCATGCACCTAACCTAAATTCTTGTTGGTGAGGGGGACAGCTTCCCCAAGATCAAAGTACCATTAGCCCTTTAGGTTAAATTTCATTTCACATATGAATGTGAATCGGGATATTTGTACAGGGGAAAGCCAGAAGGAGCCTGTGGTTTACTTTCGTGAACTGGATCACATTGACACTAGCCTCAGCTTCAACATTTGAGAATTAAGAACAATCACGATCGTGGCACACGAGTAGTGCGCAGGGGGAAGAAGAAATGAAGCGGGAGGGAAAAAAGTCAAGGATAAACGCACAAATTGCTGCTAAAAGGCATGTAAACAACAGAATGAAGGAGCGAGGCAGATGAACATCATCTGTGACTGCAATACGGTTGAACAGAACCATTTTGAGCAGAGAAACACACACACACACAGAAATCCAACCCACCCACAAAATGAAAGTAAAGACGTTGGCCTGTTGTCAGGAAACCTTTATTTGCGCAGCAACACAAACATCAAGCAATGCATCACTGTCACGACAGGCTGACTTTTTTTTTTAGGCAGGAGCTTCACGGTTCAGCAGCTCCTTTTTCAGAGGACCCATAAAGTTGTGCTTCTCCTCGTGTGTCTGGAAGCGACCATGGCCCCACTTGCTGGAAGTGTCGATGAACTTCAGGGTGATCTTCTCCATGTGACGGCGACGGAAGGTGGTCAGCAGGGACTGGAATGTTTAAAGGAAAAGAACTGTGAGAAAACAAATCTGATACACACTTTCTATAATTTCATCACCATAACAATGACAGCCTATCTTTCATCAAATTTTTTTTGTAATTGTGCACGGCCAATTCACTGATTTTCAAAAAACAAAAACTTATACCTATATGTCACCTCCCTTTTAAAGAAAATAAAGATTACAACACAAAGGAAAGAAATGTTCAATAACATTGCCGTCAAACAAATTAATTTGTGTTGTTAGTATCATCTGCATAGTTTCATTCACTTTAAGTTAACCTCTTCTCCATATGGTGCCTGCTGGCGCCCGGTAAAAATCAGTGACTAGGTATACGCCTGTTAAACCACGTGTCAATTGTGGGCGCCACCATGTTTCTTGTTGAAAAGAAGTCTCATGAGAATGCGACTTCACTTTTTCTTTTTCAAACCCACTTCCGTTTGCAAAAAACCACGAATCGATACGTGCTGTACTTCCGAGTTATGATTTTAAAAAAAAGTTTTGTGATCAAAGTGCTGTTTTTCAAAATGGCTAACCTCGATTTCTAGCTATCATGGGAGATACCGATGAAGACGAGTCAATTTGTATGATTTAAGGCAGAAGACTTGGTGAAAGTGCAGGCTAATGAAGCTGAGAGTGACCTACATTTTGACTGGGACGAGGTGACGGACATGATAAAACTATTCCAAGAAAGTTTTGAAGACTTTTTTTCTTCTTCAAGAAAATGGCTATGTGACATTCTTCAAACTTATAGCAACATATGTATTCATAGAAAGTTTTAAGATTTATTTCCTTTCATTTTCTTTCCTCTTTTAAATCAACTTTTGAATTTAGTAACCATATTCAAATTAGTTACTTCCCTTGCCGTAAAGTTTCAGTCCAAGTGCAGATAAGCAGATGCAGAAGAGGGTTAAATATTTGCTTGCAAATTATTTGCTGTATGACGTTGAAGTGGTCGGTGGAGCTGAAATGTGTGTAACCACTTAAAAACCAGCAAATAGTGGAAAATGCATTTTTTGACATGAACCTGAAACTGGCCAGCTAAAGGTTGGATTTCAAAACTTTGTTCCAGCTGGAAAACAGTAAAAAAAGAATGAAATGAACATTTTGCACTATATATACACATATAACTGCAAATGGCACATTAAATGAACATTTTGCACTATATATACACATATAACTGTAAATGGCACATTATAATAATACTACTAATAATAATGTATAATAAAATACTAATAATAAATAATAATAAAATAATGTATAATACTTATATAGCGCAATTTCTTGTTGTACAACTCATGCGCTTACATCCACCATTTCACTTAATCATACAATATTCATGCACACAGCAAAAAAAAATACCAATGGCAGACGCACCTACATGCATAAACACTCCCTACCGAACTATTGTGAGGAATTTAAGAGGTCTAGTCCATCCTACAGAAGAGAATAGGCTTTTTTTATGAAGAGGTAATTTTGAGCTGAGTAAAAAAAGAAAAAAAAATTAGGCTGATTCGAAGGTCTTCTGGGAGGGTGTTCCAAATAGAAGGTGCTCTAAAACTGAAGGCTCTTTCGCCAACAGATTTCAGAGAACGCTTAGGGATTTTCAAAAGTTTTTGTGAAGAAGAGCGAAGGGTACGAGAGCTTTGGTAGGTGCAGAGAGAAGAAGAGAGATAGTGAGGAAGAGATTCATTGAAGTGGCGGAAAGCAAGAACTGCCAGTTTAAATTGCCACCGATACTGTATGGGAAGCCAGTGCAGTTCGATCAGCATGGCATACTGCTGAAAATTGTGAAAGATATCCAAACACATTACTAAAGTTAAAGAAGGGGGACGACAGGGAGGAGGGGAGGGGAGTGGCCTTATGAAATTTGTGAGAGTATTCGTAAACAGCAGCAATAGCTTGCTCATGTTCACTAGTCTTGACTGGCCATCTTCATGAAAGTTTCTGAAGATATAATTATTTACTTGAATGTATTCATGCAACCCCTAATACACTCACCTTTCTCAGTGTCAGCACTCGCTTGCGTGGGCCAACAACACATCCCTTGATCATGATGTAATCCTGTTTGACTTCACCGTAGTGTGGGAAGCCGCCCATCGGGGTAATGGTCTTTTCTGTTGGATCGAACTCTGTGGCTGCATTGTTCTGCACCAACTGCAACAGTGCAAAAAAAAAAAAAAAAAATTCAGTGTTTTGATGTCTTCTGTTCTATTTCCAAACATTATACAGCCCCCAATAATTCTATCCACAAGGTTTGACAATCAGAAGGAAGGCAGCATGATGGATTCAATCCTCATGTATTTCAGTGCATCCTGGCAGGGATGCTATCCACCTTTTCATCATACTTCAAGCCTGTGGGAAACACACCTCATGAGTGGCTGGAGTGGGGAGGTGGGGTGGGGGGTCCATGAAAAAAAAGGACTGGTACCTTGGTATCATTACGCACCCCACTTAAAAACTGCATTAAGAATCTTGTGTACCCACAGCAATTTTCAAATGACCACCCTACAAAAGAAGACATTGACAAGAACTCTCTTGGACACCAAGTGAGCAGTACCAGCACCACCATTGCGATCCATTTCAGAAAAGCAGCACTATTAGGAAACAGAAGTGCAAGAAGTAGGTCTCTGATCATGACTTTGTGCAGAATTCCCCCCCCCCCCCCCCCCCAAATTTGTGGAGTCCAATATCAATAAAAAGTGGGTCAACTTTTCAGCAGCTTTGACAAAGCAGCATCGATACACATGCAGGATTCCATGCCGACGGAGATAAATCCTTACCAACATCCTTCAGGGATTCGGAAACGCCATATTTTCTTTTACCGTTAGCAGCTGAAATCCAGTTTTGTTTGTTTCTGGTCCTTGATGTTTTCCTTAACAACAGAGCACTGTTCTAAAACATTGATAACCACTGAAATACCTGGTTTCCAAAGATATTTCTATGCATGTTTGGAGGAGTTGAAAAAAAATCTGTTTCAAACCATATCCTCAACCATAGTTATACTGGACTTTAGATCTCAATGCATGCTAATATGTATGAACATGGATCCAACGATTGCAATAATGCATGATCTCAACAGATGACAAACTAGAATTTCATTGCAATCAGGATGACCATCAGAAGGAAGGCAGCATGATGGATTCAATCTTCATGGTTTTATTCAGTGCACCCTGGCAGGGGTGCTATCCACCTTTTCATCACAAGTCAATCCTGTTGCCCTAGACTTGCATGTCTGCATTACAGTTCAGAGTTACAAATGGTTCAATACTTGAAGTTACCATGCATTAACAAATATGAAGAGAGACAAAATTTACCCTTTTTAAAGTTTTGTTTGAATATGGTACTTCAGAATGTTAAAAAACAAAAAAATTGTACATAGGGAACTCTCTTCAAATACCTTTCCATCTTTGGTATGGATGCCAGCACCAATGCGGTAGATCTTCTTGTTGATCTCAGTGCGGTGGTGGTAGCCTTTTGACCGGCACGAGCCACAGAGTACTGCACACGGCTAGGATGCCAGGCTCCAATACAGGCCACCTTCCGCAGACCTTTGTGGGTCTTGCGGGGCAGTTTTTTGGTGTGCCAACGGGAAGTCACACCTGGAAGGGAAAAGACACAGCCATGAAATTCCAGTGAACAACAACAACAAAAAAAAACAAACCCAGAAATGTTTTCATTTTATGCAGGAACATCATCAAAAAATCCAAACTTACATGCATGATGCATTAAGTACCAGTATTCCCTAATTTACCCCATTACATACAGTGAATGTGGGACAAGATGGGGACGATAATGATTAAATTCTATGAAAAGACTTTTTGTTGCATTTTCATTTCAAAATTTCGAAACTGGGCTGCATGACAAATGTGCACCAGACATGCTTACTGGACCAAGCAAACTGTCCAGATTTTCAACACTTTTCCATGCAAGATCAAAGAGGCATTTTCTTCTACATACAGGTATACCCCAAATTCATTCCATCATGAAAAGATAAAAGTGAAAATCAGAAACTGCACTGTACTTTCTAAAAATGTTCAGGAACACACTACACTATTACAAATGTGACAGTTTTGCAGATGTACCTGCACACATCCACAGCCACCACCGATCAATGGGGAACACCAACTTTCAGACTGTACACAACCTGAAGATTACCCGTCACCAGCCGCCCTAGCAAAAGTACTCATGGACTCTGGCTGCAAGGTCATGGCTTCGATTTCCATCAAAACCGTGAACGAGAGATTTTTCGCCCTGACTGGCTTCTACCCAGAGTTTAGTTTGCTATGGGCTCATCTGGGAAGAGCACTTTCATCCCCTTTAGGGATCCATCTCAGAGAGTGCTGCTCAAATTTCCTGACCAACACTCAGGTTTGTATCTCTTGGGCCTAGGCGACGCCAGGATAAGGTGATGCTAGGATACAGTAAGAAAGCAGCGAGTACAGATCTGTCGTACAGTTCAAGACCAGAATGCAAATCTGTAGTATCTTTGTCATCCTAATCACAGCAAAAGAAACTGACAGAGTGCCTCACGACAAATTGACACCGACTGCTCCCTGTGAATTGCTGGTGCTGGTGGCATGGGTGGAAGTGTCAGCTGTGGCCAAGAGTCTGAAAGAGCGGCTCCAGTGCAATGCAACCCCCCCCCCCCCCCCCCCCCCCCCCCCCCCCCCCCGTAAACATGTCTACCCTTCATGGCGTTATCTCCTCATGGTCTGGCAGCTTTTTTTCCCACTGCAAAATTTACCTTCTTAAATCAGTCTCATAGATGACTCGCATGCAGCGACTGATCTCAGCGCTTTCTCTAAACTCTGCCTCTGTTCAGCCTCTTCCCCAACCCATAAAGCACTTGTACACCTGTCCAGTGTCCGAGCTGTAACTGCAATGTGTAACTTCCCCCCAGTGCCATGATCCATACCCATCATCATCAATTTTTATGTTGTTCAGCATTACAAATAGCTCTTCCAGGACAGTAGGCATGTCTGCACATGCAACTTTTCTGAATAACATCGTTTGCATCTCCAGGAAACTTACCCTTCACACCACGACCCTTGGTGACACCAATGACATCAATCAGTTCATCCTGGCCAAAAACGCTGTTGATGGGGATGGTCTTCTCCAGGTGATCCTTGGCCCACTCCACCTTGTCAGCAATGGATCCCCCGTTCAGCTGGATCTCCATGATGTGGGCCTTCTTCTGGCGCTTGCGCAGCAGCTTCATCTGAGTTTTTAACAAACATGCTGATGTGTTGTATTCAATCTGGACGTAGACAAATTACATCACTACCACCCACAGCTTGTCTGCCAAATTCCCCGACTCCCTTCCCTCCACTTTTGTCTAGACTATCATGAAAGACAGGATACCCCTACAACAACTATGTAACTGAATATCAACGACTCAACTATAAAATTCTACATATAACCTGAATCATGGAAATATCTTAGTCCTCTCATAAGGCAATGTTACATAAAAATTGTCCAGCGAATGAATTTAGTTCATACTGTTTAAAGCTGAAGTGGATGAATCAAAATTTTCATAGAACTCTATATGGTCATATTTAGTTCCAATTTGGGAGCAAAAACAAAGTCTGAAAAATGTGTAATGTAAAAAGAAATCTAAAACAACTCACCTGGGTATGAGCCAGCACACGCACCACCTGGCAATATTTCTTGATCTTGTTCAGATCGCTCTCAATCTCCTTTTTGCCAGATTCATCCTGACATTTCTTGGCATATTTAGTGAAAGCCTTCTTCTTGGAGCGAGACCTTCAAAATTAAATAAGTTGAAATTAGTTATTTATCTATCACAAAAAGAGACATCCTAAATTAAAAGACCACAAATTAACCCAATGCCTACCGTATTGACTGCGAGATTTCCTCTATCTGAATACCATATCGACCGCTGAATACTAGGTCAACGCCTTTCGCTTTAACCATCGCATATCCCAGAATGCAATTGCGACAGAAGTGTCTTCTTATACGAAAGTTTCTGGATACCATTTTGTTTTTTCTCGCACGAGTTTTGGTGGAGTAGGTTCGCTACTGAGAATTTTCAAACTTTGGCTTTGAAGATCTTTCTGGGAAAATGGCAGATCAAGTAACTATGCAACTTGCAAAATTCATTTTCTGAAGTGATATTGATGAAGAGAGCGCATTTGCGGGCTACACTCTTGAAGATTTGAATCGAGGCGATTCGGACGTTGATCTTGACCTAGTTATAAATAAAGATCGACCGGTGACTGATTCTGAGGCCCAAATCGGTAATGATTCAGGCGATGATAATGACGATGTCGAATAGCACATTGCTGCTGGGCACAGCCCCCCAAAAAGGAAAATTCGAAAAACAAAACTTGCTAGAGATTCTTTAATTGTTGACCAAGAGTGGTTGGCTACAAGAAGTGTCACCCCAAAAAAGTTTCCCTTGTTTTGATAGCCAGGAAACCAGGTCAGTCAGTGGGCGTGTCCCATGATCTGCCTGTGGGAGCGTCACCTCTAGCCTTTTGATTTCATCAGAATTTTGGCAGACTTTTATCGAGAAACAAATTTATTTGCTGCGCAAAAGCAAGCAGAAAAGGATGAACATAAACTCTGGCCTAAAATAAAAACTGCCTGTTAATCAAAAAGCAAAGAGGAGACAGATAAGAGGTACATCACCACAGTGTGTGTGTGTGTGTGTCGGGGGCAGGGGTGATTGCTCAGTGCAGTTGTGCAAAAGCACATTTTTGCTGAATTCCATCACAATCTAAAGTCCAATTCAGTAATCTGTTCTTGTTATTTTTTCCCCCTCAGTAGTTAGAAGACAAATCTTCTTGTATGTGATGCCTTCAGTTTAACAAAATTGATGAAGTTTGGGTTTTTTCCCCTTCACAACAAAAGTTTATTTAGTGTGCAGACCAAATAGAATGACTTTATTTTGTTCCTGAAGGTTTCAGTACTTTGTTTAGACCTGGAAAAATCACTCTGTGCTCCTAATCCACGACATTCTGTGGGTACAGTGAATTTATGGAAAATTGTTCCATAAATTGTTTTAGCACCGAGAAAACTGGAGTTTTGTTGTTTTTTTCTTCGTGCACCAGTTCACTATATATGGGGGGGGGGGGGGGGATCACTGTTTTGGATGGAGTGATGTCTTCGAATATTTTTTCATTACTTTTATAGAACAGATAAGTTAAAAACAAATTTTTTATTGAGGTTTCTTTATGGCAAGTGTGTAGGTGTTGTGGAGTTACCTCTCTTGGCATGGTATTCACATAGTCATAGCACAAAATCATGCGGTAGGCAGAGGGTTAAGCAATGCATCGAGCTTTGAAGAACAAAATCAAGCAATATTAACAGATCAAGTGCAGTTCAGGATGAAGGACAGGAAAATTCAGATGAAACTGAAAGGGAGAGGAGCCTTTTTCCTGCAGATACTTGTGGATATATAAGCAAAACAGTGGCGTGAAATGTGCTAATACTGCTGTTTGGTTCAATCATGGAAAGACATTCAAACAGCAAACCTTACAACCCCCCCCCCCCCCCCCCCCATCTAACAAAACTTCAAAAAATGTTTCAAAGAGAAGCATTACCTCAAGTTGGTTCCAAATAGAACAAGCATTGTCTCATAAGCTTATCAAGCCAAGAGGAGACAAAAGCTTATACAGCAAAGATTTACAGACTGCAACGGAGACAGCTCATCAGTCGCCATTATGATCAATGAAGCTAAAAGTTTCCAGAGAAAATGTTCTCAACACTTGCATCATTTACGTTTCCACAGGATCTTTTAAGGAACTGAGGAGATAACATGGCATGACCATATTAAAATGCACATGACAGTAATGCTTGTAAAAAAATCACTTGTAGCTTCATTTGATCAGATCTGACCGAGAGGAGCTCAGATGCTGGTCATCATGTTCAGAACAGTCTTGTTCCATTGTGCTCTGTAGAAAATCCATGAATTCTGCATCTTAACAAGAGCAGTTTACATCAGGATCACCGATATATTCTCCAGATTTAAAGCAATACCGTTTTTATTTTTCTTTTGTACTATGAACATTTCACAATATTCCTCAAGGTGCATCAGTCCAAAAGCGGAATTACCAGTTTCAGTACCGTTACTTTTACTGTGGTTACAAATGCTCGCAGATTATTATGATAGTTGGAAGCAATCTTTCTAAATGAACATATCAAAGCAATGACGAATGAATAAAAAAAAACAACCCAGTTCTGGTATCAGTAACTTTCAAAGCCGAAAGTGTTTTCACCATTATTTCCTTTACAAATAATTCCTTAAATCGGCTTGGAAAAACAAAAACAAAAAAAATTCACCACAAGCAGGATTAGCATTTCAAAAATGTTATTCCAAGTCAACATTTTTTCATGTCTTAAAAAAAAAGAAAGAAAAAAATGGCAAGACTTCATCTGCATGCGTCATTTCTGCCGATTTCCACTGCAGACACTGCCACACCTGGTCAACTCAAGTACAATCTTGTCTGGTAACAAGGCAAGTGTGTGAATGACGACAGTTTGCCCATCAAAAGGCAGCATGATGGATTCATCCCACACAGTTTTCAGTGCACTTTGGCAATGCTATCCACCTTTTTCATCAAAAGTCAAACAAAAAATTTGTTAGAGATTCCTGTGTTCGAATTTTACACTTGCATAGCTAGTTGCCTATTGCTGATTGGCAATTGCTTTAAATCTGGAGACCATCTTTATGACCAACACAGAACACATTATGATGATCAACATTAAGCATGGTAAAGATTTTTTTTTTTTTTTTACTTAACCCGTTCACTGCCTGAAAATGTTATAAAGGCTTTCCCAGTGCCAGGGAAATCTAATGATTTGGGGGTAATAATTAACAAAAAATTCTAGCTCAGAAACTACAAAAGATATAAAAATGAAATATGATTTTTGAAGGAAATTGAATGAAGATTTTGAATCTGGGCTTCTTTTGTTTTAATTTTGGTAACAAAAAAATATTTAGGCATTTAGAATTGGATAGATTTTTTTGCACGATCAAAAACATATGTATTTACCACTACAGCTTCACATCCAAAAAAGAACACAAAGCAAAAAAGTTGAAAATAAAGTTTGTATTGTCACACTACACCCGTAAATGAAAGTAAAACAGTTTAGAAGTCTATCAAGACGCTCACATTCTATGCAGACAAGTCAGTCCACGACCACACCCCCCTCCCCACACCACGCCCCCTTGCTGGACTTCAACCCTCTCTTTCACTCCTCCTCTTCCCCTACCTTTCCCTCTGCCCCGTGTCACGCCGCGAGCAGGCCGCGCTCCCCAATCACACTGACCATCACATCACTGGCCACTGGCACACAGTGCAGAGTACACACTAGGCCAACTCGTTCGACCCTGGCAAGCTGTCGGCTGAACACACACTGAGGTCACACAGCCCGACTCAATAACTGACGAATATGGTCGGCAATTCCATCATTATCATCATCTCGCCTTCATGCTCGAGTAAGTCTTTGAATAAAATATTGTCTTTGTCAAAAATGATTAGCAGAGCCTGCTCAGCTGTGTAAATACGTTGATTTGGTCGCTACACTTGTCGAAGGTTGCGCCGCCATCTTTGCAAGCAAGACGAAGTGCTGGCTGGTCATCCAGTCAGTGATGAGAATAAATGGTCTTTCCCATCACGTGTGGTCATTTGCATATCATTTTAATACTACAGACATATAAGGCTTACTACGCACACTCTAAGTCCGTTAATAGAAATAGTAATGAATGAAAATTCAAGAAAAATACATGACGTCAGTGGACGGCCCATAGGCACTGGGAAAGCATTTTTACTTCGGCGTCAGCTGACGGCTTATAGGCACTCATCGGGTTAAGAAAAGGTCTCTAGTGACATTAAAGATCAAGAGAGAAGTCACACAAAAAAAAATTAAAATCTACATGACTTGAGTACTTTTCAGAAACTATTAATAAACTGATATGGTTTCAAACACATTCATAAAATACATCTCTAAAAACCGGCAATAGCCACTGCTCCTGGCAATCAAATCAACTGGCATGGAATGTATACATAAATTTAGCCCTGGCTGCAATGCTTGATCATCGAATGTTATCAATTGATTAGAAATACAAAGTATGTAAATACCAGTTCTTGTAAAAGCGGCGACGGCACTCTTCATTCAGATGCTCTGCCCATACAGTCTTGAAGGTTCGGAGACCACGAGGCGTGTTGATGTAGCCCACAAGACCAACACACACCATTGGAGGCGTCTCCACAATGGTCACAGCTTCTACTACTTCTTTCTTGTTGGTTTCTATGGGGAAAAAATCCACATTGTCAATTTAAGTCCAACTCTATATGGCATGGATACGAGTTGGGATGGATCACCTATCCTGCAACAGATTAATGGTTATCTATTCTGCAACAAATTTATGGTCATCCATTTGTAGCAACCCAAGCAATCCTTAAAATGTACCATGAAAAGACAATTCTGAAACTATTTTCCTGCATCTTATTATAAAATACTGTACTGCATTAAAATACAACTTGCCTAGAAATCAGCATTTTAAAAATCTTACAGGGGAAAAAAAAAGGCAAAGCTCTCTTGGGTAAAGCCATGATGAATGCAATCCTAAGATCAAGTATGCTTACTGGATCTTGAAATTGCAGAAATTTTTAATTCCTATGTGGCAGCTCTAAATTTTTCTTTTCCCCCCAAATTCTCAAAGATATAAATTTCTCTACAAATTGAATTTTTATCAGGTACATGACTGAATGTTGCGGGAATACTGTTTCTGGATTGCGTACAATTGAAAGAAATCTTGAGCATCGAGCAGTGACCGACTAAATGCTTTCAATACGTTTAAATAACGCAACACATGCGATTCCTTCAAAACAACGTACTTTATTCAAATAGCCCATTACTTTGTTATCCTTTGACCTGCAACGCCATTAGAACATACTTAAGGCATTACTATATGTAAACAAATGATTTTTCAGTTGCAGGCGCCCGCAGCCCAAGTTGCAGGCGCCCGCAACCCAACTGCAAGATCCACGTGTGCGTTCTACTTCTTAATTGTTTGACACAATGATCGTTTCGTTTATGTGCAAAACTTTATTTCAAATCAAAATTGCACTCACTGGAACCGGGGCGATCCACTTCGCGAAGAATGTGAGTCATTCCAGCTTTGTAGCCGATAAAAGCAGTGGCATGCACCGGCTTTGTGCGATCATCCTTCGGGAACGCCTTGCATTTTCCACGATGGCGCCTACTACGTTTCTTGGGCAAAAAGCCCTTCGATCCGTGGCGAGGTGCTGAAAACTTCCTGTGCGACTGAAACAGATGTGAAAATAAACAATATCATAGTTAAATTTTACATGTAGAGCCAAAGACTATGATTCTAAATTACAAGATTGTTCAGATTTTCATGTGACTGCTGACAGACACGTCTTCCACTCACCATGATCGTAGGAGAAAAGGATATGACGCAGGTCTGACCAGTTTGCGCAGCCTTCTATGACGTTATATACCCATTTCCGCTCGCTTGTGACTTCCGCTTACCTTTCTAATCACATGATTTTTTTTCTCCCCCCCCCCCCCCCCCCCTCCCCTCCTTCCAGTAAGTAAAACATCACGCGTTGAAATTGCTTCCTGACCACATAGCATAGTATCGTTGCTTTTTTTGTGTGTGGTTTGTTTCGGGGGGGGGGGGGGGGGGGGGGATAGTAAAGCAACCGAAATCTACTCAAAACATCGTAAAATCTATCAAAATTTAAATAAATGTTAGCGAACCGCCCAGAGAACGTGGACAAACGAGTCACAAGACGAAACACAACGCGTTTCGACCTCTTAGGCCTTCATCAGGTCAGACATAAACGAATAAAACAACGAAACTTCACTTAGCTTTGATCGCTTCAGATCACTTCGCAGGGTTCTTCTTCCTTGCGCTGAACCCTGCGAAGTGATCTGAAGCGATCAAAGCTAAATGAATTTTCGTTGTTTTATTCGTTTATGTCTGACCTGATGAAGACCTAAGAGGTCGAAACGCGTTGTGTTTCGTCTTGTGACTCGTTTGTCCACGTTCTCTGGGCGGTTCGCTAACATTTATTTAAGATTTGTTTAGATTTCCGCCTGCAGTCCTCTCGCTTTGCAATTAGATCTATCAAAATTTATATTTATTTTGCGCAGTTCGCCTCCAAGAAGCCCAAGACCATACTTGACAACAACTCTCCGGCAGGCTCGGCTCTGGGTTCTTTGTACTGTCAATGTCCAGTTAATCTCTTTCCTGTTAAAAAAAAAAAAAAAAAAAAAATGAAATGCAATATCACTAAATGGGTGGCCTGCTTATCTTACCATGAGAACCAACAATTGTCGATCTACAGAAGTTTTATCTCAGTGGTAAAATCTGAAATTGAAAGATGCAGGCTCTCTGAAGCATCTGAAGCATGACAGATGGCAGACCTCAGCTAAGAGCTAGTTCTCTTTACTTTAATCAAAACCTAGTGGAATTCACATATAACTGTATTGATGTATCCCTGTTGGAAATCAACATATAATCCGACTCAATACGTCGAGTTAACCCGAATATGTGGTCCAACTCAGTACGATCCCACCAGCACTGGTGTTCAAACTCTACATGAGACAAAAAAGCAGTCATCGGCTGCCAAGGCCGATGATCATAGAAATGCTTACGTGTCATAGCTCTGTAAACGAGATGCTGTTCCCTCTCTCTGTCTCTGTCTCTGTCTCTCTTATCACCTTCATTCTAGAACGACCAGTCTGCCAACTAATTTATTTATGATTCACACACACACACCACACACACACACACACACACACACACACCACACACACACACACACCACCCACACGCACGCGGCGCGCGCACACACACACACACACATTTTTTTTTCTTGTTGTTGTTGACAAAATTATATTGTCAATGATTTTTCTTCCATTCTGGATGTCACTAAATGGCTATAACCTCATACCACCAATTTCCAGGTTACCGTTACCAGTCACGCCTTACACAATTAGTGGTATTTGGACTAGCATTCCCAATCCAATACAGTCCAAGCCTATCACTTGCTACTGGTTTTATCAAACCTCTGGTCTTACTTAGAATTGTTATTCGGTGTTAGTCACCATATGAAACAGATCTCGACAGCATGACTGGAGACAGGAGATAAGCAAAACGTGGGGAGACAGATTCTTGAGAAAAGTCATAAAATTCAAAAATGAAAAGAAAGAAAGAAAAGACATGAATACTCAACCGGCGTGACATCTATATTGACGTTGCAGGTCAAGACTCTAAAAGAATAAACCCTTTTATTACTGCCACAGTGGCGGAGCACACCTACACGATTTTTTGAAAGACAAAAATTTGATAAGCGAAACAATAGAGTGGCATCAACCATTGATGCCACTCGGCTCACCCTTGAACAACCTCTTGCAGGTGCCTGGAAACACTGGAGGATCTGTAGGAGGCAAATAGATGAATGTACCCTATCTGCTCACCATGGAGTATCGTGTCGTGCAAATTAAACTTGTAGCCTGCTACACTTGTCTCCAACGATCCTGAACACAAATCGTAAGTCATACATAATATGAATTTAGAGCTTAAAACAGCTGTGAAAACCAGCGCACTGCGCTCACAGCCATGGATATGGAAAATCGTTTCATTGTTACATCCTATACTTCTCTACTTGCTTTTGATGCAACCTGGGCTTTACTGCAGATTCCTGTTTGACAATGAAACAACTTCTCTAGAAAATCTATGACCCAAGCATCAGAAAATTTCTTACCATATGTCCTAGCATCCAGTCTAGGCTTGATTACTGAATTCATTTCCTCGGTTCGCACTGATTCTGCTCTCTGTTCCCTGCAGAGAGTTCAACATTCAGCAGACGTGTTATGATATTGTCGATGCAAGGGTCCATCAGCCTTCCATTCAGAAAGGTGCTCGACAGCCGTCAGACGAGTTTGAAAAGAATCCAGGTAATTCATAGCACGAGACCTATCCTTTATACCAATCGCAATCCAGGTCTATGGATATCCTGTCCCAAATACAGAACTCTATGGTTCCCGTAGCTGTCAGTGAAGAATTTAATATTTATATTTTGAGGTCGTCTTTTTTTTTTTTTTTTTTAAATCCTATTTCTCCTCCTCCTCCCCACACCTCCCCTCCCCTCTTCCCAAACCTCTCCATTTGAAATCGCTGGCAGTTCAGTAATTTGTATATATGTAAATGCATTGCACAACTTAGGGATGGTATACAGGACAGTCTGATGGCCCTGCTATCAGTCTAATTGCATCAATCGGTGATTACGGAAAAAAAGGTTCCCATGCATGACGCCACGAAAGATATATTGCCCCTTTAACTTTACTGAAGTGGTATAGAAGCCTTAAAAAAGTCACATTTCAGAGGGTAAGACATACCTAGCTTAAACACAACATAACTGTCCCTTATGACTGCTGTCAGTCCGACTGCATAAATCGGTTCGATTACGAGAAAAAGTTCACGTGCTTGACGCCATGATAGCGATTTATCCCCCGTTTAGCTCTTGAGGTGGTTCCCCCCTCTGTTATATCGCCTTTCAGATATAAAGTGGCAATTTGGCGGTTGTATTTCAATGTTTATGATTGCAGATCATAAAAATTGCAAAGACAGCACATTATTCAGGTTAGATTGCACTCTCGTTGGAGAGATGAGATAATGTGGAAGCATTAAAAAAAGAAAAAAAAAAAAAAGAAAGAAAAGAATGAAAAAAATCACAGTTCAAGTGGTAAGGCACATCGAGCCTGGAACAAGAGCTGGCAGATTCAATCACAGAATCAATTCAATTTTCCGGTTGCGTCTAACTGACTCCGGTATTGTACAGAAAATACACGGTTCTGGGCCTGTAGTAAGTCTAATACTGTTTGGACTATAGCTGAGCTGCTTAGCCTGTTTTGTTGCTGTTGGAAATCATTAGAATTACTTAAAACTTGTTATAAATGTGTGCTTGTTTCCAGTATGTGTATGCGCGCGCGCGCGCGCGCGCGCGTGTGTGTGTATGTAACCGAGGCAGAGTGAATCGGGATGACAGAGTCCAATGACGTAAGGGGGCGCGTGCGCACCCTCTGTTAGATAGCACTTGTTTTTCGAGAAGACTGACTAGAGTGAGTGGTGATGCTTGCACAGAAAGCAAGACAGACGGGAACCTACATCTCTTCATTTTCAAACCAATTGATACTGGAAGTACAAGATTATTCTTCCACATACGGATTTGCTGGTATCTTGTCACCTCGTTAGCTTCGAATCAAGAGACAGGGCCTTTTGGGTCATTTAGAGGTGGGCTGTTTCTGCAGATGATCCCGGCCCTTGAACCATGTTGTGTCAGATTCTGAGGCAGATCCAAAGGTTCGCTCTTTTTATGTGCCAGCTCAACTACATGACCTTCACTTTTCCATCACCTGCTACACTTTTCACTCCCAAATCCTAATGCCCTACCAATGGCCACACGTCATGCATATTTCAGCTGTCTTTGCTGACACTTGGTATTGAACTGATTTATAATCATTGCCCCTAAATTCGAGGAAAAGAACAACCTTTTTTAACACAGAAATAAACTGTTGAAGCACAGAAGCTGGGCGAATTCCGTTTATACAAATGACAGTTGTCATGATTTGACCTCTAGTGTAACTGACGACCTCAGATATTGCTTGTTAAAACAGTGTTACATGTACGTTCTACTCTCCAAATACAATATTTCCATCCTATAAAAACAAAGAAATTAAAGTTGATCTGAACCGGTTGCCATGTGTCACATAAATGACACTGATTCTAAGATTAAGTTTAAAGCTCAATAAAACATATTTGCTATGACCTTGTAAACAATACTGGCCTCTTGTAAACAAAGATGGCTTCATCATCTTTGGGCCTGAAAACTAGTCACTTGTGTGCAACTCCTGAGTAGAACGACCTCCTTCTTAAGACTTGCAGCTGCATCACTTCCCCAGGTCCCAACTTCAGAATCAATCATGAAACTGCATTCGTTTGTTTCAACATCTATGATAACAGGTTACAGCAGCACCATCATGGTTATTTATCCAATCTGATATCCGTTTCCATGTTTCACTCTCCCCGCTCTGACATTGACTTACAACTTCTCCGTCTCTCACTTCCAACGCTTTGGCGCGAACATTTCGCATGCCTGCTGCTCCATTTATTATCTACAGCTTTGGAATTCTCTACCTTTCCATGCCAGGCATTCTTCCTCCATCAAATGTCACTGAAATCACCTGTTGCAATACGGTTATAAGCAGAGTTCATAATCCATCCCTCCTCCTGTTCTTACTTGTAATGCCGATATGCACTGAAAGTTTAACTAAGTTCCTCGTCATTTGAACACCACCACACACACCACAACACACCACACCACCGACCACGCAGCAGCACGCACGCACGCACGCACACATATCTGTGTGTGTGCGCGTGAGTCGCGCGCGCCGCCGGTGGTGTGTGTGTGTGTGTGTACCATAGATGCTTGTGTAGCATTACGTGTACTGCCAAGCCAGCAGCGTGTTCATAATAATACATATATCATGTTTTTGAATCACATGACTGACCTCCATAATTATTCGGGTATTAAGAGTAGGGGAAACATAGTCACAGCCTTTCTCTCAATCAGACAGGTTAAAGCCCCCCTCCCCCCCCCATTAAAATGGAAGTTACTTTGAGATGGTATTTTCCCACACGAACTGATTTAGATGAAAAAAAAATCATATCCAACATTCATACAAACGTGACAGAGGCTGGCGCTCTCTTGAGCCCCCTTTTAGTTTGTAAACAAATGACAGTAAATTTGAAGCAATATAAGTTTAAAAAGTATTGACGTGCAGCATGCTTGTTCGAAATTATATCAGTTTTTGGTAGACTTCATTTATTTCGATAGATTCTGTTAAAAATACACTCTGCTGGTCTGACCTTGTGAGTGTCTGCTTCCAGAGTAACTGTATGATCTGCAGGCCGTAGAGAATATTTTGGTTTCAGTCACTCATCATGGGGGATGGCTCTGATGACACGCCATATGGTAAATTTGCCATGAGCCTGTTCAAAATACTCGACGGGCCTGTGACATTTGTTAAAGGTGAGGATGTTGAGATTCCAGGATCGGTCTATGATGTCTGGGGAGAAGGTGTTTAGCCTTGGGCATTATAAGCGAAGAAGAGACCTTAATTAGCTTTTTAAAAACCAGAAAGTGAAATAATTCATATCATCAACCAAGTGGTATGCGTCAGCAAATTTTTAAAGATTATTAGTACGTAATGGTTGTCAGTAGTTCTTATAGTCGGATTCGAAGGCCTAATTTCTGTCTGGAAACAGGGAGATCTATGTATTCTCTGAGCTAGACCTATATAGCGTGTTGCCAGAATGATGGGTCTCCAACATACGTACATTCCATCAATGGCAGTTTTGTCGGTGCGAGATCCTTCTGGTCCCAGATTATGACTGGTTTATTCATGACGTTCTGGGTAGATCAAGTTTTAAATTATTCATACCCCATCCATTTTGCTCCCAACCTGAGGAGATAAGTGGCTGGTTGTTCTTCGTTTTCATTGTCTTGACTGTTGTTTGTCTGGCCTGAAGAAGACCGAGGAGTTTGAAACGTGTAATGTTTTGTCCTGTAATTTGTTTGTGTGTTTTGTTAGCTGGAAGTCATTTTTCTTTGAATTTTCTTAGTTAAGTTAAAGTTAAAAATTGCTGATTGTGGCTTTTGTTAACTGGAATATAATTTTTCTTTTAACTTTAATAGTTAAATTAAAATTCAAAATCGCTGATGACAACCTTGTATCCAAAAGGAGCTTATAGAAAATAAGATCTTGCCAAGGCCTTCCAGTAAAAACAGACTGGCGAATTAATTTTACACTTGGTGACTGTGCCAAAGCCACTTGTCCAACAGCTTCAAACAAACCTCAAATGCCTTGAACACCCTGGTTTAAATTGTAATACAACTGTTAAAAATAAGTGGGGTTAATATCATGTCTGCTGCAGGCCAATAGTGGGCAAGGTTTGAACCCATCAACATCTCCAAGCAAACTCTTTACACAATTCACAAAATGAACCAGCAACAGTCGCTTAGAAGTTTCTCCACCAAGCTGACTGCACAAAGTCAGAAGAAGAAAGTCTGGAAAATAATATAAAAAATCAAAGGGAAAAATCAAGTTCATCTATCCACCACCCCATGCTTGCTGTTGCCCTTATTATGGACAAAAAAGCTGTTGCTAATCGGTTGGCCTTCATCATAGTAACACTGCATCAGGTAATAAATCTGCTGTCTGTTTGAAATTTTACACTTTAAAGAAAACACACTGTACTTTTTCCTGAAAATATTGAAGATAACAATCTGCCCATTCTCTCCTCTTAGAACTCAACTGGGCCTGTCAAACATGTCCATTTTATTGATTCTGTTTATGTCCTGAAAGAAACTGGCTATCATTATATCATTTTTCAAATATCTTCCTGAAAGCTGTTTGTTGACTTTTTAAAACATCTTTAATGGTATCAAGTTGAATATGGGGTTCTTTCTGTCTTCCTGGCAAAAGAAATCTCCTAATCATAACCCGTGAAAGAATATGACAAATTCCACTAATTACAATCCAGCAGCTGTGTCTAAATTAATATCTTTTTAAACTTATGGAGAAGAAAAACATCAATGTGTACCTCATGTGGAAGCTGGAAAATGATAGCCTTTAGGACACAGAAAAGTGGTCTCTGAAAGTACCATTCCAAAGTGGACCACATTATCTGTTGAGGAGCTACAGTCTACAAATGTGACAGTGCTTTAAACAATAAGGAACATTTTACATAGACTTTTTATTTCCAAAGAGAAGGGCTTCTGACTCCATCAGGAAATCTGGTATTCTCATGTGGAGTTTGTGTCTTTGTTATTTAACAGGTTGAAAAGATGAAATGCCAATAAAAATATCCATTGCATACCAGTTTATGTTTAACCTAGAAATATGGAAGTTTTGAATGTGAAAATACATTGCTGGGTTTGTAGAACTTGACATTTACCAATTGTTAAGACCAAGCTACCACTTTTTTTTTTTTTTTTTGAACCAGTTATTTTTGCTGAGTTTGCTGCACTGGACTTTGATGATGTATGCTGTTGAAGCCATCTCCTTCTCTTTATTAAATATTTTATTGGACTTTGATGATGATCTATGTTGTTGAAACCATCTCCTCTTTATTAAATATTTTCTGGCACTAGTGGCAGACTGACAGTTTCACTTTCAGGTTTTTGTAGACAACATGTTGTCTGATGTCTAGGAGCTAAGTTGGATCTTCCTTTGGGAAGCATCCTTTTTCCTGTTGTCTTTGACATGAAAATTGATGAAGGATTCAGAGTCTTTTCTGTTTGTTGATGACTGTGCACTGTAGTGGGAACCTACACAAGCCAATGCCAGTCTCAAAATTTGCATTGATTATGAAACAATTCGATGGTGGGCCGAGCAAAAGGGTTTTCCCTTTTAAAAAAAAAAAAAAAAAAAAAACTATTATTTTTTTCTTCAGATCCAAAACCATTCAAACATTAAAGAGTTTCTACCATCTGCCACCACTGGCTGCAAAGAAGAGGCAGTTTATGTTAGTTAAACTCTGACCAATTATTTTGTGGACATAACTTTCAAAAGGTGAGGTGGTTCCATGGTGCATACCATGTAATGTGCCACTCAATATGAAACCAGTTATAGACCTTGTTCAGAGGTGCTCCATCATGTGAGTTTTTAAAAGAGGTACCCAGTTTTCATTTGGTCAAAGATTTTGTAGAAAACAGACCCAATTTTAAACCATGTCTCTAACATAAAAAGAACATTTTTGTTGTTGTTGTTGACATGCATAGGAATCAGGTTAGGCATGGAAACGCTCACATATGGCCTCAAACTGTTTGTTGGGCTATAAAACAACTTGAAAACTAAAATCTGTTCAGTTGTCTCAGCTATTCCTCAGTGCATGACATGCATCTGGAATGCATAACAAGAACATTGTACAGAAAAAAAAAATGCCAGAACAAATTTTTAGTGTGATGCGACATGGTAGATTCACATTTATAATGTTTGTACTGTATTTTACTATACTATGAACAGCATTGTTCTGTGATATGTATTATACCAGTGTGTAGCTGTGTAGGTGTATGCATTGATAGTGTTACATCAGAATTCTGTCAACAGGTTAATTGTTTAGAGAGGGCGTTTGTTTTGTGTTGTTTCCTTTTCCTTCTTTTTTTTTTCTGGTTATCTAGCAAAATATTATTGAAATCAAACAGAAAAAAGAAATCTGTACAACAAAAAGTAAAATAGCCATGAAATGTTCACTGGATACACTCCGGAAAGATGAAAACTTTGAGAATCTGAGGTTGGTTGAAAGAAAGAGGGGAAAAAGGGGAGAGAAAAAGAGAGATTATGGTATGAGATTGGCTTATTTATCACATTCAGTTGTTTCAGAGAGTTCAGATACGGTCAGTGGGAATAGCAGTTGGCTTATCTCATGGTCAAGATGTTGGGATAATGCATCCATCATAAACCTGCTAAGTTTTTGCCAAGTGTCTTTTTTTCTCCACCTCACGTGTGTGTGTGTGTTGTGTGTGTGTGTGTGTGTGTGTGGTGTGTGTGTGTGTACACGCACGTGTGTGTGTATGCATGCATGCGTGTCTGAGTGCGCGCGTGCGTGTGCGTGTGTGTGTATGTGTGCACATTCATGAGCATTACTGTTGAATGGCCATTGATTCACAGCCTAGAAACTTGAATCGAGTTCAAAAGTGACATTGGTTGTTTTATATATATGCTATGATTTGGGCAGATTTTTTTTCCTTCTTTATGTACACTGATATTGATTTTAATTAGCAAACATGGTATAAAGAGAGTTACCAACACTGCAGCACAGCCTCATGACCACAGGTTTGATTGAACTTCATATGGGCAGAGACTTCTCCTGTTCAACTTTTATGTAAAATGAAATTTCAGATATAAGATCATCTTGTGGTGTGATGGTTTTAAATATTATGGAGGGGGAAAAAAGCAAATTCTTTGCTTGTGTTTCTTGGACAACTTGATTTGTCTGGTATGAAAATTTCATATTTTGATTTCATGCAGTAATTTCCATTGTTGATGCAAATGGTACAGATTTTAATAGGTTCAACATGGCATGATGCATACTAGTAAAATGTGTAATTTTATTCAGAACAAATTTTCACTCGTTTTCAGTTTGTTTTGATACTTACCACTTACTTTTGTTTTAAAAGGAAAGCCCTCTTGTTTGCTCTCATGAGTGTATCACAGTGTGCATATACATGTGTGCTTGTGTTCCTTGTTTTATCTAGAAGTAGTTGCATATCAATATGACTGATGTATGACAATCCCTGCTTTCAGTTTTGTATCTCATTTCCAGTTTTGTATTTTTGTTTTCAGAAAAAGTTGTAGACCCGCTGCAGAGCAAGAATGATAATAAATACTACCATCGGCGTTACCCCAGAGTAAAGACCATTGACCAGTGTGAAGTTGAAGATCCTGTGTGTGTGTATGAAGCCCAGGAACAGTTTCGACGTGACAAGTAACTTTTTTTTAAAATGCCTATTATGCCTTGCTTTGATCATTATTTTGAGTAAAAATTGTCTTGTTTGTTTTCATTTTTCACCTCAAATTTTGAAATAGTCGTAATTAAAAGAGAGATCATATGATTTTGTAAATATTGAATGTATATGTTTCTTTTAGTTTCACTGAATGTTTATCAATATTACTTGAGAAATTGTATTTCAGTTTTCAGGCTTGAAGTAGAAAAATACAGTGTGAGTACATTCATAGCACTTTTGAAAGAGTCTGTGATTGAAATTGCATTTAGACTTCTAAAGGTAAAAACTTTCTTTTAACATCATTTTGTATGTTAGTTTTGGTTATTTTTTCATTTGCTTATAATTAAGCATTGATCCATTGTTTTATTTTCATTTTTGATTGTGTCATACGTATCACCAAATTAGCAAAAGAAACTTTCAGTCTAGGAAAAGAAAAGATTCACATCTGTGCTCAGCTAAGTGCACAATAGTGAACAAGCAAGCTGAAACATTACTGCTCAAAAACCTGCGCATATTCAATCCCATTGTGCACTCAAATGCATCAACGCATCACCAACATTCTGTTTACCGCTGAGTTCTTCCTCCTCACAAGTGCACACTACAGTCTCACAAGTCGTGGGAACATTGACTTCTCTCTGTGCATAGCAGAAATTCTAATACTGTGATAACGGGAATTGCAAGAAACTGAACACAGTGAAGCGATGAGGAAAATATTGACTGGGAAGAGATGGTGGCATGGTGAAAATTTATTTGACATGCGAGTGAGAAAAGCATGGGTCCTTGATTTGAATTTGCCCTTTTTCTCTGTCTTTTTTTTTTGCTTCTCCCCATTGAACCTGAAATCATGGACAGAGTGCTTGTCTTTTTTAGATGTCACGATGAATTGAGGTCCTTTTTGCAGCTTGCACTTACCACAAATAAAGAAGCCACAGCAAAGGAGAACTTTGTCTCTGGCAAAACTGTGTTGAAAAATACACCACAATTTGTAAGCAAACACCACACACACACAGACAAAAGAGGCAAGTGGCTGTTTTGATTCCCATCAACACATGGTATGTAGAATGTATTTCAGAGAAGACTCAGGACAGTTCTTTTTGTTAGAAGGTGCATCAACAGCCAGAATTTACAGGCATGTGCCCATCTTGCCATTCTTCCCATAAATTTCATTTTCTGGAAAACATCAAACTGATTTAAGAGTGAAGTGGAAGAAAGGGTGCATGCACACTGGTTCTTTCTGTCTCTCTTTCTCTGTCTCTCTCTCGTACACACACACACATTTATTATTAAATCATTCACAGCTAAGGCAGTGGTGAAAGAGAGAAACAAACGAACAAAAAAACAACAGAAAAGTGAAGTACAGGTCCTGGATAGTGAAATACAGATCCGTGGCACAATGATGGTGTTGTGCAGAGGGTGGCCTTTCCTCTGGGTATATGAAACCACTGGCAGGTTCCTTTATTAGTAACCTGTACTCAGTAGTTGCTAAGGAGCTGATCCACGCAGTGTGAAGCAGAGTAAAGACCCACACGTTTCCCGTCTTTTGGTACAAATCTTTTGACTGTCGACATTAGTAAGAGTATTTTACTTGCTGTATTAATCCTCATTGACTTGTTATCAGTGACAAACTCGTAAAGTATGCTTAGGTAAATTTTGCAAGATACATCAATATTATATAATATTTAGCCTTTAACTCTTCTGCTTGGTGTTAATGCGTGAAATAATCTGTTCTGGGAAAAAATGCAACATTGTATTTGTTACAATTTTTGCACATGATTTAACATAATCTT
Source organism: Conus canariensis (assembly GCA_033310375.1). Lineage (NCBI taxonomy): Eukaryota > Metazoa > Mollusca > Gastropoda > Neogastropoda > Conidae > Conus > Conus canariensis. Next base: position 24,733,555 of record CM065715.1, read on the forward strand.
TCATCAGTGTGCAGTAAAGTAGTAATTTTATTTGATTGTTTGAAAATATGAATTATTTTAATGTTGATGAAAACATAAATGGTAGATTTCCTGCCTTTACCTTTTGGTGATATCTTCTTGCTGTTTAAGGCTGGAAAAGTATTATCAATATTCAGTAAGTTTTGTTTTTATGGCATTTGTAGTTGCCGAGAAAATGCCAATGTTAAAGTTTATTGTGGACACATATATGTGCTCCCGAACTCTCCAGAATGATCAACCAACTGGCTATATTTACTCATGTAAGTCAAAAAACCATAGTGCCATATGGCTTAGCACTCTGTCATAACTTTTGTCGTAGAATGTTTCATGCTCTTTTCTTTTCTTTTTTTTTTAAGCTTGGACTTGAAAATAGAAAATGATGGATCGTTGCCATCTGTAAACTGAAAAGTTTCAAAATAAGAATGATTTTTTTTGATGTTTTGCATCGGATTAGGTTTCGGAAAGAGTGGATTTAGGTTGAAGAAAAGTGTGATTCAGGATTTTGTCTTCTGTGTAGGCAGGTGGACAGCAACATTGTGAAGATTCTGCGTCAACGGAAACTGGAATGCTATCAGTGGGAAGGACCTGATGCGAAGTTCAAGTGCCAGAAAGTGTCGGATGACTACGAACAGGCAGCAACCAACTGGTTCATCAAATGTGAGTGTCAGCGAGTTACTTCAGGACTTAAAGGTGTTTATTTTTAATGACCGTTTTGCAAAAAGCTATCCGGATTGGCTGCTGTATTTGGTTCTATGCTGGTGTGTGCTGTGTTTCACAGTCATAAGTCACCGAAAACTGTGAAAACTGAAATCCCTTTTGGGACTTCACGTTGTTTGACTTTTATTTGATGTTGCTGTTGACAACACACTCCTGAATAAGTGGGTACCCAAACGTTTTACTAGGCTTTATTGTATATTTTTATCATGTTCGTCTCTGATCAGATCATTCGAGTCATACAAGACTCATACTTATCAGGGAATCCTGAGAGTTTATACTGAAATGGATGAGGCAGGCCCGTCAGGACCCATTCTCAATGCACTCCTATATCTGATTAAAGTATGGGTCCTCCAGGACTGGCATCATTGAAAGTGAAGGAGCAGTCAGTTATTTTCTCTATTCAGTGCAAGATGAGCGTTCTTCATTTTCATTGTCCCGAGTGTTGTTTATCTTGGCTTAAGGACCTAAGAGGCCGAAATGCATCATGTTTTGACTTGTACTTCATTTGTCCATGTTAATTGGCGGAGTTATTTCAAATACCTTCTAAAACTCTGTTTTTACAGTTTTGTGATGTGGTCTTTTGTCTTCCTGTTTATTCCAATAAAGCAAAGAAGAGGTCTAGTACACAAAGAGAATTACTGGTTTCCAAGCAGTCGCTTGAAATAATCTTTGCATTTGGACTTAGGTTTTGCCAAATTCAGTTGCTTTCTTTTTCAAGGTGAGAGTAATGTATGAAGTAGGATGAAGATGTAAGGGGAAAGATTTCATACTTAGATTTTGCTTCCTTTTTGTTGTGTTTGATAAAAAGCAGTTCACAATATTTGAGATTAGGCAGATGGTTTCAGTCAAAGGAGACATTGTAACAGATAAAGATTAACCATTTGTTGCAGATGGAGACATTGGAGCAAATGGGAATGTCATCGATGCATACATGAAGCAGAAGCACCGCCTCATCTGGCACAGACGTCACCCTGACAAGCCTCTGATGTAGACTTCATGTAATCTTTTTGTCAAGAAAAATGGCAAAGACCTGAGCTTATTTTGAGAGCATGTACGTTTGCATGATGCCAGGACTATCAGTGATTTATCCAGTTTGCATTTGTTCTGATGAAAACTTATGTGTCATGCAATATGTACCAGTAGACCAAGTCTTAGTGACAGCAGTGCAGTCAGGCTACGAGAATGCGACTGCAGTTACCATTTACACCAGCTTGTATGAGACTGTGCCAGAGGTTGCCACTGTTGTTTGTGTGTTTTTTTCTTAGATCGAGGCATAAGTATGTGTGAAACATGTTGATGCCAAGTAGCTGGTTTACTATTTTTTAGAGTGAGGGACAGTTTGCTGGTGTGTTTTTCTACTCCATAAAAATGGTGGAATAAAAGTGTGAATTGCCCAGTGACAACAGAATCTTTTTTCTTTTACAGTGTACTGAATACTTTCATAACATTTGTACTCTCTAACAAACTGCTTATCCAAGTTGCAGCAGTACACATATCTCCTTCCAAGGAGAACTATCAAAGGCTATATTGTCAGAAATTGTCTCCAGCAATACTAAATGCCCATTCCTCCCCAAAATGGTCAACTGCTTGTTCAAAAATGTGATGAAAAGGATAATCAAGACCAACTGCACAGTACACTTTTGTTCTCTCTCAATGATCGATTTTTTATCAACATATATGTAACAGTAGAGACAGTAACAAGGGAAACAAACAAAATTAAAAGGAGGATATACAACTTGTATTTCTTACATGGACAACAACGCTGGACTATACAACTGGCGTTTACCACATGGACAATGTGCATATACAGTGCTCGACTACTTTGGTCCTTCTCTTATGATGAATTGACAGAATCAATAGGTATCACGCAAAAAAGTGAACATGCATGTGTTCAGTGGTATGAAAACCATGATAAAACTGTTGATACAGAATCATGGTAATCACAAGTCCTTCATGGTGCTTGAGCTGTTACAAAAAAAGAATTCTTATATATATGCATCCATGGATTGAGTTTTCCTCCCTTTCTCTCATACTGACAACAGAAAACACAAATTGCCTCTGCCCAGGTTTTCTCTCATGTTGGTTGGTTGGTCCGTTCTCTGTGCACCATGCAACAGCTACATGTAACTCGGAAGTAAGGTTACATTATGACCCAGAAATGAACCAGTTAACAAAAAAAAATGGGATTGGATCCATGGTGCAGATCTGCATCAAATGGTGGACCCTGGATGTTCAGTCATTTTTATGCATTTTCAACGTGCTTCACAAGAAAAATATTTCAACATTTCTAGATTTGTAACCAGTGATGTAAAGAGTTTGACATTTTAATACACCATCATCTTTGTTAAGTCATGGAACTGAAGGTCGATTAAATTCAGTATATATTTCTTGGTCTTATTACACATTCATCTTCAAGTCGGGAAAGAGGCTTTCTGCAACAGGGTGTTGAGGTTATCAAGAGAATGCGAAAACTACAGAATCCATCGTCTGAAATTACAAACTCTCTATTGAACATGAACACTGTAGTAAAGAACATGAGTGTAAGTATGAAACGGTGTCCGAGAGAGAGAGAGAGAGAGAGAGAGACGTGCACAATTCTGTTTCTGCCATGTTTTTTCACCTAATGTGTAGAATCCATACGAGTCCATGGCACACAGACATTAATTTTCAGATGGGCTCATCGGTAAATCCATTAGCACATACAGTTTGGAGCTAATGATCAGAAGTTCAAACACATTTAGGGCAAGATTTTTTCAGCATAAAGCCCAACTCTTGTCAAACCAGGAATTAATGGGGTACCTATTCAGTTAAGAAAAGGTTAAGGTAGCAGGAGGAGAGGCTTGGACTTTACCTTTCGTTACGTGCACTTGCCGAAGCATGCTCATAGAAGACCAGTTATTGCGCACATGCATAAACATATATATATATATGCATACACATGCACTACATACACTGGCACACGTGCCCACACACCCATGTATATGTACACTTACCACACACACACGTACAATGATGATGTCCGACCAGCGCATTGGGCTTATGCACAGGTCAGACAATGCAAAGTCATAGCCATGAGACCCTCTCCCGTCAGCTTCATCTCAAAACTCAACAGATGTGGTGTAGTGTATATGGACTAGACAAAGTTCTGTTTATGGCTGGGTTTTCTTGCACTTTCTGCATTTTATCTTTTGTTTTGTCGAGTGTGTGTGCCTGTTCTATTTTTGGAGAATCCAAAATAACAGATTTCCGTCAAAAACTGAAAGGAGTTTCCATCCATGCATTTTGTTTTTTTCAGCTGGGACAAGAAATTAAGAACATAAAGGAAGAAAAAACATAAAAAGGTCTTAATATACATTTCAAAGGGACAGGATCAGGGCAAGGGAGAGCAATCGGGGAAAAAAGTGGGCATCTGTGTATAATTATTGAATTGTGGACTGCCTCAACTGCAACCAGCCCGGTCTATTATGTAAACGCTAGACAGGCATAAAGAAATGGTTCCCGTGTCCATGGTGAAGGATTTTGTTTCTACCAATCCTTTCGAATTTTGTCATTTTTAAAGTGAATAACAGGTAATTACAAAAACCCTCCAGTATTGTAGCACAAGGTATTTAGGTTAATTATGAAAGGAAGACATGTTGGTTATCGAGAAAAAGATGGCAAGATCGAGGCTAAACTCATGTGCTTAACTCATCACTTTACTTATCTAAAATGACTGGAGTAACTCAGCTTGACATCAACGACACAAGAGGCGATTATCTTGTGCCACGACTAAAATCTAAGCTGCAAAATATAATTTTCCTTCGTTTGCTACTTGCCATCAATGTGGCTATCTTGCTTATCATGTTATTTGACATCAATGTAGCGATTTTGCATATAACCATCTTGGATTTGACGGACTCTTGACTACATTCGTTGTGTGTGTATGAAGGCGAGAATGTGGGCACGTGTACATGCGACCGTGTTAGAGTGCTCTGTATGCATGTATATTTATGTTACAGTCTGTGTGCGTGCACACACCTACCTACTTTTAAGTTTATTTCCAAAGTTTGAAAACACGACTTCAGATTTGAAAACAAAAAGATTTCAGTTAAAAATAACTCGTTTCTGGTGAATCCTCCTACCCCTCAACATTTCACTGTGAACAGTTAAATTTGAAATTATCATATTCTTTTTCCAATGGCACATGTGTACAGTGATGAATTCTCAAGTCCAGAGCTATTGTATAGTGCAGGGATACAAAAAAATAAGCAACAACCTGAACTGAACTGTGTGTGATCATCTACATCATGATGTTCAGATATAAAGCAACGGGGATTAGACATGAGCTGAAGAAACAAAATTTTCTTCACTCAATTTTTTCGAAGAAATAAAAATAATGCTGTCGTATTTGCGCATTACTTGACTTTTGTAAAAGAAGAGATGTTTCAGCCACACATTTTTCTGTATGTCTTTTTGCATGAAACTACATCAATTTCTCTATGAACTGGTGTACTGCAATGCATTTCTTGCGTTGCACTTTTGGCAAGTCATTCAAGAGGTAAATCAGAAAATGTTAACTGGTAATTAAGTGACATGGTTTATGGCCATACAATGATTGGGAAGTAGTAGCAACACGGTTTTGCTAGAGGCAGAAGACAATGAGAGAGAGAGAGAGAGTAGCAATACCTTGCATTTGCTATGCCAGAAGACAATGATAGGAGGTTTTATTACCGTGTTGATCCAGCCAGAGCTTTTAAATCTTATCTTGCGCGAGTGACACAGTGCAGTGAATGACTTGTATTATTGTTCTTTTGATAAAATAGTGAAATCAGCTGCCTTGGTGCAGTGGTCACTGCTGCAAGTTTGGAGGTCATGGTTTCAAGTACCAATGCTGCAGCTTAGAAGATCCAGTCCGTTCGGACATTTACTGCAGGCATCTTTCCAAAGTGAAATGTCACAGTTACCAGCCGCCGTAGCGAAGTGGTTAGCGTCGCGGACTCCCGGCTGGGAGGTCGTGGGTTCGAATCCCATCAGAGCCATGTGGGTTTTTCTGCCCCGACCGGCTCCTACCCAGAGTTGAGTTTGCTGCGGACTCAGTTGGGAAGACTGGGACCACACAGTCGAGTTTCATCCACTTAATGGATGCGTTTCTGAGAGTGTTGCTCAAATTTCCTGACCAACACTGCAGGTGCCTATCTCTCGGGCCTGGTTGACGCCGGGACATATTATGAAAGGAAGCGTAGAGTACAGCCCTGTCATGTAGTCTCAGACCGAAATGGAAATCCATAGCATCATCTTAATCATCCTCATTCTCATCAATCAGCATAAAAAAAAAAAAAAGTCTCGAGTTCTGTGGCCCTTCATGCCCTGCTCTCATGGTGACCTCAGTTTCGATGTCTCTACGTCTGTGGCCTTGGTTTGGTTCCGTCGGGGTCACCGGTATCAGCGAGTCCATGGGGGGCTGTCGTTGGACGGACGTGGTGGCGCCCTCCGGAGGGAGAGCTCACTCATGCCGGCTCCACGACTAAGCAATCATTGTCGTCAGTAGGGGGCTTAGAAGGTGGCGTCCTGCGTATGTTAGATCAGAACAGGCGCCACTGAACACCACCGAAGTGACTCGGCAGCAGTGCAGCGTCTCCTCCGGTGGGTTGCCTCTTGACATTGACTGCTCCCTGTGGATTGCCGGTGCTGGGGCTGCGGCGGGACCTGCCGGGCTGTGGCTGTGGACGGGGTGTCGGAAGGAGCGACGTGGGTGCACTGCATCTGGGGTGGTGCGGGGGGGGGGGTTGGGGCCGCAAAAAAAACAACAAAACACACACACACACAACAAAAAAAAAAAAAAAAAAAAAGAAGAAGAAAGAAATGTCACAGTTCATTGTGCCATGAGCTCAAATGGCACGACTGAACACACATAAATCGTGACCATCAGTGACACAAATCTAGGTCTTAGGCCTGGTTGATAGCATGAAATGCAGCGTATGTTATAACCTGGACATATAGAAAGAAACTCTGTAGCACTATCATCTTTAAAGAAAAAAAACAAGTATTAAATTCTATGACCCTTTGTGTCCTACCCATATGTTGACCTTGCGTTATGTCCTGCTCACATGTTGACCTCGCGTTTCAATTTTCTCTTCATACCCCTGGCGAGTTCATGTCAAAATGTTGGTATCTGCTAGCTGATGGATGTGGTGGTGTCCTCTGGTAGGGGTGGGGGGCTAACTCATGCTAGCTCCATGGCCAAGTATTTATATTGTGATATTAAACTTGTTCAGTTACTATTATGTTGGGTCAAAGTGGATATCACTGAAAACCACCAAAGTGACTGTGCAGCAGCGCAACACTTCCTGTACTGGTCTGCCTTGCGCCCCAAAACCAATAATGTTCGCTATAGACAATTGGATTAGGGTGAAAAGCAAACAAACTTTAACAATTCATACTTGTTACACCTCTTGAATTAAGTTTTTAAAATCTGTAGACCCCCCTCCCCCTAACAAGTAAACTAGAATATCCAAATGGGCACGTGTGTGTGTGTGAGCGGTACTGCGTTAGTGTGACACAAGCTCTCCATGACAATCTAATTTCATACACATAAGGGGTACCTGGGCATTGGTTTACTGCCTGTAGGTAATGCCCTGAAGAATCATCCATGCAAGATACACACGCTCACACCAGCATTAACACTCAGCATCCATTTTATTGACGACAAGGCAACTAACTCATTTCAACTCCTTGACAGCAAGACCTGAAAAAAAAGAGAAAAATTCATATAAAAATCGAAGTATTGGTTTAAGTAAAAATATAGCTTCTACACATCAAGACTGTAAATGCTGGAGCAATTAAAAAAAAAAAAAGGTACATATTTCAAATAACACCACAGCCTCTACTGGACTGACCCCCCCCCCCCCCCCCCCCCAACTGTGTATTGAATAACACACAAATATCAAGCACTTTTTTCAAGTCATGCTACAACACCTATCCCTCAATAATGTTTATGCTGAATTAAAACACACACACACATACCTTGGTATACACTTCAAGGAAAGCTATAACCTCTACGTTCTCAATATTACATATCACTTCCCAGAAATACAACTGCCATAAGTCTGAAAATCAAATTTTACAGGAGACGAAAAAAAACCACAAAAAAACCTGATCATTTATCCCCACAAGATATACTGCGAGCTTAGTTATGGTACAAGTATTTGGACTACAGCATGTTCATTTTTAGAATAAGGTTGGGACTTGGCTACATTATGCCCCATGGCCTGCTCTTGTAGCATACCAAAAATCTAAATTAAAAAAAAAAAAAGCAAAAAAAAAGAATTACGTCAGTTGTATTTCTGGGCGGCGATATGATCGCATACAAAAGCTGGCATACACTTCAAGTGAAGCTACAACATCTACCCGCTCAATACTGTCCCTGTTGAATCATATACAAAAGACGCTGTACACTTCATAAAGCTGTAAACCCTATCCCCTCGAAATTGTGTATGTCGAGTCAAATACAAGAAGCGATCTACATCTTAATTGTCCCCCCCCCCCCCCCCCAAAGTCATGCATGGTCACAAAATACAACAGAAAGTGACTGAACTGCTCAGGAAAGTAATATATGATCGTTATAAGGCTGCTTCACATTGCATAAACATGATTTATTTTCAAGCATCGAAAACATGACGGACATTATGCTACATTATTTCAAAGTGGACAATATTCCAGATTATAGATAACAAAGTGGACTTTGGAAAGAAAGTAGAATTAACTTATTTATTTGCAACACAAACTGAGCATAAAAGATTAAAAAAAAAAAAGTCCTGTGCTTTCATTGAAAACACAAAGAAGAAGACTTGATGACCAACAACTTTTCATGCTTTTACAGGTAAACACAAAGAGACAAGACTTGAAGACTTTTGACAAACTTAAAAGAACGGTGCTTGGTGAAAATGGAAGTGTAATAAAGTGTGGTAATTCAAGCCCCCCCCCCCCCCCCCCCCCAAACTATCTTTTTGTATTCTGCCATTTTTTTGTTCATTACCTGGTGGCAAAGACTGTCTGAGCTTTTCTGCCTTTTCCCGGTCCTGGATGACCAATGTGTACAAGTAGCGGCTGCATCGCACCTTGAACTTGACATTTTCTTTGTTCTTCTTGATCTTCACAGCTGTAAGCAACCACAGAAATATGCCAGTGAGTAACTATGCTTTGGTCTGACTAGGACAACCTCAACTACTGTCTCGCCATCTGAGCTACCTGATGGCACTAACAGCCCAGAATAAGGCGGCATCACTCAGAGCTAATAAGTTCAAAGAAATTCAATGCAGATTAAGATTCTGTATCAGTATATGGAGAAGTCTTTTCATACACAAAAAAAAAGTGTCAGAAATAGGTGGATTATATAACAGTTCACAGGCCTTACAGTTTTTCAACACATGCAGGTTTCCATTCAAAACCAACAACCTGCTGGCCACCCTACAATTCTTCTATAGGGAGTGGGGGAGCCTAATTTCCTGGGGAGGGGAAAAATCGGATGGGCGGTGGGGGAGAAGACTTTCTGCTTCCAAAGCACCAAAGGAGCCATGAATATTAGGTTACTACTAAATACTTTCCCATACACACAAAATCAAAAGGAAACCACTTGTACTGCTTTATGATAAAGTGAAACCAAAATATCCCCTTCTGTGACCAGGCATAGTACTGGAGGAAAATCATTTTTCCCTGAAAATTTTTGGGGGTCCACGGGGTAATGCCCCCTGGCGGGGTCAAGGGGCAGAGCTCCTTGCGGGGGTCAGGGGCAACGCCCCCAGAAGCTGAAGGTTTTTCAGCAATTCTAGTCTGTAAAAAAGCCTCTCCTTGAACTAATTTCACTTCTTCATACTAAGCTATTTCTGCCATAAAATAAGCTCTCCTAGAATCACTTTATCAGTCATTCCTTCAACCCAAAGGAGGTTTTAAACCCAAGTAATCACATAGCAAAAATGAGTACATATCTACATTGCTTTAGGTGGCATACATTAAATCAAATTGTAAACGTTTTACTTACTATGCCAGTGAAGCACATGCACAGTGTACACACAGGAGACCCCTCATTTTGCACAACTTTGGTCATCATGTCCAGCACCACCAACACAGCACAGTAAAGTAGTGGTCTATTTCCTGTCTCGAGTTCCAGTTTTGTTTACTATGTCTGTTCAATTCTTTTATGATCTGTCTCCTCTACATTAGTTACTCCTTTTACTTTTTACATCTATCTGAATACAGTACAAAATGTGTTCAAGTTTTGTGTCTCTTTTAATGTACAAATTTTAAGTTATGTGTCTCTTCCAATATACAATTTTCAGTCCAAACAATGTGAATGAGATGAAGACTACTTTTGCCTGATTTCTCAGCCATCTGATTCACGAGCAGAGCCTGCTTTTTGTAATGTCCAAACCTCTTTCTCTTTGCCTCCTGTCTGTAATGTTCAATGGCTTTTCTCTTTGAAGCCAGCCGAATGTGTTCCTTCTGGAAAAGTTCAAACTTTTTCTTTCTTTCTTCTTTTTCTTTCTCCAAAATGTGGTGGTAAGTCTCTCAACTTTTCCAAGCACGACGAAAATGTTTCATTTTCGTGGCTCCTGTTCAGCCAATCCATCGCCATTTGTTTGCCACACCAGCATCAATATCTTCTGTCGGAGATTTTCGCGGAACTATGTCTGTACGCTTTGGCATTTTTATTTTGTTCCTTCTTTTTCTTTAATCTTGTTCAAATTCGATCAGTCGACCCAGAGCGGGAAGCAGTGGCGAATGTCACGAAAGCGCATGTGCGGAAGTAGTCCTGCTCAATGCTACTTACTCGCGAGACGAAGGCCTGAAGCGAACGACTTCAAACGAACTAAAAGGGCCGGTCTCATCTCCCTTTTTTTCTTTTTCTTTTGCTTTTCGCGGATTTCCGCGAATTCGCGGACATGTACCATGCCTGGTGACAAGTAACCCACCTTGGCTGTTACTTATTAGTGCATCGAGACTCGTGCTGTGATTCCAGAACATGCGCATAGCCAACATTAAATTCATCTCCGAGTTTACATCCTTGCATGATTTCCCTGACCACTTCTGCTTTCAGTACTTCTTACACATACTTGTAGTCACAAACATCTGACCTGATCTGGAACTGTAATCTTTTACAAAATACTAATTATTTGTACTTTTTCATGAAAAGAACATAGACAAAAATCATAATGAGATCAAAGCATCCATTTAGCTATAAAAAAAAAATAAAAGGGGATGCCTGAAAGCTTGAGTAGGAAGAATCACTACATTTTTCATGCTAATGCACAGAGTGTGCACAGTATTTATGTATCATCAGTGTGTGTCAGAAAACATGTGAATCATCAAAACTCAGTCAAGAGGTGTCAAAGTTTTCATCATGCACACAAGTGTATTTCCATATTTTTCATATCAAATGACAATAACTGTTAGATATCACACCCTGAACGGGTGGATGTGTGGCCACACACCCAACTCCGTTTCATTATCAGAATTTTGATAAATCAAGTATGGAGGTCAATATGGAAGATATTCTGCTTTTAATAAACTGTCATGTCCTTTATGATTAGGTAGCAAACGAATTCCCTCAACCTTTTCCCCTCCTCCCTACACACAAACATGAAAGAAAGTCCAAAGAGACCACTTTTAAAGTGAAATAAAAGATCAGTTTCTGTGATAAGTAATCTTCACTGGCTGTGGCAAGTTTATACAGCCAGACTCTTGCGTTGATTTGAATACATCCTATGAATTTGACTATGACACAGACCTGCCAACCCCCTAAGAGACCAATGAGTAAGAATTGAAGCTCAGTGAGGCAGAAATGTGTAATTTCAGAGAGCTAAGAGTAATCAAGCGCGACACCTTTTTCCAACAAACACAATGCGATGAAATTGTTCGCACAATTTTTGTGAACTTTACTTTTCTTCAAAAACAAGCTTTTCTTTTAAGTGTCACAAGAAATCTTTACAAATTATGAAAATGCAGAATACACTGGAAACACACATACTGTTGAGTATGTATGCGTTTGTTTGCATGAGTATTCTCCCTCCCTCCCCCCCCTCTCTCTCTCTGTTGTGTGAAGTCCACATGTTTTTCTCCCTTCCTGATTACTGCCCCCCTCTCACTCTTCCTCAGTATATATATGTGTGTGTTAGTGTGTGTGTGTGTGTTAGTGTGTGTGTGTGTGTTAGTGTTAGTGTTAGTGTGTGTGTGTGTGTGTTAGTGTTATTGTTAGTCTTCTTCTTCTTCCGTAGAGTCTCCACAATCAACAGGCTGATTATTATGAGACTGTGAACGGGGATCTGCTGGGGAAGAAAAAAAAACCCAAACAAACAAAAAAACCCCACCTATTCTAATTCCTATTTCATAAACATGAGATTACACACATTCATACCACAAAGTGACACCCCCCACCCCTATCTTGCCTACTCACTAGCCTACACAAAAAAAAGCAAAAGAAAACAAAAAAAAAGGTAAAAGCTACGTGCGGAGCTGCCAGCAGGCTACCACGGTCGCTTTTCATCCATTACTATGGGCTAGCTGGCCCCAGGCTGCAGCAGGCAGCTCAGGCCCGCAACATCCTTCCACTCATCCATGCATACAACAAGACAGCTTTATGTAGAAATCTACTGAAGATGCCTATTGACCAGTGACACAAATGTGTCAGGGGTTTTGGCATCAACAGTATCCTGGGGGAGTTAGTTCCAGTCCACAATTGTTCCTGGGAGGAATGACATCAGCCGGTAGTCGGTGTCTGCAGCTAGTTGATTAAACTGCTGATCATGACTTCGTCGCTCTCTCTTCTTGTGTGTGTGTGTGTGTGTTGCTGGAAGAAGTCGGCGCGTTAGAGGAATCAATGTGCTTGCGTGACTCAAGGTGATGCTTCACATCCACCATCCCGCCATGGAAAATTGTGAAGTCTGACTCACAAGTGGTACAACCGTGTACAATTTACACCTTTTGCCGAAGGTCGTATGCAGGGGAACTTTTCCGAGTATTCTTTACGGAACTTTTCACCAAGTTTTTTCTTTTTCGCATCTTGTCCAGAACTTTCTGCTCCACGTCTCGACATTTTCGCAGCTAAAACTTCAAAAGGACACCAACTTCGCTGAATGGTAAAGATGGTGAAACGAACTGCACATGACTGGAAAAGCTTCTTGAAGATTACTGGTTATACGCACAGTGCCGTGCGTGTCTGTACATAAGCCGATTTTTTTTCGTCCGTTTTTTTTGTTTGTTTGTTTTTTTGTTGAAAACTTTCAATGCGTAATTTTTTGGCTAAATGCGTAAGAATTATCACTTGGGCGTAATAAATTACGCGAAATGCGTAATGGTAGGCAGGTCTGATGACAGCATTTGTTCACATCCTTACTCAGCATATCTGTCTTCAGTACACACTATACACATTTGTATATGGAGTTAAATTCTACTCTTATAAAAAATATTAATAAAAATAAAAAACAAACAAACAAACAAAAACCTCCAACCTACCCTTCTTTCTCTGTATCTTAAGAGCGGGGGTAGGGGTGGGAGGCACCTTTTGATCAAGTCACCTACATGAAAGCCCCCTGACCTACTTTCAAGTCATACTGAAGAATAACTCTTCTGTCATAGTATGTTGATGTGCAGCCCTTTCACATCAACAATGCGTGTCAGAAAACAAGTGAATCATCAAAAGACAAAACTCAGTCAAGAGGTGTCACAGTTTTCATCATGCACGCATATCTGAAATATATCTATAAATAAGTCATGATTATCCGCCCCCCCCCCCCCCCCTTCAAATCTCAAAAGTTACACACTGGTAGTTCGTTGATTTTTCCCCCGACAAGCTATCCATGTACACTTCCATTTTGAAAGGACGACATGCTAAATCTTTAAGGAGGGAAACTACATGCGAAAACAAAACGCCTGCAGATAGTTGAGCACAAGATGTTCCTTTGCAATGCTGCACAAAATTCCCTCATTTACCTGCAAAACCTATCTTAACTTTAATCACTAATATATCAGGGAAAACACTGTTTTCATGCAAACTGACCTGAAACAGAGTTCTTGCATTTGTGACAAGCCGCAAACATTTCAAACCTTGTGTTGTTTTTTGAGCCAGTGTTGCATTCAAGCATAACAAAGATTCAACATGTAGTCCGGAGGAAAGAAGCACAGACAACAAGAGGTTAAAGACACAAGTTTACATGCAATGCTGTCTGTCTCCCAAAGCATATGTCATTGCAAATGAGAACACAAAAGTCCGATTCCTTCAATAAGCCACTATTTTGCATGGGACCTTCAATTTTTGTTCTTTCCCTCTATGGTCAGGATACACACATGCCTACTCCAAAATCTTTTTATCGGGAACAGACGAAATACACATCAGGAAAAAATAGAAATTTTGAAGAAATATGCAGAACACATTATGTTCTTACATATGTGATGCTGAACAGATTATGTACGCATGTTTGCACATAAATATTATCACAGTCATCATGACTGACAGGGAATCACAAATGTCCTCTAACCTATCCTGTTGAAATGAAAGTGTTCCCCTTTTTATCCTTATTGCAATCAAAGAATTATTTCCTGACTGTCTAAAGGCGGCACTGACTTCTTTTCAGTTCTTTCGTTATCCAACTTCATCTGTCTAACATACTGCTAACCATCTGCTGTTCAGCACTTAATTTGGTCTCCTCCATTTCCAGTTATCCAATAATGTGCATGTGCACAGTGTTTCAGTTACAGCTGTCCATTCACGATCAGTTGTCCACCTGTCACATTAGAAACAAGACACTTACACTGGTGTTCAGGTCAAGATCCCACCCGCTTTCTCCTCCCCAATAATAAGCAATGCGCAATCATAAACCCCGCACCGACCAGCAATTTTTATGGTTCTTCGTGGCTGTTTCAGAATTGTAGGCATCACTGAGAATGGAAAGGTGATGAAGAAGTGGCACAACTTGTTTTCATGTTTTTCTCCACAATGCAAACTAGAAATAAATTTCTTTAAACAAACAATCTGTTACATTCTTGGTAAGTGTAATCCTTTATCCTACATTTGCATCGTTTTAGTTTTTTTTTTTTTTTAATTTTTTTTTATTTTTATTATTATTATTTTTTTTTTTTAGCTCATCTTCTGTTGTATTGCTTACTGTCTTCCTTCTAATTTTACACATATTCGTCCAAGATTTGTTGATATATATATATGCTCATTTTCTCAGACCGAAAATGTAACACTTGGTCATAATCTGTAAAAACTTAAGGGGTCACCTTTCTCATTACTTCATACATGAGAAAGCGCCTTCTCAAATTAAGGAAAAGAAAGCACACACACAAATTAACAAATCACAGGTATTACAATGCCATCACTGTAAATTATGCATCAGTCTCTAGTGAGTGGTTTTACCTCTAGGAACCAGTTGTATCAGAGGAATGGTAAAAAAAATAACCAACCAACCTTTAGGTCTCCAATATTTTTCCAGTTATAACATGAAACTATACCTGCTAATTTTCTTAACTGTCAGGTGTGTGACAGCAAAAACACCAGGTGAAACTGGCCTTTGTGATCAACAATATTCAATGTCTGATTCATACTTACATTTGGCATCCTTCCTTCTTGCTGTCAGCAGGAAGTCCTTGATTTCCTGGATTTGACGAGGCTGCACAAGATTTTAGGTTCATATTAATGTATTTATATTAGATATCAAATAAGTTCAGCAGAAATATAAGAGCTTTATTACAGAGAGAGAGAGAGAGAGAGAGAGAGGGGGGGGGGGGGGGTTGGGATGGGGTTTAACTCAATCACTGGACAGAAAAGATTAGTTCTACTTTTGTCATGTTACAATCAGGCATCAGATGTGACCTGATAACTAGCATATCCTGTACAGGGCAACTGTCTAACAGAAGATCCTGGTCCAAGAATAGAGAAGTTAATAAGTTCTCATGCTGGGCAACCCAATTTCGATGGATTAACATCATGTGAGAATGGATCATGGGGGCAACGTCGGAGGCAGAAATATAACATGCCAAAACATCTTACTAGCTGAACCAATGAACACAGGCATACACAAATTTGGAAAACCACCTGGAATTTCTGATCCATCATCTAGTAGAAACAACACATAAAAAGGCCAACATAATCACTCTCCTGCCTCGACAGTATGCAATTTTACTTCCTATGCAACAACCAACCCAGTAAAATTTACATCTCTCAAAATCAAACAAAAGATCCAGCTGGAGTCTTGTAAAGCTTTCTTGATCACTTGTGCTAGTTGCATAATGTTTAAAACATCATACTGTTATTGCAATGTAAACAGGAATACTTTTTTTTTTTTTTTTTTTAAAGTAAGATTCATGGCAGATGTTATAAAACAAAAAAGAAAAAAATTGTCGTAACTCACCATGATCAAAATTCTTGTGTATCTGCAACAGATGAATTTGAGTATATTGTATCTGCAAACTTTTCAACGATGTTTGAAAAAAAAAAAAAAAAAAAAAGAGCAATTAAGCTTTTCATGCAGGAGTCCAGATTTGATCATCATGTGTGACAGCTATACATGTTTGGCCATCACAATGAAACTCCCTAAACCACTGTTACCTTGCCATGAACTTGATGATGAAGAAGCCCACAAGTCAACTTCTAAGTAAATTAATTATTAATTACCCTTCCCTGTCCTGTATTACCAAGGCTATAAAAACATATATACGCACAAGTATCTTACCGTTACTTCACTGAACAAGAATTCTGTATTCAAATTGTCCTTTTGGTGCGAAAACACAGTGTGTAAGTGTGTGTGTGTGTGCGCGCGCGCACGCGCTTGTGCGTAGGTGTGTGTGCTTTGTGTGTGCGCACCTGTGTATGTGCTTGAAACACACAGAGAGAGAGAGAGAGAGAGAGAGAGAGAGAGAGAGAGAGAGAGAGATTTGTATTTAATTTGGAAAATTTACTTCACAGTTCCCACATTGCTGTTTTAGTTCCTAGAGGTCTATCTGAAGTTGAAAAAAAAAGAGGCGGGATGGGAGTAGGTTCTGATACCCATATACAAAACATTGCCCAAAAAGCAAGCATGATGACTGGACTAATAAGATCTTTTTCATATGTGGATGAGGATATGTTTAGAACATTATATGCAACATTGGTCAGACCAATACTGGAATATGCACAAATAATCTGGGCACCATGGTTAAAGAAACATATAACAACCCTTGAGGCAGTACAGAGAAGAGCGACAAGACTAGTGTCATACATAAAGGACTTAACATATGAAGATAGACTGAAACATTTCAATTTGTTTTCACTAAGCTACCGACGAAGAAGAGGGGACCTGATTCAGAATCAGATGTACAGACTTATCAAGGGAAAGGACAATACTGACATAAACAAATTAGTGACCTTTAATAAAGGTAACAGAACACGTGGACACACCTTTAAGTTAAAAAAATTAAATGGAATAAAAGATTGTAGAAAGTATCATTTCTCTAGAAGTCTTTCAAGACTGGAATAGGCTTAGTGATGATATAGTCCTGAGTACCTGGTTGGATGATTTCAAAGGCAAAATAGACAAATTTTTTTCAAGCACACACTGGTGCACAAAATAGACCACATTTGCCAATAACTGGAAGCAAGTGAGGGAGCCCATAATAAGCCGCGAGGCTTAGGGCCCATACCTGATACCTGACCTATATCACGGCGCCTCTAAAAGTGCTGATCGAAAGGGAAGTCCTTTCTGTATATTCTCGGTATGACTGGAATGAGCTTTCCTTGCCATCATCAAGGGTAAACTGTATTCAAGATTCTTCAATTTTTTTCTGACACACCTAATGCATAAGCTGTATTAAAAAAAAAACTTCACAAAGAAGGTCGGGAGAGGGTGGGTGGCAAGTTATAAACACAAACAGGGCTTCGCCGAATTGAATGACACCTCTCTGATTCAGTTCAGCCTCCATCATGAAGTCCAGGTGAATGAATTTCATTGAATTTTAAAACTTATCAACAAACACACCCCAAACAAATAAACATTACAAACGTAAAAAACGACAGAGAGATGAAGGCCGTGCTACATAAACTTGAGAAACAGAAGGCGGTTGAAACATGCCAACCATGCTTATTCCGATTATTTGTGTCGCCATAAAATATCGGTGAAGTTGTGTAAATGCGAACATAAACTTGAAAAAAATGGACACCAACGAATAAAAAACAGGATACGGAACAAAACAACACCAGTAATTATGAAATAAATGGAAGATATAAAAGTAGATGAAGCAGATTTGCGAAATGGCTATCACTTACCCTCCGTCTCAGGATTTACCGATGTCAAAGAGGAAGTCGGCAAGGGAGCGAACTTGTGTAGCCTAGACAGGAAGTGGGGGCTAACTATGGGGCATGTAGTAGTTTTTGCACATTTTTTTTTTTCTTTTCCTTTTTTTCCCCCCTTTTGTTTTCTTCTTTTCTTTGATAACCGACATTGATTTTTTTTGTGCTCGAAGTGAATTAGTTTGTGGACTCATAGGAATCTCTGTAAACATAATTTTTTCAGCGAAATCAAGCAGACCATGCTATATGATGATGTACATGAATCAGATTGAACTTTCCTTCACCGGGCAGACAAAATGCTGGCCGAGATAGTCATAAACATGGGGGTGAATCGGATCAGCAGCGAGTCTTATTAAAGACAAAAAGAAAGAAAAACAACAACACCAAAACAAAACAAAGAAACAAGCAAACAAACGTGTACAAAGTCCTAATCAAGAAATCATCCAAAAACTCCATTCATGTACCTAACGAATAGTTAACAAACATTGCTTGTTGGTGAACGCAACAGACATAAGAGATGATTATTTTTTTCATTTGTTAAAAGAAACGCGTTATATGGCGGTGCACTGATA
>CM065715.1:24759657-24769657 GCA_033310375.1 Conus canariensis
CGTCCTCCTCCTCCTCCTTCTCCTCCTCCTCCTCCCGGCTCCATCCTCTGTCTGCCACCCCACTCTCCTGCCCACCTCTGCTTCCCCATTCCTGCAACTCCTCTTCTCCCATCTCTCCATCTTCCAACACACAGTCCCTGTGGCGTCCGAGCAGCTCTCTGTCCAATGCTCTGAATCATACCGGACAAAACTTTAAAAAGAAAGCAGCAACAACAATAACAGAACGGCAACAATCACTATAATTAAAAAGATGATTTATAGAAGAGGAACAATGTCGCCTTTGCTGCTTGATAAGCAGATAAAAAAATCTGCCCCTCCGCCCACCCGCCCCTTTTAAAACAAAAAGCAGAACAAAGTCTGCCACTCTTTCGCTTAAAAACAAACAAACAAACAAATAAACAAACCACAACTATACCCCTCCCCGGGGCTAAAAACATATCTGACACTGTTTGATAGTTGGCAATCTTCTGTTTGATAATTGACAAGTTTTTGTTTGATAATTGACAAGTTTTTGTTTGATAATTGACAAGTTTTTGTTTGACATTTGGCAAGTTTGATGAAAGTGTAGGCGAAACGAGCATCTTCTGAATGGAGGCTGTTTATAGTGATAACGAAGGAGAACAGGATGTACGAGGATGCTGCCATGGTTCATGCAAGAGAAAATGGTTTCCTACCACACAGACAGACAGACAGACAGACAGACTCACACACACACACACACACACACACACACACACACACACACACGCACACACGCACACACGCACGCACGCTCGCACGCACGCACGCACGCACGCACGCACGCACGCACGCACACACACACACACACACACACACACACACACATCTGTGTGTATGTATGTATGTATGTATGTATGTATGTCTTCTCTCTCTCTCTCTCTCTCTCTCTCTTCTCTCTCTCTCTCGTGCATTGGGTAAACAAACTTTCTATGAAGACCTAACATCTGTGTATGTAATGTATGTATGTATGTATGTATGTATGTATGTATGTATGTATGATGTATGTATGTATGGTATGTATGTATGTATGTATGTAGTATGTATGTATGTTTTGTATGTATTTCTCTCTCTCTCTCTCTCTCTCTCTCTCTCTCTCTCTCTCTCTCTCGTGCATTGAGTAAACAAACTCTCTATGATTTTGCTATGACTTAGCAAACATCGTAGAACACACACACACACACACACACACACACACACACACACACACACACACACACACACACACACACACACACACGCACACACACACACACACACACACAACAAAACAAAACAAAGAAAAAGAAAGAAAGAAAGGGGTGATGGGGAGGGGGATGGGGTGGGATGGAGGAAGAAGAGAGCATTAAAGCGTTAGAACAAAACCTTCACCGACATCATGCGGGGTTCACTGCATTCTATCTCATGAACATTCTATCCACGGAACGCTCGTGCCTCGTAGTTATCATCACAGGGAAGGGGGAATATGCAAAACTGATGTCCGCTCTTGCCAACGGAAAAAGAAGGCACAAAGAGCGTAATTGGCGGGTTGATGAAAATGAATCTATAACAAGACGAGAAAACACGGAGATGGATTGAAGGGAGGAGAGAAGGGAAGTAGGCGGGTGGGGTGGGCAAGGGAGGGAAGAGAAGTGAGCCAGAAAAAACACAAAAGTGGAAGGAGGGATGAGAGCAGAGAGAGTAGAGAAAAGGGGGGAAGGGAGGAAGAGAGAGAGAGAGAGAATATATACGGTGTGTGAGTCACACAGACGATGTCGACACCTAGGCCAAATACTGTCCGGAAGTTGCTGGGAAGACCAGTCAGATCTGGACTGTCCTCCATGTTTGTGCTTGGTAACTTCTTAGGTTTGAAGTGCGTAGCAAATCTGCTACTATACACGTGTCTGTTTAGCTATCTAAGAGTTTATGACAGCAAACATTACAACGCCAGGGACACACACACAACACACACACACCACACCACAAACAACACACACACAGAACACAACTACGAACAATATAAATTTAAGAGAGAGAGGAGTATGTGATATGTAGTATATGCAACATTAAAAGAGGAGGAGGAAGGAGGGATGAGAGACAGAGAGACAACAAGGAGAGAGAGAGAGGTTGTAAAGATATGTCGACAACAAGAAAGCGGAAAACATGTGAAGGCTAAACAATTCCTCCCCATAAACAACGTTTACAAAGACTAAAAAACGACAACAAAGAACAAAAAAAAAAAAAAAAGAGGGGGTGTGGGTGGGTGAGGGATGAGAGAAGAAAAAAAGGAAATGGAAAAGGAGGACTTTTAGAATACAAACATGAATCCTTTACTAACGCCGTATGGAGGACCATCAATTGTGTGTTTGAAGAGAAACATTATATTGCCTGTCCAGAGGTGCTTTCGACTGTCGATTCGGAGTCATCAGTAGGACCGGCTGAGTTGTGCGGTCTTCCTTTGTCATCAAAAGAAAACATATCACTATGCAGTTCTTCAGTTTTCTCACCAGTAATGGTTAACAGACTGGAATCCAACGGCAGCAAATGAAAGGTTAAAAAAAACTGAATGAGATGAAAGTATTGTAATGAAATGAGCTAACGTCAGAAACAATTAAACAGAGAGCAATTAATCATAGTGGGAAATCTTTGAAACCCATGTTGGAGGACCGATTTAAGATACAAGGGAGATTAAAAAAACTGTGAACGATCACAGTAGTCGGGAATAACCCAAGCATCGCAGTCAAATCAGTGCTGATAGCACTGAAGATTGAGCAGAACAGCCTTTGCTTGATCTCTAAGACTGATGAAATACCATGGTTGAACAAACAATGAAAAAGGAAGAAGCAGGAAAGCACAATTCTCCATAATTTAACAATGACTTCGCACAGATCAAAACATAAACGGTGGGTGGAAGGGAGGGATGAGAGAAGACAGAGCACAGATCGAAAACATAAACGTGGTGGAAAGGGAGGGATGAGAGACAGCACAGATCAAAACATAAACGGTGGGGGGAAGGGAGGGATGAGAGACAGAGCACAATCAAAACATAAACGTTGGGTGGGAAGGGAGGGATGAAGAGACAGAGCACAGATCAAAATAAACGGTGGGTGGGAAGGGAGGGATGAAGACAGAGAATCCCAATGAAAACGAGGAGTTCAGATACAAAAATTAAATCTTCTCAAGCTGCACATGGCTACATACCCGGTCCGTCTTGAAAACAGAACCATTTACAGTTCCCTCAGAGGCGCCTTTCGTTCGCTGATTCAGACTCATCAGTGAAATCTGGCCGATTGTGTCGGTCCTTGCTCGGCATCACACGGTGGCATATTACCTATCATTCTGTGGTATTTTCACCAGCAGTATGTTCATATGCACGGACATGTCAACTCAACTCCAAGCACCATAGACTGAAATATATATACTTCAAGTATTGAAACGCTCGAGTATGCTCGTGCGGGCACACACACACACACACACACACACACACACACACACACACACACACACACACACACACACACACACACACACACACGCACGCACGCACGCACGCACGCACGCACGCACGCACGCACACACACACACACATATATGTGTATGTATATATCATGACGATCATGGGGGCCGCATTAGTTAACCCCCCCCCCCCACCTCTCTCTCTCTCCCTCTGTCTGTCCTAGCCCAAGCGTTGTCACAGCTGAAAATTATATAAAGCGAATAGTACATTTAAGTGTACGGTAGTTTAATGTTCCGCGAAAAAGTATTAGTAACATGTGTTGCACATTTCTATATGTAACAGAAGTCTCCTTTACGGTAGTACCTATGAAAAATTCTTTGTTCTTCCATTGAACGACTAGGCCTATGTGTCATCGCTTTCATTATTCAGCTTCTTACACTAGATGTTAACCTTTACCCAGAGAACAGACATGATCGGATACAGAAACCTTACAGTCCTGATTGACTCTGACCTTCACTGGCCTTCACATCGCTTAAACACATGTAAAACCTAAAGAAACGTCGCAGCGAAACCAACTAAAACCCTTTTAAAGGTCAATGAGCATGAACGAAGCATCGTCTTATGGAAAGTGCCTGGCTGTGTAGGCGGCAAGGCAGCCAGCAGCAGCAGCAGCAGCAGCAGCAGCAGCAGCAGCAGGAGCAGTACAGCATCACCACCACCAGTACCACTAATACCACCAGCGATGAAAGCAGCAGCAGCAGCAGCAGCAGCAGCAGCAGCAGCAGCAGCAGCAGCAGCAGCAGCAGAGCGAGAGCAACAGCAGCAGCAGCAGCGGCAGCAGTAACAGCGATTGCAGCAATACACAGCAAGAACAATATCCTCAGACGGGATTTCTTCTGTTCAATATTATTTTCTTTTTTGTCTGTCTGTCTCTCTGTCTGTCTGTCTGTCTGTCCGCCAACAAATCCTTCCCTCTGTCAGTTCGTGTCTATGTATCTGTCTGTATTTTTCCTAGTCAAAATGTTTGATTTGTCCTGGAATCTTGAATAGTGTGCAAATGTGCAAGTGTAAAAAGACATTCGTCAGATTACTGACTAATGAAAATTGACTGCTAATACATTTCGTTTATTTACTGATGTCGCCATCCAGATATCACTTGACATAGTTTTATATTGTTTTATTGCCTCCGTCAAGAAGGTTTAATTTCCACCCTCGTCCTTAAGCTTGCTCGTTTGTCTGTCTGTCTCTTCTTCTGATTGTCTTTCTGTTAGCAAGATTGCGTAACAAATACCAAATCGAGTTTTAACCAAACTTGATAGAAAGATGAGTGTGAGCTATAGGCGAACCAAACAAATTTTGGTACAAGTCCACAGATTACAATCAAAAAGTGGATTAAGAATATGCTCAGCGCTTCTATTAGAAATTTGATTACGCAAAAACTGTTCAATCCTCTTTCACCAAACTTGGGGAATAGATTACATGTGGCCCAAGGACATATGGAAAAATATTTTTGGTGCAGATCCAATCGGGGGATCCGGATCAAACGGCAGATCCAAAGGTATGTTCAGCAAGATTACTGCGAATTTTTTGCTGAGCTGAACATGCACACTGTGAAATATCTTATATGAACTGATAATCATCCACGAAGTAATAGACTTTTATGGACATTTACAACTTTCAAAGAAGTCTCACTTGGAATGACATTTGGCACATGGCCCCTCTCAGGATCAGCTTCATTCTCAGATCTGCATATGACCTTCTGCCCTCAAATGCAAACCTGGTGAAGTGGGGGAAAACAGACGATCCTGCATGCCCCCTCTGCCATGAAAAACAAACAGTGGAGCATGTCCTAAGCTCATGTAAAGTAGCCCTGGCTCAAGGAAGATACACATGGAGGCACAACCAAGTGCTCAAAGAGATTGTACAAGTAGTCTGGGCTAGTACCAACACCACAAAAGGGAAAATCAGGACTCCAAAAGCACCCGCAACATTCTTCACGGCAGGAGGCAGCAAATCATGGCCAAGAACAACAGTGCCACTCGAAACATGCAGGCAGAGTCTGCTGGACGGAGCAGATGACTGGGAGTGCACTGCAGACCTCCCAGAATGGAAGAGTCACCCAGATATCATCAGCAAGAGTGGCATGAGACCAGACATAGTAGTCCACTCTAAGTCAACCAAGCAGCTGATCATGATCGAGCTCACGGTGCCATATGAGAACAGAATGGAGGCAGCTCAAATCTACAAGACTGAAAAGTATGCTGATCTGGCAAACAGCCTGAGGAGAGAAGGCTATCAGGTCAAAGTCCTCACTGCAGAAATTGGAGCTAGGGGGTTTGTAGGAACGTCTGCATACAGCCTCATGAAACAGCTCTCAGTTGCAGGGAAGGAAAAAACCAGAGCCCTGAAAGCAATGGCAGAAGCGGCAGAGGGGTGTTCAAGCTGGATCTGGTCAAGGAGGAACAAAAGTGAACTTCATAAGGCTTAATTTCCCTACAAATATCAGGTGTCCCTGTGGCTCAGTGGTTAAAGCGCGAGTCATTAAGTGGAAAATGAGCATGTCCAGAGGGTCATGGGTTCGAATCCCAGCCATGGCTCGTCCCAAGGTGGGGAAAAAAAAATAGGGGCAGCAGAGGGACATCCGGAGTCATGAACCGGGTGTGGCCCAACCCCCCTAGAGTGTCAGGAGATAAGGGCCGAAACACTTGCTTGAAGGGGGCTTCTCTTCTGAGGACTCTCTGCTGCCACGCTCTCCACGAGTTTCTTTCTACTGATGCATGGGTAAACCATTGACTTCCGGGAATAGGCCGGAGGACGTCCGGGAAAGACCGGAGGACACTGGGAAAGACCAGAACCAAGGGCTCTGTGGGCTGGCTCCCCACTTTGCCTTAAACATGTGGCTACTAAGAATAAAAGGAAAAGATGCTCCCAGGATTCACCGAAAGGGGGAGAGAATGATGAATCCATCGGTGCTCAACCAATCATGACTGCAAATCCCAAACGGACTATGAACATGGACCAAATGGAATATCCATGTGTCTGTGGAAAGCGTTTCGCTACCACCCGTGGCATGAAGATCCACAGAACAAAGATGGGATGTGTGAAGACTCATCTGAATGAGCAGCAGCGCACTGCATCAGCAGATAAGACGTCGGAAGACCAAGGCCAGGATTTAAACCACAGTGCCAAGGACATCCACGCTGTTGGTTCGGATGAGGAATTTGCACAGGCCCTCGATGCCAGGCGCCTGAAACTCAACCTGCCACGAGCAAACGAAACTGAAGATTGGGAGAAACTGGATGCAAAAATCGTCCAGACTCGATGCACTGATAGGGAAAAGCACCCTGGAACACAAACTAGCCACATATGGGGACATTGTGTATGCCACATGTAGAGACGCCTATGGAGCAAAACTACCCAAAGAGAAAACACCTCCAAAGAAATCCAGACGCCAAGAAAAGATGGACAAGATCAGGGTCCAAAAGAAAAACCTCAAGATGCAAATGAAGACCGCACTGCCAGCTGAAAAACAAGGCTTGGAAAAACTGTGGAAAGACCTGAAAGAAAAACACAGCGCCCTCAGCAAAGCGGAATCTGCGAGGAAGAGGAAGAGCAAAAAGAAGAAGACACAAGAGCGCTTCTTCAGAGACCCCTTCCAGTTTGCCAGAACACTGTTTGAGCAGCCAAAATCTGGGACCCTAAGTGTGGACAAAGGAGTTCTTGAGCAGCATCTGAGGAAAACATACTCTGACCCACAGAGCAAAGCACCACTCGACATTCAAGGTCTGGTGTGGCCAACCAACCCTGAGGAACAGTTCAATGGCAAGCCTCCAACGTTGGCGGAAATCAAGAAGGTGGTCGACAAAGCCAGAGCCAAATCATCACCAGGGCCAAACGGAATACCTTACCAGCTTTACAAGAAATGTCCCAAGGTGCTGGAGTGGCTCCACAGGCTGCTGCGATCGGCTTGGAGAAACCAGAAGATCAGCGGCCAGTGGATGACGGCAGATGGTGTGTACATCCCCAAAGAGCAAAACTCAAGTGACATCAGCCAGTTCAGGCCAATATCACTACTGAACGTCGAAGGGAAAATCTTCTTCTCTGTCATGGCAGCAAGGCTGACCAAGTACCTGATGGAAAACAAGTACTTGGATGTGTCAGTCCAGAAAGGTGGCATCCCAGGCGTGGCTGGCTGTGTAGAACACGCCACAATGATCTGGGACGCAATCCAAAAAGCAAAAACAGAAAAGAGAGACCTGGACGTAGTGTGGCTTGATCTGGCAAACGCATATGGATCTGTGCCCCATGAGATGATACAGTTGGCTCTTGAGATGTACCATGTGCCAAAGAACATCCGCGACATGCTCAAGAAGTACTTCAATGGCTTCTCAATGCGGTTCTCTACCAAGGAGTACACAACAGACTGGATCAACTTCGAAGTGGGTATTGCAATGGGCTGTGCAATTTCCCCAATACTGTTCGTGCTGGCAATGGAACTCATCTTGAAAGCAGCAACAAACAACGCGAGACAAACAGACCTTGGCGATGGATACAAGATGCCTCCTCTCAAGGCCTAAATGGATGACACTACAGTGATCTCATCCAGAGAAGACGAGACACGTCATGTGCTGGAGAGGCTGGACGACATAGTTGCCTCATCCAGAATGAAGTTCAAGCCAAAGAAATCACGGAGTCTCTCACTGAGGAAAGGAAAAGTGGCCGGATCTGTGGTCTTCAGTGTTGCCAACCAGGCCATTCCAACAGTCACAGAAGAACCAGTCAAGAGCCTTGGAAGATGGTATGATGATACGCTGAAAGACACACAAAGAGCAAAAGAAACCAAGCAGATGGCGGAGGAAGGCTTGGAGACCATTGACCAGTGTGGGCTCCCTGGCAAATACAAGGTCTGGTGTCTGCAGTTCATGCTGATACCAAAGCTCCTATGGCCTCTGATGATATACGACATCTGCACCAGCATAGTGGAGGCAATGGAAGCCAAAATCAACAAGTTCACAAGGAAATGGCTTGGTGTCCCACCCTGTCTGACTGACATAGCGCTGTACTGTCGCCAAGCAAAGCTGAAACTACCACTGAAATCCATCCTGGAGGAATACAAAGCAGGGAAGATCAGACTTCAAAGCATGCTGGAGGACTCAGGAGACAAGGTGGTAGAAGCAATCAAGCCCCAGCTGAAGACAGGCAGAAAATGGAAAGTTCAAGAGGCGATGGATTCTGCAAAAGAAAGTCTCAAGATCAGAGAAATAACAGGACACACACAGACCAACAGACAAGGACTGGGGTGACCAAAACTGAGTGGTGGTCAAAGGCCAAAGGAAAAGCCAAAAGAGACATGATGATTCAGGAGATGAGAAAAGAAGAAGACCAAAAAAGACTCCAAAAAGCAGTCCAGCAGAGCCAGCAAGGGCAATGGACAACGTGGGAGAATGCATTCCAAAGAAGTCTCACTTGGAATGACATTTGGCACATGGCCCCTCTCAGGATCAGCTTCATTCTCAGATCTGCATATGACCTTCTGCCCTCAAATGCAAACCTGGTGAAGTGGGGGAAAACAGACGATCCTGCATGCCCCCTCTGCCATGAAAAACAAACAGTGGAGCATGTCCTAAGCTCATGTAAAGTAGCCCTGGCTCAAGGAAGATACACATGGAGGCACAACCAAGTGCTCAAAGAGATTGTACAAGTAGTCTGGGCTAGTACCAACACCACAAAAGGGAAAATCAGGACTCCAAAAGCACCCGCAACATTCTTCACGGCAGGAGGCAGCAAATCATGGCCAAGAACAACAGTGCCACTCGAAACATGCAGGCAGAGTCTGCTGGACGGAGCAGATGACTGGGAGTGCACTGCAGACCTCCCAGAATGGAAGAGTCACCCAGATATCATCAGCAAGAGTGGCATGAGACCAGACATAGTAGTCCACTCTAAGTCAACCAAGCAGCTGATCATGATCGAGCTCACGGTGCCATATGAGAACAGAATGGAGGCAGCTCAAATCTACAAGACTGAAAAGTATGCTGATCTGGCAAACAGCCTGAGGAGAGAAGGCTATCAGGTCAAAGTCCTCACTGCAGAAATTGGAGCTAGGGGGTTTGTAGGAACGTCTGCATACAGCCTCATGAAACAGCTCTCAGTTGCAGGGAAGGAAAAAACCAGAGCCCTGAAAGCAATGGCAGAAGCGGCAGAGGGGTGTTCAAGCTGGATCTGGTCAAGGAGGAACAAAAGTGAACTTCATAAGGCTTAATTTCCCTACAAATATCAGGTGTCCCTGTGGCTCAGTGGTTAAAGCGCGAGTCATTAAGTGGAAAATGAGCATGTCCAGAGGGTCATGGGTTCGAATCCCAGCCATGGCTCGTCCCAAGGTGGGAAAAAAAAAATAGGGGCAGCAGAGGGACATCCGGAGTCATGAACCGGGTGTGGCCCAACCCCCCTAGAGTGTCAGGAGATAAGGGCCGAAACACTTGCTTGAAGGGGGTTTCTCTTCTGAGGACTCTCTGCTGCCACGCTCTCCACGAGTTTCTTTCTACT
>CM065715.1:24774657-24789657 GCA_033310375.1 Conus canariensis
ACTCTCTTTGACTTAACATTATCATATATCTACCGTTTTCCTGCCATGTACTCGCCTTGCTTCGTTCCTTGAGAATTTCTTCATCTTCGTTGAATATTGTACACCCTGAATCAGTTTGAATATAATTGTACAACAGGAAAGGCAAACGATCAACTCGACTATCGTTTGTCGTGTGTTATGGTCTTACCAGAGTGGTCAGTCTTAAAAGAGCTATTTTGGATCATTGAGGCAACTCACTCACTTTGCGCCATTTAAAAGGCACCTTTCCATTTAGGCAGTGGGCACGACAGGGAATAAGGTGTGCAATGGAAGGGAAGGCAGGGCGGAAGATAATGGAGACGGAGCACAGTTGGCGGGCTGTAGATACATACAGAGGACAAGTCACAGTTCTTCTCTTCTTCTTCTTCTGCGTACGCAGGCTGATACTCCTGCGGACACTCACTGTATGGACAGGCAAGTATTAATCCCATCTGCCCAACAAAGGGAGTGGAGTTTTTGTGTGCATGACCGTTTTTTTTTTATCCCGCCATTAAGGCAGCCATACTCCATCTTCGGGGAAGGTGCTATGTGTAACGTGTCATCCATACCAACGGCCAAACTGGCCTTCTCTTCCGAAAGCTGGTCATGGGATTTTACGTGTGTGCAAGATGTTGTGCGTGCGTTCACACATGGAACCTCGGTTTATAGTCTCATTCGCAGGACTGTATGGGAAATGGAGTCAGAACCAATGTTTTTGTTGTTGTTGTTGTTGTTGTTGTTTTGTTTTTTTTGCTGTCCCAATCTCTGCGCCACCTCAGAGGCAGTGCACCCACGCCGCCCATTCCGACACCCCGTCCACAGCCACAACCAATGTTAATTCCGAGGGAAAAATCCCTCTGTACCGAAACGGCCCGTCGGAGAATCGAACCCTCAACCCTTGGATTACGAGTCGGGCGCTCTACCAGCTGAGCTATTCCGGCCCCCAAGTCACAGTTCAAAGCAAGGAATCTTCTGTCATGCGCGCACTTTCTTTCAGGCCATGCATGTGACAAACATTCGTCATAATATCATATTGACGGAAGGGCCGGTTGATAAATGACGTTGATTTCAGTTGATGTTTCCTTTTTCAGATTTTCTCTCGTTTATGGGATCTATAAAAGTTTGTTTGTTCCAGTCACAATGACAATTTTATTGTTTGCTAACTATGATATGAAAACAAACAAGACCGTTTGATTTGCTGTTATTTTTAATTGATCCTCCACGACTGATAAAACTCTGCTATATTTGGCAAGGTAAACCTATATCCCAGTTTGAATGACAAATCGAACTGAACGTCAAGTCCATCGGATGGGGACTATAAGCGAGTCGGACCCGTGTGCTTTCCTGGCCCCTGCACACGTTAAAGAACCCACGGCAGTTGAAAATCGAAAAGAGCAGGGGGGTTCCCCGCTGCCCTGGCAAAATTGATGTAGATTGAAGATAGCCGCCTGGTATTTCTTACCAAGCCACAAAAATTGTCACTTACTGTTATCGTGTACCGGTGGAAATGGAGGACACGTGTAAACATCGCATGCATCCTGTGTGAGAAACTGGAGGAATAAATGAGATAAATGAAAATGAGTGACTGATATTTGAACAGTACGGGAAACGACTGAATGAGCGCCAGTAGGCTGCTCTTCGGCCGGCTCTACCTGGGTAGGCAGCCCGTTGAGTGAGTGAAGTAGTGTGTTTATTGTAAAGCGCTTAGAGCTTGGTCTGTGACCGAGGATAGGCGCAATATAAATACCCAATATAATATATGTGGCTAATGTTTGATCTGTATTGGATAAAATGTTCCTTTAAACCTTCGTCTCCGCTTGACTGCATTAAAGGTCTCATCTTGATAACGTGTAAGCTAATATTTATTCCAGTCATTTTTGAGAAAGATATTATTTATTTACATATCATTTGACATACCTCTTATGTGTGATGTACACAGCTCATAAACGTAATTGTCACAAGTTTTGATAACATGTAAGTTTTTTACGGTATTGAAAATAATCGCTGTTAAAGTTCATAGCAGATTTATGGCCTTTAACTTTCAATGATGTTATCATACAGGGGAAAACGGGAACAATTCCGCACAAAGACAGTGTTTGAGCATACGCGAAACACACACACACACACACACACACACACACACACACACACACACACACACACACGCACGCACGCACACACACACACACACACACACACACACACACACACAACACACACACTCGTCTAATATCACACAATTTTGTGAAAAGACGTAAAAATGAAAGTACTACTACTACCACTACTACTACTACTACTACTACTACTACTACTACACCACACACACACACACACACACACACACAACTATGTAGTCTTCAGAGCGGACGCTACCAGCACTATGGTAGTGTTTTTGATACATTAGTTCTGTTTATGTGTTGCAGCGATTCTCACGAACATCCAGACCCGGAGGAGTTCGACAGAAACTCACAACAGGCTTGAACATAGTGGAGGTGAAATGAACAATGAGGGAACATCCTGCGCAATATGGCGACGTCAACAACTGGCTAATCTTCTTCTGGGACAGTATGTTCTCTAATGGAAAGAAAATGACCAAGACTAGGTTCCAGCCTATGAGAGGAACGTCAGCTAAGACTCCTGCAGACACATGTTCAATGAACAAGGAGAAGACAAAGCTTCAAAGCAAGAATGAGAAGAAGGATGCTTCGACCTCTACTGAAGTGTTAGAACTGGACGAAGTTTATAACGGCATGCTCCCTACTCGACCCGGCACTAACACCGGCGCTGATTCGATTTGTAAAAATCCGTCGTGCGTAAGTGCAACCATTGACACTTTATGCGATCGAGTCAAAGCATTGGAAACAACAATAGCTCACCTGTCCAATATTATTGTGGATTTGAGAAAAGATCATGTGTCGGAAGGGAAAGGGGCGGTAAAAATTGTGCAGCCCGTTCAGAAGAATATGCTGTACTCTGATGCTGTTAAAACATCAGCTAGTGTTACCCTTCCACTGAATAAAGACTTGCCTGAAATGCCGATGAAAGAGGACAGAAGCAGGGCAAAGAAGCCCAAAACCACCCATTTGCCTGCGGTGAGGGAAAAGAACGCGGTTTCTGATGCGAATACTTCCGATGACGTAATGCCGTCGGCGTCATCCTCTCAAAAAAAGAAAAAAGTCATTACTGAAGTTCGAAATGCTGGATCAAAGTCTGAAAAGTACCTCCAGACAGAAAAAGATCTTCCTGGTATTGCCATCCTGCACGATTCTGTACTGAATGGGGTGCAGGCACGTAGGCTTGGTCTTTCCTATGGACTTCGTGTCATCAAACGTAAATGCCTGTCCATGGATGATATTGAAAGAGCTGCTAGATCTGCTATAAACGCTTACCAAGAACTCGATGCTGTCGTGTTGCACTGTGGCATCAACACCCTGAGAAACAAGACCCCTCAGGCTGCCAGTGAAGCTTTTGTTGCTGCCGTGCGCAAGTTACAGTCTGAGCATCAGAAAGTGAAAGTCGTTATTAGCAAAATTTCGCCAGTCAAAGATCCTTCCCTGAATGCAAAAAGAGACCTTTATAACGCCTTGGTGTTTGCCGAGCTGGTGGAGAACAAGAATATCTCTTTCATCAGCCACGAGAACCTGCAGCCGAGAGGTCTCCGGGATCAGCTTCACCCCAACCAACGAGGAGCGTCAGTGCTGGCCGGAAACTTGGGCAGACATCTTCACGGTCTTTTCTGGAATCAGCCCAAGCGACGTTCCAAATCGTACATTCAGCCGCATATGGGGTTCTTTGACTGGAGGGGTTTTTGGTACCCCCACTGGTGACTGCCTTGACAATGTATATTTTGAGCTGTAGTTAATATGTGAATGTGTGTGTGTGTGTGTGTGTGTGTGTGTGTGATGTGTGTGTGTGTGTGTGTGTGTGTGTGTGTGCGCGCGCGCGTACGTGTGTGCGTTATGCACTGATGAGAACGTGTGTATGTGAGTGTGTGCGCGCGCGAGTCTTTGTGTGTGGCTGTATGTATGCCTGTGTATAAATGTATACATTATGTTGGCTTGTGTGTTAGATATACCTGGATATTCTGTTTTGTGAAGGCACACCACATTCATCATTGCAAGTGTTAATTGAGGTCAGACCTGCACTTTGGAGACATACAAGTTCCCTGAATAACGAGTGTTCATAGCCTTCATCGTTCTCATAGTCAGTATACTTAGTAGTGCGCTATTCAGACATTGGTTTATTGTTTATATGACATTGTTCTTTTCGTGTTTTCTTTGAATGTATAGTTTATTTGTTAAGAAGATGATGTTCCCCAATGTGGGCTATTTCGTTTTTATTACTACTGTAATAGGTCACTCTCAATATCAATCAATCTTGTTTGGTGGAGAATGTGCCGTGAAAACCTATAATTTGCATAACAGCAGTTATGTTACAACTTGCAATCTGCCATGAAAGCTAAGCAAAATGATTGTTTCAAAATATTTCAATGGAATGCCAGATCACTTCCCAGTAATTTATTATCTTTTGAAAATCATGTTCTGGAAGGAAACCACTCTGTGCTAGCACTTCAGTCTCTGAATGTGGAAAAGCACAGACTACCAAATTTGGAGAATTATTTCTACCCTCCACTTTACACAGTCAGTGAATCAAACAAAAAAGTCCAGACTGCGCTATACATCAGACGGGACCTGGAATTTACTAGGATCGTTCCATTTCCGGTGCCGCAGGAAGATGAAGGTGTATTTGCTACAGGTGCTGTAATCAAAGTGAACAAAGACTCAGTTTATAATATACTTTCTGTATATTATCCTAATGGACCCCAAGAGGATAATACAGACTGGATGAAGAATACAAATTTTACAAGTAAGAAATGGATCATTGTTGGCGACTTTAATGCTCATGCACCATTTTGGGATTCTGGGTGTTCTAAAGTTTCATCCAACAGATTCGTTGAAAATATTATTGATTCCTCTTTAGTTTTATTAAATGATGGTCGAATCACAAGAATTCCAGATGTTTCAACTCACAAACCTAGCGCGATAGATTTATCCTTAGTTTCACCTAGCATTGCAGTAAACTGTAGTTGGTCTATAGGAGAAGATTGTTTGGGAAGTGATCACCTCCCCATTACTATAATCTTTAATGATGACATAAATAATGATGTAACAGACATCGAAGACAAAATTCCAAAGTTTAATTATAAACTTGCCAACTGGGATGCCTACCAGATTTTTCTTGCATCGTATAACACAACATTTATTGAGAATGATGATGTTAATTTATTTTATTCTAATTTCAGCAAAGTCATACTGTTAGCAGCCGAGCATTCTATCCCTAAATGTAAATTTAAAAAGATTGGTAAATATATAGGTAATGTATGGTGGACGGAAGAATGTAGACTAGCTGTTAAATCAAAGCGAATAAGTTACAAGGCTTGGTTACGAAATAAGACAGAAGAAAATTTTGTCTTTATGAAGCAAGAAAAGAACAAATGTAATAAAATTATTGCTCAAGCTAAAAAGAAATACTGGGCAGAATTTTGTGAGACCGAAGTAAAAGAATCGAAGGATATGTTTAAAGTTTGGAAAAAAGTAAAACAAATGAAAAATTGTTACAAAACACAAGCTTACCCTGTAAAATTAACAAAAGAATTTCCAAGCACAATGGATAAGGCGGAAGCTTTCTCCCATTTCTTTTCGGAAAATAGTCGAGCTGTAAATCTTCCAGCAGAAATCAAGTACCATAGACAAAAAGAGGAACAAAAAGAACAATATAAGAGTCCCATACCAGACAATAATAACTACTTAAATTCTCCATTACAATCATCAGAACTTCTTGAAGCGATAGAATCCATTACATCTTATGATTCAGCAGTGGGCCTAGACGGTATTTCTTACGAGCTTCTTCGTCACTTGCCTTCTTCGTGGAAAATATTACTACATTCGTTGTTCCAAAAATGTTGGACGTACGGCACTATTCCTACAATCTGGAAAAGTTCAGTGGTAGTACCAGTACCAAAAGAAGGTAAAACGAGAACATCTGTAAATAGCTATAGACCCATTGCTTTAACATCCCATGTTGGTAAACTTTTTGAAAAAGTTGTACAAACACGTCTATTATATTATTGTGAAAAAAATGACATTATTCCAGTCCAGCAAGCTGGATTCAGAAAAGGGCGTTGCACAACTGATCATTTAGTGAAACTAACTTCTCATATAAAAAAGCAATTTTCACGCAGAAAAAGTACATTAGCTACATTCTTTGATGTAAAGAAAGCATACGACCGTGTTTGGCATGCTCGATTATTGTATAAACTGAAAAATATTGGTATTTCTGGGAATATGTATGATTATATAAAAAACTTTCTAGAAGGAAGAAGTATATGTACGCGAATTGGTAAAACATATTCATCATTCAGGAAAATAGATATGGGCATTCCTCAGGGATCTGTTATTGCACCTTTATTATTTACGATCCTTATACATGATCTCCCAAAGGCATTATCAAAATCCACCAATGTAGTGCAGTATGCAGATGATATTGCCATTTGGATTAATACTTCATTAAGGAAGCACTCGAATAAAAGGGCAGTAAAATTTGTACAGACAATGTATCAAGGAGAATTGGACAGATTATCTGCTTACATGAAAGAGAACGGTCTTGAATTATCTGGTGAGAAAACTTGTTTAATGCTTTTTAATAATGGTGAAAACCCAAAAGCTCTGCCCAACCTTATTCTTGACGACAATGTTCTACAATATAAGCAAACAGTCAAATTCTTAGGAGTGTTTTTAACACCGAAGCTGAACTGGAAAAAACATATTGAAAATTTGATAGATAAAGCTAGGAAAAGATTAAATTTGCTCAAAATTATATGTTGTCAACCATGGGGTCAAGACTGTACTGCACTTTTACATTTATATACATCGTTAGTCCGATCAAAATTAATATATGGACAGGAAGTATACTTCTCGGCATCTAACTACCTTTTAAAGAAACTGCAAAGCTTAGATAGTAAAGCTTTAAAATTAGCTTTGGGTGTTCCAGTACACACAAACACAATGAAATGCTATAAGGAGACAAACATTTTACCTCTTAATGAACAACGAACGTTGGATGTGTCCAAATACGTTGTAAGAGGCCTATCTGTAAAAAACTCTGCTACTGATGAAATTCTTATGGATTCCAACAAGGAATACCCCAAAAGGTCTAAAAATATATCATACATAGAGCCAATTAGAAATTTCACTTGTGAGCTTATGTCAGAATGTAGTATTGATATTGATGCAATTTCGGAGGTTCCCATTTTTCCTCAAATGCCCCCATGGGAGCATCTCAACGCAAAAATTGATGATGAATATACTACTTTGAAGAAAGATGACAGTGTAAATATTCTAGTAAATGAAGTTCGAGAACATCTCGAAAAGACTTATCCAAATCATTTTAAAATATTTACAGATGGTTCAATAATGGAAACGTCTGACAGTGGTGCTGGATTCACTATACCATCCTTAAATGTGCAAAAGTCTTTCTATCTAGGCAGAGAATTTTCAATTTATACATCAGAGCTATATGCAATTATGAAAGCTCTGAATTATATCTTATATGACACGCCAGTATCATTTTATAGTGTGCTATTTTGTGTTGATTCAAAATCAGTTTTACAATCATTAAAGCACTGGAACTCTAAAATTAGAACTGATATTCTTTTTGAAATTAAGCATCTATTACATTGTTTACTTTCCCGAGGTATAGCAGTTGATTTTTGCTGGGTTCCTTCACATTGTGGCTTAAAAGGGAATGAATTAGCAGACAAATTGGCAAAACAGGGAGCCTGTACAATTTTTGAAACACCCTTCAACAAAGTCTTAAATTTTTCTCCGCATGAATTGATCCAGCGATTGGAAAAGAATATGCGGAAGAAACATCTTAATGAGAATTTATTCGTCCTGCCATCATGTCCAAGGTATCTAGCCAGATTAATTCATAAATTACGGTTAAATACATGGAATACAAAATATTCACGAGGTATAGCGTGTATATGTCAGGAGAATATCTCAATTCGTCACCTTTTATTTGAATGCCCTATACTAACCACAGCTTATAAGGAGAAGAATATTTTTATAAATAATTCTGACCATGTTGATAGTGTGGTAAATAACCCTTGCTTTTTTGATATTGCTTTGGTTATTGCTCAGTCCCCAGTTGCAAAACTATTGTGAAAAAAGCCATTTGAGATTTTTTTTTTTTTTTTTTTTTTGGGGGGGGGGGGTGCTGATAGTACAATGGAATGTACATTGCAGTTTAAAGGTCTAAGATCATCTTGCGATGAAAAGACTTTAAATAAAACTACTGAACTGATGAACAATGAGGTCTCTGCAGTGTGTCCTCTGACGGGTTGCCTCTTGACGACTTGACATTAACTGCTCCCTGTGGATTGCCGGTGCCGGGGCTGCGGTGGGCCGGGCCGGGTTGTGGCTGTGGACGGGGGCTCGGAATGAGCGGCGTGGGTGTACTGCCTCTGAAATGGCACAGAAGATGTGACAGCAAAAAACAAACAAACAAACAAAAATAACTGAGGTCTGGACAAGAGCAGGGCATGAATGACTTCATAATGAGACTTTCTTTTAGCATGCTTATCAGCGAGGATAAGGAAGATGCTGTTGTGCCGTTCCACTCTGCTCTGAGACCATATGAACACAGTGCACGCTGCATCTGCTTTCAGAATGTAGCTACTTACAATCTACGAGAGCATACTAGCTTTGAAATGGTTTTATCACCGAAAAAATGTTGTTTCCAGTTAAAACAGTTGACTGTCACGGAAAAAATTGTTTTGTTGTGGAAAAAAAAATCATATCATAGCAGGGAAATCTTTTTCTTTGTATTAATTAGCTATTTTCTCTTGATAATCAAGTACTGAGAGCAGTTGCTGTCTGTCAGTAAATGACTGTTTTGCAGGGAAAACAGCTAACTACCGCGGCAAAGTACATATTTTCTCGGGATAATGGATGCTTTCACGGAAAATAATTATTTCACCGGGATAAATCAACTGTTTTCCAGAATAGTCTACTATTTTTCCGGAAAAAGCGTCTTTTCTCGCAATATTGAATGGGGTTTTCCAAGGAAATAACCTCTCCCTGGATAATACTCTGTTGTAACTGAAATGCTATCAAACACATCTGCAGCGTGGATCAGAACATTTGTGGAACATTGTTAGAGGCACCTCCATTAAAGCGGATGCAGTCTGACTGCGTTGTTACAGACTTCCTTATGCTTATAGCACGCTCAAACACTCCGGGTGGGAGTCACCCAGAGCTTAATCCTAGACACGTGGGTCTTTGTCTGATAGTATTCGAAACCGCAATATCAGGTCACAGAACACGATGTTTATCACGACACAAGGGTGATTGTTTTTTTTCTTTTCTTTTTTTTTTCTTATCCCCTGCTGTTTTTATTTTTCTTACTTTCTGTCTTTTCTATATTTGTGTTCCTCCTCCTTTCTTTTGGTCAGGCCTCTTTTCTGTTTCTCCACTCTCTATCTGTCTCTGTCTCTGTCTCTGTGTGTCTGCTTCTGTGTCTTTGTCTCTTTGTCTCTTTGTCTCTCTGTCTCTCTCTGTCTGTTGTGTGTGTGTGTGTGTGTGTGTGTGTGTGTGTGTGTGTGTGTGTGTGTGTGTGTGTGTGTGTGTTTACTTCTTTTCTTCACTGCTTTTCTCCTTTCCCCTCCCTTTCCTCCCCCCTCCTCCTCCTCCCCCTCCTCATAAAACTCCTCTGCCTCCACCTTCTCCATCTCATCAACATTTTCTTTTCCCCTCTCCAGTGACTGCAGATAAGGCTTTTTTTTTTTAACCCTCATGTTTCTCCGTTGCTAGGCAAAGGTCACGATTCGTCCTCTCTGTGAGTCACAGCAGCCATGTTCAAAGGGTGGAGAGAAACCGGTGATTAGGAAAAGGAAAAGCACTGTGGAGTGCTGGCACTGGCGCCCTGGCAGTGTGAGGGCCATTGCAGTCCATTCCATTGCCGTGTGAATAGTGTTACCATGGCCATTTGGCTGGCACACAGATTGAAGCACCGTTCCATAACCATCGGGCTAACGAAGTAATGGGTTCCCCTATTTCTGCTCGATGCATGTTTCTTTGTTACCTTTTTCACATCTTCTTTTCTTTGTGGTATCTTCTGTTTTTTTCTTCTATTTTTTCTGTTATGAGTTTCTTTCCTTTTTTGTTTTGTTTTCATTTATAGATTAGTTTGTTTGTGTATATTTGATTCTCTCTCTCTCTCTCTCTCTCTCTCTCTCTCTCTCTCTCTCTCTCTCTCTTTCTCCCCCTCTCTCTCTTTCTCCCCCTCTCTCTCTTGCTTTATTTCTTTTCTCTCCTCCTCCTCTCCCCTCACCCATCATCATAACCATCCTCCACCTACTCCATCTCATCATCAACATTTTCTTTTCCTTCTCCAGTGACTGCAGATGGGCTTAAAAAAACTTATCCTAGACACGATGTCAACACACTCATGTCTCTCTGTTGCTAGGCAAAGGTCACGATTTGTCCTCTCTGTGAGTCACGACAGCCGTGGTCAAGTGGGAGGAAACCGGTGATTAGGAAAAGGAAAAGCACAGTGGAGTGCTGGCACTGGTGCCCAGGCAGTGTGAGGGCCATTGCAGTTCATTCCATCGCTATGTGTTTTGTCTTTTCTTTATATTTGTTCCTCCTCT
Organism: Conus canariensis; assembly: GCA_033310375.1. Lineage (NCBI taxonomy): Eukaryota > Metazoa > Mollusca > Gastropoda > Neogastropoda > Conidae > Conus > Conus canariensis. The sequence continues at coordinate 24,785,387 of CM065715.1, forward strand.
TTCCTTTTGGTTGAGTCTCTTTCCTGTACCTCCACTCTCTGTGTCTGTCTCTGTGTCTCTGCTTCTGTGTCTCTGTCTCTGTGTCTCTGTCTGCGTGTCTGTGTGTGTGTGTCTGTCTCTGTCTCTATATCTCTCTCATTTTTTTTCATTGCTTCTTTAATCCTTTTCCCTCACTTTCCTCCACCTCCTGCTCCTCCCACTAATCCTCTTCTGCCTCCACCTTCTCCATCTTATCATCAACATTCTCTTTTTCCTCTCTGGTGACTGCAGAAGGGCTTTTTTTTCTACCAATTTCAGATACAATATCAGCGCCCTCATGTTTCTCCGTTGCTAGGCAAAGGTCACGCTTCGTCCTCTCTGTGAGTCACGGCAGCCATGTTCAAAGTGTGGGAGGAAAGTGGTGATTAGGAAAAGCACCTTGGGGTGCAAGCACTGGTCATCTGCCAGCGCAGGGGTCACTTCAGTCCATTCCATAACTGTGTGAATAGCGTAGCCATGGCCATTTGGCTGGCACACAGATTGGGGTGCCGTTCCATAACCATCAAGCTAACGAAGTAATGGGTTCCCCTGTTTATGCTCGATGTATGTTCGTTTGTTTCCTTTTCACGTCTGTGTGGTTCCAGTTTTTCCACTGAGCCAATGGCATCCTGAGATACTCTGGGTGGGAGCCAGCCAGAGCTCTGACTCTTATACGTGTCTGCCTTTCTTTGATGACATTCAAAACTGCTGCCTCAGGTCGCAGAACATGATGCTTATCACGATATAATGGTGATTGGTTCTTTTCTTTCCTTTTCTTTTTCTTTTTCTTTTTTTTTTTGTTCTTATTCCTGGGTGTCTGTCTTTATATTGCTGTCTTTATTTTTCTTTCGCTCTGTCTCTTCTGTATTTTTACTCCTCCTTTCTTTTGGTTGGATCTCTTTCATGTGCCTCCATTCTCTATCGCTGCCTTTCTGTCTCTGCTTCTATGTTTCTGTCTCTGTCTCTCTGTCTCTGTCTCTCTTTCTTTCTATCTGTTGTGTGTGTGTGTGTGTGTGTGTGTGTGTGTGTGTGTGTGTGTGTGTGTGTGTGTGTGTGTGTGTGTGTGTTTCTTCTCCTATTATTTATGTTGTGAAATTTCCTTCTTTTTATTCTTTTTTGCTTTCATTCATACATGAGTTTTTTTTAACGTACATTTGTCCTGTCTGTCTGTCTGTCTGTCTGTCTGTCTGCTGTCTGTCTGTCTCTCTCTCTCTCTCTCTCTCTCTCTCTCTCTCTCTCGTGATGCGCCTCGTGCGTGCCTCTCTCCTAGCCCCCGCTTCCTCCTTCCTCCCTACCTCCACCTCTCTCCTTCCTCCTCTCTCTCTCTCTCTCTCTCTCTCTCTCTCTCTCTCTCTCTCTCTCTCTCTCTCTCCATATATCTTCCCTTCCCCCTTCCATCTCCCAACGAATTTCCCGACCCCTTTTTTGAGACGACCTATAAGCGAGGTGTGTGTGGAACGCCAACATGGTTACACCGTCACATAGGTAGGAGGGTCACAGATCACTCCCCCCCCCCCCCCTCCTCGCCTGCCTGCGGACAAGGTTCACGAATACAGACAGATAGAGGGGAGGATTAGCGTCTCCAGTCTCTGGCCCTGGAACCCAGTCAGCACGCAGTGTTCACAGGCACTGTTTTGTGTCCCTGGTCCGCTGCTCCAGTCTGGAACTCTCTTACCATGCAGTGCTCATAGGTGCAGAGCAAAGGGCTGATTTGTCTCTCCGGACTGTTGTTACTCGCTGGAACCCTGCTCACTCACTAAACGGTGTTCGAAGGTACAGGGGAAAGGGCTTGTGTCTCTGGTCTGTTGCTATTGGACTCCTGCCGCCATGCAGTGTTCACACGCTCGGAGAAAAGGGCTAATTAGTGTCTCTGTTCTCTGCCATGATTGGATAACTGCCACCTGTGCCATGGTCCTTCAAACCCCCCCCCCCCTCCTTCTCTGTCTCCCTCTCCGCCTCCCCCGAGTTTACGCGTTGTCTGATAATAGGAAAGAAAAAGGGATATCAGATGATTAATATAATTAAAAAAAACCTAGAACAAAAATCTGTGATGTGAATTTGACCGTTGGGAACGGAAAACGTGTATCATTTTGAGCAAAGACACTTTCCGACTCCGGGTTATTCATGTTTCTGTGTGTTCTGACTCAGGGTCTAATGAGATTTACCTGAGGGAAATTTTCGGCCAGCTACTGCTGATCTTCATCAGCCCAGACTGACTGGTAGTTGTGGTGGATGTTGGTGTCCTCTGATAATAATAATAATAATAATAATGATAGTAATAATAATAATGATAATAATAATGATAATAACAATAATAATAATAATAAGAAGAAGAAGAAGAAGAAGAAGAAGAAGAAGAAGAAGAAGAAGAAGACGCGATGACGAGGACAACGTTAACGACGACGATGATGATTACGGCAAATAATGATTATATTTTTGAAGATGAAAAGTCAGAGAGAGAGAGGAGAAGAGAGAGAGAGAGAGAGAGAGAGAGAGGAGAGAGAGAGAGAGAGAGAGAGAGAGAGTTTCCTCATTCTCTTCAAGGTCCATCATTTTTCAATAACATCACTCCCACACTGATTATTCTGCCCCCTTCAAAGACAGTCTCTCACCACCGATCACACTGTCCCCTCCCTCCTTCAAAGACAGTCTCTCACCACCGATCACACTGTGCCCTCCCTCCTTCAAAGACAGTCTCTCACCACCGATCACACTGTCCCCCCCCCCCTCCTTCAAAGACAGTCTCTCACCACCGATCACACTGTCCCCCCCCCCCTCTTCAAAGACAGTCTCTCACCACCGATCACACTGTCCCCTCCCTCCTTCAAAGACAGTCTCTCACCACCGATCACACTGTCCCCTCCCTCCTGCCCCTCTCTTCCATGGATCCCTATAAGTGCAGTCTGACCATACTAAAGCAATGGTCCGACACCTTATCGATGTCAGCGAGCCATCAGGTTTCCCTCTACACGACACCTTATCGATGTCAGCGAGCCATCAGGTTTCCCTCTACACGACACCTTATCGATGTCAGCGAGCCATCAGGTTTCCCTCTACACGACACCTTATCGATGTCAGCGAGCCATCAGGTTTCCCTCTACACGACACCTTATCGCTGTCAGCGAGCCATCAGGTTTCCCTCTACACGACACTTATCGATGTCAGCGAGCCATCAGGTTTCCCTCTACACGACACCTTATCGATGTCAGCGAGCCATCAGGTTTCCCTCTACACGACACCTTATCGATGTCAGCGAGCCATCAGGTTTCCCTCTACACGACACCTTATCGATGTCAGCGAGCCATCAGGTTTCCCTCTACACGACACCTTATCGATGTCAGCGAGCCATCAGGTTTCCCTCTACACGACACCTTATCGATGTCAGCGAGCCATCAGGTTTCCCTCTACACGACACCTTATCGATGTCAGCGAGCCATCAGGTTTCCCTCTACACGACACCTTATCGATGTCAGCGAGCCATCAGGTTTCCCTCTACACGACACCTTATCGATGTCAGCGAGCCATCAGGTTTCCCTCTACACGACACCTTATCGATGTCAGCGAGCCATCAGGTTTCCCTCTACACGACACCTTATCGATGTCAGCGAGCCATCAGGTTTCCCTCTACACGACACCTTATCGATGTCAGCGAGCCATCAGGTTTCCCTCTACACGACACCTTATCGATGTCAGCGAGCCATCAGGTTTCCTCTACACGACACCTTATCGATGTCAGCGAGCCATCAGGTTTCCCTCTACACGACACCTTATCGATGTCAGCGAGCCATCAGGTTTCCCTCTACACGACACCTTATCGATGTCAGCGAGCCATCAGGTTTCCCTCTACACGACACCTTATCGATGTCAGCGAGCCATCAGGTTTCCCTCTACAGACACCTTATCGTGTCAGCGAGCCATCAGGTTTCCCTCTACACGACACCTTATCGCTGTCAGCGAGCCATCAGGTTTCCTTCTACAGGATACCTTATCGCTGTCAGCGAGCCATCAGGTTTCCCTCTACACGACCTTACGTGTCAGCGAGCCATCAGGTTCCCTCTACACGACACTTATCGTGTCAGCGAGCATCAGGTTTCCTCTACACGACACCTTTCGTGTCACAGCATCAGTTCCCTCTCACGACCCTTACGATGTCAGCGAGCCATCAGTTTCCCTCTACACGACACCTTATCGTGTCACGAGCCATCAGTTTCCCTCTACACGACACCTCATAGCATGTCACCGCACATCAGTTC
>CM065715.1:24794657-24797157 GCA_033310375.1 Conus canariensis
TTTGTGACTAGTTCAACTTTCTACAGCCGTATTTTGTGGCTAAAAATTCAACTTTCTATAGCAACGTAAGTTTAGCTTTTTTCAGATAATGTGTTTGTGACTAGTTCTGTAGCAATGTACTTGTGGCTAGTACAGACAGTTTAGCTTTCTGAATTAGCGTTTTCATCCCCACTGCAATTCGCGTAGATTTCTACAGCAGTGTCTTTGCGGTTAGCGTTTCAAGTTCAGCTTTCTATCACATTTTTCTTTTTACTAAAACAGTCTGGCTTTACAGAAGTTTTCTCTACTGGTGTCCAAAGTGAACTAAGCATTTGGCAGCAGATTTCATGTGGCCAGTGCACCAGTTTAGTTTTCTGCAGCAGTAATAATTTTTTGTTTGTTCCAGGCACAACTGGCATAGCTTTCCACAGTTACTGTGTTGTGTCTGACACCATTTGTTAAGCTTTCCACCTCAATTATTTTTCATGACCAGCACAGTCAGTTGTAGTTTTGTACAACAGCGTTTTGTGGCCAGGACAAGTAGTTTCTCTTTGCACAACAGCGTTTTGTGGCCAGGACAAGTTGTTTCTCTTTGCAGGAATATCTTTCATAGCTAGCATAAATAGTCTGCTTTTTTCTGTAGCTCATAGTTTGTGACAAGGATGACCAGTTAGGTTTTTTGTTTTACAGCAATGTCTTTCGAGGCCAGGATGCTAATTTTTCTTAAGCACTATTTGTGTGTGGCAAGGCCAAGAGTCTAATTTTCTTTCTTCTATAGTTGTACTTTTCTTTGTGGCTATAGGAAGTAGCTTTCACTTTCCACTCAGTATTAAGAAAGTGGCTTAAGGCTGTATTTACGGCGGTGATTCTGGGAATCCGTTGATGTGAGTCAGGCCACAAGTTTGTAACGAGGTGAGTTTGTTTATTCAAGCAATGAATTGGTTGATGAATTTGTTGGGAAGATTAGTGACTCTTGTCTGTTGCCCTGTATTGTGCCTGTTGTATGCCCCCCCCTCCCTTCCCACTCCACATCCTCCAACACCTTATCTCCTTGTATAACCCTCAACCTAGCCCCCCCCCCCTACACACACACACACACACACACCACTCGTGCATGCACACGCACGCGGCCCCACACACACACACACACACCACACACACACACACACACACACACACACACACACACACACACACCCCACAGTATCCTCCCTACTCTTCACCCCCCCACCCCATCACTCACTAACCCACTACCATTCCCCCCCCTCTCCAAACACAAACTGGGATAGATAAGTCTGGTAAAGGATAGAAAATGGAATCACAACACCTATATAGTTGCCCATCCTGCATCTTGTACGTTGGAACATTCCTTCCAGTGCATTCAACAGGTGGTTGGCTGGTTGAAGGTCAAGATGGGCAGGCAGGCGCTCAGCCACCGATCCACTCACAGACTCACTCACTCTCTCTCTCTCTCTCTCTCTCTCTCTCTCTCTCTCAGTCTGTCTGTCTGTCTGTCTGTTTGTCTCTCTCTCTGTCTTGATGAGTCTGTCTCTGCACTACCGTCTCATGGGACTAACAGTGACGGAAGCCTCCAGATTGGTAAGCCTGTTCACCTTCACAAAAAAGGATTTATGTTCCTGTGGACAGAAAGGCCGCAGCAGTATGGATTTTTATCTTTATAGTTCGTATAGTTTAGTTTGCTACCAACAGTGTGGTGGTGGTGGTGGTGGTGGTGGTGGTGGTGGTGGTGGTGGTGTGTGTGTGTGTGTGTGTGTGTGTGTGTGTGTGTGGTGGTGCTGCGTGCGTGCGTGCGTGCGTGCGTGCGTGCGTGCGTGCGTGTGTGTGTGTGTGTGTGTGTGTGTGTGTGTGTGTGTGTGTGTGTGTGTGTGTGTGTGTTTTGTTTTGTTTTGCAGTAGGTAACACAGCCACACTTGTTTTCTACAAGCTGCGTTTGTGTGGCTGGCATTGGTAGTCTTTATATTCAAACAGTCTGTATGCGTATGTGTGGGGGAGGGTGGGTGGGAGGGGGAGGGCGTGCGGCCTTTTGTGTCTGTCTGACAAAGCCAGTTTAGTTTTCCCACAGTGCCTTTTTTGTTGACTAGTACATATAGTATAGTTTTTCATGGTCTTTTTTGTGCATGTCTTGTAAATTCATTGTTTTTCCACAGCAGAAGGTTTTGTGTAAGCTCAGTACATAGATTTTTTCCAAAGCAGTGTTTTTGTGAGTCTACAACACCCTGCCGGCTTTCTGGGGCACTGTTTTTGTTTCATCACAACGAAAATCGCCCTGGACTGAATTCACAGGAGATGATTTCTGGAATCGAGGAAGGAGCCTTTTGGTTTTGTGGTTCAAATCTGTTGATGTGAAAGTCAGTTGGCAGGTTTCATGAGGAGGCCAGCTTGTGTATTAAATTGGTGAGGTAGGTGATGATCTTGTGGAGGATGTTGCTGGTCTTGCCTCCTGTCTTGTGTTGTCACTGTTGTCCCCTGCTCCCAATCCTCCAACACTCACCCCCCTCCC
>CM065715.1:24812157-24819657 GCA_033310375.1 Conus canariensis
ATCGATAGATTTGTCTTTAGTTTCCCCAGACATAAATCCTTTGTGTACTTGGCAGGTTCATCAAATACCGTTAGGCAGTGATCATCTCCCTATTGAAATCCAACTTCTAGTGAGCCCTGAAAAAACAATCTACAATTCTGAATGCACTAAATATAATGAAGATAAGGCTAATTGGGCGCTTTTCAATCACATTTTGGCAGCAGGTTCGTCTTTTCTAAATTTCAATCAAAATACAGTGTTAGAGGAAGGTTTGGAAAATTGTTATTTTGAATTAAGAAAACTTATACTTAAGGCTGCAGATTCTGCAATCCCAAAAGTCAAATTAAAGAATCATCCAAAGAAAGCGTCAAACCCTTGGTGGAATATTGCGTGTGAAGTCGCCGTGGGTGCGAAAACTAAGGCCTTCAAAAGCTGGATGATAAGCCGTCATACGCAGCCTAAAAGTAGAGTGGAACAGTTACACGCTGAATACAAAAAAGCTAACACCAATAGTAACAAAGTTGTTGCTTTTGCAAAGCAGCAATATTACAAAAACTTAGTCATCAACTGTTCCAAACACCCAAACGATAGTGCTTTACTTTGGAAAGAAATTAGAAAATCTAAAGGTTCTTTTCATCTCCCAGATCCTGTTTTGATTGAAAACGATAAAATCTATAAAACAAACGAGGAGAAAGTTGAATTATTTGCTGACACTTTCGCAGCAATGAGTCAGACTGAACATCTGCCTAAAGAAGAGCAAGAACGAAGAAGAACTATTGAAAACGAAGGGAGAAACATTGAACCACATGACAATGACAACACGTTATATATTAATAAAAATCTAACAATGGAGGAGCTTCTGTACTCACTTCGCCGTCTAAAATCTGGTAAAATTGCGACAGGATTTGATCCCATTTCTTACAACATGATAAAGCATTTTCCACAATGCTTTTTGAAAAAATTATTAGAGTTCTTCCAATTATACTGGAATTCTGGAAAGCTGCCAATGGCTTGGAAGAAAGCAACAGTTGTACCTATCCATAAACAAGGAAAATCAAAAAGAAAATCTTCTAATTTTCGACCCATTTCTTTGACTCCTCACATTGGAAAACTTTTTGAGAGGATAATGAAATTCAGATTAGAACATTTCCTTGAAAAGAATGGGATTTTGCCAATATTTCAAGCTGGTTTCAGAAAAGGGAGGGGTGTCACTGATCATGTTAGTCTTTTAGCTTCACACGTCAAAAAAGCCTTGGCTAAGCGACACTCTACTTTAGCCACGTTTTTTTATATTCATAGAGCGTACGATTCTGTTTGGCATTTTAAATTATTGTCCAAGGCTCATGAAATTGGGATTAAAGGTCGTTTCCACATGTTTTTACAGTCATTTTTATCTGGAAGAACGCTACAAGTAAAACTAAATGGTGTGCTGTCAAGTACAAGATATGTTAACATGGGTGTCCCTCAAGGAAGTGTCATTTCTCCAATCCTCTTCTCATTGATGCTTTATGATCTTAATCAGATTGACACGAAAGGGGCAACTTTAGCTGCTTATGCAGATGATATTGCAATGTGGAAAAATGTAAATTGTAATTTTACAAAAAAACAAAATCAAGCGTAATAAAATTGTTGAACAGTTTCAATTTGCGGTCAGTAAACTTGTTAATTATTTGAATTCAAACGGTTTTAACTTATCAACGGACAAATCGGTTTTTATTATATTTACAAAGAAAAATATCGATTTTGAAGGTAGGGACGCTGTAAAAGTACAAATAGGTGATTCTTTCATTTTCCCAAGTAAGCAAGTAAAATTTCTAGGCGTTATTTTTCACTATAAATTATTTTGGTGTAAACATATAAATCATCTCGTGGAAAAGGCAAGAAAGAAAATTGCGTTACTGCGAGTCCTAACTGGAATCCCTCTAATAAATTATGGATCTAATCTTATCCATGTCGCCTTAGGGACAGTTCGTTCGATTGTAAGTTATGGTCAAGAAGTATTTTTCACTGCACCAAAGACAGATTTACATAAGTTAACTAGTATTGATTCCTTAGCACTTAAAATTGCTTTGGGGCTTCCAAGATGGGCATCAATTGATATGACTTACAGAGAGGCAGGAGTTTTGCCTTTAAATGAACATAGGATGCTCTGTGCTTGTAGCTACTCAGCACGAGCAAGAACAGTCCCTAACTCAGTTACCTCTGAACTTGATGAAAGCACCTACGTTTCTAGAGAGATACGGAATAAAAAAGCATATACTTCATTGTCTGATTATGTATCTCCTCTTTTACATGCATGCAACTTTTCGCTTGACAACATTGTTAAAATGACCAAATACCCTTTCCCCCTTTGGTTGATGAAGCAAGCAGATTTTTTCTATTCCTATGGTAATATTACTAAAAATGAGAATCCACTTTCGCTTGCTTCTCTTGTTAAAGAATTGATTTACACTGAATATGAATCTTATCTGCATATTTTCACTGATGGTTCAGTTTCGTGTACTTCTGAGGTTGGTGCTGCTTTCGTGATACCTTCCCTTAACATTGAAAAAAGATTTCATATTACCAAAGGTTGTTCTATTTCACTGCTGAGTTATTTGCTCTTATGAAAGCTATTAATTTCATTCTTGATGTGCAAGTCTTACCAGAAAGAATACTGATTTTGTCAGATTCCAAGTCTGCTTTAACGGCTTTACACCTTCAAAATACATCAAGTCGTCCTGATCTCGTCAGTGAAATTTTATTTTCAATTCACCAGTTAATGATGCGAGGTTCCAAAATAACATTATTATGGGTACCCGGTCACTGCGATCTTCGAGGGAATGAACTGCTGATACCTGTGCAAAAGAGGCTTCAATGTGCAAATCGAATACAGTTTTATGTGATATTCCTCATTCGGTTCTTGAAATGAACAATATTCTGACAAAAGCACTCTGGGACCAGAGAAGAACACAGTACATTGAAGCTGCCATTCAGAAGAACAGATGGGATCTTTCTGCCCCCGGCAGTCATTGTATAAGTCCGCCAGGTTCTATTCCGAATCGAAATTTATTGCACAGAATACGGGTGGATGGTTGGTTTGGCAGGTTTTTAAAACCATCTCCTTTGTGTGTCTGTGGTCAAAACCTTAATGTATCTCATTTTTTACTTGAATGTTCATTAACAAAAGCGTATTTTCATTGTCTTCATGATAAAATTTTGTCTAAAAATCTACCTTTAACATTGCATAGTGTTTTTTGTCCCAACCCAGAAAATGGGTGGAGGCTAGCCAATTTGGCTGTAAATATGATCAAGTCTCATCCACTTGGCAGATTTTTCTAACGGATTTTTTTTTTATTTTTTATTTTAAATGTTTGTTTCTTTTTTGGTTTAGTGGTCTGATGTACACGTAGAGCAAAGAATTTGTTACATGACATAGCTGTCCGACTCTCACGTGTACTAGGTCGCATTATTCCATTTAACATACTTTTGCACAGGTTGTGCGCGCGCTAGAGAGAGAGAGAGAGAGAGAGAGAGAGAGAGAGGGGGGGGGGGGAAGAACTTCGTTTTGTTTATATGTGAGAGCATGTTGTGCGTACGTCTATACGTTTTTTGTGTGGATATGTTTTGAGTGTGTGTAGGGGAGGTGGCGGTTTGTGTGTATGTATGTGTGTGTGTGTGTGTGTGTGTGTGTGTGTGTGTGTGTGTGTGCGCGCGCGCGCGCGCGTGCGAGAGAGAGAGTTTTGGTTTTTATTTGTTTGTCTGTGAGTGAATATAGGTGCGTGCTCGCATACACGTGAGTAGGGGGAAGGGGAAGCGTGGTTTTTGTGAGTGTGTGTGTGTGTGTGTGTGTGTGGTGTGTGTGTGTGTGTGTGTGTGTGTGTGTGTGTGGTGTGTGTCTGTGTGGAGAGGAGAGAGAGAGAGAGAGAGAGAGAGAGAGAGAGAGAGTGTGTGTGTGTGTGTGTGTGTGTGTGATTGGATGGTGTGTGTTTTTGTGTGCATATGTTTGGGGGGGGTCTTTCCTTTTTTTAATTTTTTTTTATGGTGTTCTGAGAGAGAGAGAGAGAGAGAGAGAGAGAGAGAGAGAGAGAGAGAGAGAGAGAGAGAGATTGTTGATTTTCAGTACAGTTAAGATGTAATTTGCTTTATTGTTACAATTTCTGAATTTTTATTGTTACTTAGAAATGTTAAATGTTTCCCTGTTAATTTTCCTTTATGATTTTTATGTCATTCAGATGTTATTTGTATTATTTTCGTTACGTCATTAATTCATTAAGGTTTTTCTTTTTAAAATGTCAGTACAACACTATGTTAATCTGACAGTAAATGGTTTCAGTCAGTGTGTGTGTGTGTCCATGCGTGCATGCGCACGCAAGCGCACGCGCGTATTTGTGAATGTAAATGTGTGCGCACTTGTTTCCAGCCGGATATCTGTACACACAAATTCGCCCGTACACCCGGGGACAGGTATCTCTGCAATAATGATTCACTATCATTTTCAATATGATCGGTTGCACCTCACATAATGTGGAGAATCTCTTAAACTTAGAAGTTAGGGATTTTAGGAAAAAAGTCAAAGAAGCTCTGTACGTTCATATGATTTTCTCAGAAGATACTGCGTCACTGGCTATGAAATAATACAGGCTTATACCAGTAAGTTAAATAATGATAAATAGTGACTTCTTAAGCATCAATATGAAAGAATGAGGTCAGTGTCACTCTAAACATTCCTAATTCCTAACATGTCTGGACAGCAGACAGATGGAATCAAACACGTGAAGAAATGAAGTAAACTTGCTTCCACGTCCATTTTGCGCCCAGTTTTCCGAGAGAAGTGATTGTTCGTTCTTCGTTTTCATTGTCTTCAATGCCGGTTGTCTTGCCTGAAGAAGATCAAAGAGGTCGAAACGCGTCGTGTTTTGTCTTGTAGTTTGTCTCTTCCGTTCGGTGGAATAGTAGTGTTTTTTTTTCTAGTAAGTTTGATTCAATTTCCGCCTGCAGTCACCTCACTTTGAAACTTAATTTGAAAAAGATGATCGAGGTCATGGAAAAACTCATTTATTTCGTTAATCTGCTAAGAAAGTCAAGATCACAATTCAAGGTCGTATGTTGATTTATGCGATCTTGGTCATTTTTGGTATGGACACAACTGTCATCACTCTTTGTCACCTAACGGAATAATTTGGAAATTCGTTCAACCGAGTGGGTTTTTGTAAGTGATTAAATGTCAGATTGTTTTCTATTTAATGTTGTCCGCAACCTTGGTTCACAGGATTAATGCCAGTAATAGGAATTCATTCGGTATGTGTGCCCGTGTAAAAGATGAAAACAATTTCTTGATTAAAAAAGAAATGCATGTACAAAAAAAAACAACCCTTCAGATTAAGATTATAGCCTAACTCATGTTTATGAAGGAAAATTGTATGCCCTACATCTCTTCAAAAAGTTTTGCCCCACTTGCCATGAAAACTTTCAGACTAATAAAGCTGATCAGCAGGCAGATATAATTAGCACCTAATTAACTATCTTAATAACGCTGGTCAAAGTTATTGTTGTATGCTGAAGTCGGTGAAGTTTTTTTTCGATTGGAAAAGTAACATTTCTACACAAATATTACACTTATCATACTTCATCACCATTTTAAACTTTTATACTTATCATTCTTAATTACCTTTCCAAATATCTAAAAACAAAAATTCAGTAGTCGTATCAGTGTAACTTGAAGTCAAAATGAGATCTACAATGGTATTTGTAACAGAACTTGCCGCCGAGACAGATGGATTTTGTATTTGACTATCTTGTTTCCTCTTCTTTGCATCATCCTCACTCATATTTTGACTGGGGGTTGGGGTGAGTTGGCGGATGGGTGGGTGGAAGTACCAAAACTTTGTATTTGTTAATAAACGTGCTAATCCATTTTCATACATTTTTTTTCCAGAAAGCTAAATGCTTTCCGTTCTTGATACAGGAAGCCACAGTCAATTAAATCAAAAACGTTTATATCAGTAATAGATCCTCACCGATATATCTGAATTTAATCAGTTCTATTTGATCTTCCTTTATAATCTGAAGATACTCTTGATTTGGTTGTGCGGATATTGCATTCCACCTCCAGCTTTTCCTCCTCCCCCGTTATCCCCCTCCCCAAACACACCACACACACACACAACACACACAACACACACACACACACACACACACACACACACACACACACACACACCCCAACACACAATACCACACACACACACCGCCCCTTCCCCTTCACACTTTTTTAATGAGTGTACTTGATTCATGATCTCTGTCTGTCTGTCTGTCTGGTCTGTCTGTCTGTCTGTCTCTCTCCCCATCAATCCCTTTCTCATCCGTCTCCGCCTTAACAACGTTTGGGCGAGTGTTCTTCTTTCAATAATAAACCAGTTTTTTTTCCCTGTAACCCCCTACCTGATCTCTCAACATGTTGCTGTTGTTGAGGCGTAATTTCACTCAGTACACGACAGTAGGTTTCGCTGCTTATACCTTCCCTTTCTCCGTCATCCTCTTCTATTCTCGCCCTCTCTCTGTCTCCCCCCCCCCCCCCACCCCCATCCCCGGCCCTTCCTGGTCCCCCACCTCTACTTAACGACCTTTTGACCACTGACAATTTGTAACATGGAATTGGAACCCCCTTCACCCCCTTTCCCTACTTTATCCCCCGACTCTGTCCTGCTGAACAAAGCAGTCCACTTCAGTTGGATTAAACCAGACCTGTCTGGACTAGATTAGACTGGACTCCTACCAAGCATGCTTGCTGACTACAGGAAACATTCTGACCGCTGTCTCCACCAATCAGAGGATGTTCCGGTGGTGTTTATAGTTCTATCCGACGACAGTAGGATGAAAGTCTTGATAGAGTTTGACAGCAGAAGGTCTTCAGAGAGGAATCCCCGCCTCAGACAAATGTTTCGGCCCTGAACACCTTTACACTGTAACAATGGCCTTCTCTCGAAGGCCACACTCTAAGGGGGCCGGGCCGCATCCAGGTCATGACTCACAGATGCCTTACCCGACAACAATACGTTGAAAATTTTCCGTCATGGCAGATTTGTACCCACATCATTGACCCGAAGCATTCTGCTGTACTTTGTGCGCGACAAGGAAGTGCTTCAGAGCTTGTCAATCGCAACAAGCGAGTAGGCGAGCAACAAGAAGCCTGGCTTATAGGCATACTGGAAGAACTTGTGTAAGAGTGGAGATTAGCCACGTGATTTTGGTGAAGGAATTGTGAAGTGTTTCTGCTTTCCTTCCGCTACAAACTCACAGACTTCCGCTACGTACTCATGACGTATCTGACTGATTCGGTGGATTGCATCATAAGCTCTCCTTACATCAACTACGTTTTCCTGAGATCTTGATCTCTATCCGGTGCCTATCGAGTTGTAGCTGTCATTGACTCGTTCTCAGTTCCCGACATGGGCACGTCATCGCATTGATTGGCGCCTGACTCGGCTACTCTCTTTCCGTCATGAAAACACACGGCCTTGATGATTTGCCGTCAAGCTT
>CM065715.1:24824657-24827157 GCA_033310375.1 Conus canariensis
TTACTTAATCTTGCCGACAAACAGACAAAACAAAGAATCGTTTACTGTTCCCTGCCTCATTTCATTTCCGATATCGTTTACTGTTCCCTGCCTCATTTCATTTCCGAAAGAAACAAAAGTTCAAAGCTACAGACGTTAATAAAAAAAAAAACCCTCCTCGTAGACATAAAAAAAAACAAAACAAAACCAAAATTACAGGCTTGCAATTTCACCCAGTGACCAGAATGGTCTCAGTAGAGTAGGATGATGTTAGGGAAAACGCTGTGAGTGAGGGTATGAAGGATGGTATTATTGGGATGACAGGATAGAAAACACTGTGGGTATGAAGGATGGTATTATTGGGATGACAGGATAGAAAACACTGTGGGTATGGAGGATGGTATTATTGGGATGACAGGATAGAAAACACTCTGAGTGAGGGTATGAATGATGGTATTATTGGGATGACAGGATAGAAAACACTGTGGGTATGAAGGATGGTATTATTGGGATGACAGGATAGAAAACACTGTGAGTGAGGGTATGAATGATGGTATTATTGGGATGACAGGATAGAAAACACTGTGAATGAGGGTATGAAGGATGGTATTTTTGGGATGACAGGATAGAGAACAATGAGAGTGAAAGTAAATATCATCTTGAACATATAACAGTAACAATTACATGTTATCGGAATGTGCATTCAGTGCAGAAAATGCATCAGTGCTGTTTAGTTAAGTAGACCATGGTATCTTTACGACGAAGGTATGTACAACTGTCATAACAGACCACTGGTATATTCCATGAGCTTTGACAAAACGTTGACAAAGACATATAGACCTCTAATCCTTAGATACAGATGCTGATTATATTACCACACTGTTAAAAAAAAAAACCCTCGCCATTGGCGTTTCTTCACAAAACACAGCAAGTTTACTGACAATGTCCGCATCTGTTGATGACAACGAACAACGTCAGCTGCCACTGGCCAGGATGAGTAGAAAAATAATGTGGATTGTTAGGTAGCATAGCAACATTCAGAACGGTAACAGCTTTGAACCGAACCGGACTGTAAAACAATCACTTTCTCAAAAGATAAGACGAGACAAAGTTGTTGATTTTGCCCAAACAATATCGAGTCCCGAAGAAACAATTTACTCGGGCGTTTACACATGTAAAAAAACATGCATGAACAAACTGAATTTCAAGATCCTTTTCAGAACAACATGAAAACGTTCAGACAAATGGAACCCTATTTATTACTAACTTAACCCTAGGTTATAGTTACAGCAGTAACTGACTTCAGTTACTCAACTACGTCAAGCCATGAAATAAGTCCCCAGCAAAGTGAGCCTATGCGAAAAGTATCTTATTGTCAACGGAAATGTAAGTAAGGAGCATGGCATAAAGATTTTCTTCAGAAGACTGTTTGAACGAATCAGACTATCACAAACCGCAGAACGTTTCTATTATGCGATGAGTACAGATACCGCAATTTTGCCAGTGAGAAAGAACATCAAGGACATTTAGCAATTTCTTTCATATCTAGACACTGCATGCCCATGAATATTAAACACCACACGACTTTCAAGCAATTTCTTCAGTGTAAAACTCTTTCCTCCCTTCTTAATCTGCTGTTTAAGTGAAATTAACAGTGTTATATTATCAACATCATCTACACTCATCCCTATTCTAACATTCCACTCCTCAGTCACTCCATTTTGAAATTTAACTTTTACTGGTACTGACTGATACCCTTTGTCGTGTTGTATTTCACGTCACGTCTTTGCTCTATGTGTACTTCTGAACGCTGTAAGCCACTTCTCATTCTCATTACCCTCCGTTTGATTCAGATTTTGATTTTGTCTGGCGGCCATTTTGATCGTGAGGCGAACATGAGAAGATAAGTGGTTTCTCATTCTTCGTTTTCACTGTCATAAATGTTATTTGTTTTCACTTGACCCAAGAGGTCGAAATGCATTGTGTCTTGTCCTGTACTCTGTTTGTCTGTGTCCCTGACGGTAACTAACCCCCTCTCTTTCTAAATTTTGCTTCATTTTCTGCCCTCAGTCACTCCGTTTTGAAATTCCACTACGTGATGGTCAATCAACAAACATTAGCAATACAACTTTGCGCTAAACAGTCCAGTTTCCTCTCATGCTGTTTCTTATTTTCAGAAGCATAGGGCTATCATATCGTCCACCACCTTCTGCGGTTCCCAGTGGTCTCTTGAGGTTACTCCAGCAGCATTCCTGGAGAGTTCCCAGAATTTCAGACCGTGCATACCAGGCCTACTTAGGAGACACCCTCTTCCATTGTATCTGAAAGCAAGAAAGGGAACCTCCACACCGCTTTCTACCATAACAGCTTATTTTGGGGGTTTTGATTTGAACACAGTCCAGTCCTGTATGTATTAGAATTATTAATGTTCGTGTTTTGAGTTAGGTCATAGGCCTACATCAGGACACAGCCGAAGCTTTTAAAAAAAAATTTCTCGTGCCAGCTTTGTCATGTTCGTATT
>CM065715.1:24834657-24844657 GCA_033310375.1 Conus canariensis
CCACAGGTCATTTACCGGAGTCATTCCAAGGTGCATTTCCCCCTCGCTCAGATGGCGTCTGGATTGACAGCTGTTATACATTTTTTACAGCCCCGACGTGGCAAAGTCTACAGGGGTCCAGCAGAGTGTTCCGACGTGTCATTATTCTCCATCCACACAAAACGTCTGTGGGCGTGATTCTGACGGCGTTCTGTAGACGGATGCAAAAATAGATGTGTCTGACGTGAAGACGAGAGGAGAGGTTGGAAGGGAAGAGGAAAGAGGAAGAGGAGGAAGGAGGAGGAGGAGGAGGAGGAGGGAGGAGGAGGAGGAGGAGGAGGAGGAGGAATGGAAGAAACAACAGTCATGCCAATCACAAGAGGGGAATTGCAGGGAAATGAGAGAAAAACTGAAATATGCCATGAATATAAAGCATAAAAAGTGATGGGGGAGGGGGAAGAGTGAGTGAGTGAGACATACAGACAGACAGATAGACAGACAGACAGACAAACAGACAGAGAGAGACAGAGAGAGAGACAAAGAGAGAGACAAAGACAGGAAGAGAGAGAGAGAGAGAGAGAGAGAGGAGAGAGAGAGAGAGAGAGAGAGAGAGAGAAGATGCAAAAAGATAAAACAGAAAGGCTAAAACCCTTTCTCCACGCTCATAGTCACCCAAAAAACCTTTCCCTTCTCAACCAATCTTTCCCCTCAACCCCTCCTCCCCAGCCTCTTCTCCCCCCTCCCCTCTCTGCGTAGTCTCCACCCTGCTTCATTTCCTGCCTGCTTCCCGAACTCCAGCACCATTCTGGCATTTCCAATTGTAATCGGACAGGCCTCTACCAGAGTGATTCTGAGGCGTATTTCCCCCTCTGATGGCGTCTCTTGAATGACAGCCGTTATACATTTTTTACAGCCCCGACGTGGCAACGTCTACAGGGGTCCAGCGGAGTGTTTGGCGTGTCATTATTCTCCATCCACACGAAACACGTCTGTGGGTGTGATTCTGATGGTGTTCTGTGAACGGATGCGAAATGATACGTCTGAGAAAAGGATGAGATGGAGAGGAGAGAGGAGGAGAGGTTGAAGGAGGGGAGGAAGGAGGAAATGGAATAAGGAGAGAAGAAAAAGGAGGAGGAAGAGGAGGAGGAGGAGGACGGAAAGTGACGTTAATCATGCCAATCACAGAAGCGGATTGCAGGGAAATGGGTATAGAGGTGAAATGCACCAGGAATTTAAAGCATAAAAAGTGATTTGCGGGAAGCAGGGCGGAGGGGAGAGGGGAAGGAAGAGGAAGAGAGAGAGAGAGGAGAGAGAGAGAGAGAGTGGAGGGAGAGGAGAGGAGAGAGAAGATGAGAGAGAGAGAGGGGGGGACACACAGACAGACAGATGAAACAGAGAGAGAGAGCACCAGAAGACATGAGAGAGAGAGGGAGGGGGGACAGACAGATGAAAACAGAGAGAGAGAGAGAGAGAGAGGAAGGAGAGAGAGAGAGAGAGAGAGAGAGCGCGACGAGGTTTGCGTTGACACCATTTTGTTCTTTCCTGTGCCCGTTTCATTGAGAAATAAATGCGGTTGGAAGTGAGCACTCGCACTCCCGCCGCACTTCACTCACTTTATTTCCCTTCTTTTCCCTTTCTCCCCCATCCCTTCACCTTCCTGTTTGTCAGTATGCGCACATAAAGATGTTATGTTCTCTTTTTCAAGCAAATGATCACATCACAGACCCCCCCCCCCCCCCCCCCCCAACCTCGTCCATCACGTGTCTCTCGTCTTTATTGCGTCGTTTTCTGTTCAGCCATTTTGTCAAAATTTCTTGAATTTCGTACTTCTGGTGACTCAAGCCAGCAGTGAAGTGCATTTAGTGATCTTCCTTCTAATCTATACAAGAACGTTTCCTTGTGTAATCTGTTTATTCATTTATTTGTTTGTTTATTTATTCATTTATCTATTTATGATGATAATGATGATTGTTGTTGTAGTTGTTGTCATTGTTATTGTTGCTGTTGTTATTGCCATCATCAACATTACCATCATCATCGTCGTTGTCATTATTATTACTATTATCATTTTTATTCCTATTATTTTTGTTATTGTTCTTCTTCTTATTACTATGATTATTTATCTATATTATCATTATCATTATTATTATTGTTTCTGGTAAACTTTAACTGTCTTTTACCCAGCTATTATAAGCGTTAGTATGACCAAATGTGGCAGAACTATAGATACTGCTATGACCTTACCAGCCATTCCATGCATGAAGTTGTCACTGACTGATGGTGGCCACTGTAGAAACTGTTTGCAATGCAACAAAACTGACGGTAACTTTTCTTCAAAATTGTGATCACTTACGATTATTGCTTGAGGCACTCATACAAGACAAGTTGAAATGACATATATCGAAACATTGTAACAAATGTTTAACCACATTGTAACGAATGTTTAACCACATTGGAACAGATGTTTAACCACATTGTAACAAATGTTTAACCACATTGCAACAAATGTTTAACCACATTGTAACAAATGTTTAAATGACATGTTTATCACATTTTTAAGGAATTCAGTTTAATGTCCTGACACACAGAAAGATGATTGCACACATCTAGTTAACATAGGTTATTTTCACATACAATGTTATCATAGTTATGTGAAAATAATTATGTTAACTAGATGTGTACAATCATTTTTTTGTGTAAAAGTGAGAAGGTGGTTGTAAGGGAGGGTGGGGGTGAGATGGTGTTGGAGCTGTGTGTTCTGCTACAGGGGAAAAATGATGTCCTTAAAAAGTAGAATAAAAACAAGGAGATCCAGTCTGGAAATTTTCCAGAAAGAATAACAAAACTCTTTCAGTTCGAAAAAATACGCAGATTATTTACAAACAAATGAACTACACACAGTTAAAAAAGAAGTTATTCCAGGACACAGGTTTGCCAGAAAAAATGAAAAACAGCTAGAAGAAGAGTACTGCAACAGACTCGGCAATATAAACGAACACAAGCATTATGTTTCTACGTGGTACTGCAAACACGGATCAGACGTGTGAAGATGCCTTCATTCTCCCTAAGTTCATTTCATTTTCTTTCGTTCATTGAAAATTGCTCGATGTTTCAAGTTGAGAAATGGTATTATGTTTTACTCCCTCTGTGGATGCCCATCTCGGAAGGATGGCTTTGTATGTGATGTTTTATATTTGTTTGTTATGTTGTGCTTTGATTTTGAAGTGACTCAAGGCGATACTCAACGTAAAGTTTCTCTCTCTCTCTCTCTCTCTCTCTCTCTCTTCTTATATATATATATATATATATACTTTATGGACGCATGTTTACATGCTTTTAGTTTTGTCTGAAGGTATTTTTAAGATTGAAAAGAAGGGGAAAAAAGGCGACAGGGGCAAGGGGGAGATGGTAGAAGAGGCGAGAGAGAACTGGATGTGTGTGGTAGGAAGGGGGAGATGGTAGAAGAGGCGAGAGAGAACTGGATGCGTGTGGTAGGAAAACTAACAAACGCAGTGAGGAATCAAGATGAACTTTGAAGTAATCTGAAGCACCATGAAATTAAATTCGAAGTTAAACAGGAAAAGTCGGATCAGTCTAAACTGAAGCGATTAAAAGTTAGAATCTCTCAAACGTTGTAAGAAGCCACTCTCCTTGGGGTCAGAAGTACAGGATTCTCTTGCTTTTAGCAACCTCTCTTGAACATTCTGTCATGATTGGACATTTATAACGATTCTTAAAATTCAATGCGATTTTAAACGAGCAGAGGTATACATATATACATGAATATATTATCAAACAGACAACAAAGTCAACGTGTCAACATTTTTTGCCAAATAAAACTGTAAGTAAAACTAAATAAAATCATCACTTTAACTGAATCAACAATTGGAGCTGCATTAAAGCAGCAAATAAAACAGCCTTTCTAGTTTGAAGATGACTTTTCGTTACGGAAAATACGGTAATGAATCGTAAATGTTACATTGTGGTCAGAATGACAGAAAATAGATATAAATTATAGGAAAATTCTAAATGAATGCATCAAATACAAAAACAACAACAACAACAACAAAAAACGTCATGGATGTCCTCTCGAAATAACACGTCAGTGGACTGACGTGAAGTCTGTGCTATGGTGTATAGTTTGAATGCGTTGGCAACCTGTCAAGGGGGGCGGGCAGATACCAAAGTGTGTGGTTGAACTAGATCACTGGTCTGAACTTTTTGATTCCAGATAAAGCATGTGCAGGAATGGAGACTGTGCAAGAACGACCCCTGCAGATGTTCACTGTGTGATAGCGACCCCTGCTGCAGATGTTCACTGTGTGTAGCGACCCCTGCTGCAGATGTTCACTGTGTGATAGCGACCCCTGCTGCAGATGTTCACTGTGTGATAGCGACCCCTGCTGCAGATGTTCACTGTGTGATAGCGACCCCTGCTTGCAGATGTTCACTGTGTGATAGCGACCCCTGCTGCAGATGTTCACTGTGTAATAGCGAGAATGAGCAGAAATGGCAAAAGTCAGGACACTGCATACTCTACGGAAAAGACAAGGAAAAAAAAAAGAAAGGGGGGGGGGGGGGGATGGGCGAGTAGTGGAGTGGAGTGAGAGGCGAGAGGAATGTGGAAGGAGGGGACAGAGGGGGAGGGAACGCCATATGTGATTGAAGGGCAGTAGGAGTGACCAGTCATCAAACGGGAACCTGCTAAGTCACATGCTACTGCAGTGCAGCCATGTACCCGTCCTGTGCATGTCGCAAGGAATAGTATGACAACTGCAGTGCAGCCATGTACCCGTCCTGTGCATGTCGTGAGGAATAGTATGACAACTGCAGTGCAGCCATGTACCCGTCCTGTGCATGTCGTAAGGAATAGTATGACAACTGCAGTGCAGCCATGTACCCGTCCTGTGCATGTCGTAAGGAATAGTATGACAACTGCAGTGCAGCCATGTACCCGTCCTGTGCATGTCGTAAGGAATAGTATGACAACTGCAGTGCAGCCATGTACCCGTCCTGTGCATGTCGTAAGGAATAGTATGACAACTGCTGCAACAAGTTTTGTCTGGAGGTGTAAATGTGTCATGCTACTTTATCTTTTTAACTGCATTTTTGTGTTTTTTGTTTCGGGATTATCTCTAAAACGTAATACCTGTCATGAACAACTGAATGCTGATCGACTTGAAGAAGAAAGTGCTATTGCTGCAACTGAATCTACATGCCCCGCCCCCTCCTCCCCCCTTCTTCATTTATCCCACCAACCCATTATCTTTCAATCAGTTAGGGCGAGCATTCGTCACATGTGAATTAAACAGACGCCGCCTCCTTTTTTGCAGCTTTTTCGTTTTTAATTCTCTTGTACATACCCGTAGTTCTTGCATTAGTCAATACTGGGAGCAATATCGTTACTGTTGTCATTTTTGGTCTGATTTTCCTGCTTATAAAGGTTATTTGCAGTCATCCCCCAGAACCTTAAAAAAAACCCAGGACACTCCAGTCCCCTCTCCCTCGTTTTATCCACACTTACTTCCCCTTCTTTTCCTCCTTGCTTCTAAGAAAAAATAAATGAAAGAAGTAAATTTCTGTTGAGCTTCACTGTGTTCTTGCATTGTTTTTCTTGTATTGAATTGCAGGTGTCCGTCTTGTGTTGCATCAACATTGTTTGTCTCGCATTGCAATTCCTTGTCCTGTCATTATCTGTCTCGCTGTGCTCCTTTGCATGACATGTCACTGCGCTCCCGTATTTCACAAAGTATGAACCACATACACTTTTTGTTTCATCTCAAAGTATAATTCTGCGTTACACTTGTATTGACTGAGCTTAATAAAGTGCTGGATTGCTAGGACAAGCTGAATTTGATTGGACTGGGGCTATGGATCAATCAACCTGTATTAAATTTGGCTAACCTATGGGTCCAGCTGTTCTGCAAAGAAAAGCACGTGCTTCCATAGCCTGTGCATGTCTTGTTGTTTCTATACTGGTTGCACCGACCTTAAGCCACGCCTTCGCTCAGGAAGCAGCTCTCTCCTGGGCATTGTGTAAAGATATTGGCTGGCTGTTTGATTGATGGCGTTTGTCATGCCTAAGGACCAATCCGTGCGCTGGTCATAGCATGGCTTATGAGAGTCAGCCAATTATTTGTTTCTTTAGATTTGGAGTGCTATGGGACGTATCCATGCGCTGGTCACAGTGCGACCTTGGGACAACAACAGTTACAGTCACTTGCTGTGTGCAGTGGTTTACTCACAACCAAAAATGTTAATCACTAAACTAATGTTCGACTATGCTAGACTGTAATATTGTGTTTGTGGTCTGTACATATTTTGCATCTAAAATAATTTGTTAAAAGAAACATCTCATGTATACTGTCATTGAATAAGAAAAAGCTATGGGTTTCTCAACGTTATGAAACGGCTTAATAAATAGAAACACTTGGAGACATATTGAGCGAAGGGATGGAGGGGGATGGAAGAAAACACGGGAATCATGCTTAGGATGGTGATTTTTATTCAAGTGTCCTAACCATGAGGCCACAGGTTTATTTAAAATAGCTATAGTCGGGGTTAATTTCCACATCCATCTGAAGTTATCCAGCAGAAGGATCCCCATTTTAAGAAACCTGGGGGGGAGGGGGGGGGGAGGGGGGAGGGTTGGGACGGGGTGGGGGGATGGGGGAGGGAGGAGAAGGCCAACTTAATGCAAAACAAATGCCATCATCACGACAAAACGAAAAGAAAGGTGGTACAAAGGTCATATTTTATATTGGGCATATGCAAGATTCAAACACTGCGACATATGAGTGTGACCTGGGTACTTTACCACTAAGCCAACCAGGCACTCCAGTCCTTCGTTTAAGGACAGCCGTTGAACTTGATCACTGTCCCCACTGTGCACAGTCATCCCCTGGACAGTTGGTTGAGATCTCCACGTTATCTCTTTGACAGATCACGTGGGTGCAATGTGTCACTCCCTTGGGACCAATCCACGCTCTGCTTTCAGTGCACCATAGGATAATCAACCAATCGATAGCTCCGTTGGAGGAATGGCACCCCGGGGACCAATCTGTGCTCTGGCCACAACCCGATTTGGCAGGACCAGCCAATCGGCAGACTTGTCTGTGTTGGGGCAGGAGAGGGGGAGTGAAGGGAGGTGGAGATGGGGTGGAGTGGAGTGGGAGTTGGGGTAGGGTGGGGTGGGGAAGTTCCAGTGAAGAAAAAAAAAAAGAACCAGGGTGCTTAATATCTCCTGCACTGAGCTTTCCTGTTGGTTCTGCCCATTCAGGATATGTACGTCGACTCAAGAGTTGTGATCTTTTTTTCCTTCCGAAGTGTAAGGTCCACTGGAGTCTTGAGGGTGATAGTTGAAGCTGTTCTTGTGATGCAGAAGACGTTGTCACAGCATTAAGCCGATTTTTCTTTTGTTTTTTTTCTCTCATCACCTATTTCCTTGTAAAGCCAGCTTCTTTTCCGTTCGTCAGCGTACCCGGCCGCGCGTTGTGTGTGTGTGTGTGTGTGTGTGTGTGTGTGTGTGTGTGTGTGTGTGCGTACGTGCGTGCGTGCGTGCGGTCGTGCGTGTGTGTGTATGTGCGCGCACGCGCTAGTGTGTGTGGTGTGTGTGTGTGTGTGTGTGTGTGTGTGTGCGTGTAGAGAGAGAGAGAGAGAGAGAGAGAGAGAGACAGACAGAGACAGAGACAGAGAAGAGAGAGAGAGAGAGGGGAACGTGATGTGTATGTGTGCGCGAGCGCGCGCGCGCGTGTGTGTGTGTAAGCGCATGTGCGCGCGCCAGTGACGCCCCATGGAGTGAGGGCGGAAGAAGTATTGTGTTGCCTTGGCATTGTATGGCAACGCATTGCATTGCTCTCTCTCTCTCTCTCTCTCTCTCTCTCTCTCTCTCTCTCTCTCTCTCTCTCTCTTTTCGCAGTAACATCATTTTTTTATGGTATGAGATACACAATACAATGGAATGCAATGCAGTCCAATATTAGCACGACATAGCTGCTGCTTCCACTACTGCTGCTGTGCTTTCGCCACAAAGACTCATATTGTTTTTCATACTGCTCCCCTAATGGCCCAACCCCAGGGGTATTCCTGAGGGTGGAGGAGGGGTGTCTGACTGTGCATTGTCTCCCTGTCTTTTGAAGAATATGCCCGGGAGTTTCATGCGTTCTGGAGCTGCCTTTCATTGTCTTTAAAAAAAAGACTTGCTTTGCTATTATCCACTGTTTGGCTTTGTTCTGAAAAGTCTCTCTCTCTCTCTCTCTCTCTCTCTCTCTCTCTCTCTCTCTCTGTCACTGTTTCTCCGCCCCTGTGTGGTGTGTGTGTGTGTGTGTGTGTGTGTGTGTGTGTGTGTTTTCTTTCTCTGCGTCTGCATCTACCTCTGTGTGTCTGTGTCTTTCTTTCTCTGTCTTTGTTTCTGTGTCTGTGCTGGCGTGGCTGGCTGTCTGGCTGTCTGCCTCTCTTTTTCTCTCTCTTTCTCGGTGGCCTCCCTTGTTTGGCTTCCGGCAAGACGTGCTTTAGCCGCTCAGGTAAATTTCTACTTGTATCAACTGTAAGTCGTACAGCATGCCTGTTGAAGGTCTCCCATCTACTGTAAAAGCTACACTCAATGCTGCACTGGAACAAATGACATTGTCGTCATTCAAAATAGAGGGCAGAGGAAAACAAACTGTCGTCGTTCTGCGATTCTCTTCAACTACAGAACAGCCCCCTGCCACGCAAACTCAAGGCCACAACATCGCGTATCGTCGCAAGTGCCCGTCACAGCTGAACAGGGATAGGCACAGAGCAGAGACCATCAGAAGCAATCAAAAGAAAAAGCCGAATAAACGTTTATGTTCTCCATCCGGTTATTTTTGCCGACACCTCCTAGCGTATTTTACCACGTTGACAGAACCAGCGAGAGTCGTGTTACATGGGATGAGATTTTCAAGTGTGACAACCATCTCCCTCCGTCTGTACCTCAGCCTGTAGAAGAAACACAGCACAGTTACAAGCAAACAGAGATCGACTTGGAGCAGTGTGACAAAGAATCTGTGACAGTTTCACACGACGAAGTGTCGGTCTTGGATTTTGTATCAGTGAAGCCAAGCGCTGATCAAGACTGTGTTGATAAATATTGCGAGGTTTGTGATCCGGACAGGCCTCCGGCTAAAGGAACAACAGAACGACCCTCCAGAGAACGTGACTACCAGTGACATTATGACATACCTACTGGAAATGATAAGAAACATGGAAAGCGTTCATTATACTGACAGAGACAATGCGCAACTGACTTCCAGCGGCAATTCAGCTGTGGAGAACAGAAATCTTGTTGACTGTGGATAAACATTTTGAAAGCCTCAATGGCAGTCACATCGGTGTTCGAAGTTTGTTAGATATTTCCGTGGTTTGGTTTCCTCATCACGATGTTGTTTTCTGACATTCATTGTTTGTGTGCATTCCTTGACATTCATTTCGAACAGCCCCACCCCCATCGTCACCCCTGCATGAGAATGGGCTTTGTAAGCTTACCTCATTAAATCATTCGTTCGTTCTCTGTCTGTCTGTCTGTGTGTTCGCGCGCGCACGTGTATGTGTGTGTGCCTCCATCTATCTGTGCGTCTCTGTCTCTGCCTCTCTCCATCTCTCTCTGTTTCTGTGTCTGTTTTTCTGTCTTTCTGTCAGTCAGTCAGTCAGTCAGTCAGTCAGTCAGTCTGCCTGTCTGTCGTCGTCTGTCTGTCGGTGTGTCAGTCACTCTCTCTCTCTCTCTTTCAACACACACACACACACACACACACACACACACACACACACACACACACACACTCTCTCTCTCCTCTCTCTCTTCTCTCTCTCTATATATATATATATATATATATATAATTTCACATTTTCAGTTGTGATCTGGTGACAAGATGGTGAGATTTCAAGTATTGTGCTGCGCAGACACTGCCTGTTCTGTTGCTATTTTATGTTATTTTATCTTATTTCATTTTTCTTTTCTTTCGTGTTGTTTTCTTTTCTTTTACCCCTTTTGTGGCGCTAC
>CM065715.1:24847157-24882157 GCA_033310375.1 Conus canariensis
GTTTATAGCGTTGGTCTACTTGGCCTTGTTTGTAGTGATGGTCTACTTGGCCTTGTTCATTGCGATGGTCTGCCTGGTCATGTTTATAGCGATTGTCTTCCTGGCCATGTTTATAGCGATGGTCTTCCTGGCCTTGTTTATAGCGATGGTTTACCTAGTCTTGTTTATAGCGATGGTCTACCTGGCCTTGTTTATAGCGATGGTTTACCTGGCCTTGTTTATAGCGATGGTCTACCTGGCCTTGTTTATAGCGATGGTTTACCTGGTCTTGTTTATAGCGATGGTCTACCTGGTCTTGTTTATAGCGATGGTCTACCTGGCCATGGTTTACTTGGCCATGTTTATAGCGATGGTCTTCCTGGCCATGTTTATGGCAATGGTCTACCTGGCCTTGTTTATAGCGATGGTCTTCCTGGCCATGTTTATAGCGATGGTTTACCTGGCCATGTTTATAGCGATGGTTTACCTGGCCATGTTTATAGCAATGGTCTACCTGGCCATGTTTATAGCTATGGTCTACCTGGCCTTGTTTATAGCGATGGTTTACCTGGTCATGTTTATAGCGATGGTCTTCCTGGCCATGTTTATAGCGATAATCTACCTGACTTTATTTATAGCGATTGTCTACCTAGCCATGTTTATAGCGTTGGTCTACTTGGCCTCGTTTGTAGTGATGGTCTACTTGGCCTTGTTCATTGCGATGGTCTGCCTGGCCATGTTTATAGCGGTGGTCTGCCTGGCCATGTTTATAGCGGTGGTCTACCTGGCCATGTTTATAGCGATGGTTTCCCTGGCCTTGGTCACAACGATGGTCTACCTGGCCTTGTTTATAGCGATGGTCTACCTGGCCATGGTCTACCTGGCCATGTTTATAAGCGATGGTCTACCTGGCCATGGTCTACCTGGCCATGTTTATAGCGATGGTTTTCCTGGCCTTGTTTACAGCGATGGTCTACCTGGCCTTGTTTATAGCGATGGTCTACCTGGCCATGGTCTACCTGGCCATGTTTATGGCAATGGTCTACCTGGCCATGTTTATAGCGATGGTCTACCTGGCCATGGTCTACCTGGCCATGTTTATAGCGATGGTCTACCTGGCCATGTTTATGGCAGTGGTCTACCTGGCCTTGTTCATAGCGATGGTCTACCTGGCCTTGTTTATAGCCATGGTTTACCTGGCCTTGTTTATAGCGATTCTTTACCTGGCTTATTTATAGCGATGGTCTACCTGGCCTTGTTTATAGCTATGGTCTACCTGGCCTTGTTTATAGCGATGGGTTACCTGGCCTTGTTTATAGCAATGGGTTACCTGGCCTTGTTTATTACCATGGTCTACCTGGCCTTGTTTATAGCGATGGTTTACCTGGCCTTGTTTAAAGCGATGGTCTGCCTGGCCTTGTTTATAGCGATGGGTTACCTGGTCTTGTTTATTACCACGGTCTACCTGGTCTTGTTTATAGCGATGGTCTTCCTGGCCTTGTTTATAGCGATGGTCTTCCTGGCCTTGTTTATAGCGATGGTCTACCTGGCCTTGTTTACAGGGATGGCTTTTATGTCTTGTTTACATAAATAACCCTTTTTCCCTTCTGGGGAAGACACAGGTCCGCAGCCCAACAACACAGGCCAGATCTACACCTGCCCGCAATGCTACAGATCCTGCAGATCACGAACTGGACTAATTAGTCATCAAAGGGCGTGCCGCCCATCCCTGGCGGGAACTTCCCACTAATCTTCGCAAGCGAAGAACTAGCCATCATCACCTAAATAACCACTGGTCTTGTTTGAAGTGATGGCCGGAATGGCCTTATTTCCAGTAATGGCCGGAATGCTCTTGTTTACCGTGATAATCTACCTGGCCTTTGTTTACAGGGATGGCATTTATGTCTTTTTTTAACATGAATATCCATTGACCTAGTTTACAATGATGGCCAGAATGGCCTTGTTTACAATGATAATCTACCTGGCCTTGTTTACAGGGATGGCATTTATACCTTGTTTACATAGATAGCCACTGGCCTTGTTTACAGTAATGGCCGGAATGGCCTTGTTAACAGCGATGATCTACCCGGCCTTGCTCACGGGGATGACTTTTCTGTCTGTCTACAGGAATGACCCACTGTCCCTGTTTACAGTGATGGCCAATGTGGCCTCGTTTACAATGATGATCTACCTGGCCTTGTTTACCAGGGCGATTTACCTAGCCTTGTTCACAGGGATGGCCAAAATTGCCTTTCTTAAAATGATGACGTACATGGTCTTGTTTACAGGGATGACTTTTCTGTCTTGTTTACAGGAATGACCTACTGGCCTTGTTTTACAGTGATGGTCAAAGTGGCCTTGTTTACAATAATAATCCATCTGGCCTTGTTTACAGTGATGGCCTTCCTGTCTTTGCCTTGTTTATCGTGATGGGCAAATGATCTTGTTTACAGTGGTGATCTACCTGACCCTGTTTACAGGGATGGCCTTCCTGCCTTATATACAGTGATGCCCCACTCGGCCGTGTTCAAAATGATGCCTACTTGACCCTTCCACACCCACTTTGCCTGTGGAGTTTTGCTAACTCATGTTTTCACACAATCTTTTCATCCAAAGCACTAGGGAAAATACAATGCTGTGTGTTTTTGCAATGTTTTTTTTTTTGAGTCAATACTACAAAGAAAGGAAACAGACGGCGATGACAACGATGGAGACGAAGATTATAACGATGAGGACACAATGACAGCAACTAAGAAGAAGGAGGGGGAGGAGGAGGAGGGAGGAGGAGGAGGAGGAGGAGAAGAAGAGAAGAAGAAGAAGAAGAAGAAGAAGAAGAAGAAGAAGAAGAAGAAGAAGAACAACAACAACAACAACAACAACAAGAATCAGAAGAAAAGAAGAAGAAGAAGCAAAGAAGAGGAAGTAGAAGAAGAAGAAGAGAAGGACGAGGAGGAGAAGTAGGAGGAGGCCAAGAAGAAGTAGATGGAGCAATAGTTGTAGGAGGAGTAGGAGAGGAGTAGAGAAAGAGGAGGAGAAGAGGAGAGGAGAGAGAGAGGAGTAGTAGTGGGGGAGGAAGCGAAGAGGAGGAGAGAGGAGGATAAGTAAAGGAGGGAAAGAGTCACGCAAAGAGACAAGCAGAAGAGGAGGAGGAGGAGGAGGAGGAGGAGGAGGAGGAGGAGGAGGGTAAGTAAAGGAGGAGAAAGAGTCACAGCAATAGCAGGACAAGCAGAAAGAGGAGGAGGAGGAGGAGGGAGGAGGAGGAGGAGGAGGAGGAGGAGGAGGGTAAGTAAAGGAGGAGAAAGAGTCACAGCAATAGCAGGACAAGCAGAAGAGGAGGAGGAGGAGAACGCAATAAAGGACGATGAAGGGGATGGAGGGGGGTGGGGAGGGAGTAGTAGTAGTAGTAGTAGTAGTAGTAGTAGTAGAGAAGAAGAAGAAGAAGAAGAAGAAGAAGAAGAAGAAGAACAACAACAACAACAACAACAACAACAACAACAACAACAAAAACAGCAACAACTATAGCACGTGTATAGTATCGACATTCGTGTATAATACTGCTGCTGTGTGTATGTGTGTGTGTGGGCTTGTGTGCGTGCGCGTCCTTGCACGTATATGTGTGAGCTTGTGTGTATTGCCGGCAACACACAGACACAGCACACACACACACACACACACACACACACACACACACACACATACACACACACACACACACACACACACACACACATACACACACCACCACACACACACCCTACACGCACGCACAACACACAACACACAACATACACACATGCACGCACGCACGCACACCACACACACACACACACACACACACACACACACACACACACACACACACACACACACACACACACACACACACACACTACACGTACACGTAAAAGGCATTAAAGATGAGGAAATATTGGCTTATGACATCTAAATTTCATGTTCAGGATGACACATAAATGATGTGTATTCGGTTTATGCTGTTTCTGTCTGATTGTCTGCCTATCTGCCTGCCTGTCTGCCTATCAGTCTGTCTCTGTCCGTCTGTCTGTCTATCTGTCTGTCTGTCGTCTGTCTGTCTCTGTCTCTTCTCTGTCTCTGTCTCTTCTTCTTCTGTCTCTCTCTCTCTCTCTCTCTCTCTCTTAGTCGACTGCTTTGGAAAATGAAGCATCTTGGGGGAAAATGTCGATATTCCTTCGAGACGCATAACTGATCTGTTAATTTCATTGTCCAGATTACATTTCACTCCAGGAGGCTTTCAGCAACACTTTTTTGTAATTTTTGCTTTTGCTTTTGACAAGCTGATAATTTAGGAGAGAGAGAGAGAGAGAGAGAGAGAGAGAGAGAGAGATGGGGAGGGAGGTAGGGAGGGAGGGGAGAATGCACCACATCTATGTGTCAAGCAAAACACGCAATGCAGTTGTCACAGCAATTATCTCCTCTTTTATCAATGCCTTCACTGCGCGCGCACGTGCACACACACACACACACACACACACACACACACACACACACACACACACACACACCACACACACACACACACACACAGATATAGAGATACACAGACACAAATACGCGCGCGCTGGCAACAACAGAAAGCACCTGCGCTCGTTGCTTGATAAATTTGCCAGACAAAGTAGGATTATTTGTTCATGATACGAGTTCAGAACCAAAAGTTTGTAGATAATAAATGAATTTAGCCAAGTGTGTTTTATTTTATTTTACTCTTCTTGTTTCTTTGCGAAATGAATTTTGCACGTTAAAATATTCATCACTGGATTGTAAGTTTGGGATACTTATTGGATTATCTCAGTTTTGATGACAAATTGTCACTTAAGCTTTTGTGGTATTCAAATAATCAAGAGCTGCTGGACCAGAGATCACGTGGTTGTATTTCTCCGCAAATATTTTTGAAGCATTTTCATTGTCTATAGTTGTTACATATTTGAACTACGCGCCACTTTGAAAAGGGGATTATTCTATATGGATTTCCACACAACGTACAAGATGTCTTCAGCGTTAGACTCTGTATAGACCACTTGAACATCAACAAGGCAGCAAACAAGAAAGAAGAAATATGAACCATTTCCAAATCAGTGAAATAACATTCATGTATTTAGTTTTGCTAAATCCTGTCTGTCCTCACACATATCGAATACTAAGATGAACTTGCCCTTATACTAAATTATGCGACTAGATCCGTATAAAGCCACAACTACTGGTTTATTTTCATGAAAATGAAGAAGACTGGATAACTTTGAAAATAATAATACTTGATTATCTAGATCAAAATTAAGATGAAAACACTAAAAACCATTTAAAATAGGATTTTCAAACGGAAATCTATCGCAAGCCACAGTACAGAGTGGGAATGGCAGCATGAATGTAATTCTTTTATGGCTGAAGTGACGATGCTAAATTTTGACGGTATTGTCTTGGGAGATCAGAACATCAACAAATCAAAACCAAAATCAAAGTGACATCAACTAACATCAGAACAGCACTATGCTTTGTGAGCAAACCTACATGTTTGAAAAACAAAACAAATCAATACATCACATTTATAATGCTAACACACTCCAGCCAACAGTTGGAGTATGTGATCCATTGTTTTGTTGTAGAAACTGCAGTCGTGTGTTTTACTGGTACAAAACTGTGTACTAAAATTCCAAAGAACACAAAATTACATACCTTGGTAATTTTCGAAACTGTACTGATTTTCTTTCAGACTTTGCGAAAAGAGGACTGGAATGCACATATCAGATTAAAGAACGTAATGTTACCGCTGAATTCTGGATCCAAATATTTGCTTGTGCATATCACAGATATGTTCCATTCCACAAAAAGTCAGACAAGAAACATATCCGCCATGAACAGCTAAACGAAGTCAATGTAAGAAAACATTTGAATAATTCTGGAACAGGCAAACATTTAAGGAAAGTCATCCCTCTCAATGAATCTGATGATTCTTCAAATCCATCAAATGAAAGGCCCGTTTCTATTTTATCTACTTTAACCTACCGAAAAGCAGCTGCAAACGCTTTGTATTGCTATCTTGTCCAGCATGACAATGGCGGAAAAAAACCGTCTTCATACAGTATTGTCTGATTCTCTGTGTCACTGTCTGTCTCAATCCTCTGTGCATTCTCCCTAATTTAATTCTCACTTTCTCTCTCCAGTACCTTTCTCTCTTTCTCTGACCATGATCATCATCATCATCATCATCATCATCATCGCCATCATCATCATCATCATCATCATCATCATCGCCATCATCATCATCATCATCATCATCATCATCATCGCCATCATCTCATCATCATCATCATCATCATCATCACCATCACCATCATCATCATCATCATCATCATCATCGCCATCATCATAATCATCATCATCGCCACATCATCATCATCATCATCATCATCATCATCATCGCCATCATCATCATCATCACCATCATCATCATCATTCATCATCATCATCATCACCATCATCATCATCATCGCCATCGTAATCTCCATCCTTTTGTTCCCCTCTTTTTCTCTCTGTCTCTGTCTGTGTATCTGCCTGCGTGTCTCTGCCTAGCTCTGAATAAACAGTTGTCATTCTCTCTCTCTCTCTCCCTCTCTTTCTCTCTCTGTCTCTCTCATGCACGTATACACACACACAGACACACACACAGACACGACACACACAACACAACACACACACACACACACACACACACACACACACACACACACACACACAATGCACACAAGTGCGAGTGTGCGTACGTCATGGACGAACTCTTTCGTTCACTTCCATATTTTTGAACAAAGAAAAATAAATCGGGTGGATGAAGGGGTGGGGGTGGGAGGAAGGGATGAAGAATGGGTAGACACGGGTGGAGGGAGGCGCAGGGTGGGAGGGGCCATGGATGAGGGAGCAGAGAGAAAGAGAGATAGAGAGAGAGGGGGGGGGGGGACCATGACAGAAACCGCCGATGGAAAATGTCAAGCCGACTCGTCCCATAAACCAAATAAACAGTATCCCAGTCTGTACTCTGTGGGGCGGAATATAAAAAAGGCCCATGGCCAAGTCAGGCAGACAGGCAGACAGACAGACAGACAGACAGGCAGACAGACAGACAGACAGACAGACAGACAAACAGAGCTCTTTCTCTGGCCCGCCTCAAGACGTCCCTTCCCCCCCCCCCCCCCCCCCCCCCCCCCCCCCCCTTTGAGATCGATACGGGAACAAGGCGATCGTCCGCCGCGGCAAATTTGCGGTGACACCCCAAGAGCAGAAAAGGGAGGGATGGGGGGGGGGAAGGAGAGGAGAGGAAGATGTGGTGGGAATGAAGAGAGAGAGAGAGAGAGAGAGAGAGAGAGAGAGAGAGAGAGAGAGAGAGAGAGGAAAAGAAGGAGGCGCCAGGAGTGTGGGGGAGGGAAGCGGAGGGAGGGGAGGCAAATCCCACACTAGATCAGCAGGAAAATCACCTTGTGAAACAAACCGGCGCTTTGTGCTTGCAAGGAGCGGCCGGACACGGAGTTAATAGGAGTGTGGGTTTGCTGCTTCGTGGGCAAACAATGGTTCAGAGCTGTTTCTCACTGTGGGCTGGATTCTGCCGAAAAACTGTCAAAGTGGATTGATTATTCTGATTCTGCGGGATTTTGATTTGTTTTGTTTTTCGTTTTTTGTTTTGTTTTGTTTCTCTTTTGTCTTCTTTTTCTCAGTCCTCATGTGCCTTGCTACATGCGTCTTGACGATTTCAGAGTATGTGATGAGGTTGCGAGTAAGTGACGCGTTGTTCGCGCAGTGCAATACTACATTCCGTTTTCATTTGTGCCCTGTTCTCTCTGTTCTCTGATTTTTTTTTTTTGGTGCTCTGGCGTCATTTTTCTCTTGAACTTGCTGGCTTTGAAAGGAGTGATCCTCAGATTTTGATGACTAGGAGCGCTGCATTCTATCCAGTGTGAAAGCGAAAATCGTAACGCGTCTCTGCTGTCCTTCCACTCAAGTTTGAAGATTTGTATGCGAGTGGGTGATGATAGTTGTTCAATTCGATGTTGGCTGTATCGATGGCTTTTGACTGCATGGTGAAGGTTATTTTATTCCATGTTGGTTCTGTCGATCGCTTTTGATTGGATGGTGATCGTTGTTTAATTCGATGTTTGTTCGTTCTGTTGATGGCTTTTGATTGGATGGCGATCGTTGTCTAATTCGATGTTGGTTCTGGCGTTGGTTTTCGATTGGATGGCTATCGTTGTTTAATTCGATGTTTGTTCGTTCTGTCGATGGTTTTTGATTGGATGGCTATCGTTGTTTAATTCGATGTCAGGTCTGTCGATGGTTTTTGATTGGATGGTGATCGTTGTTTAATTCGATGTCAGGTCTGTCGTTGGTTTTTGATTGGATGGCTATCGTTGTTTAATTCGATGTCAGGTCTGTCGTCGGTTTTTGATTGGATGGTGATCGTTGTTTAATTCGATGTCAGGTCTGTCGTTGGTTTTTGATTGGATGGCTATCGTTGTTTAATTCGATGTCAGGTCTGTCGATGGTTTTTGATTGGATGGCTATCGTTGTTTAATTCGATGTCAGGTCTGTCGTTGGTTTTTGATTGGATGGCTATCGTTGTTTAATTCGATGTCAGGTCTGTCGATGGTTTTTGATTGGATGGCTATCGTTGTTTAATTCGATGTCAGGTCTGTCGTTGGTTTTTGATTGGATGGTGATCGTTGTTTAATTCGATGTCAGGTCTGTCGATGGTTTTTGATTGGATGGTGATCGTTGTTTAATTCGATGTCAGGTCTGTCGTTGGTTTTTGATTGGATGGTGATCGTTGTTTAATTCGATGTCAGGTCTGTCGATGGTTTTTGATTGGATGGTGATCGTTGTTTAATTCGATGTCAGGTCTGTCGTTGGTTTTTGATTGGATGGCTATCGTTGTTTAATTCGATGTCAGGTCTGTCGTTGGTTTTTGATTGGATGGTGATCGTTGTTTAATTTGATGTCAGGTCTGTCGATGGTTTTTGATTGGATGGTGATCGTTGTTTAATTCGATGTCAGGTCTGTCGATGGTTTTTGATTGGATGGCTATCGTTGTTTAATTCGATGTCAGATCTGTTGATTGCTTTTGATTGGATGGCTATCGTTGTTTAATTCGATGTCAGGTCTGTTGATGGTTTTTGATTGGATGGCTATCGTTGTTTAATTCGATGTTCGTTCTGTTGATGGCTTTTGATTGGATGGTGATAGTTGCAAAGTGGGGCGACTGCAGGCGGAAATCTCAACAAATCTTTTTTTTTTTAAGCACTTAATTTTTTTTTCAAGATTTGGATGGCTATCGTTGTTTAAATCAATATCAGTTCAGTCGATGGCTTTTGATTGGATGGTAGTAGTTGTTTCATTCGATGTTTGCTTTTACAATGGCCTTTGACTGGATGGTGATAGTTGCTTTAGTCAATATTGGCACTGATGGTGGCTTTTGATTGGATCGTTATAGTTGCTTCATTCAACATTGGCATCAATGGTGGCTTTTGATTGGATGCTTATAGTTGTTTCATTCAACATTGGCATTAATGATGGCTTTTGATTGGATGGTGATATTTGGTTTATTCAACATTGGCATTAATAGTGGCTTTTGATTGGATGGTGATCGCTGTTTTATTCAAGGTTAGTTCTGGTGGTGACTTTTGAGTAGATGGTGACATTTGCTTCTTTCAATATTGGCAGTAATGGTTGCTTTTGGTTTAATGGTGATAGTTGTTTTATTCAATGTTAATTCTGATGATGGCTTTCGTGCGGATGGTGATATTTGCTTTATTCAATGTTGGTATTAATGGTGGCTTTTGATTGGACGGTGATCGTTATTTTACTCAATGTTAGCTCTGATGGTAGCTTTTGTATGGATGGTGAGATTTGCTTTGTTCAATGTTGGCATTACTGGAGGTTTTTTTTTTCCCATTTTACGGTGGTTGTTGTTGTTTTATTCGATGTTGGCTCTGACGGTGGCTTTTGAGTTGTTGGTGTAAGTCGCTTTATTTGATGTTGGCACTGACGGCGAATTTTGAGCTGTTGGTGATAGTTGCTTTATTTGATGTCGGCTCCGATGGTGGCTTTTGAGTTGTTGGTGATGGTCGCTTTACTTGATGTTGGCACTGACGGCTAAGTCTGAGCTGTTGGTGATAGTCGCTTTATTTGATGTCGGCTCTGATGGTGGCTTTTGAGTTGTTGATGATAGTCGCTTTATTCGACGGTGGATCTGACGGTGGCTTTTAATGAACAGTGATCCTTGTTTATTCAGTGTTAGCACATGTGGTGGCTTTTGATTGAATGTTGACGGTTGTTATATTCAATGTCGGCTCTAACGGTCGCTCTTGATTTTGGATATCAAGTTCTTTTATTCAATTTTGGCACAATCGGTGACTTTTGGGCGGACAAGGATGACTGTCATATTTAATGTTCATACCCATGGTGGCTTTTCATTGGATAGTGATCGTTGTTCTATTTGACGTTGGCACTGAATACGGCTTTTGTTTGGATTGGAATGTATAAGTTAATATATCAGTATTTATGCTGACTTTGGCCTTTTATTGAATGACAATATTTGTCTTTCTTTTTTTAATGTTTAAACACAAGGTGACTTAGTCAAATGGGGATATTTGTTTAATTTGATGTTTACAACAAATGTGGCTTTTGCTTGGTGAGGACTTTTATTTTCACGGTGGTTTCAGGCTGGATAAGGATCGTTTTTTTGTTTAATGTTTACATAGAATGTGGCTTTTTATCGGATGGTGGCAGAGATGGTATTCAACGTGAACACTAAAAATGGCTTCAGAGGATACACTGGCCTGTTGCTCCTGATTTTAGAACTGTGACGATTCACTGCGAGAAGAACAGTCTGAACTGTTACGGGATAACATCACCCGAAAACGACCACACAGAAAGTGGTTTTGAACCGAAGGCAGTCACACTCTTACCGTCAGCAACACTCGCAACCAAACCATCGACATGAAATCAGCTTTAAGAAAGTGAACGAGATATACACACTCACAGAGGAATATTCACGGAGGGGAAAATAGCGTGGATTGAAACGAAACGAAACAAAAACAAAAAACAGCTCTTGATAACAGGCTGGCAAAAAATTCTATTTAAAAACAGGAAGAGCAACTAATAGAAGAACAGGTAGAACAACCAAGGAGTTGGAAAAAAACAACAACAACAACAAAGAGAGCAACATTACTCATTACTAAGTCACCACCACAGATCACCACCACCACAGCACGTCACCACAACAGTCACCAACTTCTTGGAGCATCCCATCGGTCAGACCCTCCCAATCCTCCCATTGACCCATCACCACCCATCCACACCCGTACCACCCAAACCACCCGTCCTTTACCCACACAAGCCCACACCCCGCCACCCCATCGCTCTCCTTGAAGCCAAGACACAAGACACGCGGAGGGATGAGCTTGAGTTCTCTCTTGATGGCAGCCTCGGCCACGGACGAGGTCCGGCGGGAGAACGAGGCCCTGAGCCTGGAGTTGGAGGCCGCCCAGAGGGAGCACAAGAAGCTCCGGCAGGTGGTGGAACAGCTCAGCAGGGACTACGATGAGGCCAAGGAGCTGGACCCTTTCCGCCGATACCAGCGTTTGAAGGTCAGTTTGTTCAGTTCTGCAAGGCGATCTTTCCCCTCTCCTCCCCTCCCCTCCCCTCCAGCCTCCCGCCCCATTTTTGCTGCTGATGTGGGTGTCTCCCCCCACCCCCCACTCTCCCCTTGCGAACCTCCCCTCCCCCGACCACATTTCCTTTCCTCGCCCCATTCACTCACTCCCCTACCCCCGCGCGCCAAAAAAAGAAAAAAAAAAAAAAAAAAGAAAAAAAGAAAGAAATAGAAAATGTTTGGATGTCTAAGTAAGTAGCTATGAATGTGTGTGTGTGTGTGTGTTGTGTGTGTGTGTGTGTGTGTGTGTGTGTGTGGTGTGTTGTTTGTGTGTCTGTGTGTCTGTGTACTCTGTCTGTCTGTGTCTGTATTTGTGTGTGTTTGTGTCTGTATGCGTTTGTTCGTGCGTGCACGTGCTTTTGAATGCGTGCATGACTGAGTGCAAGCATGCATGTAGTGTTTTCGTCATAGATCCCACTTCATACCGCTGTAGCTGTGTGCCCCAAGGTTCATCAGTGTTACAGATCACATTTGTGTGCCCCAGGGTACATTAAAGTTATACATCGCCACGTGACGCCGCTTTATCTGTGTGCCCAGGGTATATTAAAGTTATGCATCAGCACGTGACACCGCTTCATCTGTCTTCCCAGGGTACAATAAAAATATACATTACCACGTGACACCGCTTTATCTGTGTGCCCCAGGGTATATTAAAGTTATACATCGCCACGTGACGCCGCTTTATCTGTATGCCCAGGCTACATTAAAGTTATGCATCACCACGTGACACCGCTTTATCTGTGTGCCTCAGGGTGTATAAACCGCCAAGTAACACCCCTTTGCCTGTGGGTCCTAGAGCATATAAATCACTAAATAGCACCGCTTTGTTTGTGTACTCCGGGGTATATAAACCACTAGCGAACACTGCTTTGTCTGTGTGCCCCATGGCATATAAACCAGTAAATACCACCGCTTTGCCTGTGTGTCCCAGGCCATGTAAACCACTAAATAACGCCACTCATCTGTGTGCCACAGGACACATAAACCACTAAATAACACCACTTTTTGTGTGCCCCAGGGCATATAAACCACAAAAGAACACCCCTTTATGTCCCCCCGGGTCATATAAACCACTAAATAACAACGTTTGTCTGTGTCCCCCAGGGAATATCAACCATTAAGTGACATTACTTTGTCTGTGTACGCCAGGGTATATAAACCACTAAATAACACCATTTTGTTCTTGTATCCCAGGACATATAAAGCACCGAGTAATATCGTTTTGTCTGTGTACTTCAGGGCATATAAACCACCCAGTAACACCGTTTTGTCTGTGCACCACAGGGCATATAAACCACCGAGTAACACCGCTTTGTCTGTGTGCTCCAGCGCATATAAACCATCAAATAACACCGCTTTGTCTGTGTGCTCCAGGCATATAAATCACCAAATAACACCACTTTGTCTGTGTGCTCCAGGCATATAAATCACCAAGTAACACCGCTTTGTGTGTGTACTCAGGGCATATAACCACTAGATAACACCACTTTGTCTCTGTGTCTCAGGGCATATAAACCACCGAGTAAAACTGCTTTGTTTGTGCCTAAGGGCATATAAACCACCAAATAACACCGCTTTGTCTGTGTGCCCCAGGGCATATAAACCACCAAATAACACTGCTTTGTCTGTGTGCCCCAGGGCATATAAACCACCAAATAACACCGCTTTGTCTGTGTGCCTCAAGGCATATAAACCACCAGATAACACAGCTTTGTCTGTGTGTCCCAGGGAATATAAACCACCCAGTAACACTGCTGTGTCTGTGTTCCCCATTGCATATAAACTACCCAGAAACACCACTGTGTCTGTATGCCTCAGGGCATGCAAACCACCAAACACCACCGCTTTATCTGTGTGCCCCATGGCATATAAACCACCCAGTAACACCGCTCTGCCTGTGTGTACCAGGGCATATTAACCACCAAATAACACCGCTGCGTCTGTGTGCCCCAGTGCATATAAACCACTAAATAACACCACTTTGTCTGTGTGCCTCAGGGCATATGAATCACTAAATAAACACCCCTTTGTGTCCCCCGGGGCATATAAACCACTTAATAACAACGTTTTTTCTGTGTCCCCCAGGGAATATAAACCATTCAATGACATTGCTTTGTCTGTGTATCCCAGGGCATATAAATCACTAAAGAACACATTTTGTCCTTGTACTCCAGGGCATATAAAGCACCGAGTACTACCACTTTGTCTGCGTGCCTCAGGGCATATAAACCACCAGTTAACACCGTTTTGTGTGTGCACCCCAGGGCATATAAACCACCAATTAACACCGCTTTGTTTGTGTGCCCCAGGGCATATAAAGCACCGAGTACTACCACTTTGTCTGCGTGCCTCAGGGCATATAAACCACCAATTAACACCGTTTTGTGTGTGCACCCCAGGGCATATAAACCACCAATTAACACCGCTTTGTTTGTGTGCCCCAGGGCATATAAACCACCAATTAACACCGCTTTGTCTGTGTTCCCCAGGGCATATAAACCACCAATTAACACCACTTTGTCTGTGTACCCCAGGGCATATAAACCACCAATTAACATCGCTTTGTCTGTGTGCCTCATGGCATATAACCACTAGATAACACCGCCTTGTCTGTGTGCCTCAGGGCATATAAACCACCCAGTAACACCGCTTTGTCTGTGTGCCTCAGGGCATATAACCACTAGATAACACTGCTTTGTCTGTGTGCCCCAGGACATATAACCCACCCAGTTATACCGCTTTGTCTGTGTGCCTCAGGGTATATGACCACTTGATAACACCGCTTTGTCTGTGTACCCCATTGCATATAAACCACCAAGTAACACTGCTTTCTCTGTGTGCCTCAGGGCATATGACCACTAGATAACACCGCTTTGTCTGTGTGCCCCATTGCATATAAACCACCAAGCAACACCGTTTTCTCTGTATGCCCCAGGGCATATAAACCACGAAGTAACACCGCTGTGTCTGTGTGCCCCAGGGCATGGCCAAAAGGACGGTGCTGCACCTGCGCTTGGACCCGGACAACCTGGGGGGAGAGCAGGGCATCGTGGGGCTGACCCAGGGCTGCAAGCAGTCCACCTCCCAGGCCCAGGGCCAGAGACGACGCGAGGAGAGATGCAGCAGTGAGTAGAAACACCTGGACGCTGGATTAGGCTGGTGTTGGAAGGTTGAGGATTGCAAGGTAGTGCTGATCATAGTGTGGTGCCGGGTGTGTTATATATTATTAGGGAGAGGTAGGGTGCTGGAGGTGTATGGAAGGGGGGGGGGTAGGTGGGGCAAGGGAGATTTGTTATGATCGGCAAGAGCGTTATGCTGCTGAAACTGCTAGCAAAATCCGACTGGAAAAAAGAACACCGCGACTACCAGCAACTGATTGATTCTTATAATCAGAACGGGCGGGTCAGTGTCAGCCTGGGCTGGTGTTGAATCAGTACTGTGTTAGCTCTAGTTGCCCATCTTGCGCTGAAGTGAATGAAGATAAGTGATTGCTCGTTCATTTTCGTTGTCCTGTGTGTTTTGTATCTTGCCTAAAGAAGACCTAAGAGTCGAAATGTGTCGTGTTTTTGTCTGTGATTTGGTTGTCTACGTTTTCTTGGCTTTTCGCTATTAACTGCATTTAAAATTTGTTAAGTCTAGTTGATGCGCTGGATTTGTGTTTGGACTGGTGTCAGATTTGAATGGAGTCGTGCTGCTTTGATGTGGGTTGGACTGGTGTTATATTTATGTTGGAAAGGCTGGAGCTGAGTTAGGGTGGTTTGGTATGGGGGCTGGGTTTGTGTCAGATTCATTTGGTGTTAGACTGGATGGATTTTCGACGAGTTGGGTCGATGCCGAATTGAGCTGGGGTTTTTTTGTGTATCATCAATCTTGTATGATTGGTCGGGTTAGGCTGGCATCAGAAAGAAAGGGGTTGCGTTGGTATTACAGGTTACCTGCTCTGGGGGAGCCGAGTTTTGATGCAGTGCAGGGATGGATTTGGGGCCACTGACAACAGAACCGGTATTTCTGACATCCCGATGGAATACAGGGAAAACAATTGGCAGCACGCTATTCCCTCGTCAACACACACAGACACACACACACACACACACAGACACACACACACAGACACACACACACACACACACACACACACACACACACACACGCACACACACACACACACACACACACACACACACACACACACACACACACACACACATAGCGAACAAACAAGAAGTGAGGAACAAATACGCACAGGCTAGACAATTCCTCCGAAAGATTGACAATGACTTCATGAAAAAAAGGAAGAGAAGTGGGATGGGGTTGGGTGGGGCGGCACGCTGGGTGGGCATGTAGGGAAAGCAGTGAAGCATCAGTTGTACATTATAACGCTTTCCCTGGTTGCCTATGGGATCCGTGGGTTCCTGTCTTGTGTCTTTGGTTACGCCTGTCTAGAGTCGACTATTGTCTCCTGGCTGAGATGCATCAGGAACGTTCGACCTGCTGGTACGTGTGAATCCATCGTTAATATCTAATAGAGAAAGACCACCAATAATTCTGTGGCGTTCTCATCGCAGCGAAAAAAAAAAGAAAAGAAAAAAAGAAAGAAAAAAAGAGAAAAACCAGCCGCCGTGGCGAAGTGGTTAGCGTCGCGGACTCCCGGCTGGGAGGTCGTGGGTTCGAATCCCATCAGAGTCATGTGGGTTTTTCTGCCCTGACCGGCTCCTACCCAGAGTTGAGTTTGCTGCGGACTCAGTTGGGAAGACTGGGACCACACAGTCGAGTTTCATCCACTTAATGGATGCGTTTCTGAGAGCGTTGCTCAAATTTCCTGACCAACACTGCAGGTGCCTGTATCTCTCGGGCCTGGTTGACGCTGGGATATATTATGAAAGGAAGCGTAGAGTACAGCCCTGTCATGTAGTCTCAGACCGAAATGGAAATCCGTAGCATCATCTTAATCATCCTCATTCTCATCGATCAGCATAACAAAAAACAAAAAAAAAGTATCAAATTCTGTGGCCCTTCATGCCCTGCTCTCATGGTGACCTCAGTTTCGATGTCCTCTCCACGTCTCTGGTCTTGGTTTGGTTCCGTCGGGGTCACCGGTATCGGCGAGTCCATGGGGGCTGTCGTTGGACGGACGTGGTGGCGCCCTCCGGAGGGAGAGCTCACTCACACCGGCTCCGCGACTAAGCAATTATTGTCGTAGTAGGGGGCTTAGTAGGTGGTGTCCTGCGTATGTTAGATCAGAACAGGCGCCACTGAACACCACCGAAGTGACTCGGCAGCAGTGCAGTGTCTCCTCCGGTGGGTTGCCTCTTGACAACTTGACACTGACTGCTCCCTGTGGATTACCGGTGCCGGGGATGCGGCGGGGCCGACCGGGCTGTGGCTGTGGACGGGGTGTCGGAATGAGCGGCGTGGGTGCACTGCCTCTGAGGTGGCGCAGAGGTTGGGACAGAAAAAAAAGAAAACTACAATCCAACGGCTTCCCTATGCACCCACTGAAGGCCAGAACAGTGAAATGGGACTGAGGTGTAGTACAGGAATACAGAACAATAAATAACCGAATAGAAAAAAAGCAAATAAAGAGCAATTAAAATAAAATGAAGCCTTTGAGCCTACGCCAGAGAACTATAAAAGGAAGCAAGGACAGTACTTTGAGTAGTCTGCCCTACTGTTTAATAACAACGCCAAAGCTGTTTGTCCAATAGTGCCAACACC
Source organism: Conus canariensis (assembly GCA_033310375.1). Classification (NCBI taxonomy): domain Eukaryota; kingdom Metazoa; phylum Mollusca; class Gastropoda; order Neogastropoda; family Conidae; genus Conus; species Conus canariensis. The sequence goes on from CM065715.1 coordinate 24,864,580, forward strand.
GGCTGCGATTTGTGCGGAGTAGCATTTAGCTGGACCTCTGAAGATATTCCCCTATCAAACAATCAAAGGAGGGGTTGGGTGGGATGTGAGGGTGAAACGGAAGAGAATGATGGGGCGGGAGGGGGGAGTTGGGCGAGGTGTTAATTGGGCTGGACGGGGTGACGTCGGGATGACACTACCATTCGATGCCTTTCTCAGGCAACTTAATGTCATTTCATTTTTATTTCATGTTCATTTCTTTATTGCCAAGCCATCCTCAAAGAGATTGGGGTCTGATCAGGGCTGTTACCATGTCTCAATCGTTAGGGGGTACGTGCATGCATCCATGTGTGTGTGTGTGTGCGTGTGTGTGTGTGTGTGTGTGTGTGTGTGTGTGTGTGTGTGTGTGTGTGTGTGTATGTGTGTGTGTGTGTGTATGTGTGTGTGTGTGTGTGTATGTGTGTGTGTGTGTGTGTGTGTGTGTGTGTGTGTATGTGTGTGTGTGTGTGTGTGTGTGTGTGTGTGTGTGCGCGCGCGCGCGCGCGCGCGTTTGTGTGAAAGCAAAAACAAATATAAACAAACGAAAAAAACATAGTTAATTCCAGACATGCTGAATGCGGCTTAGAACGTCCTAGGGCGATTAACCAAAGGTAAAAGAAGAAAACAGAAAGAAAACAGCATACAGACACGTAGCAAAAAAAAAGGTGAATATATATCACAACTTCAAAACAAAAAACTCGTAGGCAAAATCTTTTTCGCGATGATTTGGACCTTTGGCCGTCTTGAGGGGATCTTTTTCCCGACAAAGTAACAACCGCCCCCGTCCCCCCCCTCCCCCAACAACACCAACACGTATTTACAAAACAAACAAACAATCAACAAAGGAACATGGAAAACCAGGATTTGTTTGTGCTGTAAGCTTTATCAGTTGCTCATGGGTGTGTTGAGGCTTTGTCTCTTTTTTCATCCTGAAAATTTGAAATCACTCACCTCATAGTGTTCAAGTGCCCCAGCTGTTCGGATGATCTCTGGAGTATTTTAGCCAGCGTACGACAACGACAACAACATTCCACTTGACACAGCCAGTTTGAAAACAAAAGGTGAAAGGGGTATTCACTCAACCACCAACCTTTTCTTTTTCTTCAAAACTATTAATCATTTCTTTACATCTCGTACTGGGGCCAGTCCTTTTTGTGCTGTATGCTAGTCCTGTGTCTGACGTCATCAGCGGTCACGCCATGTCGCATGAGAGCTTTGCTGACGATACTCAGCTTCATCAGTCGGCTCCCATTGCTGAAACTGACTCACTGATTTCTCGGACGCGGGGCTGCATTGCAGACCTGAAGGACTGGATGACAACCAACAAGCTACAACTAAACGACGACAAGACGGAACTCATGTTCGTGACAAAACAGCCTAACCATCCTTCTCTGCCTTCAACTGTCACTATCAATGACTGTGCTGTCTCTGTCTCCACCTCTGTCCGCAGTCTAGGGGTCATACTTGACCAATCCCTCTCCTTTGAGAAACAGGTTTCAAATATTTGCAAGATTGCCTATTTAGAACTAAGAAGAATCAGCTCTATACGTCACCTTCTCTCTACAGATGCTACAAAAACTCTCATTTGTGCATTTGTCTTATCTAGAATAGATTATGCAACTCACTTTTGGCCGGCCTTCCAAAATACCTGATAGAAAGATTACAGCGAATCCAAAATCATGCAGCCCGAGTCGTCTGTAGAGCAGGAAAATATGATCACAGTTCGCCTCTACTCCACTCTCTTCACTGACTATCTGTCTCAAACCGTATCTTGTACAAAATCTCAACTCTCACTTTCTCTGCTCTCTTTGAAAATGGACCTTCTTATCTCTCAGATCTCCTTAAAATCTACACCCCCTCTCGACAACTACGCTCCTGTGCTGACGACCGCCTTCTGCGAATGACTCGCTTCAGGACTACTACTGGTGAAAGATCTTTCTCTTTTCAAGCTCCAGCGACGTGGAACAGACTGCCAGACTCTCTCAGACATTCAGATTCTATCTCTTCTTTCAAGTCTAAACTTAAAACCCATCTATTTTCTCATAATTAGTCAATGCTGTGGGGAGAGGGGGGCGGGGGGAGGTACAACCTAACTCATAGCCGTCTGGGCCTTTTCAAATGTAGCGTATGTGTATGTTCTCTATTATATGTATTTGTTGTATGATTGAACGTTATAGGATTAAGTTTTTGTAGTGATATTTGAAAAATAAGTGAATGTCACATTGGTAGGATTAGGATTTGTTAGTTATTGTAGTAATAGTATTTGTAGTTGGATGTAAGGTGTATTATTGTATATGAGAAGGGTGAATGTAGTATGACTTTGTAAAGCGCTTAGAGAAATTCGTTTGATTAAGCGCTATATAAGAAACCATTATTATTATTATTATCTTATTATTATCTCGATCTCTTCGTTGTGCGGCTGCCTCTTCATTCTTCAGTCTCTCCACCTATCTCCCCCCCTCCTCTCTCTCCCCCCCCCTCTGTGTGTGTGTGTGTGTGTGTGTGTGTGTGTGTGTGCGTGCGTGGTGTGTGTGTGTGTGTGTGTGTGTGTGTGTGTGTGTGTGTGTGTGTGTGTGTGTGTATGCGTGTTGTGTGTGTGTGTGTGTGTGTGTGTGTGTGTGTGTGTTCGTGGGTGTGTGTGTGTGTGTGTGTGTGTGTGTGTGTGTGTGTGTGTGTGTGTGTGTGTGTGACTCTCTAACTGCCTGTCTGTCTGCGCTAACACACACACACACACACACACACACACACACACACACACATACACACACACACACACACACACACACACACACACACACACACACTTACATACACACACATACACACACACACACACACACATACACACAAGAGGAGAGGAGAGAGAGAGAGAGAGAGAGAGAGAGAGAGAGAGAGAGAGAGAGAGAGAAATCCTTGATTACCCTTATGTCTGTGAAGAACATCGTTAAGACCTGTTGTCTTAGAACAACAACGATAAATGATTGTATGTATTGAGATTCACTCAAAAGCATGCTTTAGTGGGATTTTGACATCCCTACAGCCCTCCCCCCCTCCTCCCCTTCCCCTTCACCCCTCGCTCTCTCGTCTCTCTTGCTTGCAATTACCGTGATTATGAAAAATCAAGTTTTAAATGACAGGAACATTTTTAAATGGAAGGAGCATCAAAGTCAGAAATTCCTTTCGGATTGAATACTTGTGCCGTACGGCCGACAGAGGTGGCATTCAATTGTTCGCAGTCTGTTTTTCAAATCTGTCTGGAAGAATGTGAACACAGCTGGGGACGATTTGTTCAGTTTAAAGCATAGATGCTATCGGAAGGGCATAAATGTAATGACAGACGCAAAATGAGGAAAAGCATTGACCTGCTGAATTGTAGGTGTATATACATGTAGTGACTTACTTAGTCCTGTTGTCTCCCAGTGGAGCATAGGGCCGCAACAACACCACGCCAACGGACTCTGTTTTGGGCTGTTCTCTTCAGCCGAGTCCATGTCATTCCGGCTTCCTTCACTTCGCTCTCGACGGATCTTCTCCACGACTGTTTTGGCCGTCCCACTTTCCTTTTTCCTTGTGGGTTCCACTCTAGTGCTTGTCTTGTGACGTTGTCTGTGGGTTTGCGGAGCGTATGGCCTATCCAGCCCCATTTTCTTTTCTTGATGTCCTGGTCGATCGGATTCTGGCTGGTTCTTTTCCATAGGTCAGCGTTCGAGATCTTACTCCGGCCACCTGATGTTGAGGATGTGGCGCAGGCATTTGTTGACGAATGTCTGTATCTTCCTGGTGATGGTGTTGGTTACCCGCCATGTCTCGGTTCCATAGAGAAGGACTGCCTTGACGTTGGTGTTAAAGATGCGGACTTTGCTGCGCTGGGATAGGGCTTTGGAGTTCCAGATGGGTCGCAGGGTGTTGAACGCTACCCTTGCTTTGTTGATCCGGCTTTTAACGTCATCGTCTGCGCCGCCATCAGTATTGACCACGCTTCCTAAGTAGACGAAACGGTCTGTTTCCGTCAGGTCCTTTCCGTGTAGCTGCAGTGGTTGGTTGAGTCGGTTGTTCATCCGCATCACCTCTGTTTTCTTGGTGTTGATCTTTAGGCCGGTCTTTTCTGCCTCCTCTGCGAGTCTGATTAGCTTGGCCTGGGCGTGTTGTTGTTTGTGAGACAAAAGGCTGATGTCATCCGCAAAATCCAAGTCCTCTAGATGTTTGGTGAAGGTCCACTGGATGCCGGTGTTGCTGCCCTCTGTAGTTCTCCTCATGATCCAGTCTATGGCGATCAGGAAAATTGTCGGCGACAGTATACAGCCCTGCCTCACTCCTGTCTTCATGCGAAGGGGTTGGTCAGCTTCCCGTTATGGATGATCTGGCAGGTTGAGTCCTCGTACAGCTTCTTGATGATGTTAATGAGCTTCTGTGGGATTCCGTAGTGCTGCATCAGCTTCCAGATAGTCTCCCTGTCGACGCTGTCGAATGCTTTCTCGAAGTCGATAAAGGTCATGTACAAGGGAGACTGCCACCTCTGCGCATTGCTCAATGATGATACGCAGCGTTGCGATGTGGTCCGTGCATGACCGGTCCTGCCTGAAACCTGCCTGTTCTGCTCTCAGCTCCTTGTCTAATGCCTCCTTTATTCTTTCCAGGATGATTCTTGTGAGCACCTTGCTGGGGATGGACAGCAGCATGATTCCTCGCCAGTTGCCGCACTGGAAAGGTCGCCTTTCTTGGGAAGCTTCACCAGATAACCAAGCTTCCAGTCGGCAGGCACTTGCTCTTGTTCCCATATCTTTGCTAGAAGAGGAAGTAACATTTCTGCTGTTGTTGCAGCATCGGTCTTTAGAGCTTCAGGGGGGATGCCGTCCGGACCCGCTGCCTTGCCGTTCTTCAAGGACTTGATGGCTTTGATGATCTCAGCCTTGGCTGGTGGGTTGGTGTTAATGCTGAGGGGCTCTGTTGCTGGTGTTATGTCGGACACTGCTTGCGGTGGTGGTCGGTTGAGGACTTCCTCAAAATGCTCCACCCATCTTCTTCTTTGCTCCTCGTCGCTTGCGATGATTTTCCCGTTCTTGTCCTTGACTGGTTTACTCGGGTTGAATCTCTTTCCTGACAGGGCCCTGGTGATCTCATACACTCTCTTCATGTTGTTCTGTCTGGCTGCTGATTCTGCCTCTTCTGTCAGATTGTGCACAAATTGTCTTTTGTCATGCCTTGCACTCTTCTTCACTTCTCGGTTCATCTCCCAATACTGTGCTCTGAGGTCCGCCTTCATCTGTTGGTCGTGACATCTGTTGATCTCCTGCTTTCCCTCTCTCCTCCTCTCTATCTTCTCCCACGTCTCCATCGTCAACCACTCCTTCTGCTCTCTCTCTCTCCTCCCCAGAACCTTGGTGCACGCCTCCTTCCAGGTCTTCTGTACTTCTGTCCAGTAGTTCTCCACTGTCTCTTCGGCCAGCTCTGCTAGCGCCTCGAACCTGTTTCTGACTTCACAGTTGAACTCTTCCGCTTTCTTCTTGTCTTTCAGAAACTGTATGTTGAACTTGTGGTGTGGTCTTCCAGCAGAGTCACAGAAGGATCTCAGCTTGGTCTTCAGTGTCACCACCAGCAACTGATGGTCCGAGGCTGCGTCAGCGCCGCGCCTTATTCTGACATCCTGCATACTGCGTCTCCACTTACGGTCGATGGTGAAGTGGTCGATCTGGTTGTCAGTCTTTCCATCTGGTGAAGTCCAAGTGGTCTTGTGGATCTTTTGTGTGGGTAGATGGTACCGCCTATGACTAGGTCGTTGAAGGAACAGAAGTCTGTGAATAGCTCTCCGTTCTCGTTGCAGGTACCAACGCCATGTCTGCCCATGTAGTACAGTGTAGGAACACACACATACACACAGCGACACAGAAACACACAAAGAAGGAAGAAACACACAGAGACATACACAGACACAGATATGCAGACAGACAGACAGACAGACAGACAGACACAAATAAGTAAACAAACAAACAAACAAATGCACACACTTACACACACACACACACACACACACACACACACGCGCACACAAACAAACAGAGAGAGAGAGAGAGAGAGAGAGAGGGGGGGGTGGGGGTAAGACAAATGACTGGTTACATCTACATCTGTTATTATCATAGTCAGTGTGATTCCTGATAGTACATGCAGTATGCTAAAGATAGAAAGAAAGAAAAAAAAAACTAATCGAGCCATCCTTACATCCACGAGATGCCCAGATTAACTGCAACATGGAGAGCTCATAACTGTTTGTTTGTTTTGCGTTTAAAAGCCAGACAAAGGAACTTGGACACATTCAGTTGAGTGCTCAGACAACTATTCAACATCTTTGCACATTGCTCATGTTTTGTCATGCACTTTCCTGCACTTTTGAATTAAATTCATAGCTCTGGGGTCGTCATAACATGGGCAAGCAGACAACAAATAGAATTCACCCTCGTTATCAGCAGGGGGAGAGAGGAGAGGGGAGAGAAGAGAGAGAGAGAGAGAGAGAGAGAGAGAGAGAGAGAGAGAGAGAGAGATGAATCCAAAATCTTATTCAGTTAATTCCTAAAAAGAGAGAGAGAGAGAGAGAGAGAGAGAGAGAGAGAGAGAGAGAGAGAGAGAGAGAGAGAGAGAAATGCATCCAAAATCTTATTCAGCGCATTCCTAAAAAGCCCAGTCTTTCTGCTGATTTGTATCACAGTAATAAGACGCCAGAGTGTCCGTTGATGACGTTAACATCTTTCTGCTGATTTGTATCACAGTAATAAGACGCCAGAGTGTCCGTTGATGACGTTAACATATCCCCAGGGCAAGTTACGTCATCCCCTTTCCGGTTTCGTTGGGGGCGGGTGGAGGGGGGAGGGGAGATTAGTTTCATTTTCAACTCTTCTCTTTCCGGCTATTTGTGGGACTTAGCGCGATGTGTGAATATGAGCAGAATTCATTTATTACATTTATGTGTTTTACATCTATTCTTCTTCCTAAAATACTGGTTCACTCAAAAACGAGTAGGTCACCAGCGCGTGTTCTGTGCATACCTCTCAATTTCCACTGCCCTTCATGGGTGAATATCAATAGTGATAGCTGTCAATCGCTGGAAAAGTCACATCATATAGAGAAACGTGTATCCCCTCCCCTACTTTCCTTCCTCCCTCCTCAACACACACACACACACACACACACACACACACACACACACAACACACACACTCACACGCACACGCATGCATGCACGCATGCACGCACGCGCGCGCACACACACACACATACACACACACATTCACACCACATATATTCGCACACACATACACACAATCACGCACGTATGCAAGCATGCATAATGCGCGCACGCGCACGCACACACAGAGAGAGAGAGAGAGAGAGAGAGAGAGAGAGAGAGAGAGAGCAGAGAGAGAGAGAAGACAGACAGACAGAGAGAGAGAGAGACAGAGAGAGAGAGAGAGAGAGATGCATCCACAATCTCATTCAGACCAGCTCATTCCTGAAGAGCCCAGTCATCCTGGTCATTTGTATCGCTGTAATAAAAAGCCAGCATGTGCTGTGACGACGTTAACATATCCCCGAAGACGTGATGTCAGAATATGAACAGATCTCATTTATCACATTACCGTCTGATATGTTCCCTGCATACCTCCCAACTCCCACTGCCTCCCCTCCCCCCCCCCCCCCCCCCCCCCCCCCCCCCCATCCCTCACGATGACGGCTTTTCACTTCATGGGTGAACGTTCCTATTGATGGATATCTAATGTAAGAAAGTCGCATAATTCACAACCACACACACACACACACACACACACACACACACACACACGCGCGCGCCACACACACACACACACAAACACACGCGCGCGCACACATACACACACGCACGCAGCAGCACGCACGCACGCACACACATACACCACACACACACACACACACACACACACACACACCACATATACTCTCGTGCACACATATACGTGCTAGCATGACCGCATGGACATACAGAGAGAGAGAGAGAGAGAGAGAGAGAGAGAGAGGGAGAGAGACAGACAGACAGATAGACAGACAGACACACAGTCAGAGACAGAGAGAGAGAGAGAGAGAAACAGAGAGAGAAAGAGAGAGAGAGAGAGAGAGAGAGAGAGACAGACAGACAGACAGTCAGAGACAGAGAGAGAACAGAGAGAGAGAAGAGAGAGAGAGAGAGAGAGAGACAGACAGACAGACAGACAGAGAGACAGACAGATAGAGAGACAGACAGACAGTCAGAGACAGAGAGAGAGAGAAACAGAGAGAGAGAGAGACAGAGAGACAGACAGATAGATAGACAGACAGACAGTCAGAGACAGAGACAGAGAGAGAGAGAGAGAGAGAGAGAGAGAGAGAGAGAGAGAGAGAGAGAGAGCGAGGCATCCAAAATCGTATTCAGACCAGCTCTTTCCTGAAGACCCCATTCTTGTGCTGATTTGCATCCCCGTTGTAAAAACCCAGCGTGTGCGCTGATGACTTCAATTTATCCCCAAAGACACGTGACGTCATCTCCACTCCAGTGTTTGGAGGGGGGAGGGGTATGGGGGAGAGGAGGGAGGCAGCCTCAGTTTCATTTTTAACTCTTCCAGTTCCAGCGCTCTGTTGAAACTGGCGTGATGTCCGAACATGAACAGATCTCATTGATCATACTACTGTCATATATTGCATGCACATCTGCCACCTCCCTCTACCTCTGGGCAGCTTTTCACTTCATGGGTGAACGTTCCTATTGATGGATATCAACCACAAGGAAGTGGCATCGTTCAGCGCATCGCGTAATCATCTATCACCACCCTTTAGCGCCCCCTCCCCCTCCTCAGTACACACGCACGCGCGCGCGCGCGTGCACACACACACACACGCACGCATGCACGCACACACACACACACACATACACACACACACACACACACACACACACGTGTGTGTGTGTGTGTGCAGACATATGATATGAAAATGATAGTGAAAAAAACCTCGCCAGACTTGTTCAATGACTAGATGAAACAACAAAATATGGCATGAATATCAGCTGGGAAGACCACCCACACTACCACCATCAATACCGATAGAAGTGTCTAGGAGCAGAAGCTGCACTCTGTTCAGCAACTGACCTACCTGGACTCCATAATTAGTGGCGAGGGATCCCAAGCAAAAACCCTGTCATCGGCATCAAAGGCAACAGCACCGCTGTCCAGTTTACAAGCCAGTGTAGAAGGACCATAGCATGTCCATTAAAAAAACAACAACAAGATCAGGCTCCTGCATGTGCTGATCTATCTTCCTCTGTGCGCGCGAGACATCATCCTTCACAGCGGATTTGGTAAGAATTCCGGCCGTGGAAGCGAATCGTTACCGCAAAACACTAAACATCGGATACACTTTGAGCAAAGACACTTTCCGACTCCGGGTTATTCATGTTTCTGTGTTCTGACTCAGAGTCTAATGAAATTTACCTGAGGGAAATTTTCGGCCAGCTTCTGCTGGTCTTCATCAGCCCAGACTGACTGGTAGCTGTGGTGGGTGTTGGTGTCCTCTGAGTTGTCATCTCTGGTGGAGTGATTGGTGTTCAGCACACACTTGTACATGGGGGGCAGGTCATAGCCACAGTCTCTGTTCAAGCTTGGTTTTCTCTCCCTGATTTCTATTGCTTCTTTCACTTTCCTTTTTGTGAACTGTGATTCAGCTGCAATTGTGGTGGCTTGAAACTTGTTGGTATGGTGGGTTGTTGTTGTCAGATGTTCATAATATGCAGAAGAAATTTTGGTAGTGTGTTCATTTAGCCTTGCTTTCAAAGGCTGCCCAGTTTCTCCAATATAGTCCTCACTGCACTCCTCACATTGAATGTGATACACCACACCACTTTTCTTTTCCAACTCTGTTCTGTCCTTGAAGGACACAACAACCAGTCAGTCTGGGCTGATGAAGACCGGTAGTAGCTGGCCGAAAATTTCCCTCAGGTAAATTTCATTAGACTCTGAGTCAGAACACACAGAAACATCGGATACACTGATCATATCACCAATGAACAAATGCATCAAACCAACAAGCAGCACATCGGACCATGTAGAGGTGAAGAACAGAAAACTGCGTTGGTGTGGCCATGTAACGAAACCCAATGCTCCTGCTGAAACAGTTCTCCAGAGAACCGTGAACAGATGGAGACGGAAGAGAAGACAGCAGACTGACAATACTGCAGAGTGGACGGAGAAAAACATTTGCAGAGACCCAAAGCCTCGGCACACAACCGACATTCCTCCTTGTGAACTGTTCAGTGTGATGCTCCGACGACTCCCCACGGATGTTGAGCAAAAAGAAGAAAAAGAAGAAAGACGTAGAAGGTGCATATACGTTTTGGTGCTATTTCTGTTGTCGTAACTGTATGTGTGTGTACATGTTGTTAGTTTTCAAAGGACCCTGTTCGGCTGGTTTGGTTGTAACCAAAATGAACCTGAAACTAAACACCCCCACGTTGCTCATACCCATCTTCCCATTTACTGCCTCATCCGGGCTACTTGAAGTTATAATGATTTCTTTCTTTGTGGAGCAGGCCTCTCAGAGGAACCAAAGGTGGAAGTTTCGTAGTTTGTCCAAAACCATTCAGCGTGAGACAGCCGTGGCGAGCGGTCACGGATTTGGCGCTCTCTGCACGCGTTGAACACAGGCTGAGTACGCCTTTTGTTGACTTAGCCGTTTTTCTACTGTTTTTGTTTTCTCTGCGTTTGAATTTCGAACAGCGGTGCACGCTTCAAGTATTTACACGCGTCTTTCTACCGTTTTCTATTTCCACTTGCGTCATCCATCATCGAGCCTTTTTTTTTTTTTTTTTTTTTTTTTCTCGTCACGGCTTGCCGCTATTCTTAAGCGCGAAGATGTCCGCGATGGGCGTTACCCCTGTCTTCGTTAAGGCGAGGAGTATTCCGGACTCTGCCAACAGTCGGCCCTCCGTACTGGAAATCTGCCTGGCAGGTGAACGGGTTGCTGGCCAAGGGTCCGTGGTGGGAGCGCAACAGATCGGCAGCTTATGGAGGATTTATCCCGCAACGCAGGACGCCAGGACAAAACTCCTTGTACAAGGTATTTGTTTGAGAGGAACAGTGATTCAGTTGGTAAGCACGAATCCTTTCTCTTTGAAAGACGATACTGGGGAAGAAAAGCCATATACGAAAGTCTGGATAGACAATTTACCAATTTCCGTCGCTGATTCAGAAATTGAACACTCTCTCACCAAAGTCGGGTGTGAGTTACGCTCGGCGATAAAGGCGGAAAGAGCCAGAGACGTTGATGGTAAACTTACCCGTTTTCTTACAGGAAGACGTTTTTTGTTTATTACACTTCCATCCGTACCCTGGAAAAAACTCTGAAGGTTAGTGTATTTACAGCTAAGGTTTACCACCGTGAGCAGAAAAGGGCAGAAAATAAACAAATCGTTTGCTCTAAATGCTTGGGCACAGGCCACCATGCTTCCGTTTGTGTTAAAGAAATCGTCTGTAGGGCTTGCAAGCAGACTGGCCATAAGCAAGGTGATCCATTGTGCCAGTTGGAAACAACACCAACTCCTAATAACACAAGTATGAGTGAGAGCGTGGATGTGCAGTGTGGAAGTGCTGAGCAGGAAGGTGACAGTTCCCGAACCGATGAGACTGAGAAAAAGAGAGAGGAGGAGAGCGGGCAGTCCAGGGGTCGACCAGGGGAACGCCAGACGACTCTCACCTCTTCCCTCCAGGTTCAGTCCGCACGTCGACACAGGTCCGAGACTCCGAAGCGGCCCCGCTCCTGGGAGGGCACCAGTCCCAGGGAAGTGACAGGGAAGGACAAGGTCAGGAAGAGAAACTCGGGACAGGCTCACCGTAACTCTCCCCCTTCAGGTGTCAAAACCGACAAAAAAGGTAACACAGGGGGGTGAAACAATGTAATCGGTGGACTGACCCGGCTTTTCGACTTTGCTGACGTTTTTCGGACTATGGCTTGGAATGCTGTATGTCGGTGTATGTTTGGTCACTGTAAAAAATATTTGTACTCATAACAAATACTTCATTTCTCATGGATAAAATACGCATATGCTCAATTAATGTCAGAGGTTTGAAAAATAAATTTAAAAGAAATTCAGTATTTCACTATCTAAAAGGTCAGAAATTTGATATAGTATGTCTCCAAGAGGCACACATAACAACTACTGATTTAATGATATGGGAAAAACAATGGGGGGGACAAATCTTTTACAACGAAGGAACAAATAGAAGTCAAGGAGAAGTTATTTTGATAGCTAAACATTTCGATGGAGAAGCCAAATTAGAAACTGTGTGTAACAGGATTCTAGTAGTATCAATTAACCATAGTGAATATAGTTTCAAAATAGGAAATATCTATGCCCCTAATAACTCGAAAGAAAAGATGTTGTTCATGAAAAATTTACAAGAAACCTTAAATGAATTCAGTGAAAGCAATCTTCTTCTAGTTGGTGATTTTAACTGTGTTCTTGACAATGAGCTGGACATTATATCAGGTCATACCCATGCTGATTCAGAAGTTAGACTATTTAATCATACTATTGCTACTCTACAACTCACAGACATGTGGAGAGCATCTCACAAAAGCGAAACAGACTTTACATGGTCTCGAGTAAACCCTTTTGTCGCCCGGCGCTTAGACTACTGCTTTCTATCCGATGGGATGCTTCAGTTCAGTGTTTCGTGTGAACACACCAGTTTTCCTCATTCGGATCATAAAGCGATAATATTAGAACTTAGCAGCAATGATTTTATTCGTGGGCCTAGCTATTGGAAATTTAATAATAGCTACTTAAAGGACCCAGTATTTGTGCAGAAAATGAATGACTTATTAGACAGGGAACTTAAAAGAATTTCAGATAACGCGTCATATATGTATACATGGGAATTATGTAAAATTAAAATTAGAGATTTTTGTAGTGAATATGGTAAAATACTAGCCAATAAAAGAAAAAATCTTGAAAAGAAATTAGAATTTGATATTTTGGAAGCGGAAAAACGAATGATTCATAATCTGACTAGTAAAGATAACCAAGAACAATATCTGATATTAAAACAAAAGTTAGAGTTACTACAAGCACAAAAAGCAAAAGGTGCACAGGTAAGGTCACGAATTAAGTGGATTGAAGAGGGTGAACGCAACACTAAATATTTCTGCAATTTAGAAAAAGCAAGGGGAAAGAAGAAAATCATCACAAGGTTGTGTAAAGATACGGGGGAAGTAATTACAGATCAACAACAGATTCTAGAAGAACAGGTAACATTCTATAAAAACTTGTATACTCGGCCTGTAGAAGTAAACAATGTTCGTGAATCAGTTGATGCGTTCTTAGAAAATGAAAACATTTCTCGTTTAGAAGAAAATGATGTTGCTAGTTGTGAAGGCATGGTCACTACTGAGGAAACAACAAACGCTTTAAAAAAGATGAAAAATGGATCAGCGCCAGGGAGCGATGGAATAACTATTGAGTTTTTCAAATTTTTTTGGAATAAAATAAAAGTAGTCTTAACAAACTCGTTTGTAGAATCCTTTGGTAAAGGAGAATTAGCATATACTCAAAAACAAGGCATAATAACATTGCTACATAAAGGGAAAGAACTTGAACGAGACAAATTAACTAATTGGAGACCAATAACTCTGACAAACACTGATTATAAGATTCTGGCCAAAGTATTGGCAGAAAGACTTGGAAAAGTTATCCACAAATTAATTAATAACGATCAAGTAGGCTATATCAAAGGCAGAAACATTGCAACAATTATCCGATCAATAGATGATGCAATCAATTATCTTAACCAAACAAATAAAACGGGTTACTTGCTGGCAGTTGATTTTTCAAAAGCCTTTGACTCGGTGTCCAAAGACTTTCTGTTGCATGCCTTTGAAGTTTTTGGCTTCGGAACTGAATTTAGAAAATGGGTTGCCATACTGACAAAGGACATCGTCAGTTCAATAAATCATGGAGGATGGCTATCTGAACCTTTCAAACTTTCTTGTGGAATTAGACAAGGATGTCCCTTTTCTCCGCTAGCCTTTGTTCTGGCAGTGGAATTGTTAGCAATTAAAGTCAGAAGTAGCTCCATATCTGGCATTGACGTTCCAACCACTGTTCCAGATAATAATATTCCCTTAAAAATCAAACAAATGGCGGATGATACAACCCTATTTCTCAGAGATAAAGGAGACATGGATAAATCTTTAGAAATCTTTAGAACATTTCAAAGTTTCTCTGGTTTAAAATTAAACATACAGAAAACGAAAGCCTTACCTATGGGAAGGCAAATAAGAGAACCAGAGCTTCCTTTCAACACAGTAGAGAAAATAAAGATATTAGGCATTTATTTCCAACGTGACAGGATGGCTAGGAACATTGAAGATAATTGGAGTAATAGGATGTTTCAAATGAATAAACTGATCAGAGAATGGAATAAACGGGATATTAGTATTCAAGGTAAGATTGTTGTAATAAAAACATTTTTACTTAGTCAGTTCCTTTATGTTATGCAATCCATAGGACTTCCGGATTGTGTGCTAAATAAAATCAACTCAACTCTTTACAAATTCCTATGGAAGAAAAGATTTAACAATAGAAAAGCATTCGAAAAAGTTAAAAGGAAAACAATGGAAGCAAGTTTGGAGGAAGGAGGACTTAATATGATTAATATGAGTAATTTTCAAAACTGCTTGTACTTACAATGGGCGGGGAAACTCTTTAAAGCCACCGAACAAGAAAACTGGTCATTAATACCCAGATGGCATTTACAACACCTTGCAAAGAATGATGCTTTTGTATAAATTGCAGAGCCAAAGACTTGAAGGATTGTAGTTTAATCAGTAATGAATTCTGGAAAGAAGTAGTAGCAGTCTATCTAAACCACAAAATATTGATAAGACTTGATGATATCGACAAAAGTAATTTCCACAGTCAATACCTTTTCCACAATAATCTAATTAGGTATAAAAATCAGGTATTATATTTCAAAAACTGGGCAAATAATGGCATTGTGCAAATTAAGGATATAACTCATGAAAGAGAAAATAGAGTACTGACTTTAGAAGAAATACAGGAAATAGTTGGGCAGAACAGAGCCCTTGCATTGTTTCAGTACAATGCTTTGATTAACTCCATACCTGCGCAATGGATCCAGTGGATCCAGTCAGGAGAAAGAGGATCTGGGACGCTCCCATGTTTTGCCAGTCTGTTAAATACAAAACCTAAAGAAATAAGGAAACTAATTATACCACATAACGAAAGTCAAACACCTACTGCGAGTGCCTTCTGGAAAAGAAAATTCGGAATTGACTTAGACAAATCCACATGGTGTCGAGCTACAGACGTTACAAAAGAGGTAAGACTTAGAGTACTCCACTGGAAAATATTACACAATATATATCCTACTAATATCATGCTTAGTAAAATGAAAGTAAAAGAATCAAACAAATGCTCTTACTGTCCCGACACAACTGATTTTATTGAACACTTCTTCTGCGAGTGTCCAATCGTTTATAACTTTTGGAGATTTATTGAGCAAAAAATTTATTTAGAAACAAATGCACATATTAAACTATCCAACACAGATATATTATTTGGTATTGATAAATCCATTGCTTCGAAGGTAAATTATAAGTGTATCAATTTCATCATATTACTAAGTAAAATGTGTATCAGTATTTGCAAAAAGACGAACTCGGGTATCCCTCTGCAGCTCATTTTTGAGAAAGAATATAATGTCCGAAGGGGTTTAAAAGGAAAACTTCCCCAAGTAAGCGGGAGAGTGTAAATATCAAAAGAACTGTGAGTTGTCTATGTACACCCTTTTTTTTTTTTTTTTTTTTTTTTTTTTTTTTTGAAGCAGGGGAGAGAGAGGGGAGGTGGAAAGTTGTATTATCCGTGCGTTAGGTGTTAGAGGGAGAGAGGGGGTGGGGGAGGGGGTGCGGTGAGAGATGGGGGGGGGGGAGGGGGGGGGGGGAGACCGGAGAGCTGTGTGGGTGTATGGATGTGTGTGTGTAGGGGGGGGGGGGGGGAGAGAGATCGTGTGACTGTTGTCTCGCTTCTTGGCTTTCCTCATGTCTTCCTTGTAGACCTTTTCTTTTCGCTATAAGGTGGGCTTCATCGGGGGAACAGCTAATTGGTGAGACGACATGTAACAAACCTCTAAATTCATTCAAAAAACGCCGTCTTTGTCCGTATGTTTGTCGATCTGCCTTACGGCCTGTCTGACTTTTTACCTGCCTGTATTTCTCTCTCTCTCTCTCTCTTCTCTTTTCTCTCTCTCTCTCTCTCTCTCTCTCTCTCTCTCTCTCTCTCTCTCTCTCTCCTTCCCATCTCCTTCTCCGTGTCTCTCGCCTTAAGTGTGTATGTGTGTGGGTGGGGGTGTGTATGGAGTGGGCTTTTTTTTTCTTTTCTTTTTTTTTTTTTTTTTGGGGGGGGGGGAGGAGATGGGTGAGTGAGTGAGGATGGGCAGGGGTGGATGTGTGTATGGGGGAGAGGGTGGGCGGTGGTGTGGTTGACGGTAGTGTGAGGTGAGGAGCGCTCACGTACATGGGTAGAGGGATGGAAAAGGAGACGGGCAATTGGGACAAGGATATCCTTTCAGGTGTGTACATACGGAAGTGATAGTTTACACATAAAATAATTATACTTTGGTACCGTGCCTTAATATGTAACTATCATTGTTGACATATTTGAGAGGGAAGGGAGGGATGGGGGGGGGGGGGGGATGAGAGTGTGTGTGTATAACACAAAATGAAAATTGAAAATAATTTTTTTTTTTTTTTTTTCATCTATTTTGATTTATTTGTACAAGCAACACATTATCAGAGTGAATGTGCCAGCACACCACACATCAGAACATCAACAAACCCAGACACTTTGTATCAAATGACAAAACACTAAAATCAGCAAAAATATGTCCATTTATGAGAGAACATACAGACTATGCATGGTGTGGAAGAGACTGGTTGGAGAAAAGGAAAAAAAAAAAGAAAAGAAAAGAAAATCACCTAGTAGTGGAAATTGTTCTTTTTTTTTCACTTTTTGTTTTTTTTTGGCAAATGAAGAGGACAGTGTGAAGCACCAAAAAATGAAGAGGTGGATTTTGGCCCTAGAAAAAAGAAGAAAAAAAAAAGGAAAAAAAAAAATTACCGCCTTAGGTGCTCCATTGATCCGATAACTGATGCCACAAAAAAAAAAAAAAAAAAAAAAAAAAAAAAAAAAAAAAAAAGTTTGTCCAAAACCACATCGCTTAGATGACGAAGAAGATAATGTACACAAGCACATTCGCCATGAGTTACTTTCAAATGTATGGGTTGACAATTCTTCCTGGACTGTGCTGTAACAACAGAAAACGGAGTGTCAGTGTGTATCGTGCACCAAGAATTCGGCCTTTCGGACCTGAAACCAGAAAAAAAAAAACACCAGTACTCAGTCTGAATGAAAATGAAGCTGAAAAATATGACCTTAGCATGGTGTTTCTGATTCCTGCGAAGAATTGCTATGTATATTTATATGCACCTT
>CM065715.1:24907157-24912157 GCA_033310375.1 Conus canariensis
AGGTGGTAGGGGGATTGTAGTAATTATAATGATTATTGATATTATTGTTTTTGTGATCGTTGTCTCTCCCCCTCCCTGCTCATTTCACCACCATCCCTCCACTTCCCGCTCTTTGCTTTCCACCCTTTCCACCCTCACCCCTCCCTCCTATCCACTCCCTTTTCTCCATGCCTTCCGACAATTTGCCCTCCTTCCCTCATCTCTCAGTGAACTTTTTCCAGTGAAATCTTTTTCCAGTGAACTCTTTTGAAGTTTCACAACCACAGAATTCTATGCTGTCTTGTTTGTCAGTCGGCCAGTGTTGCTTGAAAAACGTTATAATGAACCGAAATATTGCAGTTAATTCATGGGAGTTGTGTGGCTTCAACTTTGTATCTTCCTCAGTTTTTTTTTAAATCAGAGCTTAGGGTTCTCTGAGAAGGTCGTTATCAGACAAAAACCTTTCCTGGCAGTAATCAGGAGTTAAGTTTGCCAGGTACAGGCATGCGTCGCGTCATGACACGCTGTCCAATACCCTAATTTTTGGGTACGGTTGAAAGCAGGCGTCCCAGAGGCGAGCAGAAGAACAGAAAAATGGAACACTAGAGCAGAGATCATAACACCTCTACCCTCTTGCACATAACTGTAAACAGAGATTCAACGCCCATCTGGTGCCGAATATGTGAAAAGAAGTGATTGCATGCTCATTCTTCGTTTTCATTGTCCTGAATGTTGTTTAACATGCCTGAAGAAGACCTAAGAGGTCAAACGCGTCATGTTTTGTCTTGTAATTTTTTTCCCTTGTTTTTGGGCTCACCAAGAATTGTTTTTAAATTTTGTAGACAGAGAGCCTGACTGGTCAACCATTTGTGGTGGCATCCCTTCAGGACAGTTGTGATGATCATCATCAATATGATGGTTACAGTGACAGTGATGAAGGGAAAGATTATCACAACTGTGGAAATCCTGTGATCATCGAACAACGAAAACTAACCAGCAGACAGCTATTCTTGTTATTATGACAGAATAGCAATTATACTAATCGTTATTTCTGAAAAAAAAAATTGTTCATGAGAACGGTAGTCATGGGAAAGACGATAATAGGAATCGTGGTGATGATTTTCTTGTCTACAATAATTCGATGATGCACTGAAATCGTGACTACCAGACTTAAAAAAGAAGATAATGTAAATGATATAATAGGAATGGTGATCATGTGATCCTAAACCATAATCCTGGGAACAATGATCATTCGAAAAGTGATTACAGGAGTAACGATTATGGGAATAGTTTCGATGGGAATAAGACTAGTGATCATGGGAAGAGAAAGAGCCATTATGCAAAACACAATCCGATTATGGGGAATGGCGACGAGCACGCTTGCCCAGACCACTGTCGTAATCTCAACGACATTTGTTCATTCCGTTGCATCTCTTCGGGCATTGCGCATGACGGAAGAGGCGGGGTGGCCTTGAGGTCTAAGCCGGCTCAGGCGGCCATTTGTATGCGTCCCTGCACCCAGTCCCCGACGTAAAAGCTCCGGATTGGCGCCCGTCCTGCTGTTTTAGGACATCGTTAAACCTGCGTCCTCCGCCCCTCTCCTACCGCACTCCTCCTCCTCCTCTCTCTGTCTGTCTGTCTGTCTGTCTGTCTGATTGTCTGTCTGTCTGTCTGACTGCCTGTTTGTCTGTCTGTCTGTCTGTCTGTCTGATTGTCTGTCTGTTGGCCTGCTTCTCTTTTTCTGTCAGCCTGTCTGTCTGTCTGCCTGCCTGTCTGTCTGTCTGTTTGACTGTCTGTCTGTCTGTCTGTCTGTCAGTCTGTTTCTCTTTTTCTGTCAGTCTGTCTGTCTTTCTTTCTTTGCCAGTCTGTCTGTCCATCTGTCTGTTTTTCTCTCTCTCTGTCTCTCTTTCTCTGTCTCTGTCTGTCTGTCTCTCTCTCTCTGCCATAATCTCTCTCTCTCTCTCTCTCTCTCTCTCTCTCTCTCTCTCTCTCTCTCTCTCTCTCTCTCTCTTCTCTCTCTCTCTGTCGACGCGTCTCTATGTTGACTTACATCTGTGATTTTTATTGTTTCTGTTCTGGATGTGCTGTTGGTTGTTCTGCCCCTGTTTTCTTCCTAACCATCCTCTCTCTTTCACTTTCTCGTCTCCCTCTCTCTTTCTTTTCATTCATTCATTCATTCATTCATTATTCATTCATTTTCATTCATTTTTTCTTTCTTTCTTCTTTCGTTCTTATTTCTCTCTGTCCACCTGTCTGTCTGTCGATTTGTTTCTATCTGTCAGTCTGTCTCTCTGTCTGCCTGTCTGTCTGTCTGTCGCTGTCTGTATTTTTTTAGGACCAGCTGCCTGGTGTGGTGGACAGTGAAGCGGACAGTGGGTTGGAAAGTGCATGGTCCGAGTCCCATCACATGCATACATTTGTGGGATTTACTGGCCCGGACGTGATCCTATCCCAAGTTACTGACTAGCCCACACCTTCAAATGGGAAGACCAGAATGTTAAACTCCGTTCATAGATGCGTGTATGAGCTGAATGATCCTCAAAATATTCCTCACCAACATCGCAGGTGTTGGTATCGCTTGGGTCTGCTTGACGTTGGGATATTTTATGAAAGGGAGCGTAGAGTACAGCCCTTTTACGTAGTCTCAGAGGAAAATGAAAACCCTCAGCATCTTCTCCATAACAACATCCTCAGTGATCAGTATGAAAAACGTCTCCGATTTTTTATTTCTTCGCTACATCCATGCTGATCTGAGTTCGTGTCATAGCCTTCGGTGTCATCTGGCCCATGGGAATTATCGGACAGGCTGGTGGTAGGCTTCATCCGAAGAGGAACCCCCAAACACTTTGGCTCCCTGACCAGGTAATGGTTGTCCTCAGCAGCAGGGGCTTAGCAGGTGGTGTCCTGGGTACGTTGAACCAGAACAGGCATCACCGAACACCACCGAAGCGACTTCACGGCAGTGCAGTGTGTCCTCTGGAGGGTTTCCTGATGAAGACCTGATACTAACTGCTTTCTGTGGACTGCAAGTACAAGCGGCACGACAGGGCGATCCTGGTTAGACTGAGCAGGTGGGAGAGGGGAGGGGGAGGAAGGGGGAAGAAAGGAGGGGGAGGGCGAGATCGGTCGCGTGGGGGTGGAGGATGAGGATGGAGAATGGGGACGGGGTGAGGATGAGGCAGAAAGAAGAGGTGCTGTCGATGTCTGTCTCGATGTCGTGTCGTTCCAGTGGGTGTCAGTGTAACGTTAGAAAGATCCCCCCCCCCACCTTCTCCTCCACACCCTTTCCCAGCACACCCTCTCTCCCCTCACCCCCTCTTCACTCACTCCCCTCCTTTAGCCCCCACCCCCACCCCCAAACACACATACTATCTCTCCTCTCCAACCCCCTTCCTCTTTGGGAATGGTTTTTCACACTGGGAGGGTTCGCTTGACGTATGACGTGAAATCTGACTGTAACCTCAGCTTGCCTGGAGACCGTGGCCAGCCGTGCTGCCAAGCCGCAGGGAATGGGAGGGTAGGATGGAAGGGCATTGGATACAGCGGGGATTACTGCTGTGAGATCGGACTTTCATCCTGACCGTGGGTCGGGTTGCGGGATGGATGGAGTTGAACGCCTTGTCTCTGTGTCAGCTTCTCTGTCTGTCTGTCTGTCGGTCAGTCTGTCTGTCTGTCAGTCTGTCTGTCTGTCTGCTGTCTGTCGTCTGTCTCTGTGTGTCTAAACTACAAAACACTTGAGTGGTTCCGGATCTGGGAGAGCTGTTCGAAAAGATAAGATTGAAGGTTAAATTTGAAAGATTCCACAAAAGTGAAATGTCTTATATTGATGCAAGGAACTTCTTATGCTGGGGAGCACAGGTAGAGAAAAGAACGGAAACTGTGAGATTTGTTTTTGATGCGGTTTTGTGGAAGAAGTCGTAGATCAGAAGAAGAACGGAGACAGAAAGACAGTATGTACAGGGAAAAATGGTAAAAAAGATAAACAAGGACAGTCCCAGTGACAATACTGTCGCAGATGAACGCCATCTTGTAGTTAGCTCTTACAAAAATGGGGAGCCAGTGGATTTTCATCAATAGAGGGTTGGGGCATTGATGACATTGAGCCTTGAAAGTAACGTGAGCAGCAGAGTTTTGGATCTTCTGCAGTGGATGAAAAGTACAGTTGGAACTAAAAGCGAAAAGAGAGGAAATATATATAATCTAACTTTGACAGAAAGCAGGAGTGGTGAGTGATTTAGTGGGATCTTCAGATAGAAACTTCCCAAATGAACCTATTGTGTTACGTTCGTTGTTTTAATTTTGGTGGATTTTTTCAGTAACCTGTTGTTTCATATCAAGGGAGGAGTCCATGAAGAAATCATGATTTCGTTTGATGGAAGAAAAGGCGTGGAATGCTACTGTGGAGCAGAATCAGAGATCAAAGCTTCAGCTTTATTATCATTTAGTTTCTAAGCGTTATGTCATCCAGGCTTTGGTGTCAGTGGTAACGTCTGTCTTGAGCATAGAGGTGGAAGTGTGCTGTGCGTTGCTTGATGATGGTGTAGGGGGGTGTGGTCTACAGAACGAACAATACACGACCCACCACTAAGCCCTGACGTATGCTATAAGATAAAGGAGTTTGAGAAGATAAAGGAGTTTGAGAAGATAAAGGAGTTTGAGAAGATAAAGGAGTTTGAGAAGAAGCAAAGCGATCAACAGATATGCTAGATACGTTCACTCCGAAATGACAGACATTAGTCATTTAGTTGCTCAGAATAACAAGATAACAGAGAACAGTTTACTTTACATAAAATTATAAAAGACTGTTCAAACATATTTTCTTTATGTCATTTGCAAAGCAGAGACATAGTGGATACGTTCACCCCAGTATGACTGAAATCAGTCATTTATATGCTCAGAATGACAAGATAACAGAGTACAATTCATTTCACATCAATTTATGAAAATACTTTGTCCGTTCAAACTAATTTTGTTTATTTAATCTGAATATAAAGCTATCGTTGAAACAGTTGTTGATAATC
>CM065715.1:24922157-24924657 GCA_033310375.1 Conus canariensis
AAGAAGTCCACTCCACGTTCATAATTTCATTCATTTTAATGGCACCATAGCAACAATAGCAGAAGGAAAATGTCGGAGAGCAAATAGCAACAAATCAGCATTGATGGACTCCTGCGCAGCCTTCAACATTCCGCTCTGAGCAAAAGTTCACACCATACATAATGCCTCGATGTGTGGAATGGGAATTCAAAGTTAAAATGAAGCAAACGTTAATTATTGCTTTTGCATATTACTCACAGGCACACAACTTTGGTCAGCTTGGCCCAAACACGGGGCGAACAATGCTGATATGATATGTATATATTGATTCTCATTCAGCGACAAGGCATTCACAGAGTAACCTCCCTTCTGTATCCATTATTTTTTGCTGACATGATATGTATATATTGATTCTCATTCAGCGACAAGGCATTCACAGAGTAACCTCCCTTCTGTATCCATTTTTTTTTGCTGACATGATATGTATATATTGATTCTCATTCGGCTACTAGACATTCACAGAGTAACCTCCCTTCTGTATCCATCTTTCTTTTTTTTTTTTTTCTCGATCTCCGGAAGTCGGCTGAAAATGATTTTTCTTTGTATACTGCTTAAAATCAACAAAATATCAGATCTTGTGTGTTATTGTTTCGTTACATCTTATTCATTGTGGATCACCTCACTGAAGGGAACATCAAACAATTAAACATGCGTGGAAAACACATGTTCGGCAAGTTGAAGAGTAGCTATTGCTTCTTCATTTACGTTTTCAAAATGAATTCTGTCCGTTTGAAAAGTGTTGCGCTTCAGCCAGAGACTGACACAGCATTCACCTGGACTACATGTTCAAACCAACCTTTCAGTTTCAAACGAAGAAGCATTACACTGATGGAAAGACCAAGAGCACAAAAGTTTCTAAAGCAGACGAGTTTTCAAACCTAGTAGCAAATCTCGGACAAGGTCTGCGTAAATTAAAAACAAAGTTGTAGATGGTCACTGAAATCTATTGGGACGGGAGCTCGAGAAAGAGCTTCAATGGCTCAAAAAGCAAAACAAAACAAAACAAAAAGAAAAAAAAAACATAAAGAAAGAAACAAACAAACCCCCATTAAACTCCCCTGTTGTTACACCGCTGGTTGCAGGAGCTGCCTTCACAGTGCTTGGTTTAAAAAGCAACGACAGCTTCGACAGCTTGATATTGACTCCTCCCTCCCCCCACCCCCCTCCGTCGCCCAACAAAGAAGTAAACAAACAAACAACCACCCCTTTCACACACATGCAGATACACGACTTCATACTCAGTGTGATAGGTTAGCATTGATGAATATGACCAGTAACCAGCTCGATCAACAGTGAGGTGGCCAGCCTAATCGTGAGTCGACTGACGTGATGCTCTATGCTTAAAAGACGAAGGGAAGCTTTCAGTGCAAGACGAATCATAATACAAGAGATAGAGACTTTTAAAAGACACTTTTATGTTATTATTTTGATATTAATTATAATCATATCATATATATTGTTATATATAATTATAATTAAAAAAAACCCATTATATTATAATTTTTTAAAAAAATGTATGAAAAAAAGAAGAAAATTGACAGCGATAGACATTTTGGGAGAAAAAAAAAAAACAGAAAAAGAAAGTCCTGACCAAAGGATGAGGAGATAATTTGCCCAAAAAGTTGGGGGGAGGTGTTGGGGGGGGGGGGGGGGGGGGTGGAGGAGGAAAGAGAAGGGGAGATAAACGGACAATGAAGTCTCTCACGGGATTCCGTGTCCGAGGACTGAGGCTGACACTGATCACATAGAAGTCGACATGAGATGGTTAATACTATATCGTAGGCACGGGAGTGGTGGAAAGCTATGGAGGGGAAGGTGGGGGTGGGAAGATAGATGAGTGTAGTATGGGGGGGGGGGGGGGAGGGGCTACGGAGGCGAGAGTTGACAGGATTGGGGAGGTGGTGGAGATGGGGGGGGGAGGGGGGGGCGAGGGAGGCTAAAGAGAATTGTCTGGACGCGGGATTCTACGTCATTGAACTGAGAGTGACAATGATTGCATTCCAGTGGACAGGGCGTGAAGACTGGGTCTGGTGGGGGGGGGGGGGGGAGCGTGGGGGGGGGGAGATGGAGAGGGTGAGACGGAAGAAGGGAGAGGGGAGGGGATGATAGGGGTGGGATGGGATAGGAGGGAGAGAGAGAGAGAGAGACAAGAGGGATTCTCTCACGTCACTCCGTGTCGAGAACCTGAGATCATACTCTCGCGGACAAGAAGGTTGAGTCGTAGGCCAGATGGTAGCAATATATGATCTGGAATATTTCAGACCAGCTCACTCAGGAGACTGATTCTCTCTCTCTCTCTCTCTCTCTCTCTCTCTCTCTCCACACACACACACACACACACACACACACACACACACACACACACACATACCTGCGTTTCATTCTTCCATACCATGTCACGTTATTCCGTTACCAACGTTTGGCCTGGCGACATTTTTTCTTAACAAACATCGGTCAGTTT
>CM065715.1:24929657-24937157 GCA_033310375.1 Conus canariensis
CATCATCATCATCATCATCACCATCATCATTATATATATATATATATATATATATATATATATATAGTCATCTTCGTCGTTATCAACACATCATCATCATCATCATCATCTCATCATCATCATTATCGTCATCATCACCGTCATCATCACCAAATTCGTCATCATCACCGTTGTCGTCGTTAGTGTCGTCGTCAAACTTATTGAAGGCACAGAACCATACTTGTGCCCCAACCCCCAACCCCCTCACCTGCAGAGTCTTCAGGCCCTGCAGAAGGTAGGCGCCCACGTCCCCTGCGCCCCGGACCAGACCCTCCTCCTGAACCACGTTGAGCACCTCCTTCAGAAACACCAGCTTGGAGGGGTCCCCCATCCACGTGTTGTAGATCCGGTGACCCTGCACATCACCCAGAAGACCTCAGCATCGTCCACAGACCTCAGCATCATCAACAGACCTCAGCATCGTCTACAGACCTCAGCATCGTCTACAGACATCTACACACCTCAGCATCAGCCACAGACCTCAGCATCATCCACAGACCTCAGCATCCCAGCATCATCCACAGACCTCAGCATCATCTATAGATCTCAGCATCATCTTCAGACCTCAGCATCATCTACAGACCTCAGCATCATCCGCAGACCTCAGCATCATCCACAGACCTCAGCATCATCTACAAACCTCAGCATCATCCACAGACCTCAGCATCATCCACAGACCTCAGCATCTTCCACAGAACTCAGCATCGTCCAGCAGACTTCATTCAGCATCATCCACAGACCTCAGCATCGTCCAGCAAACTTCAGCATCATCCACAGACCTCAGCATCGTCCAGCAGACTTCAGCATCGTCCTCAGGCACGCTCCGGGAGGTAGGAAAGGGACGCGCGCATGGACACACACACACACACACACACACACACCGCGCGCGCGCGCGCGCGCGCGCGCGCGTGCGCATTCAATCACACACATACACGCACATACACGCGCGCGCACGTACACACACACACACACACACACACACGCGCGCGCGCGCACACACACGCACACACAACACACACACACAGAACACACACACACACACACGCCCACACACAGGCCCACACACACAAACACACACATACACACACACATTCACAACACACACACACACACACACACACACACACACACACACACACACACGAACACACACGAACACACACATTCACATCCCCGCTTAATACCTCCGTGGGTTTTTGCTCCTCCTTGTAATAAAAACCGCCAGTCATCATTTTCTTAGCGAAGGTCACGATGTCCGGTGCTTCGCGCAGGCGGAGGTGTTCGTGCGCCCAGAACTTGCCCGACACCCCACAGCCCGTCTGCACCTCGTCGATGAGCAGGTAGATCTTGTTCTGCCAGCCCAGACAAGACAAAAGCCACGGGTTGTTAAAATAGATAATTTCAGCCAGGTGCAACACAACATGGGTACAGTGAGTGGTAAAGATTACCTCGGCCCGGGAGATATAAGACATGGATAACAGTGGTTACGACACGTTCGCTATGGTAGGACACGAGAACGCAGTGATAAAGGTAACCTCGGTCTGGGAGATGTAAGACGTGGATACAGTGCGAACGATACCTCCGGCAAGGTATGACACGAGAACGCAGTAATAAAGGTAACCTCGGTCTGGGAGATATAAGACATGGATACAGTGCGAACGATACCTCCGGCAAGGTATGATGACACGAGGACACAATGGTACAGATAACCTCGTCCTGGGAAATACACGACAAGGATTACAAGAGTGAAGATAGCCTCGATCTTGGTAAGACACGGGTAAAGAGACAGTAGTCATGATAGCTTCGGCGTGGACAGACAGTCAAGGATACAGCAGTAAAGATAACGTTGACCCGGATAGGACACAACAAGGGGACACTAGACAAGATAACTTCGACCGGGGTAAGACACGAGAAGGATACTGGAATACAGATAATTTTGGCTTGGGTAAGACACAACAAGGACACAGTCGTAAAGATAGCTTTGGCCTGGGTAAGACTCAACAAGCACAGTGGCAAAGATAAACTCGACCAGGGTAAAACACAAGGAAACAGTAGTAACGATAACTTTGGCCTGAGTCAGACACAGCAAGGATACAGCAAGAGAAGATAACTTCCGAGTGGGTAACAAACGACAAAGATACAGCAGTAAAGGTAACTTCGGCCTGGCTAAGATACGACAAGGATACAGCGGTAAAGATAACTTCGGCCAGGGAAAGACACGACAAGGATACAGTGGTAAAGATAACTTCGGTCAGGGTAAGACACAGCAAAGATACAGTGGTAAAGATAACTGCGGCCAGGGTAAGATACAGCAAAGATATAGTGGTAAAGATAACTTCGGCCAGGGTAAGATACAGCAAAGATATAGTAGTAAAGATAACTGCGGCCAGAGTAAGACACAGCAAAGATACAGTGATAAAGATAACTTCGGCCTGGGAAAGACACATCAAGGATACAGTGGTAAAGATCACTTCGGCCAGGGAAAGACACAACAAAGATACAGTGGTAAAGATAACTGCGGCAGGGTAAGTCACAGCAAAGATATAGTGGTAAAGATAACTTCGGCCTGGGTAAGACACGACAAAGATACAAGATGAAAGATAACTTAAGGCTGAGTGAAATAAGACAAGGATACAGTAGGAAAGATAACTTCGGGCTGGGTGAGATAAGACAGGATACAGTAGTGAAAGATAGTCTCGGCCTGTGTGAGATAATTCAAGTACAGATAACAATATCCTTGGTGAAATAAGCCAAGGTTACAGTAATAGTAAGGATAACTACGGCGTGCGTGAGACAATAGAACTGTATAGTGGTAAAGACCACTTCAGCCTGGCAAGATAACAGAAGGGTACAGCAGTAGATATCAACTCCAGCTGGGTAGGATGATAAAAGGATACTGCTGGAGAGATAACTTCGGCCTGGGTAAAATCATAGAGAGGTAAAGTGGTAAAGATGACTTGGGTCTGTGTGAAGTAATACAGAGGTACAGTGCTAAAGATAACTTCGGCCTGGGTAAAATCATAGAGAGGTAAAGTGGTAAAGATGACTTGGGTCTGTGTGAAATGATAGAGAGGTAAAGTGCTAAAGATGACTTGGGTCTGTGTAAAATGATAGAGAGGTAAAGTGGTAAAGATGACTTGGGACTGTGTGAAGTAATACAGAGGTACAGTGCTAAAGATAACTTCGGCCTGGGTAAAATCATAGAGGGGTACAGTGGTAAAGATAACTTGGGTCTGTGTGAAATGATACAGAGGTACAGTGGTAAAGATGACTTGGGTCTGTGTGAAATGATAGAGAGGTACAGTGGTAAAGATAACTTGGGTCTGTGTGAAATGATAGAGAGGTACAGTGGTAAAGATAACTTGGGTCTGTGTGAAATGATAAGAGGTACAGTGGTAAAGATAACTTGGGTCTGTGTGAAATGATAGAGAGGTACAGTGGTAAAGATAACTTGGGTCTGTGTGAAATGATAGAGAGGTACAGTGGTAAAGATAACTTGGGTCTGTGTGAAATGATAGAGAGGTACAGTGGTAAAGATAACTTGGGTCTGTGTGAAATGATAGAGAGGTACAGTGGTAAAGATAACTTGGGTCTGTGTGAAATGATAGAGAGGTACAGTGGTAAAGATAACTTGGGTCTGTGTGAAATGATAGAGAGGTACAGTGGTAAAGATAACTTGGGTCTGTGTGAAATGATAGAGAGGTACAGTGGTAAAGATAACTTGGGACTGTGTGAAATGATAGAGAGGTACAGTGGTAAAGATAACTTGGGGCTGTGTGAAATGATAGAGAGGTAAAGTGGTAAAGATAACTTGGGACTGTGTGAAATGATAGAGAGGTACAGTGGTAAAGATAACTTGGGACTGTGTGAAATGATAGAGAGGTACAGTGGTAAAGATAACTTGGGTCTGGGTGAAATGATAGAGAGGTACAGTGGTAAAGATAACTTGGGACTGTGTGAAATGATAGAGAGGTACAGTGGTAAAGATAACTTGGGTCTGTGTGAAATGATAGAGAGGTACAGTGGCAAAGATAACTTGGGTCTGTGGTAGATAAGACAAACAGTACAGCAGAAAGGAATTCGAGCTGTGTGAGACGACACAAGTGTACAATAGTATAATAACTTATTTTTCTCTCATTCTCCCCCCCCACCCCCCCCTCTCTTTCCTTCTCTTCCTCTTCTCTGTCTCTGTCCGTCTGTATGTATGTCTGTCTGTCTGCCCCCCATCTCTCTCTCTCTCTCTCTCTTTCCCCCCTCTCTCTCAGCCTCCCCTATTCTCCATCTCTCTCCGTTCCCATCCCCCTCTCTTTCATTCTGTGTGTGTGTGTGTGCCTATGTGTGTGTGTGTGTGTGTGTGTGTGTGTGTGTGTGTGTGTGTGTGTGTGTGTGTGTGTGTGTGCCTATGTGTGTGTGTGTGTGTGTGTGTGTGTGTGTGCGCGCGCGCTCGTGTGTGTGTGTGTGTGTGTGTGTGTGTGTGTGTGTGTGTGTGTGTGTGTGTGTGTGTATCTGTGTCGTTATGCGCGCGCGCGTGTGCGCGTCTGTCTGTCTCTCTGTCTATGTGTCCCCCCACCCACCCCACCCCACCCACAACCAACCCCCCCCCCCTCCCCCCCCCCCCCCCCCCCCCCACACACACACACACTGACTCTCCTCACTTTAGAGGCAATGTCTTGTAGACTCTGGAAGAAGGCCGGAGAGGCGTGTCTGTCCCCCCCTTCACACTGCACGGCCTCCGTCAGGATGCCTACCACAGGGTGCCCCTTGCGCCTCCACTTCTCTATCAGGTCCTCCACCTGACCAGAAACATATCCTGTTAGCGTGTTGGGACTTGCATGATGTGAGACACAAAACATTTTTTTTTTACAGCAGATTCCATGAACATCTTGTTCAAGAGATGTTCCGCCTGGTGCGATCTTTGAATTCTTGAAAGAGATTACCATTTTTATATCGGATCTGAGATTTGACAGTGAAAAGATTTTTTAACAAAATTTCGAGTGGGCTTTTTTTTTTTTAGATGTATTTTTTTAAGAGTTGTGTGAATGAATGATTTGTGAGTTGGTTTTAACGTGGTGACAGCCCTGATATGGCCCTTTGCGGTCGGCTGGGCTGTAAGCAACATTACCTTACCTTATACTAGGGACAGCAGCCGTGACCACAGGAGTGGATGGCTGACTGGAAAGGGGGAGGGTGGACAAGGAGAAGGAGAAGGTGGGAGGAGAAGGGGAGAAGGAGGAAGAGAAGAGGAGAGAAAAAAAAAAAAGAAAAAAGAAGAAGGGGGAGAGGAGGAGGAAGGAGGAAGAGGAGGAGGAGATCGAAAAGAAAGAAGAAGAAAATAGATGAAGAAAGGAAAAAGAGAAAGAAAGAAAAGAATTAGAAAAAGAAGAAAGAAGAAGAGAAGGAAGATGAAAGAGATAAAGAAAGAAAAAAAAGAGAAAGAAAGAAAGAAAAAGAAGAAAGATGAAAAAAAGAAAGTAGAAGAAAGAAAGAATGAAAGAAAAAAAGAAAGAAAAGAAGAAGAAAGAAAGATGCTGCGAATAAGTAGAAGGGACAACGATGATAAAGAAAGAGTAAGAAAAAAGAAGAAAGAAGGGAAACATAAACAAAGAAGAAAAAAAAAGAAATAATGGAAAGGAGGGAAAAAAGATAAAAAGAAGGAAGAAGAAGAAGATAAGAAAGAAAAGAAGAAAAAAAAAGAAGAGAAGAAGAAAGAAAGAAGAAAGAAGAGAGAAGGAAGGGAGGAGGAGGGGGGGGGGAGAGGAAAATGGGGAGGAGGAGGAGGAGCACACACACACACACACACACACACACACACACACACACACACACACACACACACAAGACAGAAAGAAAGAAAGAAAGAAAGAAAGAAGAAAGAAAGGAAGGAAGGAAAAAAAAGAACGAACGAAAGAACAATGAAATGGAAAAAAAGATAAATATGAGGGCCGAGACAAAGAACAGCATTCTGACCTGTTCTAGACAGCGGCGTTCCTCCTGCTCGTTCTCATGCTGGTTCTCCTCCAGCGGGTATTTCAGATCGGGGAAGGGCGCCACGGGCCAGTCCGGCACAGGGAAGTCCATCTTGTGGATCCACTTGGTGTGACTGCAGGCCAACGCTCCTGTGATCCATCAGTCCATTCATGAATCCATCCATCCATCCATTCAAAACCAATTAAACAGACATCGATCAATCCATCCATGAATCCATCCATCCAAAAAACAACCAGTCGAACAGATGTCTATATAATCCATCTCTCCTGAACTAATCAATCAAACAATTAATCGATAAAAACTCGGATCGCAGCATGCTGTTTTCACCATTCTTTGCAAAGAGCCTATAAAATCGCGCAATTTTTGTTTTCTCTCTCTCTCTCTCTCTCTCTCTCTCTCTCTCTCACATACATATATTTTCTCTCTCTTACGCGCGCGCGCGCGCGCGCGCGCGCACACACACACACACACACACACACACACCTTTACCACAGAAGGGAAAGTTGCTGACAGGATTGGTCAGTCGGTCGGGAGGAAATGGGGTAGGGTGGAATCGGGGGGGAGGGGGGTGTCGGGGAGGGGGGGGATGTGAATACGAAGCTTTGGAACCTGTCTCTCTCCTGTACCTCACCCCTCCACATTAATCCTCTTAACCCCCATTCCCCCCTCTACTGAATCTGCGGCTGGGCGTGTTTGAATGCCCATGTAATAACCAACAGAACACTTTGGTGCTGAAGCCACCACCAAGGGAAGTTATTAGGGTTTTCAACCGGAGGCCCCTACATAATCACCAGATAACTTCCCTTGAAAGACGGCCGTTTTCGGTCGAACACATTAAGGTCAGATTCGTTTAAAACAATAACGGTCTCAACTTGTGTGTTTACTTGGCATTTAAATAGAATGGGGGTGGTGGGGGTGGTGGGGGGAGGGGCGCGTGTCTAAATCAAATCTTATTTTGATCTTTGATTGAAAGAAAACACAAGGGAGAGAAATCATGCTTACTCTAGGGGTCGTGTCGCTTTACAATGTGTCGTGTGGCACGGTGTTCAGGTGGTTTGCATAACATTGTGATGTTTAGTGTTCCATCGCATGGTGCCGTGCTGCCGCGTGTTCCACTGGTTCACATGGTACTGTGTTGTACAGTGTTCCATTGTTCGGTATGGTTATGCATTGCTTCGTGTTCCATTGGTTAACATGGTGAAGTGTTGCTCAGTGTGCGTTTGGTTTACATCACGTTGTGTTGCTTAGTGTTCCGTTGTTTAAGAGCGTGTTGTGTTGCTTAGTGTTCCGTTGTTTAAGAGCGTGTTGTGTTGCTTAGTGTTCCATAACTCGATGGATGCAATTTGGGATTTTATTTTGAAAGAAAACATGATTAAAGATTTTTCAAAAAGTTGAACTGTCATGCACCACACTGCATGGCATTGCATTGAATTGCATTGGACAGTACTCTAGAACTACTGCAGGGGGTGCAGG
>CM065715.1:24942157-24954657 GCA_033310375.1 Conus canariensis
TGTAGAAAAAATGTTTGTACGCCATAAATACCTCTGTCCAAAATACATTTGATTTACAGAAGGAAGAAAGTATTTCTGGTCCATATTTCTCAATATCGCTTAAAAGTGGAAAGTTAGATGTTGTAATAGTTTTCCATTTGTGGTGTGTAGTCTGAACTTTTTTCAGCCACGTCAATTTTAGGGAAGAAGCAAACGTTTTTAATTCTGGTAGTCCAAGACCACCGTTTTGAATACTTTTGTGAGCAATTTTTCTATTTATTTTGTCTGGCTTTTTATTCCACCCAAATTTGTAACAGTAATTTTGTAAAGTCTGAAAGAAAGTGTCAGGTGGGTTAGGTAGTAATATCCACAAATGGATGAGTTTTGATAAAATAAGCGATTTTAAAACTGCCACTCTGCCCAAAGGAGTTAGTTGCCTTCTCACCCAAATCTTGAACAAATGTTTCACGTCCGCTAATTTTTCAGAATAATTAATATCTGCATAGTTTTGCAAATCGTTGGTAAACCAGATTCCAAGAATTTTGAATTTTTGTGGGTTCCACTCCATACCTAAATGGTCCATGTAACGAACAGCAGAATTTTTACAGCTCCCCAACCAAACAGCGCTAGTTTTTCCAGGATTCATATATAACCCCGATATTCGACCAAACATTTCCAGTACGTTTATACATGTTTCAAATGATTTTATGTCGCCTGCTAAAAGAAATTCCGTGTCATCTGCATACTGAGAAAGCTTGTGTTCGACTGTATCTATAACTATTCCACGTATGTTTACATTTTCCCGAATCATTAATGCTAGAATTTCAACACATAATAGGAATAAATATGGCGATAGTGGATCACCTTGTCTGCATCCGCGGTCTATCTCAAACCAACTAGAAACTTGACCATTAACAAGGACACATGAGTTGATATTTTTATAGAATGTTTCAATCCATTTGCAGAAGCCCTGTTGAAATCCAAACGCTTTCAATACTTTAAACATAAAATCCCAGCTCACTGAATCGAATGCTTTCTCAAAGTCAATGTTTAATAAAAGCCCTGGTAAGTTGTGTTCTTCTAAATAAGCAATTGTGTCGTAAATGAGCCTAATGTTATCCCCTATGTATCTATTCTTAACAAAACAGTTTGATCCTCATTGATGAGACCAGCTAACACATTTTTTAAACGGTTGGCTATACACGATAACCCTATTTTATATACAACATTTAACAACGAGATTGGTCTCCAGTTCTTCACAAAGTGTCTTGGTTTATCTCCCTTTGGTATACAAACAATTAGTCCCTGTCTTTGAACACAAGAAAGTTCCCCCCTTCTAAATCCGGCATTTAAAGCTCTGACAACAAAACCCCCTATTCTGCTCCAAAAACACTTAAAAAATTCTGTTGTGAAACCATCAGTGCCAGGACTTTTGTTGTTTTTCATGTTCTTTAATGCTATGCATGTCTCCTCCAGTGTGATTTCGCCATCTAATTTATTTGCTTCGTCACGGTCTAAATGTGGAATATTTACAATGAGTTCATCCAAATCACAGTCGTCAACTTCACATTTTTTGTACAGTGATTCATAAAATCCTTGAACCTCATGAAGAATCTCTGTTTGGTCATTTAGAATATTGCCATGGTTATCAATTAATCTAGTCATACTCTTACTTATAAAATGTCTTTTTTCTAGGTTACAGAAATAGTTCGTCACTTTTTCCCCTTCAGCTATCCACCTAGCCCTCGATCTTAAAAGTACCCCTTCTATTCTTTTCTCTCGAATAACCTTTAGCCTTTCCTTCTTTAACTCTAAAGCTTTGATCTCTTCTTCGTCTTTTGTCTCTTTTCTTTCAAGCCGTTGTATATCTTGCTGTATGTTACGTTCCTCTTCATTCGTGGTTTTCTTCTTCATAGTTGCGTATGAAATAGTTTTGGACCTAAGCTTCATCAGTAAAAAATCTAGAAATAAGTCATCAGAAATTGTAAACTGTAATTCGGTCAAAGGAATCGTGTGTACTGCTTCTCTTGCATATGGGCTTACAGCATATTCTTGTTTAACATTCTCAATTTCTTTGTTAATTTCGTCCAGATAGTCCTTGTCCTTTAATAATGACGATTTAAATTTCCAAAAAGTATTACTCTTAATTTTTTTTACCAAACCGTAACCTTAACACAATCATGGAGTGGTCTGTTCTATACCCACATTCAATGTCTACATCATCGACAAAGGAAACAACGTGATCTGATATGAGAAAAAAATCCAACCGCGCTTGTTGGAAAGGATTATTTCTTCTCCAGGTATATCTGTGACAATCCTGATTTAAGTCCCTCCAAATATCATTTAATTCTAAATCGTTTATCATGTTGTCTACTGCTTCTCTCGCTTTGGGATTATTAACCCTTTTATAATTACAGTAATCTCTTGCGGGGTCCAAAACTAAGTTGAAGTCTCCTCCAATTACGACTTTACTTATACCTAAATTACTAATTTGTTGATTTAAGGTAATGTAAAATTCTGGGTCATCTCTGTTTGGTCCATATACATTTACAAACAAAAAATCGTGTTGTTTTAATTTCTGCTAAGACCATGAGGCTATTCCCATCATCGCCCTTGTGAACATTTTTAATTTTAGTTTCAAAGTTGTTATTGAAAAGTATTGCTACACCTCTTGCATTAGAAGCATGACTAGAGAAATATCCTAGGTATCCCCATTCAGATTGTATATAGCGTTCCATTTTTTCTTCGAAGTGTGTATCCTGCAGAAAATAAATTGAATATTTTTTTGCATTTTAAGTAATGGAATACATCTCTTCTTTTCTGTTTATCATTCAGCCCCTGACAATTGACTGAGACAACTGAGACTGTACTATCCATGTTGTTCAATGTGTACAATTTGTAAAACTATGAAAAAGCCACCAACCAGATGCTTAGATGAAAATAACATAATATTGCATAGTATCTACAGAACCAAAATATTACATAATAACTACAGAACCAGCTTGACCTCATAACGAAATAAATAAAGAGACATAGAGTATAAATTTGAAACCAGAACGTGCAAAAAACATGTAAAATATCACAAATACATGTAAACAAAACAAGCTTGTCAAAGCAAAAGGAATACCAAAAAGACATCCGTAAATCCAGCCAAGTGCCCCGCACAGATAAGCGTTTCAGGAGTAAATAAATTTAACAATAGTTCAAAATTCAAATTCAAATAGTATCAAACAGACAGACGATATTGGCACGTGAGCGCGCGTTTGCCCATGTGTGTGTGCGCGCGCGCGCGCGCGCGTGTGTGTGTGTGTGTGTGTGTGTGTGTGTGTGTGTGTGTGTGTGTGTGTGCGCGCGCGCGTGGGTTTGTGCATGCGTGTGTGTGTGTGTGTGTGTGTGTGTGTGTGTGTGTGTGTGTGTGCTTGTGTGTGTTGTGTGTGTGTGTGTGCGCGTGTGACCTGCTTGCTATTTGAGAGAGAGAGAAAGAGAAAGGAGAGAGAGAGAGAGAGAGAGAGAGAGAGAGAGAGAGAGAGAGACAGACAGACAGACAGACAGACAAGTTGGAGCCACGTTAATGCACAGGAACTAGCCCATAAAATTCTGAGCTGATTTCAGACATGGTCATAATAAACTCTCGAAAATCAAGAACATCGTCAGGTATTGGGGTCACGCACACTCCTCTCATAATGAGTTGTTGTCGCGGTGTGCAAAAAACACGGGATAAGTTTAATGTGATCTCGCTGGAATGGCAGGATACACACACCACAAAAAGAAAATAAAAATAAAAAAATAAAATAATAATAATAATAATAAAAAAAAAGTCAAGGTTCATAAAAAACAAACACGCCGCCCCTGCCCCCCCCCCCCCCCCCGTACCCGCCCCCCACCCCCCACCCCCACCCCCACCCCGCACGCCGCCACACAGGCCCCACATTCACCGCCCCCCAGCGCGCGCGCGCGCACGAGAGTACAGCAAGCACGGGGACCAGACAGCAACCCGCGGAACGGGGGAAGGCGAAAGGGGAGCGCAGAAAGCCCGGGAAGGGAAAGGCGCGCGCCCGTCCCCAACGAACCCCCATTCCCTCCCCCTCCCCTCACCCGACACATCCCGCCAACCGAGCGAAATCACCAGCATATATACAAAAACACACATTTTTTTTGTTCACGTGGCAAACACACATGTTATATACAAATGAATTTGTGAAATTCTTGCATGGCTCACCACCAGATTCCGACAAACTACCGCAAGACAACGTCAAGACTCAATCTCGTACACCAGTATTCTAAGGCAATGTTTGTATTCATGTTCGGTCATGTACGTGGGTGTATATACACGTGCGCGCGCGCACTCACGTGCATGTGTATGTGTGTGTGTATGTGTGCGTGTGTGTGTGTGTGTGTATGTGTGTGTGTGTGTGTGTGTGTTGTGTGTGTGTGTGTGTGTGTGTGTGTGCGCGCGCGCGCGCGATTGTGTGTGTGTGTGTGTGTGTATGTGTGTGTGTGACATAAGTTGTAACAGTAAGCATTTATACATGACATGAAATCCGTCATTCTTACAACAACAGCAATAACAACAAACAATACCTCCATTCTGCATTCAAACTAACTGCAGTAGAAACAACTGCAGTCACAAGAGAAACTCATGTATATGTTCAGCTTCATTACGTTATGCTGGGACGCGTGGATACCATGGGAAAGAGAGGAAAAAAAAAAAAAAGAAGAAGAAGCGGAAGAAGAAATGGGTGGAAGGAAATACATAAGAGCCTGAAATTACAAATAGAGAATCTTTGTATGCGCAAGCTCTCCAATGCACATAGTCAATGTACATAGTTACCTTTCTTTAAAAAAAAAACAAACATACATTGCAATCTGATGAAAATATTAGGCATTCATGGGCAATTTGGACCTTACTTAAATTTTTACCACATAATGTAAACAAGACACACGTATGCATAGCACAACACCACCATAACATCAAACCCACGGTGAAACCACCACCCAACTGTTGACAAAAAACCAAATCCACGTTAACACCTACTATCCAATTGCAAAAAACACAACCAGCAGGCCACCTGGGTTACCATACTGACAACATAACCTACGACACCGCATGAAATTCACAAAATCAATTCAGACAAAGAACACACAATGAATGTCACATACCTAAATTAAAAAGATATGGTGGGCAAAAAAGGACCCAGCACCCCCCCCCCCCCCCCCCCCTCCCGGAATACACACCGTTTAACCGTAATAACATCGCGCCATGTATGGCCAAGTTTCAGTCCTGTGCTGCTTTACATACTATGTGTGCGTGTGTTTGTGTGTGTGTGGTGTGTGTGTGTGTGGTGTGTGTGTGTGTGTGTGTGTGTGCGTGTGTGTGTGTG
Source organism: Conus canariensis (assembly GCA_033310375.1). NCBI lineage: Eukaryota > Metazoa > Mollusca > Gastropoda > Neogastropoda > Conidae > Conus > Conus canariensis. The sequence goes on from CM065715.1 coordinate 24,947,518, forward strand.
TGTGCGCGCGCGCGCGCTCACTCCCCCCACATCGGTTTCTTTTTTTTTATGTACACAATAATTGATCAGACAGACATAAAGGTAGATCAACCACCACTGCCACAACATACAGGCGTTCGTCTTTCATTAAACATCGACAAAATTGAAGACTGACCCAAAGTGAAAGGAATCGGCAAAGGGGGGAGGGGGGTGGACGCAGACCGTGGAAAGGGGGGCCAAGGAGACGGGGTGGGGGTGGGGTCTACTCTATTAATTGGGGTCTACTCCATTATTTTATTCTTTTTTCCCCCAGCGATGAGGGTGGAGAGGACCGACGGAAAGATGTAGGGAGCCTGGTCCGGGCCGATTAGAACGTAAAAAGACATGTGTGGGTTTGTTTTTTTTTAATGAAAATTGTACGAAAAAAAAAACATGCGCCATGTACAAACACACAAAGAAAAGAAACTATACATATAATGACTTATAAAATTAATTTTGTACAGTACCTTTGATGGAACAATAAAGCACAAAAAAGTACACCACCAATGAGCTGTATTGAGTTTTGTACGGCACGGAGTCCCTCAAGCAGATGGCGATTTAGAGGTCATTTTCTTCCTAATTGTTTCATTTGGGTCCTCACTGATAAATAGGGGCACAACCAGTCCGTTTTTTAACTTTGCCAGAATTTTTCCGTTTGACGACCAGGCTGACAACGTTCCCGAGTGTTCAGATGCTTTTTTAAAAAGTTTGTAGTTAAGCATGGTTAAATCCTCAGCAATTGAAATCCCGGTTTGTTTCAGTTTTTTTCTGTTTTCAAGTACACTCCTCTTCACTTGTCTTGAAAAGAAACGCACTAGAATAGGCCGAGGCCTTGCACCTCCCTGTCCGCCCGCTGCCACTGGCCTCCCAGAGCGATGAGCCACCTCGATGTCCTCCGGCTTGACCGTCACGCCCACCTGCCTGGAGAAAATGTCCACGCACTTGCGAGCACAGTCGGCGGCCGTCTCATCCTTGGGGTTGGGGGCCTCCTTCACGCCGTACACACGTACGTTCCAGAGGCGGCCGTGTTGCTCCAGGTCGTTGTGGGCCGCCCGCAGTCGTTCTTCTTCAGCCCCCTGCGCCTCTAGTCGGCTCCTCAGCTCCCCGTTCTCCCTCTTCAGTCTTCCCACCTCGCCTTCAAGCTTATCTTTCTCCTTGGCCAGGTCGAATAAAGAACTCTCCAGTCTATCAAGTCTAAGAGAGAAGGTCTCTTTAAGCTTGTTCATTTCTTCCTTCACTTCCACTTTCAAACACTGCAGGTCATCTTTCGTACAGACAAAGTTCATTTTGTCCCTGAGACAACTCAATGTAGCTTGGATTTCCTCCATGTCCCCCTGCGATTCACTCTCACTACACTCTGCACCGTCACGCACAGTCTTTTTCTTCTTATTTTCTGGTTTCTTTGCCGTGGTGTTTGTGGGACTTGTAAGAGGATCAGAGGAGGAAGAAGACACGTTCTTTGTCCTCCTGTTTGAGTCGCTCCCCTCGCCTAAATTCTATGGGTTCGACCTTGACCCACATTCCATCCTCCCCCCCCCCCCCCACACACACACACACACAACTTCGATGAAAGTCGGTTTAGAAGTTTTCGCGTACTGATACTAACAGGCAGACAGACAGACAAACACACAAACAAACGGACATAGTTAATACCGCGCTGACAGACGGGCAAACGAACGAATGCATGCCGGTGAAAACATACGATCCCAAAAAAACAAAAACAAAGGAAGAGGCACGCGTGAAAATGTTCAGACAGACAGACGAACAAACAAATGGACACAGGCGAAAATGTATGGACAGACAGACAAACACAAACAAACAGACGCAAGTAAAAAAAAAAAAAAGACAAACAAACAAACGGACGGAAGTGAAAACGTACTGACAAACACATGGCTGCAGGTGCAAATGTGCTGACAGACAAACAAATGGACGCAGACGAAAACGTACCAGTAGACAGGCAGGCAAACAAACAACTGGACGCAAAACTTACCGACAGACAGACAAACCAACAAATGGGTGCAGATGAAGACAGACAAACCAACAAATGGATGTCGATGAAAACGTACCTGACGACACAAACCAACAAATGGATGTCGATGAAAACGTACTGACGACACCAACAATGGATGCGAGAACACGACAAACAACAATGGATGTCGATGAAAACGTACTGACGGACAAACCAACAAATGGATGTCGATGAAAACGTACTGACGGACAAACCAACAAATGGATGTCGATGAAAACGTACTGACGGACAAACCAACAAATGGATGTCGATGAACGACTGAGGACAACCAACAAATGGATGTCGAGAAACGTACTGACGGACAACCAACAAATGGATGTCGATGAAAACGTACTGACGGACAAACCAACAAATGGATGTCGATGAAAACGTACTGACGGACAAACCAACAAATGGATGTCGATGAAAACGTACTGAGACGGACAAAACTAACGGAACGGGCAGGTGGAAAGCATAATCTCCAAAGCAGAAAGGAATTGATGAAAAAAAGAAAAAAAAAACAAAAAAAACAAGAGAAGGAGGAAAAGACAGAGAAAGGCAGCGCTGGCTCTGAGCGAACCTCTGTGGAGAAGGTGGCGGGAAGTGACTGATTATATCTGAACAAGAAGGATGAATGTTGTTTAGTTCTTAACCCCCCCCCCCCCCCGTTCCCTCCCCCCCACCCCACCCCACCCCTCCCAGCGCTCGCTCTGAACAAACGTCTGTGGAAAAGGTGACAGGAAGTGAGTTATTATTCCTGAACAAGAAGGATGAATGTTGTTTAGTTCTTAAGAGAATGACCATGGCTTCTTTCAAACCTACAAACTCCCCCCCCCCTTCTCCCCCCTCCCCCTGCCCCCGCCTCACGTGCCCACTCCAGTACCTACTACCGCCTCCTATCTGCTCCAACAGACGAACAGACTGCCTGTCAAAGCTAATCCCTTTATTTCATTGATATGATGGATTGAGTGAGTGAGTGATTTATTGAATCATCCATTTATTTATCTATTTATTGTCTCAGGTTTGTATTTCATTGTCCAGTATTTCGGTCCTTTGGGGGGACATTCTTTTTGTAAGGGGACGAGGTGATGACATGTCGGCAATAATTTCCATTTCAGATTAAGCACCAGCACACAAACACTAACAGTACAAGTAAACCGTCAGGTAAAGCGATAGGTAAAACGACACGATCAGAAGCATGATTAAATTTGACCATGAAATTCTTTCCGTTATCCATTTGTATAGCAGCTTTCCACACCAAAAGAACTGAGCACTTTGGGATTGGCTTGCGTCCGGAGTTCTAAGTTCTATAGCTTTATACATAACACACACGGGCGCGCGTGCACACACACATGCACCTTCACAAGCACACACACGCACGCATGTACGTGCGCGCACGCGCGCGCACACACACACATATATATATATATATATATATATATATATATTATATAAGTATATATCGCTTGCCGGCCCTGTGGACCTCCTTTTGGAGAAACACACTATCAGAAGACTGGCCGGAGAAGAATTACTTGTCACGCCCCCTTTTCCTTCGGCGCCGGTCTTTTCTCTTAAAGGTGATGTGTCTGTTGACTATGGAGGATTTGGACATGTTCTCCACTCCCTGTTTTCTCTTAAAGGTGATGTGCATGTTGACTACGGAGGATTTGGACATGTTCTCCACTCCCTGTTTTCTCTTAAAGGTGATGTGTATGTTGACAATGGAGGATTTGGACATGTTCTCCACTCCCTGTTTTCTCTTAAAGGTGATGTGCATGTTGACTATGGAGGATCTGGACATGTTCTCCACTCCCTGTTTTCTCTTAAAGGTGATGTGCATGTTGACTATGGAGGATCTGGACATGTTCTCCACTCCCTGTTTTCTCTTAAAGGTGATGTGCATGTTGACTATGGAGGATCTGGACATGTTCTCCACTCCCTGTTTTCTCTTAAAGGTGATGTGCATGTTGACTATGGAGGATCTGGACATGTTCTCCACTCCCTGTTTTCTCTTAAAGGTGATGTGCATGTTGACTATGGAGGATCTGGACATGTTCTCCACTCCCTGTTTTCTCTTAAAGGTGATGTGCATGTTGACTATGGAGGATCTGGACATGTTCTCCACTCCCTGTTTTCTCTTAAAGGTGATGTGCATGTTGACTATGGAGGATCCGGACATGTTCTCCACTCCCTGTTTTCTCTTAAAGGTGATGTGCATGTTGACTATGGAGGATCTGGACATGTTCTCCACTCCCCGTTTTCTCTTAAAGGTGATGTGCATGTTGACTATGGAGGATCTGGACATGTTCTCCACTCCCTGTTTTCTCTTAAAGGTGATGTGCATGTTGACTATGGAGGATTTGGACATTTCTCCACTCCCTGTTTTCTCTTAAAGGTGATGTGCATGTTGACTATGGAGGATTTGGACATGTTCTCCACTCCCTGTTTTCTCTTAAAGGTGATGTGCATGTTGACTATGGAGGATCTGGACATGTTCTCCACTCCCTGTTTTCTCTTAAAGGTGATGTGCATGTTGACTATGGAGGATCCGGACATGTTCTCCACTCCCTATTTTCTCTTAAATGTGATGTGCATGTTGACTATGGAGGATCCGGACATGTTCTCCACTCCCTGTTTTCTCTTAAAGGTGATGTGCATGTTGACTATGGAGGATCCGGACATGTTCTCCACTCCCTGTTTTCTCTTAAAGGTGATGTGCATGTTGACTATGGAGGATCTGGACATGTTCTCCACTCCCTGTTTTCTCTTAAAGGTGATGTGCATGTTGACTATGGAGGATCTGGACATGTTCTCCACTCCCTGTTTTCTCTTAAAGGTGATGTGCATGTTGACTATGGAGGATCCGGACATGTTTCTCCACTCCCTGTTTTCTCTTAAAGGTGATGTGTATGTTGACTATGGAGGATCTGGACATGTTCTCCACTCCCTGTTTTCTCTTAAAGGTGATGTGCATGTTGACTATGGAGGATCCGGACATGTTCTCCACTCCCTGTTTTCTCTTAAAGGTGATGTGCATGTTGACTATGGAGGATCTGGACATGTTCTCCACTCCCTGTTTTCTCTTAAAGGTGATGTGCATGTTGACTATGGAGGATCCGGACATGTTCTCCACTCCCTGTTTTCTCTTAAAGGTGATGTGCATGTTGACTATGGAGGATCTGGACATGTTCTCCACTCCCTGTTTTCTCTTAAAGGTGATGTGCATGTTGACTATGGAGGATCTGGACATGTTCTCCACTCCCTGTTTTCTCTTAAAGGTGATGTGCATGTTGACTATGGAGGATCTGGACATGTTCTCCACTCCCTGTTTTCTCTTAAAGGTGATGTGCATGTTGACTAATGGAGGATCTGGACATGTTCTCCACTCCCTGTTTTCTCTTAAAGGTGATGTGCATGTTGACTATGGAGGATCTGGACATGTTCTCCACTCCCTGTTTTCTCTTAAAGGTGATGTGCATGTTGACTATGGAGGATCTGGACATGTTCTCCACTCCCTGTTTTCTCTTAAAGGTGATGTGCATGTTGACTATGGAGGATCTGGACATGTTCTCCACTCCCTGTTTTCTCTTAAAGGTGATGTGCATGTTGACTATGGAGGATCCTGGACATGTTCTCCACTCCCTGTTTTCTCTTAAAGGTGATGTGCATGTTGACAATGGAGGATCTGGACATGTTCTCCACTCCCTGTTTTCTCTTAAAGGTGATGTGTATGTTGACTATGGAGGATCTGGACATGTTCTCCACTCCCTGTTTTCTCTTAAAGGTGATGTGCATGTTGACTATGGAGGATCCGGACATGTTCTCCACTCCCTGTTTTCTCTTAAAGGTGATGTGCATGTTGACTATGGAGGATCCGGACATGTTCTGCACTCCCTGTTTTCTCTTAAAGGTGATGTGCATGTTGACTATGGAGGATCTGGACATGTTCTCCACTCCCTGTTTTCTCTTAAAGGTGATGTGCATGTTGACTATGGAGGATCTGGACATGTTCTGCACTCCCTGTTTTCTCTTAAAGGTGATGTGCATGTTGACTATGGAGGATCTGGACATGTTCTGCACTCCCTGTTTTCTCTTAAAGGTGATGTGCATGTTGACTATGGTGGATCTGGACATGTTCTCCACTCCCTGTTTTCTCTTAAAGGTGATGTGCATGTTGACTATGGAGGATCTGGACATGTTCTCCACTCCCTGTTCGTCAGGCATCGAGGCCCAGGTTTTATCATCCCGTCACTCTCTCTGTCTCTTTCTCTCCATGTGTGTGTGTGTGTGTGTGTGTGTGTGGTGTGTGTGGTGTGGTGTGTGTGTGTGTTTTACGTGTGTGTGTGTGTGTACGTGTGTGTGGTGTGTGTGTGTGTTGTGTGTGTGTGTACGTGTGTGTTGTGTGTGTGTGTGTTGTGTGTGTGTGTGTGTGTGTGTGTGTGATAAGCCAGATTCTGTCAACATCCTTGCGAACGCAGCTACCTGATAAGATCGCCACCCCCATTCAGCAGCAGTGACGCTGTGACAAAAAAAACCAGTAAAATACGACAGTGTGAAAAACAGGTCGCCCAGCCCACGTCGTCTATTGATCTGCCGATACCACTGTGGGACAGTCCACATTGCAGAACAGCCGTGAATCATGCACCGTGCAGAGACAGACAGACAGACACGTGGCCCTGCTATGAGTAGTGAGTGGTACCTGGACTTTGAGGATGACAAAGTCAGAGAGAGAGAGAGAGAGAGAGAGAGAGATGTCAATGCATGCAGACAGGCAGACAGACAGAGATAGAGACAAAGAGAGAGAGAGAGACAGACAGACAGACAGACAGACACGTGGCCCTGCTATGAGTAGTGAGTGGTACCTGGACTTTGAGGATGACAAAGTCAGAGAGAGAGAGAGAGAGAGAGAGAGAGAGAGAGAGAGAGAGAGAGAGAGAGAGAGAGAGAGAATGTCAATGCATGCAGACAGGCAGACAGACAGAGATAGAGACAAAGAGAGAGAGAGAGACAGACAGACAGACAGACAAGGAAGGACAAAGAGATGCGGTATATGGTTCATTACGGAACCTCAGAGAGAGAGAGAGAGAGAGAGAGAGAGAGAGAGAGAGAGAGAG
>CM065715.1:24959657-24969657 GCA_033310375.1 Conus canariensis
CTCCATCCCCCCCCCCACCACCCCGCCTTCCTGTCCTCGCACGTCATCATTTCTCGTAAATGTACTTTATTTGCTGAACGAGTGTAAGTCTAACTACTACCCCTGAGTACATTCACTGCTGCCAGATCCCCCCCCCCCTCCCGCCCCTTCTCCTGTACCATTCTATTTGTCTGCCCTTCCCTCCCCTACCCGTTCTGTTCGCACTTCACCATGGCGCAGCCAACTTTGGGTGAGTATACTACTTTGAGCCAACAAGACTAAAAGTTTTGCTGCTACCCCCCCCCTCTTGGTTTGTACTGAAGCTTCCCCCCCCCCCCCCCCCCCCCCCCCCCACAACGTTGCAGCAGCCATGAAAGTGAATTGGGAGTACAAGACGCTTGGAAAAATAGTAGACTGCAGTCGAACATTAATTAACCGTCAGTAATTGTAGAACTACAGTAGCGACACGAAGGGTGTGGAAACTTACAGTCATGTATTATGGTCATCACCACACACCTCCTTCGTTACACTTCTGTACATTTGATTTGTATTTTTGAAGCTTTTATAATCCGTTCTCTCTTTTATGATGAGTTCGTGTGTATACACGTAAGTATAACAAATATTACTTTTGTCACATACAAACAGGATGAAAGTGTCAGTGCGCCAAAGACTGGAACAGAAATAAACCCAGACACTGTGTATCATACGCCAAAACATTAAATGTTGCTTTCGAATGTCCATCAGTAAACTGAACACACAGGTCTGCCTGGTGAGCGAGCGTCGACGGAAATGAAGAGCAAAAAAAAAAAAAAAAAAAGTGTGAGAAAATAGGATGGAGGCCCCACTTAAAAAAAAAAAAAAAAAAAAAAAAAAAACTTGCCACAAAAAAGACGTCACAAAGATAGGAGTTTGGAGGCCAAATGAAATCGTCAGTACATGTGGAAATGGAAAGAAGACTGAAAAGAAGAATGAAGGATGAACACTACAAGCAAACGCTCAAAGAACAACAACAACGACAAATACTGGGACGAATTAATACACTATTGTGTATAGATTGATACACTATTGTGTACAGAGAGAGAGAGAGAGAGAGAGAGAGAGAGAGAGAGAGAGAGAGAGAGAGAAGAGAGAGAGAGACATAGACTAACTACACCAGATAGCAGGTTCAGATCATGTGCAAACCAGAGGCATTTATTCACTCACCAGCCGCCCCCCCCCCCCTTCCCACCCTTTCCCAGCCTCCCGTCCCCACTCCGTCTCCATCAACCTCGTCCCCCATCCTCCCGCCTCCCCAGACCCCGACCCCTTCCCTTTCCCCACCCCACCCCCTGCCTCCTCTCCGTTCGCCCGTATTGCCCCCCCCCCCCCTCATCTCACCTTCCCCTAACCCCTATTCAGTTACCTCTTCTCATCTATTTCATTGTCCCCCTTCTCCTCATTCCTCTTCTCCTCCTCCCCCTTCCCTGGTCACACCTCCCCTTCCCCCATCCCCCGTCCACCTTATCATCCTGTCTCTCCCCCCTCCCCTTCCCCTGTACCACACCCCTCCTTGCAAAGGACAGAGGCACACGCTGACTGACTGTAACCAGTTCATTGTCAGAGTAACTCACGGCTGTTCTGACATTTAAAGAAAACATTATGAACAGAATGTCAACGTTTTTCATTCAAAGAAATGGAACATAATTAACACACAAAAACACGCACACATACACATACATACACACACACACACACATACACTCACACACACACGCGCGCGCGCGCGCGCGCGCACACACACACACACCACACACACACACACACAAAACACACGCACATACATAAATACACAAATACACACATCTCAATGCGAACACACCCTACCCTCACATACACACAAACTTACACACTCACACACACAACACACACACACACACACACACACACACACACACACACACACACACACACACACCACACGCCACCACACCATACTACCCTACACACACACACACACACACACACACACACACGCGCGCGCGCGCGCAGCGCGCGCACACACACACACAAACACACTCATACTCTAGCACTCGTACACACATGCACTCACGCTCACAAACACACACGCATACACGCACACATACGCGCGCACGCGCACACCCACCCACCCACACTCACACACACACACATACACACCCACACACACACACACAGAGAAAAAAACATTAAAAAAAAAAGAATTCTGCCGATTATATACAATCTTGTATCCCTTTGCACCTTTGCCACCATCTCTCTCTCTCTCTCCCTCTTCAAACATCAAAGCAATAAGCATATAGACAAAATATTTCTACACACACACACACACACACACACACACACACACACACACACACACACACACACACACACTCAAACAGACAGACATCCGCTCGTTGTGTCTGGTGTTAATGTCATGCAAATAATCCTATCCTTAAGTCAGGGTGTGTATCCCCGCTAATCCACATTTTGTGCCTCTGTAGTAGACCTTCTAAGAAGAAACTGGATCCCCTCCCCCCTCCCATCCCTTCTCCCTCCTACGTCAATAGTTTGAATATATGCTACTTTGTTGTTGTTAATTGTTCGTTGTTGCTGTACTTTACATTGCTTGTTTTTCGTTTGCTTAATTCCCCGATGATGTCAGTACCTGCTTCTTGATGGTGGTTGTTAGTGTTTGTTTGTTTGTTTGGTTAGTTGTTGTCGATTTGTATAATCATGTTTTGATGCATGCGTTTTATCGTTTAGTGCTAGCTTCGTAGAATCGTAACGGCAAGTATGAAAAATGGCTAAGTAAGCCAATACTTTTACCGTTATGAAATAAAAGAAAAAAAATCACTGCCATTGTCATTTTCTCCCACCCACCCACCCACCCAACTTACCGCCCCCCCCCCACCCCCACCCCACCCCCCCAAAAAAAGATCCGCCCCTGAGAAACAGAACCAAAGCAAAGCAAAACAACAACAAATAGTAAACAAAAACAAAAAAGCAAACACCAACCCAGTAACCGCCCCCCAAAAACAAAATGATCCGCTCCTGAAAAACAGAACCAAAGCAAAGCAAAAAAAAAACAAAAAACAAAAAAAAAGCCCAACCAACCAAACAAAAACCCCAGAGAAAATCAACACAAAGTCCTCAAAGGGAGGCCACTCACAGAGACCAGCGTGTTCCGGAGCTTGTCCACCAGGTCCACAGGAGGGAAGCTGCCCAGAGCTGGCCGGTTGACGAAGGGGCTCTGTGGGGACATCACACATCAACGGTGACGTCAATGACTGGACCTGTCTTCCTGTCCTGTCTTCATTGGACCTGTCTTCCTGTCCTGTCTTCATTGGACCTGTCTTCCTGTCCTGTCTTCATTGGACCTGTCTTCCTGTCCTGTCTTCCTGTCCTGTCTTCATTGGACCTGTCTTCCTGTCCTGTCTTCCTGTCCTGTCTTCATTGGACCTGTCTTCCTGTCCTGTCTTCCTGTCCTGTCTTCATTGGACCTGTCTTCCTGTCCTGTCTTCATTGGACCTGTCTTCCTGTCCTGTCTTCCTGTCCTGTCTTCATTGGACCTGTCTTCCTGTCCTGTCTTCCTGTCCTGTCTTCATTGGACCTGTCTTCATTGGACCTGTCTTCATTGGACCTGTCTTCCTGTCCTGTCTTCATTGGACCTGTCTTCATTGGACCTGTCTTCCTGTCCTGTCTTCATTGGACCTGTCTTCCTGTCCTGTCTTCCTGTCCTGTCTTCATTGGACCTGTCTTCCTGTCCTGTCTTCCTGACCTGTCTTCATTGGACCTGTCTTCCTGTCCTGTCTTCATTGGACCTGTCTTCATTGGACCTGTCTTCCTGTCCTGTCTTCATTGGACCTGTCTTCCTGTCCTGTCTTCATTGGACCTGTCTTCATTGGACCTGTCTTCCTGTCCTGTCTTCATTGGACCTGTCTTCCTGTCCTGTCTTCATTGGACCTGTCTTCATTGGACCTGTCTTCCTGTCCTGTCTTCATTGGACCTGTCTTCCTGTCCTGTCTTCATTGGACCTGTCTTCCTGTCCTGTCTTCATTGGACCTGTCTTCCTGTCCTGTCTTCATTGGACCTGTCTTCATTGGACCTGTCTTCCTGTCCTGTCTTCATTGGACCTGTCTTCATTGGACCTGTCTTCATTGGACCTGTCTTCCTGTCCTGTCTTCATTGGACCTGTCTTCATTGGACCTGTCTTCATTGGACCTGTCTTCATTGGACCTGTCTTCCTGTCCTGTCTTCATTGGACCTGTCTTCCTGTCCTGTCTTCATTGGACCTGTCTTCCTGTCCTGTCTTCATTGGACCTGTCTTCATTGGACCTGTCTTCCTGTCCTGTCTTCATTGAACCTGTCTTCATTGGACCTGTCTTCCTGTCCTGTCTTCATTGGACCTGTCTTCCTGTCCTGTCTTCATTGGACCTGTCTTCATTGGACCTGTCTTCCTGTCCTGTCTTCATTGGACCTGTCTTCCTGTCCTGTCTTCATTGGACCTGTCTTCATTGGACCTGTCTTCCTGTCCTGTCTTCATTGGACCTGTCTTCCTGTCCTGTCTTCATTGGACCTGTCTTCATTGGACCTGTCTTCCTGTCCTGTCTTCATTGGACCTGTCTTCCTGTCCTGTCTTCATTGGACCTGTCTTCCTGTCCTGTCTTCATTGGACCTGTCTTCCTGTCCTGTCTTCATTGGACCTGTCTTCATTGGACCTGTCTTCCTGTCCTGTCTTCATTGGACCTGTCTTCATTGGACCTGTCTTCATTGGACCTGTCTTCATTGGACCTGTCTTCCTGTCCTGTCTTCATTGGACCTGTCTTCCTGTCCTGTCTTCCTGTCCTGTCTTCATTGGACCTGTCTTCCTGTCCTGTCTTCATTGGACCTGTCTTCATTGGACCTGTCTTCCTGTCCTGTCTTCCTGTCCTGTCTTCATTGGACCTGTCTTCCTGTCCTGTCTTCATTGGACCTGTCTTCATTGGACCTGTCTTCCTGTCCTGTCTTCATTGGACCTGTCTTCCTGTCCTGTCTTCATTGGACCTGTCTTCCTGTCCTGTCTTCATTGGACCTGTCTTCATTGGACCTGTCTTCCTGTCCTGTCTTCATTGGACCTGTCTTCCTGTCCTGTCTTCATTGGACCTGTCTTCCTGTCCTGTCTTCATTGGACCTGTCTTCATTGGACCTGTCTTCCTGTCCTGTCTTCATTGGACCTGTCTTCCTGTCCTGTCTTCATTGGACCTGTCTTCCTGTCCTGTCTTCATTGGACCTGTCTTCATTGGACCTGTTTTCCTGTCCTGTCTTCATTGGACCTGTCTTCCTGTCCTGTCTTCATTGGACCTGTCTTCCTGTCCTGTCTTCCTGTCCTGTCTTCATTGGACCTGTCTTCCTGTCCTGTCTTCCTGTCCTGTCTTCATTGGACCTGTCTTCCTGTCCTGTCTTCCTGTCCTGTCTTCATTGGACCTGTCTTCATTGGACCTGTCTTCCTGTCCTGTCTTCATTGGACCTGTCTTCCTGTCCTGTCTTCATTGGACCTGTCTTCCTGTCCTGTCTTCATTGTACCTGTCTTCATTGGACCTGTCTTCATTGGACCTGTCTTCCTGTCCTGTCTTCATTGGACCTGTCTTCCTGTCCTGTCTTCATTGGACCTGTCTTCCTGTCCTGTCTTCCTGTCCTGTCTTCATTGGACCTGTCTTCCTGTCCTGTCTTCATTGGACCTGTCTTCCTGTCCTGTCTTCATTGGACCTGTCTTCCTGTCCTGTCTTCATTGGACCTGTCTTCATTGGACCTGTCTTCCTGTCCTGTCTTCATTGGACCTGTCTTCCTGTCCTGTCTTCATTGGACCTGTCTTCCTGTCCTGTCTTCCTGTCCTGTCTTCATTGGACCTGTCTTCCTGTCCTGTCTTCATTGGACCTGTCTTCCTGTCCTGTCTTCATTGGACCTGTCTTCATTGGACCTGTCTTCCTGTCCTGTCTTCATTGGACCTGTTTTCCTGTCCTGTCTTCATTGGACCTGTCTTCATTGGACCTGTCTTCCTGTCCTGTCTTCCTGTCCTGTCTTCATTGGACCTGTCTTCCTGTCCTGTCTTCATTGGACCTGTCTTCATTGGACCTGTCTTCCTGTCCTGTCTTCATTGGACCTGTCTTCATTGGACCTGTCTTCCTGTCCTGTCTTCATTGGACCTGTCTTCATTGGACCTGTCTTCATTGGACCTGTCTTCCTGTCCTGTCTTCATTGAACCTGTCTTCCTGTCCTGTCTCATCTCTGTCTTCCAAAGCCTAAGCCCCGGCTTGACTCCATTCCTTTCTCTGTCTCTGTCTGTCTGTTTCTCTGTCTGTCTGTCTTTTCTGTCACTGTCTCCTCTGTCTGTCTCTGTCTGTCTGTTTCTCTGTCTGTCTGTCTTTTTCTGTCACTGTCTCTCTCTGTCTGTCTGTTTCACTCTCTCCCTCTTTATTTCTCTGTCTGTCTGTGGGTCTCTCTCTCTGTCTGTCTGCCTGTCTGTCTGTCTGTCTGCCTGTCTCTCTCTCTCCCTCTCGCTCGCACCCCCCCCCCCCTCTCTCTCTCTCTCTCTCAAACATCTACACAAACATTTTATGTCTCAATAATTTGATTATCAGATTAAAGTCACTAACGTCTATTTGCACAGTCTTCTGTAGGCCATACGTTGAATACATCGTCTGAACGCAAAACCTACTCCATTACACTGCGCATCCCCAGTCCAGTTCTCTTTTCCAACCCTCTTCCCCTCTCCCTACCAACTGTCCTCTCTCCCTCCCTCCGTTTTTGTTTTTGTTCTCTGTGTGTGTGTGTGTGTGTGTGTGCGTGTGTGTGTGTGTGTGTGTGTGTGTGTGTGTGTGTGTGTGTGTGTGTGTGTGTGTTGTGTGTGTGTGTGCCCTCTTATTGCCCACTGTGTCATTATTACATTTATAAATAGTCTGCTTGTCACTGCAGAATTACATAACAGTATTGCTATATTGAATTGTCAGCATGAATGATATGTGTTGAAATAGTGTATGCATGACAAGGACAGATTGTAAGATTGGGCCTTGACCTAAAATCTGCATCCTTGAATATCAATGGTCAATCAGTCCATCAATCGATAAATCTCTCTCTCTCTCTCTGTCTGTCTGTCTCCGTCTCTCGGTTTTTTTTTTTCTATGTCTCTGTCTGTCCGTCCGTATGGATGTCTGTCTCTCTCTCTGTCGGATTCCCTGTCTGCCTTCTCTCTCTCTCTCCCTCTCTCTCTCCCAGCACACAAACACACATACACATGCGCGCGCACACACACACACACACGCACGCACGCATACACGCACACTATACACAGATAAATAGACAAATAAAGTGATAGATACATGTATAGAGACAGAGAGACAGAGATAGCCGAACGCGCTTGTGTTCATATTTGTGTGTGTGTGTGTGGTGTGTGTGTGTGTGTGTGTGTGTGTGTGTGTGTGTGTGTGTGTGTGTGTGCGTGCGTGCGTGCGTGCGTGTATGTATGTATGTATGCGCGCGTGCGTGTATGTGTGTATGTGCGTATGTGTGTGTGTGTGTGTGTGTGTGTGTGTGTGTTGTGTGTGTGTGTGTGTGTGTGCGTGTTTGAGTGAGCGTAATTATGTACTTGCGCTTGTACAGTCAACTCACCATGTTGTCAGGGTTGGTAAACGCCGAAACAATCCGCGGATGGTTATAACCTAGAACACAGCAAGAATGGAACCGTCACATCAAACAAAAACACAAACACTATCAAATGAAAGGATGATCGATCACAAACGTCTGATTTAACACGAAATTTTAGAGGATCTGATCGTAAATGTGCTTCTTTAGCGGCAGAGGGGGGGGGGGGGGGGGGGGGGGGGCTGGACGCGATAGGGGAGACCTTTTCCCTCCTCCTTCCCACTTGCTCAGTGCCCCTTCCTTTCCGAGCCACTCCCGCTAAAAGCATGTTCGACTCCCCCCCCCCCCGCCCCCGTTGCAGGCTCGCCTCTGCCCTGTCCAGAGTTGGCTCCCCGGGGAGAAAAGTGACTTAGTTCAGAATGTTTTACCGTACGGTTTACCTCTCTCTCTCTCTCTCTCTCTCTCTCACAAACACACACATACACGCACGCACGCACACACACACACACACACACGCACGCACGCACTAACGCACACACACACACACCAGTGTAGAGAAAGAGAGAGAGTCTGTATGTGTACGTGCAAATGTATGGTCAAGTGATTTATGTCATTACTTTATAACATTATGTATTTACTAATTAAAAAGATAGAGATATACTGCTGTTGATAACTTTTTACTCGTTATTTCCCGCAATTCATAAGCTTTAAACATTTGCTGTAGCATAGAAAGACAGTGAATAGCATTCGTGTCTCTGTGTGTGTACGTGCTGCCTGCAAGGTACGTGCGTGCGTGGATAGGTACGAAGTGTGGTGTTGAGAAAGTTCTTATCACTATTTCTCTAATTTTCCCCATAAAAGAGCAACTGATATCCCATCAAGTACGCAGTCTTAATAAATGGCGAAACTGTTCTTCTTAGAATGGTAAATGATTTGCATTATGGATTTGCTGATAACAAAATACTTCTTCTTGTCCTTTTAGACTTGTCAGCAGCCTTTGACACCGCTCACCACACCACCCTCCTGACAAGACTTCAAACTTTTTTTTTTGCTATTCATAACAGTGCTCTAGCATGGATTACTTCTTACCTGACAGACCACACACAGAAAATGTGCGTGAATGGTATATACCCTGATGTAACTCCCTTAGAGTATGGTGTCGTACTGGGGTTCATCCTAAGTCCAGTTCTTTTTGTACAGCACAAATGTGGCTCCTGTGTCTGATGTCATCAGTCGTCATGTGATGTTGCTAGAAAGCTTTTTTTAAAAAATGATATTCAACTTCATCAGCCGGCCGGTATAGCTGAAATTTATGTACCCTTATGTCTCGGACACGGGAGTTTATTACCGAGTGAATGGATTTGATCACTCTCAATAAGCTGCAACTTAACGATGATAAGACTGAACTAATGCAAGCCTTCCCCCCCCCCCCCCCCCCCCTCCCCCGCTTTCTTCAACATTCTTCTGTTCCCGATTCTATGCTGATTAGTGACATACCCGTTTCTTTCTCTTCATACGTTCCCAATCTTGGTGCAACATTTTCAGTTCAACAGCCTATTTCAAACATTTGTAAAGTTACTTATCTAGATTTGTATGTGACCAGTTCTATCCGTCTCTCTCTCTCTCTCTCTCTCTCTCTCTCTCTCTCTCTCTCTCTCTCTCTCTTGATGCAATCAAAACGCTAATGGGCGCTTTTGTGCTCTCGAGGATGGATTACTGGGTTTCTCTTTGGCCGGCCTTGGCAAACCTCTGTCAGACAGATTTCAATAAATCCACACCACCGCTGTCAGAGTCTGAGCTGCTGAATCAGACAACGTTTCTCCTCTTCTTCACTCTCTCCGCTGGTTACCTGTTTCTGATTGAAGAGATACAAGCTTTCAAGTCTGACTTTTTCTGCTGTCAGTGTTAATGTACCAGAGTATTTTCTGATCTCATCTACATCCATACCCCGTCTAGCCAGCTTCATTTTCCTCCTGATACTCGACTTCTTAGGGTACTTCAAACCGAAAGTAAGACTTACGCACAAAGATCCGTTTTCTTTCGAAGCCCCACCAATCATTATGGAACTGTCTGCCTGACAATCGCCGATGCTCCGATTCTTTTGCCTCTGTTAAGCCTAGCCTTAAAACTGATTTGTTCTCACCATAGGTCCAGCTGTGGTATGTCCATCCAAGCAGTAAGAACTTCTGCACATGTGTGATGTTTGATTTCATGTGCGAATATTTATTCATGTGCTATTTTAGAGAAATGTATATACAGTATGCTTCTTTGTTTGTTTGTTTGTTTTTGTATGTATAGTTTATCGAGTGCATTTTCGTATGTATATATGTGTCACTGACATTACGTTTTATGTAGAATTTTCTGAGTGTTTTATATCTGCGTTACGATTCTGATTACTGAAACTGTT
>CM065715.1:24977157-24979657 GCA_033310375.1 Conus canariensis
TCCGTCATTTCTGTTTCTAATTCTTGTCTTTGTACTCCATTACCCTCTGCTGCGTTACTAAAATGGTTAAAGACATTAAAGAAATGATTATACCATTGCTGAGATGTAATATCATTATTTATCGTTGTCTTTCTGTTCACCTGTCTTACTGCCGACCAGAAACGTTTTGGATCATTGGCTGACTCTTTTAATCTTTGTAATCTGATCTCATCAAATTCTTCCTTTTTCTTTTTCCTCAGATTACTGTATTGTACTCTTTCTTTGACGTACTCATCATTACGCTCTGTCGTATGTGGCTCGGTTTTCGCTCTCCTGTATCTCTGAAGCAGATTTTTTACCAGACGTTGTTTTTGTCGACATTCTATGTCAAACCAGTCATCATACTTTTTCCTTACATTATAGACCTTTCTTACCATGCACGCTGCGGCACCACACAAAGCATTCACAAAACGTTCAATACATAAATCAATATTATGACAATTTTGAGTAATTCTTTCCATAATGTTTCTAAAATCATTTGATTCTAATTCATTTTTAAACAAGTGTTCATTTTCATCAATCCATACAATCTTTTCTTCATTACTCTGCAGTGTGACTTATCTTTTTTGGTTTCGTTAAACCCATTCTTCCATTTCATTTCTACAGGCAAGTGCCAAGAAAACAGTCTGTCCCCAACTTTCATATTGCAAGATCCCTTCAACTCAGAAGAGACCAAAAAATAATCAATCACACTACACCCATGTGGGGAAATAAAAGTGAATTCCCTTTTGTCATCAACACAACAACCATTCAATATAAACATATCAAACAAATAACACAAATCTAACAATGATTTCCCAAAACTATTAATCGACTGGTCTTTTGAACAACGACTTTTATGAAATTCTAAATCATCGTCATCATCATCATCATCATTATCATCATCATCATGTTCATCGCTCCACACTGGGTTAAGTGCCTGATAAATAAGCATGTTTTCCTGCCTTGATTGTTTGCATCCCGTTCTGGCATTGAGGTCTCCACATATCATGAGACAAACATCGTCATCACGTAATACCTCTGACAGAGCTTCTTCAAGAGCAACAACTCCGTCCTTTACCTGCATATAGTTGTATGCTGGACCTCCTTCTGGCACCACATAGCAACCCACATAAATGACATCTTTTCCAATGTTGAACAATCTACTGTCCATCTTTAGTACAATAACATTACTGCAGTCGACCTTAATTTGTTTTACAAATGGTTCCAAATGTTTCTTAACCATCACTAACACTCCTCCAGAGTTTCTCCCATGTACTGTAAATTTTTTAGCTGGAGCAAAAAATTTTGTGAACTCTGGAAAAATGGATTTATAATCAAAGCTCGCACCAACAAAGGTTTCTGTCAGACAAACAACATCAAAGGAATTAATATAATTCATAAAAGAACATTCATGCAATTTGTTTAATAGATTTTCAACATTGTAATTCAAAAAGGTCAATTCCGAAGCTTGATGGTTCGCCTCATGCTATTTAGTCGTTGACCGCAAGGTTCTGGCACTGGCACTGGCGCTGGCACTGGAGCTGGCACTGGCACTGGCACTGGGGCTGCCTCTATGGCAACCGCCGCTGTGAGGGGGAGACCTGACACGAGACGCTGAGCTCCGAAGATACCCGTGCATTCCCCTCTGTTGTGTTGTCACCCGCCGCGCGTTGCCACTAGTGCCGCTGTGCGAGGAGTTATTTTTAGCAGCAGGTGAAGAGGCGGCGCCGCTGGTTGGCTGCTGTTCCGGCGCTCTGTCACCCCGCTGACTGACGTCATTAACGTCAGACACGAAATCTCGTCGGTCATTGGCTGATGGTCTGCCGCCTGTGTTTACATTCTGCATGTGCGAATTGTTTACTTCAGGCACTGCAGATCTGGCTGTCACCTCAGCATAACTACGAGGATCGGGTCGTTTCGCACCAATAATAAATTTTCCTCGCACAAAGTACGCTGACTTTCCCTCGTTCTTTGCTCTGGCCACAGTCTCCGTCTGTCTCCTCGTCAGATCGTTCGCTACTGACACCAATCTTCTCCAGTTCAGAACGAAGCCGACGATCTCTGATGATAAACATTTTGTCCCTCCAGTGTGTGAATTTCACGATCATTGTTTGTGTCTGTCCTTCACGTGGCTGTCCTACTCTGTGTGCTCTGGCAATGTGTTCCTGTGGTGTCCATGTCCTGGTCCTGTTCACAGAGTTCAGTGTGTCACACACGATCCTGGCACACGTGTCGTAGTCCTCTCTGGTGTTTCGTTGTGGGAGGCCATATATTCTTAAATTGTCTCTTCTAGAGAATCCCTCCAATCGGTCGATTTCTTCTGTCATCTTTTCTACTTCTCCCTTCAAATCACTGACAGTTGTTTTCAAGGTGTTTGTCTCCTCCACCTGCCCTGTCGCCTCTGTAAATAACTCATCCACGTCTCTTGTTAGTGACGATACAGCATCTGACAGTCGTTGATTGTCAGTCTCAAGTCTGT
>CM065715.1:24984657-24987157 GCA_033310375.1 Conus canariensis
CCAAGGGAGGCTAATCGGAGAGAATTAGCAGACGTCTAATCTTAACCTGATGCGGTATTTAAACCTTGATCTATGGAACTGAAAATCAAAACTCAGGAACACTACCACAGCAGGATGGGAATTTGGGGCTTCTAGAATCTGCGGCAATGTTTCCTTCTTCGAAAATAACGAGCGACAAGGATAGGGATGTTGAAGAAGATGCCAGGGAGATTCAGACTACACCACAGGCGTGCACGCAACGCTCTCTTATATAATGCTATCCTGGCGTCAAGCAGGCCGGAGAGTTACAGACACCTGCAGTGCTGGTCTGGAAATTGAAGCAGTCACAGCCACGAAGGGGATGAAACTCGACAGTTCCATTTTCGGTGCCCCACGTCCGACCCAATTACGATTCGCCCGATCGTGTTTTGCCAAAACACGTTTTATTCTCAGCCATCGTTATTCCCTAACACCCAACCAGTTCCGACCCAAATCAGATAACGTCGACTTGAACAAAACCATTGGTTTTACTACACACACACACACACACACACACACACACACACACACACACACACACATACACCACGCGCGCGCGCGCACTCACACACACACACACACACACACACACACACACACACACACACACACACACACACAAAACACAAACACACTAACAGAGACAAAGAGACCTGACAAAGGAAGGCTTGACAACGGGTTAATAGAGACGAGAGTAAACATATTTCGGTGAATCGCCACACCCTATACTTGTAAGTATGTAATCCTATACTCAGGGGTAGGAGCAGAAAATCATAGCTATACTGAAAAGATCCGGGGTTCAGGGGGCCGCTTTAGGCCCCCGGTGGGGTGCAGGGGCAACGCCCCTCAGACGCTGAAGAAAATTTGTCTTGCCATGGCACTTTTGTGGCCTCTCCTTGAAAACAAAGTTAATAATTAACTGCTGTACAAAAAGACTCCAAATATGACAAAATATGACTTACGGCTTAAAAATCAAACTGAAAATGTTATGCCAAGTACTTAGAACACATCTTAAATTCAGTAAACCATCAAAACAAAATAGGATGGAATGTATTTACTCACCAGTGATGTTAATAGAAGACAGTGGCTAAATTTCAATCACTTAATTTATAAGTTCAAGAATGAGGATTTCTGTTTTTGTAGGGCTTTTTTTTAGTCTTACATGGCTTAAATTCAGCAGAGTCAATGTCTGCACTAGCACTGAATTGGAACAAACACTGAGCAAAATCAAAAGCTGCAGTGGGCCAAGTCTTACAATAGAAATCAGTGGCTGGTGGCACTGGGGCATATGAAAAATGAAAGTCAATGGTTAGAGTGGATGTATGTTTCAGCGCACTCAATCCCTCCACATGTTTCGTCTCCTGGGAATGCACTTCGATCGACTTTTTACCATTTGATTTGTAAGTTTCTGACTGCACAGTATACACCAAGCAGCGCCCACTTCATTTTTTTCCGCAGACATTTTCTGAACAGACGATTCAATTCGTCCATCTCATCCATCCATTCATTCCTCCACTTGTTTTTCTTCAGGTCATTGTCGATCTTCCGTGCCTCTGCTTCATCGTTAATCAACCTCCATTTTTGACAAATATAAAGCACGATGATATGGTCTTCACGCACTGAAATTAAGATGGCGGATTTCAAATACGAGTGGCGCGAAAACCTGAATCGGAACACGGAACGCGCACACGGGAAAAAAAAAAAAAAAAAAAGGGAAAATTTGCTATACGGAATTCCGTATCAATACGGAAGGTCTCCCACCCCTGTATAATACTATGTCAATATATATAAGTAACAGAGACTGAGGCGAACAGCAAAGAAACAGTTTAGACTACTTCATCCCTGATCCCGTTTCTCTCCGTTTAACCATCACTTCACCTTCAGTGCTATAAGCTAATATCACTAAGGATCAGAAAAGATATTTTTTCTTGCTATGCACCGTCATATCCGCCGCGAACGTGTAACGGGTTGAACCAGGAAAAACGAAAACCACAGAGTTGAGTCCTACCCTCCCTCTCTCTCTCTCTCTCTCTGCGTCTCTGCTCACATTGCCTAATCAACACTGCAAGTGTCTGCATCTCTTGACCTGATTGACACAGGGCTAAGTCATGAGAGAAAAAGAATGCAGCTCTATGGCCCTAGTTTCATGGCGACCTCAGACTGTATTTCCTTTGCCGTGAGGAAATCATGTCGACGTGTTCAGTGTGGGCGAGCTAACATGACGACTGTCGTTGGATGGGCTTGATGGTGGTCCGTCTGCTACAGGAGTGCAAGTGTGTGGTCGTGTGTGTGTGTGTGTGTGTGTGTGTGTGTGTGTGTGTGTGTGTGTGTGTGTGTGTGTGTGTGCGCGCGTGCGCGCGCGCGTGCGTGTGTGTGTGTGTGTGTGTGTGTGTGAGTGAGTGTGTGTATGTGTGTGTGCGTGCGTGTTTGTGCGTGTGCTTGTGTGTGTGTGTCTGTCTGTCTGAGAGAGAGACAGACAGAC
>CM065715.1:24994657-24997157 GCA_033310375.1 Conus canariensis
TTTCATAGCACTTGTTCATTGCGATACACACATACGCCATACGAGTAAACAAATCAAAGCAATACACATCTCCATCAGTAACCAGATTAATCTGCCTTAATTACCCACCCCAACTTTTGTTGTTGATGTTGTTTGTTGTTGTTGTTGTTGTTGTTGTTGTTGTTCCTAAGATTCCAGTTTGTTCCAGATAAATAAGTGTGGGTTAAATTGCATTTTTTTTTCATTTTTAATTCATTCTTAATTGCAGTCCTAGCAGACGTGAAATGTAACAGATTTTAGCTTCATAAAGCCATTCATATTTTGTACATATCAGACTTTCTGTAACTTCCGAAACACATTCAGTTGAGGCACATCTTCTTTTATCTTACATTTTTTTTTAACCACTTACAGAAGAGGAAAACATTACCATATTTGATCATATCTGCAAAAACCGTCATTCCCAAGCAATATGTTTTCGTTTTAAAGAGACAAAAGACTGCTACACCAATCGTAAATTTCCCTCTCAAGCCGTTTCCAGAGAAGTCATTAGTATGTATACTCCTTCAAAAAGTAAGCTTTATAACTTGCATTGAAAACGACTTTCTATGATTTTTCGTTTTAAAACATTAAAAAAAAATCTCAAACTTAAACTACAGATGCTTTTCTTTTTGGGAATGGTGTACGTTCTTTAATGTGCCTTGTACCCGACCGTTCTGTGGTGGATTTGCTGTGCTGGGGGTGTCCCATTTCAGCGCTTGACGATCGGTATATAACCTACCCCCCACCATTATCCCCCCGTATCCCCCACCCCGTTCGTTTCATAAACTCTTCCACCCCACTCCCAACCCCCGTCTCCCGCACCCCCTCTCCCCCCCCTCCCCTCCCGATCCGCCTCGCTCTTCCTCATCCCACCCTCTCCGCTTCTTCCTGTCCCACCCGACAGTTCGACCTGTGGCAGCATGATTTATGAGACAGCCACGCAGCAGCGTGGAGACACCCAGAAATCTATCCTCCACGCACTGGCGGGGGGAAGTGGGTAGGGGTGGGTGGGTGAGGGAAATGAAAGCGGGGTGGGCGGGTGTGTGTGTGTGGGGGTGGGGGTGGTGGTGGTGGGGGAGGAGGAGGGTAGGGGGGGGGGCGGGGTAGGGGGGGGGTGTGAATGGGCCTGGTCGGTGCTGTCGTTGCGTGTGTCAGTCGGGTACCTGAGAAACGACGCCGAGGACCTCCCCCCCCCCCCCGGCCCCGCCCCCCCCCCCCCCCCCCCCCCCAAAGAGGTTTTTCATTCACGCCCGCAAGCAGGTGAACCTGACCTGACCCCAACAGCACTGATGTCTGTCTGTCTGTCTGAGTTTCTGTCTGTCTGACTGTCTGTCTGACGGACAGTCTGTCGCGGGGGGGGTGGGGGGGTGGGGGGCGGGGGGGTCAGGGTCAGGCTAAGGGCGGCGGGAGGGAGGGAGGGAGGGGTTAGGGGAAAAGGGGGTTGGGTGTCTGTGAACCTGGGTGCCGAGTTTAGGAGCAGTGGCGTCGGAGCACCAAGATCCGTGGCAGACAGACGCTGGTTGTACGTTCAGATCTTGTCGTCGTCCCCTGTCAGAATGTGTCTCCCCCTGACACTGTCGATCTGAACGTGTTGGTGTCGCTTATGTTGGTGTCAGTTTATTTGCGTAACAAGCTCCGGGGTAGGGTAATCCCCCCTTGTCTGCCCTTTTCACCTTTGGTGAGTGCGGGCGTTCACCCTGATTAGGACTGGATGTGCAGCGGTGTCAATAGTTTTGAAACCAAATCAATTCCCGTCATCTCATTATCCTTGTCTTGTTACAATATTCACCGACCAAAATCCAATTCCAGGGCCTCATCTCATTATCCTTGCCGTGTTAATATTTTTTCTGGCCAAAATCAAACCCCATGGCTTCATCACCATTATCCTTGCCGTGTCATAGTTTCCGACCAAAATCCAACCTCTTGCCCTTAGCGTCATTATCCGTGCCGTGTCAATAGTTGCCGACTCAAATCCAATCACTCGATCCCATTGTCATTATCCTTGTCATGTTCATAGTTTCCAATCCAAATCCAGCCCCATGATATCATTGTCATTATCCTTGTCATGTTCATAGCTTCCAATCCAAATCCAGCCTCATGATCTCATCGCCATTATCCTTGCCTTCTCACTATTTTCCGACCAAAATCCAATCCCGTAGGGTCATCGTCGTTAATCTTTGTCTCATCAACCATAATGAAATGAAGAAAACAACACACATACACACATACACACACACACACACACACAATATATATATATATATATATATATATATATATATTGTGTGTGTGTGTGTGTGTGTGTGTGTGTGTGTGTGTGTGTGTGTGTGTGTGTGTGTGTGCGTACGTGTGGTGGTGGAAGACAAGTGTAGACTAACAATTCCTCCACCATTACATTAACGACTTGGCAAAATTTTATTTTAAAAAAAAAAGAAAAAAAATAGGGTGGTGGTGGTGTTGGTGGTGAAAGAAAGAAAAAATG
>CM065715.1:25004657-25014657 GCA_033310375.1 Conus canariensis
TATATATATATATATATATAAGTGGCAGGTTCCACAAGGATGCAGGAGACATCAGAAAGAACCTATATCACCTTGCTCCCATAGGTACAGTCGGTAAACTTGGCATGGGTCAACTCCGTTGCAAACGATTTTTTCAGGTGTGTGGAAATCAATCCTTCTAAAGGCTTTCATGCCCTCCTTGGCGAAAAATAACACTAGCTACGGCATCGCAAACCCCCCCCCCCCCCCCCCCCCCCCCCCCCCCCCCCCCCCCCCCCCCCCCCCCCCCCCCATGGCTGTCCCACCAGCCTCTGATCATTCTTCTAATTATTCCTCCAAACCAAGCCGTCCAGACCAGCCATAGTCAAGCGCCTGGGCCTGCCGAGTGACCACGGTCAGGAGGTCACCTCAGAGTTAAACTCTCACTCTGATCCCGCACAGATGAAACTGTGCACGGGTTCATTCCCTTGCTGATGGTTTCCGTGTTTTTTGACAATGAACATTCCAAACCTCATTTCTTGGAACTCGAGCACAATTAGGCCTCTGCCTAAGTTCGTGGGAACACATTTCTAAAGATTCTCTCTTTTTATAAGTCGACCAGAATTACACCTCAGTTTCAACTACAAATACACACTAAACTAGTTATCTATTTTTTTTCCAGACAGTTATGAGGAATTAACAGAAAAGCAAGACATTACCCGTTCATACAGGAGATGGAAGATTTCCGGTGACAATTGAAGTAATATATCACGTGTTTTCTTTTTTTGGACACACATCTTAAAATCAAAGGAGGATCTGCTATGCAAAGCATACAAGATTTCTTCAAAGAAAACGACAACAATACTTGCTTTAGATTTGTCAAAGAAATCCTGAAGTAAATCCTGTCTGGGAAAACCAGGGAACACTACTGGCGTATTAACATATACTACTGCAGGAGAAGGTAGAAGAAAAACATAAACGAAATAACAATGCGAAAATGAAATCTACAACAAAATCAAAACTGAAGTTTTATGACGAAATAATCAGACATCACAGGCTAGACCAATAGCTAGCATAGAGTGATATAGTTAAACGATGGAAATAATCAGACGTCACAGGCTAGACCAATAGCTAGCATAGAGTGATATAGTTAAACGATGGAAATAATCAGACGTCACAGGCTAGACCAATAGCTAGCATAGAGTGATATAGTTAAACGATGGAAATAATCAGACGTCACAGGCTAGACCAATAGCTAGCATAGAGTGATATAGTTAAACGCAGAAAAAGGTAACCTAAGAATAAACAGACACGATTTACAAATGGAAAAAAAACTCAAATATACAAACAGTGGTCCTTCGGGGAAAAGCTTATGTCAGTTTTGTTAAATGCAGACAGATGTCGTTCATTTTCTTGAATGTCCGTCACAGTTTTGTCAATCCAAGCGAGATGTCTGTAAAAAAAAAAAAAACAAAAACAAAAAAAAAAAAAAAACCCAAAGACAAAAACGCATGATCCTATTTCACCATTTGACCGTCGGAAAATTGGTAACGTACAGACAAATGTTTTATATTCAGTTGTACAGCGCATCTGTTCGCCTTAATAATACTATTGTCTGATGAGTCACTGTCAGGTCATCATTTAATTCCAGTCCCCGCACATTAATAGAACACATGGGGTATATTGCTATAGATCTACAAGCGTAATTGTTTTTCTCTGCTGGTGAGCTTGTAAGCATGTGGAGAAGCAGGAGAGGAATCGGTGGGTGGGTGGGTGGGTGAAGATGATGACGTCTTTTCTTTCGGCGGTCTGTCGTTTGTCAGTGAATAAAAGGAAAGCTAGGCCACATGAAGATAATTTTTAGAAAGTCCAGTTTTCTGCAGGTTCTCCGGCAATCTAGCATGCTAGACGATACCAAAGGTTTTCTGCAGGTTCTCCAGCAATCTAGCATGCTAGACGATACCAAAGGTTTTCTGCAGGTTCTCCAGCAATCTAGCATGCTAGACGATACCAAAGGTTTTCTGCAAGTTCTCCAGCAATCTAGCATGCTAGACGATACCAAAGGTTTTCGCGATGTCAAAGAAGCAGAGGTCCATGCATATTTATTTTCTGGTTGGTACATGTTGAGCAGCACGAACTATGTGATCGGTGGCATTTCTCTTTCTTTTGAAGAAATGGCGTGATCCTAATTGAAATTATTACTGTATACTGTATCATTGTCCACATTTGAATACACACACACACGCGCGCGCGCACACACACACACACAATATATATATATATATATATATATATTCAATTATAAACAAAGCTTGCTCTTATGTCTTAGACTGAAGAAACAGGGGGAAAGATAAGCATTCATATCTGCAGTGGTAAATAATTCTGCCTAACAGTATGTGCTTGAGTGGGTGAATGGGGAATAATAAATGCTTCTCAAAATGAGCCTTCAGCAAGCTTATAGTCTCCAAGGGGGAGACAATCTCCAATGGGGAGGAAACTCACTAACATATAACTCCTGGTCAGATACCAGTATTTCGAAACCTGACTGTTTCTTCTCAGTGACCGCGGAAAGTGGTAACTTGACTCCTCTGCCTTTCCGATTTTAAGAAGAATGCTATCCCAGAAAAAGGCTGGTGTGCAATACCGTAGTATGTTTGTTGAGTTTTCAAAAAAAAACAAACAACCAAAGGTGCCACCTAAGAAGCAAAAGAAAATCATGAAAGAACAAAACAAGCTACATTTTCTTGTGAAAAGTAGAAAATATAAAAAGATAACCTCTTAAGACACAAGTGTCACTATATATATATATATATATATATATAATATATATATATATATATAATAGTGAGAGAGAGAGAGAGAGAGAGAGAGAGAGAGAGAGAGTCAAGGGCGTGAAACCTCTCACAAAAAGCATTAAACGCTTAGAGGCAAAAGGGACGTTGTACGTAGTATACAAATAGGTAATAGACCCATTAACCAGTGTGCCTTACCCATCGCACACGGTCGAACTGTGTCGAGGAGGACGAAGTGGTCAGGTGACAGATGGCACCTAAGGTAGTAGCGAGTTTGAACCTCCCGACAGTGAAAGGGGGGAGGGACGTAACCACTAGGACCTCGGAGCGTCAAGTGGGCGCTACATTACTCGTCAGCTGAGGTTGCTTTGTGAACAGTCTTTGAAGAGCAGGAGTCTTGGACTCGTTCGGATGGTATTGCCGTGGGTCACTGGGTTGGTTCTATTGTCAGGCTGGTTGAATGCGCGTGGAGGTTGTTATCGTAGCCCTCTTTAAGATAATTACTGTGTTAAAGTGGCCTCCGAAGTCGGCGGGAATTTTCGATGTCCATCTGGTGCCAAGTGTTTGTTTGCTAATCAATTAGGTAGGGATGTGTGTAAATGCTGATGTGTGGAAGAACGTAGCGAATGGGAATTCAGGGTACTTGTGAACTAGGGATTTGAGAAGCAGCATGGACAAAGGCATGGCCCGAAGGGGAATCCTTTGTTTCCATCCCTATATAAACTGAGGGAGAACAACGTGAAGGGAAGAACACCACAAGAGAGAGAGAGAGGGCAGAGGAGAGAGAGAGAAGAGAGAAGGGCGGACAGGACAGAGAACGGGTCGAGAGAAACGTGGTCTGGGAGATAGAAGAGACAGCAAAGTCTTAGAGTTAAAGACAAGCTGGAAGAGAAGAAAACTAAGCTTGAAGCCCAGAGGTGGGTGAAGACAGACAAACTGAAATTGAACCCAGAGGTGGGTGAAAGAGACGAGGAAGAAGAGTTCTACGTCGAGATCCCAGAGACGACCACGAAGACCCAGTCCTGAAACCTGGAGCCAGTCAACCAAGGGCATCACCATCAAGCAGTGCTGAAGAAGACGTGAAGAGACTTTTTCAAGAACTGTGGTGTGGTGTGAAAGCGTGGTTGTGTGTGTGAAAACCTGGCCAGGTAAGAAGCCATTTTATTATAACCCGGGATTAGGAAGTATTGATCTTTTATGTGTTGATTTGTTCATTTTGTGTAATTGGATTTTTCATGTTTGATTATAGTAGCATAGAAATTGTATTTCTTGACTCAGTCGTGTTAGGAGAGAAACGAATGCGTGACATCCCATTCCCAGAGAGAGGTGAATGTTTGGTGGGCGCATGAGTGTGCATATGCGTGTATGAGTGCAAAAATAACCTTGGTGTGTTAAGCCTGACCAATAATACATCAACTTAGTGCACTTAAGCAATACCATCACGATTTCCCCCGTCCTGGACAGAGTGGCGAGCCTGCCAGGATTGCATGGCCAAAATTAGTTTCAGGAGGGAAACAAAGTGAGTACTAGAGTAGTACTGGGGCGAAGCGTCCACTAAAGGCAATTTTAATTAGCTCTTCTAATTTTTTCCTTTAGTTCTTTGAGTGTTGAGTATTGACTTGTGTGTAGGGTGGTTGTATTAATCAAAGGTCGTTCAGAGAAACGAAGAACGAGGTTCTAGTCTTAACTCTCACAGAAGCTGTGGTTTAAGATTAAGGCTCCTTTGTGTTAGGAACATTACCACTGGTGGGTGTACTCGTAACGTTTAGTAGATAAACTGTGTACTAACTTTTTCCGGGTCTATAAGAGTAACTGTTTTAGTGGTGCTAAAACATATTGAAAAAGAAATGGCTGAAGAAAGTTTTACCCCCATAGAAAAACTAGTAAGTTTGGGGAAAGAAATGGGATGTACTGGAGATGCACTGCGTAAGTTCATAGAGACTCAGCAGAAGACTGAGAGAGATGAAAGGGCTGAAAGGAGGAAGTTTGAAAAGGAACAGAGTGCAGCTGCCAAAGTGAGAGCAGATGCTGAGGCCGAGAGACTTAGGCTTGAAACTGCTGCGTTGAAGGCTAAAGCAGATGCAGCAGATGCAGAGAGTGCAGCTGCTAAAGCGAGAGCAGATGCAGAGAGTGCAGCTGCTAAAGCGAGAGCAGATGCAGAGAGTGCAGAGAGGGCTAGAGCAGAAGCGGAATCGGAGATTTTAGCCAAATTGAGTTGGAAAGAATAAAATCTGAAAATCGTAGTGAAACAGACACCAGTTCTGAGTCAGTCAGCCGCAGACTAAGTTGCGCACCTAGACTTAAACTCCCACTGTTCAGAGAAGAAACTGATTCGATCGATGCCTATATCAGTCGGTTTGAATCGGTTGCCGAGCACGAGGGCTGGCCGGAAGATGACTGGGCAATAAACCTGTCTGCCTTGTTGACAGGTCGTGCGTTACACACTGTTTCCACCTTACCCAAAGGTGATCAGAGGGATTTTGACAAGGTGAAACAAGCAGTACTAAAGGCATATGATTTGACTGAAGAAGGTTTTAGGCGATAAGTTTCGCGAGGCGAGAATTGAACATGGTGAGACATACACACAGTTCGGAGTTAGACTGGATCACTATTTCAACAAGTGGGTAGAACTTAGCGGGGTGGACCGTGATTTTGAAGGCCTCAAGACACTGGTGATGAAGGAACAGATACTTTATGGTTGTGGAACAGGCCTCACAATCCACATTAAGGAAAAAGGTGCAACCACAATAGCTGAAGTACTTGAGACAGCTGAGACTTACCGGGAACCGAGGCGTGATTTGCCTGAACAAGAGGAAGGCCCGGAAGCATATTCAGAGGATAGCAGGCCAGCACATATCTCACGCAACGGGCCAGTATTGCACGCCCCTAGGCCCATGGGGTCACTGTGAACAAACAAGTAGCATCAGCCACGTGGTAAAAGGCTGTAGACAAGCGAACCTGCTTCTTGTGCAATAAGACAGGGCACTTGGCTAGGGACTGCATATTCAAGTCACAGAAAGCAGCAGCAGTGAGGGTCAGGCCAAGTGAGAGGCAGGTAGAAAGAGATGGAAAAGATGAAAGTGTTATTTTGTCTGGATTGTGCTGTGTGTTCACAGATTCAGGCGATAACATGGATGTGCACAAAGGCAGAGTAGGGGACAATGTGGTTAATGTCATTAGAGACTCTGGGTGCACTGGCGTAATGGTGAAGGAATCCCTGGTTAAGGAGGGACAATTCACAGGTAAAACGCAGAGGTGTAGACAAATAGATGGAACAGTAGCAGAATTCAAAACGGCCCAGGTATTTATTGATACACCATTTTATAGTGGGACTGTACAGGCTTTGGCCGTCCCAAAGCCGCCGTATGATCTAGTAATCGGAAACATTCCAGGAGCACGTGGGTATGGAGACCCAGACCGTGATTTCTGTGTTGAATCAGCGAAAAGAAATGACGGTAGAGAAAGGCCCCAGGCGGTCACACACTTCAGAACGCAATGGAGCGTGTCCGGTGAGACCAACCCCACTCACTTGCGAGCAGAACAAAAGGGCGACTACTTGCTCAGAAAACTGTTTGGTTTCGCTCACACAAGGCAAAAGAAGCGTGTTAAGGAGGGTACCATCGGTTTTGAGATAAAGGATGGGGTATTGTACCGAACTTTCACTCACATGAGTTCGGGGAAAACGAAGAAGCAGGTTGTCGTTCCTAGGCAGCGCAGAAAGGCGGTGATGTCCGAAAATCATGTGACGTCAGCCTCGGGTCATCTCGGTAGAAAGGCCACACAAAAGGTTGTGACGCGAGAGTACTACTGGCCCGGTATCCTTGGCGATATCAGGCGTTTCTGTGCACAATGCAGCACATGCCGAGGGGTACGGCAAGGTGTGTGTACAGAAAGGGGGATCGGACGGGTCTCACCAAAAGGGGACGGTAGGCCAAATTAAAATGGTCATACGATTTTTGCGAGCGTGTGCGTGCGTCTCGTGCAGCGTCGTGTACGCGTGACGTGGCTGGTTGCGGCCACGTGTATGAAGAGAAAGGGAGAGAATTTCCGTAGAAACATAATGTTTATCTATATATGGCCGCACTACTTAGAGCTGGTTGAGATTTCAGTTTGTGTTGATATTTGCTTGGTTAGTGCGTATGGTATTGATTTTTCTCTAATTTTGTTGCAAGGTAAATCTTGCGTGCGTTCTCTGGTGTAAGTAGGCTTATTAGAGGCCTAGATTAAAGTTGGTTTAAATGAGAGAATTGTGAGAGTTTCAGCTCCTTGAATGTGTTTTAGCCAATGCAGGGCATTGTCTTGAAGTGGGGGGAATTTGTCAAGGGCGTGAAACCTCTCACAAAAGGCATTAAACGCTTAGAGGCAAAAGGGACGTTGTACGTAGTATACAAATAGGTAACAGACCCATTAACCAGTGTGCCTTACCCATCGCACACGGTCGAACTGTGTCGAGGAGGACGAAGTGGTCAGGTGACAGATGGCACCTAAGGTAGTAGCGAGTTTGAACCTCCCGACAGTGAAAGGGGGGAGGGACGTAACCACTAGGACCTCGGAGCGTCAAGTGGGCGCTACATTACTCAGTCAGCTGAGGTTGCTTTGTGAACAGTCTTTGAAGAGCAGGAGTCTTGGACTCGTTCGGATGGTATTGCCGTGGGTCACTGGGTTGGTTCTATTGTCAGGCTGGTTGAATGCGCGTGGAGGTTGTTATCATAGCCCTCTTTGAGATAATTACTGTGTTAAAGTGGCCTCCGAAGTCGGCGGGAATTTTCGATGTCCATCTGGTGCCAAGTGTTTGTTTGCTAATCAATTAGGTAGGGATGTGTGTAAATGCTGATGTGTGGAAGAACGTAGCGAATGGGGAATTCAGGGTACTTGTGAACTAGGGGTTTGAGAAGCAGCATGGACAAAGGCATGGCCCGAAGGGGAATCCTTTGTTTCCATCCCTATATAAACTGAGGGAGAACAACGTGAAGGGAAGAACACCACAAGAGAGAGAGAGGGCAGAGGAGAGAGAGAGAGAGAGAAGAGAGAAGGGCGGACAGGACAGAGAACGGGTCGAGAGAAACGTGGTCTGGGAGATAGAAGAGACAGCAAAGTCTTAGAGTTAAAGACAAGCTGGAAGAGAAGAAAACTAAGCTTGAAGCCCAGAGATGGGTGAAGACAGACAAACTGAAATTGAACCCAGAGGTGGGTGAAAGAGACGAGGAAGAAGAGTTCTACGTCGAGATCCCAGAGACGACCACGAAGACCCAGTCCTGAAACCTGGAGCCAGTCAACCAAGGGCATCACCATCAAGCAGTGCTGAAGAAGACGTGAAGAGACTTTTTCAAGAACTGTGGTGTGGTGTGAAAGCGTGGTTGTGTGTGTGAAAACCTGGCCAGGTAAGAAGCCATTTTATTATAACCCGGGATTAGGAAGTATTGATCTTTTACGTGTTGATTTGTTCATTTTGTGTAATTGGATTTTTCATGTTTGATTATAGTAGCATAGAAATTGTATTTCTTGACTCAGTCGTGTTAGGAGAGAAACGAATGCGTGACATCCCATTCCCAGAGAGAGGTGAATGTTTGGTGGGCGCATGAGTGTGCATATGCGTGTATGAGTGCAAAGATAACCTTGGTGTGTTAAGCCTGACCAATAATACATCAACATAGTGCACTTAAGCAATACCATCACGATTTCCCCCGTCCTGGACAGAGAGAGAGGGGAGATAATCACATGTAAACTAATAAAGCTATGAATTTCAACAGTGCCTGATTTCAGAAGATTAAGTTTGATTGTGATGGCTTCCCACCACGTTAAAAGCTTGAATGCTGTCTAGAATTCGAATTTTGACCTTTTCGGTGTATGTCTCCATGAAAACAGCGAAACGGTTTTTAGATAGGCCTTTCCCTCCATTGTGCTACACAATTCAATTCAATTCAATTCAATTCAAATTTAATCCTTTGACCCACACACACACACACACACACACACACACACACATTACACACACTTACACACACACTCACACACATACACACACACGCACGGACAGACAGACAGACAGACAGACAGACAGACAGACAACACACACACACACACACACACACACACACACACACACACACACACACACACCAGAAAACAAACAAATAAAAAACAACAACAACGAATGAACTGAAAGATTTTCGCACCCTCTCTCAGCCTTTAAGAGAATTAATTCCGGACTACACTCTGTAATCGCGACAAGTCGGTAGTTTTAGCAATAAAGATATGAAAGGGTGGGGGTAGGGGGGTTGGGGTTGGATAGATAGGCAAGGGAGTAAAGAACAGGGCATGGGGTGGGCTGGCACCTGTCTCTCGGACACAGTCACATCTATTCACAGTTCCATTTCCCAAGGGAAAAGTTTCGGTTGGATAGCCCAACAACATGGTATTATGATGCTATGTCATAAATGGAAACGTGACGTAGCATCATTTGTACACCATGAATTATGTCTGTCGTTCTAGAAACACAGAAAGATATAAGCATGACTGTTCGTGTTTGATTTGATGATAACAATAATCAGAACAGTTTCTACAGTCTACATAGCGCGCGCGCTAACAATGCAAGCTACTGGGAGCTTTACAAATTGTAAACATTTAATCTCTCTCTCTCTCTCTCTCTCTCTCTCTCTCACACACACACACACACACACACACACACACACACAACACACACACACACACACACACACACACACACACACTCCCTCTCTCTCTCTCCTCTCTCTCTCTCTCTCTCTCAAGATATTCGCACCCCCACCATTACCACACATAAACATGCGTTCATAATGCATACGCATACACGTACGTGCATTCTCCTACATATATTAATTTACACATACACGCCACACAACACAACACAGATGTACTTCGCATTCGTACATAAGTGTCAGGCAGCAATTTAGCATTTTATAGATAGTATTCTGCAACTTCTTTTTTTTTTAATGCGCAGATACGTTTTCAGTGCCGACGTGAAGAATTTAAATAGAAAGACACGTTCATACTACAATATCATACTCCCTCCCCCCTTCCCCCCCTCTCTCTCTCTCTCTCTCTCACTCTCTCTCTCTGCCTGCGTGTATGTGTGTGTTCCAAATTTTGTCTGTATTTTGCCATATTCATTTTATTGTCTGTTTTTATGCACGCTAATTGTTGTATGATAATAGTATATTTCCATCTGCTCCCCTAGCCCACCCCCACTCTCTTCTTCCCCTTCATTATTA
>CM065715.1:25019657-25034657 GCA_033310375.1 Conus canariensis
GCTGCCAACAATCTGCCCAGTTGACAAGGTTATCTAAATCCTGTTGAATCCTGTCCCTCTTGTTTTGTTCCTCTACTGTGTCAAACACTTTTGTATCATCAGCATACATCTGACATATGCAATTCACCTCCTCTGGCATGTCATTGATAAATACCACAAACAGCACTGGCCCCAAGACGCTACCTTGAGGGACTCCACTTAACACATGTTTCCAACTGGAGAAACTCCCAGCGACCCCAACCTTTGTCTTCTACCTGTCAAAAAGTCTGTAATCCAGGACAAAACCTGTGAAGTGACTCCGTAACTCTCAAGCTTGGAGATTAACCGTTGGTGGGACACAGAATCAAACGCCTTAGCGAAATCTAAGTAGACTACATCCACAGGTTTCCCCTCATCTAATGATTCGGTCCATGCATCCAGTACGCTCAGAAGGTTCGTAACACAAGACCTCTGGCTGATGAACCCATGCTGACATGGCATGAGAAAGTTGTTGACTTCCATGTGGGTTATCACTTTGTCCCTAATGATGGACTCCATAACTTTGCAGACTGTACTTGTCAAGCTCACTGGTCTGTAGTTACATGGCTGGCTCCGATCTCCTATTTTGAATAGGGGAGTGACATTCGCCTCCTTCCATTCTTCTGGTAACTTTCCTTCTTCTTCTGACTTTGTAAAAATAATAGAAAGTGGCTCTGCCAAC
Organism: Conus canariensis; assembly: GCA_033310375.1. Lineage (NCBI taxonomy): Eukaryota > Metazoa > Mollusca > Gastropoda > Neogastropoda > Conidae > Conus > Conus canariensis. The sequence goes on from CM065715.1 coordinate 25,020,358, forward strand.
TCCTCAGCAAGTTCCTTCAGAACACGTGGATGAACACCGTCAGGGCCAGGAGACTTCCCAGGGTTCAACTGCTTAAGTTTCTTCAGTACCTCCTCTTTGGAAAAGCTGATCCTTTCTAACTTTTCTGAACACTCTTTTTCCTTACATGATGGCATCTGATTTAGTCTCTCCTGTGTAAAAACGCTACAGAAAAACCTGTTCAAGCATTCAGCCTTATCCTTATTATTGGTTACTGTCCTACTTCTTTCATCTACCAGATCTGCAACCCCTTGATTTGTCTTCAATTTGCTGTTAGCATAAGCATAGAAAGCCTTAGGATTTTGCTTTGCATCTTTGGCAATATGTCTTTCAAAGTTCCGAACAGCTTTTCTACATGCTCCTTTGGCCTGATTCCTTGCTTTTGCATAAGCCTGGTAATCCTTGCCTTCTCTAGTCTCCATGTACCTCCTGAAGCATTCCCTTTTCTTCTTAAGCTTACGGAATGCCTTCTCATCCCACCACAGTGGTTTTCTTTTTTTCACATTTCCGCCATTTCTCCCCCCAATGTTGATCTTAGGAATACATTTGTCCATTTCCTCCACTAGTGCTTTTTTTGAAACAGTCCCATGCCTCACTAACACTAAGACCCTTCATTTTCTCAGACAGGTTTACCTTTCTCAAACCCTCCCCCAGTTTCTTGTAGTCTCCTTTAGCATAATTATACTTTGTCTGTTGCTCCTTAGAACTGTTCTCTGTGTAAGCTAAAAACTCAAAGTGGAGGATATGATGACTCATTCCAAATGGAGGATTGTGAATGACGTTTCTGACCATACCTTCTTCACTACTAAAAATCAAGTCAATCAACGAAGGAGCGTGGTTTGGGTGAGTATGAGTGGGCTGCTTGACATGTTGGGTCAGAAATGTCTCTCTCACAGATGCCTCTAAAAACACAGTAGCTTTATGGTTTGGACTAGGCGGGGAGGTCTCATTGCTCCAGTCAATTTCCTTGAAATTAAAATCTCCTGTAATTAACACATGAGATCTGCCAACAATCATGTTTTTCATAAAACTATACAAAGCTGTATTATCTTCTGCAGAATTGCTGTCAGATCTGTACACACATCCTACAAGGAGTTTGTCTCCCTTACACAAGTTGATCTCTACCCACACAGTGTCTTTAGATCCTGGCTGGTCAGAAACTTTTACTTCTGCGCAAACAGATACTTCTTCACATAAATCAGAACTCCTCTCTCAACATTTTTTTCACAGATATTGCAGAAACAGTCATAACCTTCTGTGTTCAATTCTACTGTCTGCACATCAAAACGAAAGTTCTTTGGCACCACTTCAGTTATACAAATAATATCTGGATTCTCATTTTCCACTACAAACAAAAGCTCTGTACGTTTATTTAAGAGGCTATCTACATTTGAATATGTACACTTCAACGTTCTACCATCCATCACTTTTTGTCCAACCCGACCTCCATAGTACGAGCATCCTGTTTCCTTGCCACATTGACTACCCTGTTTCCTCTGATCACCCAGTGTGCTGTTTCTCCCTTGGCGTTTGCCTCCTCTCGCTTCTGATTTCTTATAGATACCAGGTTTCTCATTCGGTCTCGCTGTAAAGGGGTCAAGTTCTGTTTCAAGTTGAGTGAGCGGAAGGTACTATCCTTATGCTCTTTCAATTTCCTTGATGCTTTGAGCACTTCAGTGACTTCTTCCTTTGAACCTAGTGTGACTAGCATGGGTCGAGGTTTTGCACTGTTTCCACTACTATCGACGCTTCTTCGCCCTAACCTTCTCACTTGCTTCACACTAACAGAAACGCCAAGACCTCTGTCACACATATCTTTCATGAACCGAGTGTCATGTTCCTTGCGTTCTGTTATGTCGCCAGATTTACTTTCCTCTACACCAAAAACAACAACGTTCACTTTTCTCCTGTCTTGGTCCTCCATCTCTTCAGTTCCTTGATGGGCAGCCTGGCTGGCAGTCTGTTTCAGCTGACACTCCATATCATCTTGAGTTGTTTTCACTTCGTCTACTTTCTCTTCCAATGCCCTGACATGATTCTCCAGTCTTGAAACGTCCTGCTTAGAAGCCTTCTGATCCAGTGTTTGTTCCACAGACACTAGTCTTGTCTCAAACAGGCTGAGAAACTCTTTACATTTGTCCTCGACTGCTTTGTCAGAGAATATAGCCTGCAAAGCTGGTGGTTACAGTTTTCGCAAAACCAGTGAACATCTGGCCTTGCCATAAAAGAGTATTCACTCTCGCTCACATTTACACACCCGATACAGTACCACGCCAAACAGCGCTCACAAGAAAGAAGCTTATCTGTATTATCACTGAACATTTTCTTGCAGGCTACACATTCTGAGACACTCTCAACGCTTTGCTCATCATACTTTTCCTCATTCTGAGTCTGATTCTCTCTCTGTTTCGCTGCTTCTTGCTGTTGAGCTTTCTTTCTCCCTTGTTGGGGAGGTCGGCTCCCACTTCCTTTCCTAGCTTTTTCTCCTGACATGCTATTGGTGTTATGTAGACTCAAATTTTACTCACACATTCTCTTCATATATGATTCCATACCTTTCTCTTCTTCTTCTTCTTCTTTTTTTTTTCTTCTTCTTTTTTCCCCCCTTTAATGCACAAGTCTCTTCTCTCTCCTTGACCTCTGACGACGTCATTCTGATTCGTGTATTCCCGATTGGCATATTCCCGGTTCGCCTATTTACTGATTCCCCTGTACCCAAACTGGTGATCCTGATTCGTGTATTCCCGATTGGCATATTCCCGGTTGGCCTATTTACAGATTCGCTTACACCCAAATTGGTATCCCGATTCGCCTCCTTCCAGTTCACCCGTTCCCGATTCACCTATACCCAGACGGAACGTGCCGATTTGTCCAGTTCCGAATCAACTAGTTCCTATTCCCCTATACACAAACTGGTGATCCTGATTCGCCTATTTCCAGACTGAATTCGTCCATGTACTCCCCAAGACCTTTTGTTAAAAAAAAAGTAATGATTTCAACTAAAAAATCACTCGACATCTTGCACGCACACACGCATACACCTTGCATGCACGTATGTCTATTTGGCAGGGTTGGATATGACTTGAATTTTTTTTAGTAAGTAAATAGCGATCATCAGATACGTTTTTTTAATTTTTGATATGAAGTAGATATTGATTAAAACTACTCGACAACGCACACACGACACTGATACACGGTCTCGTCAGTTGGTCTATAAAGCAGTGAATAACAGCAACTTGTTTTCCCTATCTCAAGATTTGCTGTAAATTATAGTTTGCATACTGTATAGACGAAACGGGAATGGCGGATAGGCAAAACGGAATGGCGGATAGGCGGAACGGGAATGGCGGATAGGCAAAACGGAATGGCGGATAGGCAAAACAGGAATGGCGGATAGGCGATACACGAATGGCATATACACTCATGGGACAAAAGTCTGTCCCCTCTCGGCACTTCCGGCGCTGACTACCTACAGGCACCTGTTGCTGAAAACTTATTATTCTTACCTTTGGGCTGGACTTAACTTGCTAGTACTTGGTAATCTGGCCCTTCTGACTCAAAACATGCTGACAGAGTCTCCGTAGAGAGTCTTAGAGGGAGTGGAGGTAGGCAATAATCATTTGATCCAGCAAGTGGTGAGTGCACAGCGCAGATCTGCGACAGTACTGATGCGGCGGGTGTTTTCTTTTTTTTTCTCACGTGAGTCTTGAGGACTTGCCACACGTTCTCTACTGGATTTAGATCTGGACTTCGAGGGGGGCAGAAAAACACGGGAACTCTATGCTGTCGCATCCAGGTCTCGGTGTGAGCCGAGCGGTGAACAGAGGCGTTGTCATCTTGCAGGTACCAACGTTTGTTTGGGTAGTGGTCGGCAACAAACGGCAGAAAGTTGTTTTCCAGCACATCAGTGTACTTCTGACTGTTCATATTGCCTTCCACGAACACCAGTGGTCCAACTCTGTCATACAAAATGCATGCCTACACCATCAATTACAATGTAGTCTTCGGGCCGAGATGGACGCTGCACAGAAAAAGCACTGACCACATCTCTTCGACTTTCCTCTATAGTTTTACACGTCCACTGGGTTTGATCACAATGGTCATTTCATCACTGAAAATAACATGTTTCCACTGATCGTTCACAGCCAAGTGAAGTTTACTCCTACAGTACTGCAGCCGCTTCTTTCTGCTCACTTCCTTGATGACTAGTTTCTTCACTGGGGGATGCTTTGAATAGCCAAGTCCATGCAGATTTCGCTTGATCGTCTTTTAGCTGATGCATGGAATTCGGCTGAAATTTCAGGAACTGTGGCGCATCTGTCCCGGTTTACGATCTTTGACAGTGCAGACACGCACCTGTTTGGGAACACTCTGGGCCTACCACCCCTAGGTTTGTTTTCTACTGTTTTTCTGTCACAATAGCGCTTGTAAACTTTCCCGACGGTTGACCTGTTCAAGTTCAACAATTTGCCACCTCAAACACCCGAAGCCCCTGGTCTATCGACGACACAATGATTTTTTCGCTCCTCTGTGAGCTGTTTGTTTGCCGATGCCATGCCAGATCTAACAGCAAACCGCAAGCACCAAACGACAGTTCAACGATTTTCTTTACTTGATGTCAGTGGTTTTCGGTACACAAACATGCCACCAACGCTGAAATAATGGCTAGACAATCTAGTGAAAACCATTAATCTAGTGTCCGCCATTAGAGGGGACAGACTTTTGTCCCTTTACCTGTAGGCGTCACGGGAATGGCGGATAGGCCAAACGGGAATGGCGGATAGGTGAAATGGGAATGGCGGATAGGTGAAATGGGAATGGCGGATAGGCCAAACGGGAATGGCGGATAGGTGAAAGGGGAATGGTGGATAGGCCAAACGGGAATGGCAGATAGGCGATACGTGAATGGCGGATAGGTGAAATGGGAATGGCGGATAGGCGATACGTGAATGGCGGATAGGTGAAATGGGAATGGTGGATAGGCGATACGCGAATGGCAGATAGGTAAAACAGGAACGGTGGATAGGTAAAACAGGAATGGCAGATAAGTAAAACAGGAACAGTGGATAGGTAAAACAGGAACGGCGGATGGGCAAAACAGGAACGGTAGATAGGCAAAACAGGAACTGTGGATAGGTAAAAGGGGAACGGTGGATAGGTAAAACAGGAACGGCGGATAGGTAAAACAGGAACGGTGGATAGGTAAAATGGGAACGATGGATAGGTAAAACAGGAATGGTGGATAGGTAAAACAGGAACGGCGGATAGGTAAAACGGGAATGGTGGATAGGCAAAACGGGAATGGTGGATAGGCAAAACAGGAACGGCGGATAGGTAAAACGGGAATGGCGGATAGGTGAAAAGGGAATGGGGGATAGGTAAAACGGGAATGGCGGATTGGCAAAACAGGAACGGCGGATAGGTAAAACGGGAATGGCGGGTAGGTAAACGGGAATGGCGGATAGGCAAAACGAGAATGGCGAATAGGCAAATAGGGAATGGCAGATAGGTAAAACGGGAATGGCAGATAGGTAAAACGGGAATGGCGGATAGGTAAAATAGGAATGGCGGATAGGCAAAACGAGAATGGGGGATAGGTAAAACGGGAATGGCGGATAGGAAAAACGAGAATGGGGGATAGGTAAAACGGGAATGGCGGATAGGCAAAACGAGAATGGGAGATAGGTAAAACGGGAATGGCGGATAGGCAAAACGAGAATGGGGGATAGGTAAAACGGGAATGGCGGATGGGCAAAACGGGAATGGCGGATAAGCGACACAGGAATGGCGGATAGGCAAAACAGGAAGGGCGGATAGGCAAAACGGGAATGGCGAATAGGCAAAACGGGATTGGCCGATATGGCGGATCGGCGACACGGGAATGGCGGATAGGCGACACGGGAATGGCGGATAGGCGACACGGGAATGGCGGATAGGCAAAACGGGACAGGGAGTCGGGACTCTTGAGAGGCCGTCCGTCAAGAGTGGCGGCACCCTCAAAGAGTAGGCGAACGGGGACTCGGCGAATCGGACCGGCTCCCTTTCAAAAAAAAAAAAAAAAAAAAAAGAAAGAAAACAAAAAGGTTACCATCGAGGACAAGGCCATGATCCGATTAAAAAAAACGGACAAACGGTGCCAGTGTGGTGATTGGCCGAGATAAACAGACCTACTGCAGAACTAGCTGGAACCACACTCTGCCAGTTCTCTATCTGCCCAGCTGCCTGAATGGCTACGCACCCATCTCAGGTGCCATGACAGACTTAGAAGAGGAGGTGGAGAGGAGGGGGAGGGGGATAAACATCCTAGGAGAAGGGTATCGGTTGGAGGGGGGAGGGGGAGGGGGGGGTAAGGTTCAGGGTGGGTTGGTGGGATTCGAATTCGCTGACAGTGAACTTGGTGTGTACTGCTGATTCTATCACAGACCCCACGCGTAGAAAGTCGGTTGCTGGTTTACTTACGTAGGTTCTGCGCAGTTGTTGTCGTTGTTGTTTTTCTTTTTTTTTTTTTTCCTTTTTTTTTTTTTCTTTTTCCACTTGCTCCGAATGTTGGGCTGTACTAGAACTGTGCAGCAAAGGGCATTATCGGAATTCCAGTTTTAGATGACGTGACATCCACTTACAGTATTCATTACATTACAGACACACACACATACATAAACATGCACATACACGCGGGAGCGCGCGCGCGAGCGTGTGTGTGTGTGTGTGTGTGTGTGTGTGTGTGTGTGTGTGTGTGTGAGTGTGTGTGTGTGTGTGTGTGTGTGTGTGTGTGTGTGTGTGTGTGTAATGGTAATGGTAATGTTGCTTTTCGCCCAGCCGACCGCAAAGGGCCATATATCAGGGCTGACACCGCGTTGAAGTTAACTCACAAGTCATTTAATAATAATAATAATAAAAAAACTCATTCACACAATTCTTTAAAACACACCTTCCAAAAACACACTGGAAATTTTGATAAAAATCTTTCCGCCGTAAAATCTTAGATCAGATGAAAAATGTTAATCTCCCTCAGAAATTCAAAGATGACATCAGGTGGGACATCTCTGAACAAGGTTTTCATGGAGTCTGCTGTAAAGTGTTTACGTCTCGCATCATGGAAGTCCCAACACTCTAAAAGAATATGTTTCACTGTGACTGGTGCATGACATGGAATGCACCACGGAGCTTCTTCACCTTTTAAAAGATAAGAATGGGTGTAAAACGAGTGGTCTGTACGCAGACGGCACAAAACTGTTTCTTCTTTACGGCCGCCTCAGGAACATGGTAAAAACTCAGGTTTGGACGGATTTTGAATAGTTTGTTATCCGTGTGTGTGTGTGTGGTGTGGCGCGCGCGCTGCGTGCGTGCGTGCGTGCGTGCATGTGCATGCGTGCGTGCGTGCGTGCGTGCGTGCGTGCGTGCGTGCGTGCGTGTGTGTGTGTGTGTGATATACACCGCATTTACATACACTCAGTTACAAACGCAGCATGTTCACGCCATACGCACGCATCTGCTCCGTTCATTCCAAGGAGAGACCGAGGACACAAAAATCCACTTTTGTGTGCTCCCTTCACCTAAACCGAACATAGAGTTTCACAATGACAATCAACATTAAACGAAATAGCACGTAAGTTTTTCAGACTCATTTTCGTCTAAATTTTCCACAAAAATTTATACCTTGTTTTTGCATTATTTTCCTTTCTTTGATGGACATCACATACAGTATTGCATTTATCATTTTTTTTATGTTATCACAATATATGTTGTTGTTTTTTGTGGGGTAGGATGTGGTGTGTGTCATATTTCACCAAATTTGAAAAGACATTAAACAGAAAGACACACACGCGCATGTGCGCACGCTCACACACACATACACGCACGCACGCACACACGTACTCACACACACACACACACACACAGGAATATCTTTCTTGAATAAAAGTTCCACCAGCGGGAATCTAGCTCTCAGGAGGCAGGTTCAGTCCACTGGTTGGACGCTGAAGATTGCCATAGAGAATCAACACAAAAACAAGACCCCAGCAGACTTCTGTCTGCACTACATCATTGACCACTCACTGGTTGGACGCTGAGGATTGCCATAGAGAATCAACACAAAAACAAAACCCCCAGCAGACTTCTGTCTGCACTACAACAATGACCACTCTCTGGTTGGACGCTGAAGATTGCCATAGAGAATCAACGCAAAAACAAACCCCAAGCAGACTTCTGTCTGCATTACACCAATGACCACTCACTGGTCGCTCGGAAAACAGAAAGTTTCCCTTTCAACCCCAAGGTTGAAAAAAAAACATTTGTCAAAGAGACCTTACCTCTGTTTGCATCTCCTGGTCTACCATACAGATCGTGAACCCACCCGACCTACCAAACAGTGAGCTTCTCTCACTCATCACGTGTCTCAGCGTCCAATCAACAACAAGGAAAGGTTCGGGGGGTGTAAGCACTGTTCACATATGGTCTAACATTGTGGCCTTACTTCGAAAATTCTCCCTTTTCAAAATCTCCAGCTGTACTCCTCAACATGAAAATTCATTTACGTTTTATATTCAATAGATTCAAACGTAACATCTCTTGTCATGGTACAGAGAGAGAGAGAGCGAGAGAGAGAGAGAGAGAGAGAGAGAGAGAGAGAGTGTGTGTGTGTGTGTGTGTGTGTGTGTGCGTACGTGCGTGCGTGCGTGTGCGTGTGTGTGTGTGTGTGTGTGTGTGTGTGTGTGTGAGCGCGTTTGTGTATGTGCACATATATGAACAAATTATGAAGCCTGGGCTTTCTTTTTTTCTTTCTTTCTGCGTACGCAGGCTGATACTCCTGCGGACACTGCCTGTGTAGACAGGCAGTGGAGTTTTGTGTGTATGACCGTTTTTTTTATCCCGCCATTAAGGCAGCCATACTCCATCTTCGGGGAAGGTGCATGCTATGTGTAACGTGTCATCCATACCAACGGCCAAATTGGCCTTCTCTTGCGAAAGTTGGTGATGGGATTTTACGTGTGTGCAAGGTGTTGTGCGTGCGTTCACACACGGAACCTCGGTTTATAGTCTCATTCGAAGGACTGTATGGGAAATGGAGTCAGAACCAATGTTAACTCCGAGAGAAAAATCCCCCTGTACCGAAATTCGAACCCACAACCCAGGATCACGAGTCCGACGCTCTACCAACTGAGCTATTCCGGCCCCCAAACCTGGGCTCAGGTGCCTTTAATTTCCAGACAAAGAGTGAGGCGAAACACCAAGTTCCGTCTCAATTAAAATACATAAGTTTAAAAGACCAACATTTACGTTTAAATGGAAGGGGGTATGACAAGAAATCCTTCTCCAGTTAATGCTCTCTTAGTTTTACTGTTCCCCCAACGTGCAGATCAGATGGACCAGCAAGCCACCGCTGTTTCACTCTGTGAACAGCTTATCCTCTCTCTCTGTCTCTGTCTGTCTCTCTGTCTCTGTCTCTGTCTCTCGTCTCTCTCTCTCTCTCTCTCTCTCTCTCCATATAGAGATAGATAGATATATAAATAGGCAGATAGATTGATAGATAAATAGATGGAAAGACAGATAGATGGATGGATAGATGGATAGATAAATAGACTGACAGACAGACAGACAGATAGATGGATAGATAGATAGATAGATAAATAGATAGATATAGATAGATAGAAATGTGAAACCATACATCCACGGACGTATGCTCGCAGATGCATAAAGACACGCAATATTTCAGGCTTGCAGATGTATATATCAAAACACAGATACATGACACGCGCTCTTGCGTGCTCACATAGATAAACAGATAGATGTGCAGGTTTGCCTCCTGAAAGATGTGCAGGTTTGCCTCCTGAAAGATGTGCAGGTTTGCCTTCTGACAGGACCAAGCTCTGGAGGCATGAAGAGAGCCCATGTGAACTCCCTAACCCAGGTTGGAAGCGTCAGTGTGAAGGGATAGTTGGTGAGTGGGGAGAAAAATAGGGGCACAGTCGTCAGGACTGAGGGGCAGGTCCACTCCTTTGCCACCCATTCCAACCAGGGACAGAGAGCAATCACAGTGCCCCAGTGCCGGGACTGCGGAGACCATTGAAGACTGACAGTCCAGTAGAAAGGGCGCCTGAGAACGCCACTTAGGGGAACGATGGATGCGAGAGATTCCGTCATCCCTTGGAGGAGAAGATCGAGCGTGTGCTGGCCTTGAGGGAATGGCGAAGGTCTGTGAACGGGTCCATGAAACGGAATGCCCGCTGGGTTGTGGGAGAGACCATCATGGACAGCGTGTTGAATCTCATCCCCAAGAGTGACTAATCTGGCTTAGAGATGGCTCTTGTCCTGGCTGATGAGGAAATCCAACTGGGAATGCAATACAAAAGGCTACGGCTATGGCAGGCACATCATGCAAAACTATGAAGTATCTATTTCTCTATATTTAGAAGTCTTATACAAAAACAACGATAAATTTCGTACAACATCAGGTTTAGTAAATGCCATGAGTAGACTTAAGTTTAAATAAACAAGGTTCTCGATAACATTTAGGCTCCAAAATTTTTTCTCTAATTTCTTTCAACCTTTGACAACAAACAACGAAGTGTATCTCATCTTCTTTAGATATCTGGCACAATGGACACATCAGATCGCAATCATCACAAGATTTATATCTAAAACGATGTACATTCAAGTCAGATATACCCAGTCTAAACCTAGTCATTATACACTTCAGTTTTCGGTCCATTTTTGTTTTCAAATATTGCTTCAAGTCATGGGTTTTACCAAACGTTCTCTACAAATGAAATCTTTCACTAGTGTAAATGTGGTTATTCCAGTTTTGCCATCTACAGTCAATCAAACGCTGACGAAGCATTGCTATAAAGTTATTTTCATTTCCCACACCTTGATTTAACCAAACGTCACCAAAACCATTGCTATATAAACAAACACGCACATTTGAAACCCAGTTCTTCTTTCCCCTAGCATCTAAATCATACAGCATTTTATACGCTCTAGGGAACCTATGCTCATCCATATGTAATAGCTTAAATCAAATCAATATCGAAGGCAGTTAACCGCAGCATTAACATACGTGGGAAATCTGTTTGTTTCACCATATACTAAATCATTGGGAGTACTCAGATCTACACCTAAATATGTTTTTAAGAGCAAATAGATGAATTGACTCACAATGAACAGCGGCTTGGTCTAACCCCCATATTTCTGATCCGTATAGCAGTACTGGCTGGACACGCGTATCAAAAGTTTTATAAACCGTTCAAAGGAATTGATTATAGCTTCTGAACTATACACAACAATGCATTTTTCGCTCGACAGGCAAGATCTTTACAAGCAGCAGTGAAACTCAGACGAGTGGAGATAAATATTCCCAAATACTTGTAAACATTAACTACAGGCATTACCACGCCATCATATAGCCATCGTTCTCTTACACTTAAATAATGTCCCTCCCGAAATATAATTATGTTACTTTTGTTCATGTTAACCTTCAATTGAAGTGAAGAAGCAGCATGATGCAAGTGATACCACTCTGTAAGATTTTGAATGAGAGAGCGACCATGGACGGAAAGGGCGTAGCTGGGGGAAGGAGACGGCAATCCCCTGAGGCAGGTAGAGTTCTCCGGGAAGCCAGCTGCTCCTTGGAACAAAATATAGTGCAATGACCGCTCGTCAGTGGAGGAAGACATTCTGAGGGATGGCATAAGGATCTGTAGCCGATGGTCAGTGACAGGAACCGACTCCCTAATCACCTCCACTAGCCCCACCCAGGGCTGGCCAGTGGTGGTGGGTTGACCTGCATGAATCCTCCCTGTCTGTGAATCAGGAAAACACCTGGCTTTCGGAAGGAGCGTGGGAGAGACGATGGCAGGAGGGGGGTGGAGGGGGTGAGGGGTTTGAGGGGTGAGGTGAAGAGGATGGCAATCACGCATTTACATAACAAACACGCTGTTCCACATTTCTCCACGGTGACTGGTGATTGGAGGAACACTATCATTCTCTGTGGTGCCACAGATGCTGCCAGGGGTGGCCGGAATAGCTCAGTTGGTACAGCCCCGGACTCAGGATCCTCGTCAGCCTAGGGACGCGGGTTCGAATCTCAGTACATGGGGTTTTTTTTTTTCATCGGAGTTAACTTTGGTTCTGACTCCACTTCTCAAGAAGTCCTTCGAATTGAACTATAAGCTGAGGTTCCGTGTGTGAACTCACGTACATTTTGTACAGGCGAAAAATCCTATCACCAGCTCTGGGAAAAGACAGCCAGTCCAGCTGTTGGTAGGGATGACACTTACACATAGCATGCACCGAAAGAATGAAAACTCTGAATGACCGACAGGCTGAATGACGCGGGAAACGGCTGAACATAGCGCCAGAAAGCAGTTCTTCCTTCGGCTCTGCCCAGCTAGGCAGCCCCTTGTGTACACGACAGCGTGGATTATAAAAGCGCTTAGAGCTTGGTCTCTAACTTAGGCACTATGTAATATTCTTAAAATGATGATGATGATGATGATAATAATAATAATAGTAATGATGATGATGATGATGATAACCCTGTGGAGAATCTCGTGTACTCCTATCACCATCACACATCAATTTGGCGTGTTCTTGGTGTTCTTCTGTGTTGTCTGAGAAAAGAGAGTTGGATACACCTACTGGATCCTGCCCTTTGTCCTTGTGTAATTGGGGGTTTCTGACAAGAAAGATATGTTTCTTGCTGAACTTTCTTCTGATCTTGTCCAGTGACTCGCCGCGAATCGCCTCGATGACCATGTGCCTATTCACGATCCAATCGCTCGGCTTGATCGGGAGGGGAGAGGGAGGGGAGCGAAATGGCCAGAGGGGACTGATAAAGTGACTGGCCCACGCTATTTCTATTCTCTGCAACGTCCTTGAGTGAATGAGACATACAAAAAAGTGGGGGAGGGAGGGGGGGGGGGGGGGGACTGGGAAAGGGAACACACGGGAGTCGGGAGTAAGAAAGAAAAGGTGATCCGAATAGATTGAACACACACACACACACACACACACACACACACACACACACACACACACACATGTCCGCGCACGCACGCGCGCACACACGCAAGTACACACACACACACACACACACACACACACACACACACACACGCGCGCGCGCGCGCGCGCGCGCGGCGCACCCCCCCCCCCCCCCCCACCACACACACAGAGGTTGTGATTATTGAATAAGGCCATGATCCCTTTTGAAGAGGTGCATGAACAAAAATCACAGACACAGCATATTTTCACAATGAAAACATGGGAACAGGCACAATGAACAGAGAAATGTGAACATCACAGTTATTAGCAAAGTGCAGATCGAATTCCGAATGCTTTGTACAAATACATTTCAAACTGGCAGTATTTTCACATTAGATGACATAAGCAGTGTAAGTCTAAACAACGAAGGCTGCCACCAATACTTCCTAGGATTCAAATGATTTCTAAGATCATTCAAAGCAGGACAACGAAATAAAAAATGGACTTCATCTTCCCGCGCACTTTACATGATGGACAAATAAGATCACGTTCAATATGCTGTTTGTAGCAAAATCGATGAACACCTAAATCCGAGACTCCAAATCGAAATCTTGTCATGATGTATTTTAAGTGTCTGTCTTTTTCATTTGTACATATCTTGGAACACAGTGGAGCGAATTAAACTGCCTTTACAAGCCAAACCTTGTACTTCCCTGTGTATAAGTGTTCCACACTTGTCACCTGCAGTGTATCAATCTCGTGCGAAGCATGCGTAAACAAGTTGTATCACCTACACCCTAACTGAACTATACATAACCCAGTTCATGCAGTTTCACTTTCACCTTTGTTACCCAGTTTACTTTACCCCTTTCATCTAAATCATGCAACGTATCATTTTGAAATCATTCGGCGTTAATAATGACACACCAAGCAATTTCTTCAGGGCAAACAGATGGACCGTTTCACGGTTTAAAGCCGCAATATCAATGCCCCCACACTTCAGCACCATATTGTACAATGGGCTGCACGCGAGAATCAATTTACAAAAAACTTGAAGAGACTGATTACCCAGTCTAGATCAATGTTGCATTATTCATACCACAGAACGCTTCGCCCTGCTTGCAAGATCTTTACATGCAAGATTAAAGCTTGGTCGTGTTGAGAAATAAATGCCTAGATATTCATACGCAGTGACAACGTACATACTTAGTCCATTATTAATCAAGTACTCCCTAACTCCTAGATAACCACTTTTTTCCAAAGACTGTTGCGTTTTGCCATAATCACTTTTAATTAAAGTG
>CM065715.1:25039657-25072157 GCA_033310375.1 Conus canariensis
CAATAAATCTGACCTTTTGACCATAGTCTCAACGCCCTACTTTTATGCTTGCCTCTATATTAGCTAATGAAAATGTGTGTGTGTGTGTGTGTGTGTGTGTGTGTGTGTGTGTGTGTGTGTGTGTGTGTGTGGGTGGGTGGGTGGGTGGTGTGTGGGTGTGGATGTGGGTGTGCGCGTGTGTGCGTGTATGTGTGGGCGTGTGCATGCATGTGAGCGCGCGCGCGCGTACGTGTCTAATTGTGTTTGTGTAATTTTGTAATGGAATTTTTTTTTTTAATAATTATTATTCTTATTACTATTGTTATTGTTAATATTATAATGTTGCTATATTCTTCATTGTTTCTGTCATTATTAATATGTGCAGTCTGTTTAGTTGAATGTTGTAGAATAGCAAGGACAGATTGGAAGAATAGGCACTGCCTAAAATCTCTATCCTTGAGTAATAAAGTTTTTGAGTCTTGAGTCTTGAGTCTCTCTCTCGCTCACACACACACACACACACACACACACACACACACACACATATATATATATATATATATATATATATATATATATATTACATGGAATTTAAGACACTCGTCATAAAGCATTCGTCATGCATAAAAAACAAAACAAAAAACAAAGCAGAACGAAACACATGGGCATTCGGCCAATCAATAATAACACATGTTTAAGCTGAAGTATTGCGAGACATGTTATAGCTTTGTAAGTGAACAATGCTACATCTGATAATACACTTTGTACATTTCTACAAGCCAGAAGTAAATCAAACCTTAAATGACATGGAACATTATAATACTTAGGCTGAATGTACCTGATTCTCAAATCATGCAGAACAGGGCGGCAAAGTACAATATGAATGGCATCTTCCTCAGCAACATGACGCAAACGACACATTGTTTTATCTACTTTTTCACTGGATTTAGATCGGTGGCTTGCAATGTCTAACTCACCAGACTTAAGTTATATAAATACACTTTTTTCTTATGCATTTATTCATAACAACTTCAATATGGTTATTGTTCCACAAGATCTGTTGCCTAAAATGCACTATATTCAGCAAACAGGTCACTGCAGTGTATATATGTATGCTAGTTTTGCCACATGTATTCGATCATTCTTTGTTTGAACCGTTTAATAATAACTGTAATGTTCTCGACACCTTGCTTATTCAATACAAGGAGAACCTATACCCCCTTACCTTTTTGTGTCATGTGCAGAAATATTATCCATCATGACAGAAAACCCAAATATTCAGGGAATTAAAACGGATGGTAACGAAAAGAAACTGTTTCAATATGCAGATCCCCCGTGGAGATACCGGGGGGTCTTTTGCACAAATAGTTCCCCCTCCTTCTGGACATTCTGTGCTAGTAACGTCCCCTTTTCCTTTCGCTCTCAGTAACTCTGTCTCCTTCTTTTGCTGTACTGTCGTCTACTGTCCTTTCTGTCTACCATATCTTTTTCCTATCTTTTTCCACAACCTCTTCCAACAAATTTCTGCACTCAACAAAGTCGGAGTGAACTGACTATACTCTCGAGTATAGTGTGAGTATCCCAACAGGGTAAAACGAGTTCACACGCTACCAGATACTGGAACGCTGAAGAAGAAGAATATGCAGATGACACAGAGTTTGTTTAAAAAATTTTTTTTTTAAGGAGATCGTAAATCCTTTCACACTTGTGTAGAAGTTATTTTAAGATTTGTACTACGTACATGCGATACTGCAGCACAGACAATCACAGCTAGGAAGGTGCCTACACATGATTTTGGGTGACAATCTCCATTTTGAATTTCCTTCACCGTTTTTTGGGGCTTTTTTGGCTAAACAGACAACACTCGTCGGCCAATCAATGTGGAACGAATCATCACCGTCATTACGGCCTGTCACCCCTCTCATCGCAGAGGTCATCAGCGCCAGTCTCAGTGCCAGAGCCCTCTGTCTGTGCAGGCTCTTCCTCTCTGCCTGTTTCTAAGTGTGTCTGTTTTCTTTGTTCGGTACAGCTGAGGTCACATTCCAGACACAGGGTGACCTGGTTGAAAATGACAGACATTCTGTGGTACGGTTAGGGGTCACAATTATGACACGGAATACGCACACACACACACACACACACACACACACACACACACACACACACACACACACACACACACACACACACACACACACACACACACACACACACACATACACACACACACACACACACACATACACACACACGTGCACGCACACATGCACGCACACACGCACACACGCACCCCCCCCCCCCACACACATACACACACGCGTGCGCGCGCGCGCGCACGCGCGCGCGCACACACACACACACACACACACACACACACACACACGCACGGACGTACGCACGCACACACACACACACATATGTACCTCTCTCTCTCTCTCTCTCTCTCTCTCTCTCTCTCTCTCTCTGCACAAAATTTTGACTTGACTCAACATGACTTGACACATGTGACTGGGACCGCTCCACATATTGATATTGACACAATGGTTACGTGAGTGGGACCGCTCCACATATTGATATTGACACAATGGTTATGTGACTGGGACCGCTCCACATATTGATATTGACACGATGGTTATATGACTGGGACCGCTCCACATATTGATATTGACACAATGGTTATGTGAGTGGGACCGCTCCACATATTGATATTGACATGATGGTTATGTGACTGGGACCACTCCACGTATATCATGATATTTTCGGCCATCTACTGCTGGTCTTCATCAGCCCCGACTGACTGGTAGTTGTGGTGGGTGTTGGTGTTCCCTGAGTTGTCCTCACTGGTTGAGTGATGGGTGTTCAGCACAGACTTGTAAATGGGGGGCAGGTCATAGCCACAGTCTCTGTTCAAACTTGGTTTTCTCTGTCTGATTTCTATAGCTTCTTTTACTTTCCTTTTTGTGAACTGTGATTCAGCTGCAATTATGGTGGCTTGAAACTTGTTGGTATGGTGGGATGTTGTTGTCAAATGTTCATAACATGGAGAAGAAGTTTTGGTAGTGTGTTCATTTAGCCTTGTTTTCAACGGCCGACCAGTTTCTCCAATATAGTCCTCACTGCACTCCTCACATTGAATGTGATACACCACACCACTTTTCTTTTTCAGCTCTGTTCTGTCCTTGACTTTTGTAACCTGTGATCGTATTGAATTCACTGGTTTGTGTAATACTTGCACGCCGTGTTGGCTGAAAGTCCTCTGACATCCCTTTCACGTAGGGCATGCTGATAGTGATGGACTTCTTTTCCTTGGGATGCCTTTGTTTCGGTTTGGGGGTGTTGAAAATCCAGGAAGGATAACCGTTGGCTTTCTTAACGTGGTGTTCTTCCTTCAGTTTATTCTGTTCTGAGGTGCAGTGGGTTTTTGCTCTGTATAGTAGAGTTCGGACAACTGAACGTTTATGCTGTAATGGATGGTTCGAGTAAAATGTAGATATTGGTCAGTATGGGTTGGTTTGCGGTATACCGATGTTTGCATGGTTCCCTCGTTGGTTCTATGAACTTTGACATCTAGGAATGGGATCTGATGGTCTTGTTCAGACTCACAGGTGAACTGGATGTTGGGATTGATGGAGTTGAGGTGTTCAGTGAAGTTGTCCTCTGATTCTGCTATGCTGCTGAAAGTATCATCAACGTATCTGTACCAAAGGGAAGGTGGGCTCTGGGAAGACTCAAGAGCTTCTTTTTTCAAACTGTTCCATGAACAAGTTGGCCACAATAGGTGAAACTGGTGAGCCCATGGCTGCTCCTTGGGTCTGTTGGTAGAACTCACCTTTGTAGGAGAAATAGGTGCTGGTGAGGCATAACTCCAGGAGTGTCATGATCTGGGTCACACTGAACTCTGTGCGGAGGCTGAGTGTGAGGTCATTTTCAAGTCTTTCCCTGACAACCTTGAGAGCATCCTGGATGGGAATGCTGGTAAACAGTGAACAGACATCATATGATACCAGAATTTCTCTGTTCGGAATCTGCTGTTCTTTTACTTTGAGAACAAAATCTGTGTTATTGATGATGTGACGTTCACTTTTGCCTGCAAGGGGTGTCAGGATTCCTGCAACAAGTTTGGCTGTCTCATACATCACACTCCCACAAGATGAAATGATGGGGCGGAGTGCCTTCCTTGTGGATCTTGGGTACACCATATATTTTTGGTGCACATTCTGTTGTGGGATAGAGGTGTGTGTAAAGCTGAGGATCAATGGTGTTGTTCTTCTTCCACTGGTGTAGGGTGTTAACTAGTTTGTTCTTGACTGTTGTGGTGGGATCTTTGTTGATTTTTCGATAGGTGGTCGTATCACTAAGGAGAACCTGCATTTTGCTGTCATAGTCTTCTTTTTGCATGACTACGGTGGCGCGCCCTTTGTCTGCTGGTAGGATGACCACAGTTTTGTCTCGGGATAAAGTTCTCAATGCTTCTTTTTCTCCCTTGGTGACATTGGGTCGGGGGGGGGGGGGGGGGGGGGGTTGCTGGTCTTCAAGATCTTTACGACGTCTCCCCGCAGACTGTCTGCTACTGCCGGTTCTTTTATTGCCTTGCATGCCTGTTCTGTTGATGCTATGACTTCTTTAACAGGTATAGTTCTTGGGGTGACGCAAAAATTGAGACCTTTCTTCAGAACACTTTCTTCTTCTTGACTGAGTTTACGAAGTGACAGATTCACAATCCACTTGTCTGTATCAGTATTTTTCTTTTCCTTTTGTTTGACGTGGTCACTGTGTAGAACAGCTTTATCAAATTTTTGTCTTTGTCGTTGTTGGGAACACCAACACCCACCACAACTACCAGTCAGTCGGGGCTGATGAAGACCAGCAGTAGCTGGCCGAAAATTTCCCAAGGTAAAATCTGTATTAGACTCCTGAGTCAGAACACACAGAAATATGAACAACCCGGAGTCGAAAAGTGTCTTTGCTTAAACTGATTTTGTTTTTTTTAATGTTTATTTATGTGACCAATGTATAGTTAGTCAGCAGCACGATTGTAATTTCTCAGAATTGAGATAATAAAGTATTCTTGTATCTTGTAAGATAGGTGTGGGTGTTCGTTAAAGATGAACGTTATCTACCGTTAATTAACCCCTCCTGCTTCAAGGGCCCTGATGGAGCGTGCCTAGAAGACTTCACCGAATTATCTCACATGGTTTTGTTTCAGACAATGGCTTTGTTTCAGACAATGGCTTTGCTTCAGACAATGGCTTTGCTTCAGACAATGACTTTGCTTCAGACAATGGCTTTGTTTCAGACAATGGCTTTGTTTCAGACAATGGCTTTGTTTCAGACAATGGGTTCGGAGAAGCTTTGTTCTGAAAACGTGGCATTTCCTTCATGTGTTCAGGCCGACTATTCAATTATATAAAGGTACATACTTCTTGTCAATATTAAAGTAGACGTTAAAAGTCACACACACACACACACACACACACACACACACACACACACACACACACACACACACACACACATGTGCACATGTGTGTGTGTGTGTGTGTGTGTGTGTGTGTGTGTGTGTGTGTGTGTGTGAGAGAGAGAGAGAGAGAGAGAGAGAGAGAGAGAGAGAGAGAGAGAGAGAGAAAGGGGGTGGGAGACAGACAGACAGACAGACTCAAGACTCAAAACTCAAGATAGTTTATTCATGTTTAGGCCATTGCCTCTCATGAAGAGGGTTGCAAGTTAATTACAGTCATCTGAGCACCCGACCAACTGCACGCAACAACTAACACTTATTCCGAACACTACTTTAATAACAGAATACATGATCGCAACTTCAACTTTGATGTTTGAACAAATACACAGACAATTTTTTTTTAACAGTTTGCTCATGAGTACATGTCAGAGCTAGTGCCAGTCTAAACTGACGTCGGAATTGATAAAACTGGAATGCTGTATACTGAGCTCTTAATTTGCTCAAGACAGGGCAACACAACACAACATATATTTGATTTCCTGTATACTTTCTGCAAACTGAGAGGAGAGAGAGAGAGAGAGAGAGAGAGAGAGAGAGAGAGAGGAGAGAGAGAGAGAGAGAGAGAGAGAGAGAGAGAGAAACGAAATGGACACTGAAATAAAAGTACAGTCATCCACACTTTAATGAAGTGGCAGGGTAGCGTTTCAGCCGCCCAGATCGTTCAATAGCAAATATCTGAGGGAAAGCTCTCATCACATGAATTATGCGCCTTACACCACCTTGACCTTGGCAGGAAGCACAGTTAAGGGCCTTGCACGCAGTATTTGACCGGTGTGCATGTCGTACGCAATCAATAATCGTACCGGAGGAACAAATTGCCTTGCCGGCGTAGGTGCTCATTTATTGATGACGGCAAGCAAGTTTCTGTTTTTACATTGTACAAGTGGTTCATTGTATGGTAGCATGTAAGGGTCACTATTATTGTTTTCACGCTACAACAGTCGTTAGGAACGTTTTCACACGAACAAACTGGTACTATGGAAATCTTTAATGAGGGTGAATAGATAAGCTGGAAGCTTTTTTACACTATGCCCTCAAAATGACAATAACCAAAAGGAACAATTACGTCGATTTGACAAAATTAAACACAGCATTAAGAAAAAACAACAATTTTTTTTAATGGAAAATAGCAAGCAATCTCATTATAACGTATTGCACACACACACACACACACACACACACACACACACACACACACACACACACACACACACACACACACACAAAACTGGACATACGTAAACATCACATAGGCATACATAAACATTTCATAAGTCAATCATGTCATATGGCTTATAGCCCAGCCGACCACGGAGGCCAACTGAGGCTGCTACAACTTGTTTGTGTCAAAAGGAACGTCAAACTTGGGAGAATATACAGTTAAGTGAAACATAATTTACAACTGGTCTATGAGGTATTTGAAATACGCTTTTTTAAACGATGCTAAACTATTTTTCTGCTTTAAATGTGTAGGTATTTCATTCCATAATTTACTACCAGAGTAAATAAGGGATGACTTGAAAAGATCAGTTCGTGGTCGAGGGGTATAAAGGATATTTTTGCCTCGAATTTTGATTAATGGGAATTTGTCATGAAGATAAGGTGGCGCAAGATTATTAATAATTTTATACATAAAGACCGCTTTATTAAAGCAGCATTTTTGATCGAATGGTAGAATGTTAAGACCTTTATAATCACTAGCTTGTAGAGAAGATTTCAAGAGTATCAGCTTAATAGCGCGTCTGTACATGCTTTCTAGTGGTTTTAAGCAATTTTTGCTGGCTAAATCCCAGCATGTAGAGGCGTAGTTAATGTCTGGTTGTACATATGCATAGAAATATAACTTTCTAGTATGTTGATCGAGGAAATTCTTGATTCGGTTCAACAAGAATAATTTTTTAGATAACCTTTTAGACAAATCAGAAATGTGATTAGACCATGACAGATTATTATCAACTGTAAGGCCTAATAATTTGTGTGATTTAACTTCTTCTAAGACTTTATCTTGTATACGTATTTTAAACAAATCAGCTTTCATATTTTGACGTTTTTGTCTGGTTGTAGTCATCATAAATTTAGACTTTTGAGGATGGAGGGCCATATGATTCAGATTAGTCCACTTTGCAAGTTTATTGAGATCATTCTGTAATTTGATACATACTGAGTCAGCATCTTTGTCTTTATTATGGATAGTAGTGTCATCAGCAAAAAGCTCACAGGGAGAAGATATATGTAAAGGAAGATCATTTATATAAACTGAGAATAAGATAGGCCCCAGGACTGACCCTTGGGGAACGCCATAATTTACTGGCATAAGAGAGGAAGTAGCGGAATTTTTAAAGACTACTTGTCGCCTACAGTTGAGAAATGAGGAAATGAGTTTAAGAGCTTCAGCGGATAAACCATACAATGTTAATTTTCTTAACAGTAGATTGTGATCTATAGGGTCAAATGCTTTAGCGAAGTCGACAAAAATTGTTCCTGTGAAGAAATCATTGTTTATGTTTAAATGCCATTGCTCAATTATATTAGTGAGCAAGGTGTGACAAGAATGATTTTCTCTAAATCCGCTTTGATTAGAATGTAATAAATTGTATTTCATGAAATGTTTGTGGATGTTACATTTGATGTGTTTTTCAAGGGGTTTGGATAGAATAGATAGGATAGAGATAGGTCTATAGTTAGAAGGATCAATGGGATCACCAGATTTTAAAAAAGGTAAAACTTTAGCATCTTTGAAGGATTGTGGATAACAACCTTTATCAATGGAAAGATTGTAAATATATGTAAGATGCTCTGATATAATCGGAGCAGCAATTTTCAAAATTTTACCATCTATATCATCTAAACCTCGAGAACTGGACTGATTTAATGAACACAATTCCTTATAAACATCATGCACACCAATAAACTCGATTTGAAGATTAGATTTTATGTTTTTTGATACACAGTACGCTTTTAGCTCAAGTAGGTCATTGTCTTTTGAACAGTCAGCTTTGATCGTCTTTTCTGCAACAGTTGTGAAGTGATCATTTAAGAGTTCAGCAGACAATGTTCTCTCAGAAGGAGCACTAGATGACAAGGTTTTACCGGAGAGCTCATTAATAGCTTTCCAGATCGATTTTGAATCTTTTTTACGGGAAATAAGGTCACTGAAATATTTCTTTTTGGCGGCTCTTTTCATATCGGTTACCTTATTTCTTTGCTTTTTAAAATTATCATCTTTACCATTTGTTTGCAATAGAATATCTCGTAAATTAATGGCCTTATCGATTTTTTCATTATACCACGGTGGCTTACCCCTTGGTTTGACACGTTTAGTTACCGATGGCACGTGTTTGTTAAAGACAGAGATAAATATGTCATACCAAGCAGCCAGTGCTCCATCAGGGTCATTGTGCTGATACACCTCAGAAAAATTTGCGTTACACAAATCGGACAAGAAACTGTTAGTATCAAATTTTCTATAGCTTCGAAAAGATATACATTTGTGAACATTTCTGGGAATTTTAACCCCCTTTTTGGACCATGTTAGACAAACTGGAAAGTGATCACTGAGACCGTATACAGGCACAGATGTTTCTATAATATTAAATGGGTTTGTTGCGTATATGTGGTCAATTAGTGTTTCGGAGGATAGATTTTTTCTTGTCGGTGTGTTAATTAGCTGTGTCAAATTCTGTAATTCATAAACCCGTTTCCATTTATCATGTGGTTTAAGTAGATCAATGTTAAAATCTCCTAAAACTATAATCTCAGACGAACGCATTGACACATCTTCTATCATATGTTCGAAACGATCGAACCATTCAATACGTTCGTTAGGATTTCTATATAAGCAGCCTAACAAAATCGGTTTAGTACCCTTCACATAGATTTCTATCCATATGCATTCTATGTTGTATTTATCCAAACTGTTGATCTGTTTATAATTAATCGAGTTGTGAATATAGGCCACTAAACCTGTTTCAAGCTTTGTCTTTGGATCTCTTCTTATAGTATTATAACCTTGGATTGAAACTAAATTATCAGGCACTATACTGGAAAGTCGAGATTCTGAAACACAAAAACAATGGAAACAGTTATCTGAATTGGACAAAATGTTGGGAACATCAGAAATTTTGTTTAAAAGATGACACACGTTTAAATAGCCTATTTTCAAGCCGAATTTAGACAACCATTCATTCATTATACATGAAATTGATTTACAAATACACTCTACGGATTACACAACACTACAGATAAACGAGTAGAATAATAGTCAAACAACAGGAACACCTGTTTGTAGATGAATTTTAGCAACAACAACAACAAAACAAAAAGAACAATAAAAAAAAAGGCAGAAAAAAATCAGCTGCCTTAAAGAAGTCAGTAAGGATAATATTAGCTACAACAATATGCGACAAAACTCAGCAAGAAATAGCAATATCCGCAATCCGGGGACGAAACACAAACGCCGTGAACCAAAAAACAGAACAGAGTTCACTTGTCATTCAGATTACCAGGGTCCAGTATCAATAACATACATCCTCGCGCACGTGGCTGCGCGCGTCACTGCGAGCGCCAACACTTACGTGCACATCCGCGCATACACATACGCACTCACATACCCTCACACATGCTCCCTCCCTCTCTCTCTTACTCTCTTTCTCTCGTAACATACATGGAAATCCTTAACTGTTATCATATCGATGAACATGTTTTTACACCAGTGACATTTGAAATATTTATATTAATACCAAATCAGACAAAGGAAACAAGGAACTATCCGATTCGTTGATAAATTTCACGTGGTTACTCTTTACATTTAATATTCGATAGTACACCATTCTTACTGCTTCATTCTCTTTACATTTAATATTCGATAGTACAATTCTCATGCTTCATTCTCTTTACATTCGATGTACCATCTCAGCTTCATTCTCTTTACATTTAATATTCGATAGTACACCATTCTTACTGCTTCATTCTCTTTACATTTAATATTCGATAGTACACCATTTACTGCTTCATCTCTTACAATATTCGTTCCCTCGCTCCTCCCGTCCCCCCCCCCCCCTTCCCGTTCCCGCTCCGCCCCGCCCCCGCTCGTTCAACCCCTACCCCTTACTTTTTCTCAATACATACAAAAACACGTGCACGCATGTGCGCATGCGCGAGTGCACACACACATACACACACACACACACACACACACACACACACACACACACACACACACACACACACGCACGCACGCACACACACACAACTACACCACAAACAACACAATTTCCACCCATTTTAATTTAGACAGTCATATAATCAGGGTGGTGTATATGAAAACTTCTGAAGTCTGGACTGGTTCAGGAGCTGTGACGCCATGTTCAGCAGTTGGAGGGCGTACTCTCCAGTCGGCTGCGACGTATCTTCAACACACCAGGTAAGGGGAGGCACAGGTGCCACTGGGTTCTGGAAGCTTCGCTGGCAGCTTGGTGGGACAGTCTTCCAGTGGCCCTCTGTGGCTAGAACGGGATTCTGAGAAGTGGGAGGTGGGTATGAAACGGAGGGACACCAGGGTCCTTGGAGTGAGGCATGGGACTGGTTGGGGAATAGGGGGTAGGGAGCACGGCTGGCTTCATGTACTGGGACAGTCCTGTTGTCCTGAGGCTGTCTGGAGATCAAACGCTGGAAGGCCTCGCCCACGTTGGTATACAGCTGCTGTGAGGGACCAGCCCCCCTGTTGTAGGGAGGCTGATAGGCCTCAGTGGTGTTGAAACCCTGCTGTGAGGGACCAGGCTCTGTGTTGATGGGAGGCTGAAAGGCCTCGACGGCGTCGTAGCGCTGCTGCTGCGGAACACGTCGAACGGGAACGGCGTCCTCAGGTTGAACCTGGTGTAGCCTGGGGTCGGTCCATCCTCCCTGTCTCTGGGACGGCAGCATGGGATAGTGGATCATGGAAGAGATGGAGGGGGCGCCAGCCGCATAGCCACCACGTCCTGAACACTGACCAAACTCAGGGCGTGAGTTTCCCCTGCCACCGTGCTGGGTGCTACCAAAAGCATCTGGCCGCTGTTCTATTTGCCCATCACTTTCGGGCTGTCACTGTGACGAAAGGCCACCTTCACCATGTCGGCTGTTGGTCTGACGGGAGAAACGTGGCAAAAACTGCATAAAATTGATGGCTAGTTTTGCAGTACCTTTAAGACTGGGGTGAACAGGATCTTTGTAATATGCGAGTCTTGGGGCACCATTCGTAGTAATAAAAGTATCATGATTGTCGATCAGGTTGATTTTAGCAGCAATGCAGGCTGTGCGCAGGGTTCTGTTGGAGGGAAAGATCGAGTTGTTGAAAGGGTGACGTCCTCGTGCTGGGACGATGGAGCTGAAGGTGATGACAGCTGAAGGGAAGGAGATCTTGCAGAGATTGATAAGTTCTGTCCACTGTGTCATGGGCACAGGGCCAGCGGGGCAATCGTTAACGCCTATATGGACAATCACATGCTGGATGTGGGTGAGTTTGTCTGGTATTGCGCCTAGCCACAGCATCAAATCCTTCATTGTCATCCCGGGAACACACAGTTTGAATACCCTGTCTTTCTCACTGCCAAGACGTCTTGGATCGATATACCTCAGGACAGAGTCACCTATGAGGACCGAAGAAAAATACCCAGGAATCTTTATTTCACGTAAAATTTGCGCTGGGGACTTGTCCTGGGTGACTGATTGAAGGTGAATGTTTTGATCAGTATCTGTGTTACCCTCATGTACACTAGAATCGTTTTGGTCACATTTCTGTTCAATAGTGTCGGCACTGTCCTCGCCTAAGACCTGAAAGGAATTGTAAGTAGAGGCAGGTGTTGATGGTGGTTGGTGTGTAACAGGGCTATCTTGCTTCAAGGATGTCCTGGAGGAGGATGTATTGTTTGTACACATTTCAGGACTATGTGCAATGTCACGTGGGTGTTCCTCATCACTTAGACTTGAAGGTTCGCGGATGTCAGGAAAGAGGTTTTCTTCCGCTAGCTGGATGTCTGCTGTGTCACACTGAGTGGAAGTGGTGGTAGTGCGAGCCTTTTCCATCGGAGTTTTTATCTGAGATTGGAGGGTTCCTAATTGTGTCTTCAATGAATGATTCTCCTTACAGATAGTATTTAACTGGCTTTCTAAGCTGTTGAAGCGTTTCTGAAAAAGACCCATTGATTCTATCAGAGTTTCTATTTTTTGACTGATGTAATGCTTAATTTCATTTTTAACCGCTATTTTCATATCTTCTAGATATGAAATAAGTTTGTTCTGATTTTCAGATAGTTCAGCGGCCAGTGTGTCCTGATTGTCCTCCAATACCTGAAGTTTGTCGCTGGTGGCTCTGTCAAACAGTCTTTTTGGACACAGTGTGCGTCGTCTCTGACGTTTACTACGCTTCTTGCGCATATCACTGCTTTGACCACTTGGTGTGACATGTTGAGTGCCTTTGACACGGACAGACTCCCCTTCAGTCCCAGTGGGTGTGACCTGTGCAGGCTGAGCGTCAACATGGGAGCTAGCTACAGTGCCAGTGTCAGTCTCTTCTGAAGACATGTGCGTACTGAAACCAGACACATCTTCCAAATTTGATTGATCATCACTTACTACACTACTGGCAGCAGTCACAGGACCTGGGGACTGGTCAAACGGGCTGTCTAACTGTGTGTTGTCTTGTGCAGGTGCTGAGGGCTGGATGATGGCAAACTCCTCTTGAACAAAGCAGATAGGAAGACGAGTCAGTTCAGACAGCAGATGCTGTACATCCTCAGTCTGACAGAACTCACTCACCAAGTCTGTGAGCACCCGGCACTCTTCCTGGTCCCACTGCCTACAGTCAGCTCCCTGGCACAGTAAGGTGCCTGTGCCTTGTCTGGTGAAGTAGAAGGAAAGTGTGATTCTCTTCGATCCATTCACGTAGAATCGAACCACCGATTTACTAAGGCAGGTAGGGATGGGATAACTAATCCATAAAGGAAGTGACAAAGCTTCGTCATCATAATCGAAGTCTGAGAGTTCTATTTTGATTGAATTCTCTGAAATTCCAGAATACCGATAAAACAACGAGTTCCTCCACACTGACAATTCCCTAACCGAACAGGAGAAACGTTTCTGTAGTGGGTCAAAAGTTGGTTGAAGTTTATTGTCTTGACCAGCAGGTGCCTGTTCCATTGTTTACATTTTGTCACGCCCATTTCCGCCCATATCAGCTGATAGCAAACACACGCATGTATGCATAGGCACCGGACCACTGGCTACTAAGTTACACTTCACATTCTGTAAGATACAATACGCTGTAGAAAACAATATAACACGAAAGACTTAGCTTCTTTTTTAGGCGCCTATGGTCGACCCTACCTGAATTGTCTGTTGAAAAGAAAGAAGGAAGAAGAAAAAAAAGTTAACGTAGAACAACGTATTGCACGTGCCCAAACCGCTGACTCCAATTGACCTGACAGCAGGCCTACGAATGTAGTGATCGCTGTTTACGGTATGGCAACTCCTTCATTATTCATATCAATTACAAAACCGGTGATTACCGACGTACTAAATGATTATATGATAAACAGAGTCCACATTCCGGTGCACAGATATATCATACATCAGTCACTCAAAAATCACTGCGATCACCCACTTTGATGTTCATTAATTCCAGGAAGAACACAGAGCGACAAAAACACGACTTGATGGCGTTCAGGCGAGAGAGAGAGAGAGAGAGAGACAGAGAGAGAGAGAGAGAGAGAGAGGGGGGGGGGTCACGCAAAACCGATTTCAACCGATTTCATAAACGATAGTTTCCTTTAATTTAAAGAAAGAAACATTCCTGCTATACTGCAAACACAGTTTTAATAGCGTTCTGCTTCTTTTTCTACGTGTCGTTGTTCATCATTTAAATTCCTTTTCTTAAAATACAAATCACGAAATGTCTCCTCTGGCCTAGAAATTTAAATGAAACAGAAGTCGCTCAGGTTTTCTTTCATTTCAATTAGTAAACAAGAATGTAAAGAAGATCGCTTGTACGGAAGTTTCAGTCATAATAAAACCCTTTCCCGCACTAGCCGACAGTACCTTTCAGTTAAAACTTCAATGCACAACAAAGCATGATTGAGGGAAAGAAAGGTATAGCGTTGGATTCATATTTAGAAGTCAGAATCTTTAAAAGCCATGATTAGTTAACAAATTATATAGTATTCCTCTGGGTTTGGTTTTTTCTGTTTTTGTTTTGTTTAGAAGTTAGATCTTTAAACGCCATGGTAAGTCATCTTATTGTGTAGTATTGCTCTAATTTTCTTTAAATTTTGTTTTGTTTCCTTTGTTTAGTTTAATTTTTTTTTAAGGAAAAAAGAGACACATTGCTTGATAACGTCGCGGACATTATTTCTCTGGTCGAGTGGACGTTTCTGTTGCTGACATTGTAGCCCCAATGCTCAGCAGACCACGCACGACCAAATTGTCATGTATAAAATCGTAAGTCTGCATATGTCTGATCAGTTTGACTCACACACACCACACACACACACACACACACACACACACACACACACACACACACACACTCACAACACACACTCACACACACACACACACACACACACACACACACACACACACACACACACACACACACACACACCACACACACAACGCACACACACATACGCACACACACACACACACACACACACACACACACACACACACACACACACACACACACACAACATATATATACGCGCACTCACGCGTGCGCACTCACACATTCTTTAAGTAGAGAAGACAGTTTTTCCATCTGGCCGTTTCTGTTTTGGGCTGGCCGTTCAAATTAGCTGTAAGCTGAGTTTCTGTGACAAAATAGGTCAAACTTCATACAATAGGGAAAAGAAATGTGTAAGGTTGTAGAGGAGGTAAGATTTCCGTATGTTCCCTCCTATGCTTGCCTCACAGAGTTTGACAGCAGACAACGTGGGTCGGCCGTAGGGCGTGTATTCTTTTCTTTCTTCGATCTGCCGAGGTTACATTGTTTTTTTTAGTCAACGGAACCTGAAAGTTCGGTCACCTTGATCCGAAGATTAGTTACACAAAACCAGAAGAAGAAGAAGAAAAAAAAACGACTATGACAAGAACTTTGTCAGCGACTACTTCGTAAGTCAGCGGGTACTTCATCAGTCAGCAAGTACTCTTTTTTTTAGTCAGCAAGTCCTTCATTAGTCTGCAAGTTCTTCATTAATGTGCAAGTACTTCATTAATCATCAAGTACTTCATTAATCATCAAGTACTTCATTAATCATCAAGTACTTCATCAGTAAGCAAGCACTTCATCAGCCAGCAAGTACTTCATCAGTTAGCAAATACTTTCTCACTTAGCAAGTATTTTTTCAGTCACCAAATACTTTATCAGTCAGCAGCTACTCGTAAGTCAGCAAGTACTTCTTCAATCAGCAAGTACCTTTTGTAGTCAGCAGTACTTCATCAGTCAGTCAGTAAGTACTTCATCAGTCAGTCAGCGGTACTTCATCAGTCAGCAAGCACTTCTTCAATCAGCAAGTACGTTTTGTAGTCAGCAGTACTTCATCAGTCAGTCAGCAGTACTTCATCAGTCAGCAAGCACTTCTTCAATCAGCAAGTATCTTTTGTAGTCAGCAAGTACTTCATCAGTCAGTCAGCAGTACTTCATCAGTCAGCAAGCACTTCTTCAATCAGCAATACGTTTTGTAGTCAGCAGTACTTCATCAGTCAGTCAGCAGTACTTCATCAGTCAGCAAGCACTTCTTCAATCAACAAGTACGTTTTGTAGTCAGCAGTACTTCATCAGTCAGTCAGCAGTACTTCATCAGTCAGCAAGCACTTCTTCAATCAGCAAGTACGTTTTGTAGTCAGCAAGTACTTCATCAGTCAGTCAGCAAGTACTTCATCAGTCAGCAAGTACTTCTTCAATCAGCAAATACGTTTTGTAGTCAGCAAGTACTTCATCAGTCAGTCAGCAAGTACTTCATCAGTCAGTCAGTAAGTACTTCTTCAATCAGCAATCTTCTTCAGGCAGTGAGTATTTCATCAGTCAGCAAGTACTCTCATTCAGCAAATACTTCATCAGTCAGCAAGTACTTCATCAGTCAGTCAGCAAGTACTTCATCAGTCAGCAAGTCTGCATCAGGCAGCATGTCAATCTTTCATCAGTCAGCAAGTACTGCATCAGTCAGCAAGTCTTTCATCAGTCAGCAAGTACTTCATCAGTCAGCAAGTACTGCATCAGTCAGCAAGTACTTCATCAGTCAGCAAGTACTTCTTCAGTCAGTGAGTACTTCATCAGTCAGCAAGTACTTCATTCAGTCACCGCAAGTACTTTTCTATCAGTCAGCAAGTACTTCTTCAGTCAGTAAGTACTTCATCAGTCAGGCAAAGTACTTCTTAGTCAGCAAGTACATTTTTATCAGTAATACTTCTTCAGTCAGCAAGTACTTCATCAGTCAGTACAATACTTCTTCAGTCAGCAAGTAATTTTAGTCAGAATACTTCTCAGTCATACAAGTACTTTCATCGGTTTGTAAATATTTCATACTACCGGTTGATAGTAACTTTGCTATGTAGACTGTTTTAAGATTGTGAACAATATCCTCTTCATACTACTGAACACAACACAACACACACACACACACACACACACACACACACACACACACACACACACACACACACACACACGTCGACAGAGAGACAGAGACAGACAGAGAGAGAGAGAGAGAGAGAGAGAGAGATATATATATATATATATATATATATATATATATACAGACAGACAGACGGACGGACAGACAGACAGACAGACAGACAGACAGACAGACAGACAGACAGACAGACAGAAACGGAGAAACAGAGAGACAGAGAGAGAGAGAGAATTAGTGAAACAGAGAAAAAGCACGAAGAATGCGATTACCTATAACAGTAAGAAAGTAAGCGACCTACTTTCAATTCAGTTTTGCAGCAAGAGCATACTATACGTCATTATGCATGCTATTCATAACGGTAAGCGACACAGTACCATTAAATCAGTTTTGCCGCCAGAGCATACGTCTTGCACGTGAGGCCTACTGACCCACTTGGAGAGGGCGTGGGGGGGGGGGGGGGGGGTCGAACAAGAAAGCGGAGGTGGATTGTGAAGGTGGCGTGGGTGGTTGGGGGCGGAGAAAGGTAACTTTGGGGTTCCTAGAGAAAGAAGACGGTTCTTATATGAAGACTGTGAAAGACCAAACCGTCTTTTAAAGTAGCTATCTGTTTTTTGTTGTGTTTTTCTTCTCTTTTGTCAGTAGACACATTCCCCTGACTCTATCTCTCCCATCGCGCGCGCGCGTACGTGTGTGTGTGTGTGTGTGTGTGTGTGTGTGTGTGTGTGTGTGTGTGTGTGTGTGTGTGCGTGCGCGCGTGTGTGTGTATGTGTGTGTGTGTGTGTGCTCGCGCGCGCGCAATTATGCTTGCGTGTAGGATTCTGTTACTTGCGTTCGTAGTGTGCGTCTGTTCTTTCCATAGTCTAATTATCGATTTGTGTATTTGCTTTTTCCCCTGTTCCTGCTGTAGTAACTCGCATGTTTTCCATTGTTTTCTCTTTTTTTCTTCTTTTTTTGTTTCCCCAGGGCTGGGTGGGGAAAAAAAGCATGTATAATTTGCGTATCCTATTACCCTTGAACAATAAGATTTCGTTCGTTCGTTCGTTTGTTCGTTCATGTCCAAGACGGGGGAAATCGTGA
Organism: Conus canariensis; assembly: GCA_033310375.1. Taxonomy (NCBI): domain Eukaryota; kingdom Metazoa; phylum Mollusca; class Gastropoda; order Neogastropoda; family Conidae; genus Conus; species Conus canariensis. The sequence goes on from CM065715.1 coordinate 25,057,898, forward strand.
TGGTATTGCTTAAGTGCACTAAGTTGATGTATGATTGGTCAGGCTTAACACACCAATGTTGTCTTTGCACTCATACACGCATATGCACACTCATGCGCCCACCAAACATTCACCTCTCTCTGGGAATGGGATGTCACGCATTCGTTTCTCTTCTAACACGACTGAGCACAAGAAATACAATTTCTATGCTACTTATAATCAAACATGAAAAATCCAATTACACAAAATGAACAAACCAACACATAAAAGATCAATACTTCCTAATCCCGGGTTATAATAAAAATGACTTCTTACCTGGCCAGGTTTTTCACACACACAACCACGCTTTCACACCACACCACATTTCTTGAAAAGTCTCTTCACGTCTTCTTCAGCACTGCTTGATGGTGAGGCCCTTTGGTTGACTGGCTCCAGGTTTCAGGACTGGGTCTTCGTGGTCGTCTCTGGGATCTCGACGTAGAACTCTTCTTCTTCGTCTCTTTCACCCACCTCTGGGTTCAATTTCAGTTTGTCTGTCTTCACCCACCTCTGGGCTTCAAACTTAGTTTTCTTCTCTTCCAGCTTGTCTTTTCCCTAAGACTTTGCTGTCTCTTCTATCTCCCAGACCACATTTCTCTCGACCCGTTCTCTGTCCTGCCCACCCTTCTCTCTTCTCTCTCTCTCTCCTCTGCCTTCTCTCTCTCTCTCCTGGTGTTCTTCCCTTCTCGTTGTTCTCCCTCACTTTATATAGGAATGGAAACAAAGGATTCCCCTTCGGGCCATGCCTTTGTCCATGCTGCTTCTCAAACCCCTAGTTCACAAGTGCTGTGAATTCTCCATTCGCTACATTCTCCACACATCTGCATTTACACACATCCCTACCTGATTGATTAGCAAACAAACACTTGGCACCAGATGGACATCGAAAATTCCCGCCGACTTCGGAGGCCACTTTAACACAGTAATTATCTTAAAGAGGGCTACGATAACAACATCCACGCGCGTTCAACCAGCCTGACAATAGAACCAACCCAGTGACCCACGGCAATACCATCCGAACGAGTCCAAGACTCCTGCTCTTCACTGACTGTTTACAAAAGAACCTCAGCTAACTGAGTATTTAGCGCTCACTTGGTGCACCCAGGTCCTAGTGGTTATGTTCCTCTCCCCTTTCGCTGTCGGGCAGGTCCGAACTCCTTACTACCTTAGGTGCCATCTGTCACCTGACCGCTTCGTCCTCCTTGACACGGTTCGACTGTGTGCGATGGGTACGGCACACTTGTTAATGGCTCTATTACCTATTTGTATACTATGTACAACGCCCCTTTTGCCTCTAAGCGTTTAATGCCTTTTGTGAGAGGTTTCACGCACTTGACAAATTCCCCCCACTTCAAGACAATGCCCTGCATTGGCTAAAACACATTCAAGGAGCTGAAACTTTCACAATTCTCTCATTTAAACCAACTCTAATCTAGGCCTCTCATAAGCCTCCTTACACCAGAGAACGCACGCAAGATCTATTTTGCAACAAAATTAGAGAAAAATCAATACATACACACTAAAAACCAAGCAAATATCAACACCAGCTCTAAGTAGTGTGGCCATATATAGATCAACATTATGTTTCTACGGAAATTCTCTCCCTTTCTCTTCATACACGTGGCTCGCAACCAGCCACATCACGCATACACGACACTGCGAAAGACACACGCACACAATACCAGACTTTTCGCCCGACCATTTTAATTTAGCCTACGGCCCCGTCACTCTCTCTTCGCTCTCTAAAACACCATGCAGTACACCACGACACGTGTTGCACTGTCTGCAGAAGCGCCTGATATCGCCTAGGATACCGGGCCAGTAGTACTCTCGCGTCACAATCTTCTGTGTGGCCTTCCTACCGAGATGGCCCGAGGCTGACGTCACATGTCTTTCGGACATCACCGCCTTTCTGCGCTGCCTAGGAACGACAACCTGCTTCTTCGTTTTCCCCGAACTCATGTGAGTGAAAGTTCGGTACAATACCCCATCCTTTATCTCAAAACCGATGGTACCCTCCTTAACACGTTTCTTCTGCCTTGTGTGAGCGAAACCAAACAGTTTACTAAGAGAGTAATCGCCCTTTTGTTCCTCCCGTAAGTGAGTGGGGTTAGTCTCACCGGACACGCTCCAATGCTTTCTGGAGTGTGTGACTGCCTGGGGCCTTTCTCTCCCCAGAAATCTTTTCCCTGATTCAACACAGAAATCACGGTCTGGGTCTCCATACCCACGTGCTCCTGGAATGTTCCCAATTACCAGATCATACGGCGGCTTTGGGACAGCCAAAGCCTGTACAGTCCCACTATAAAATGGTGTATCAATAATCACCTGGGCCGTTTTGAATTCTGCTACTGTTCCATCTATTTGCCTACACCTCTGTGTTTTACCTGTGAATTGTCCCTTCTTAACCAGGGACTCCTTCACCATTACACCAGTGCACCCAGAGTCTCTAATGACATCAACCACATTGTCCCCCACTCTGCCTTTGTGCACATCCATGTTATTGCCTGAATCTGTGAATACACAGCACAATCCAGACAAAATAACACTGTCATCTTGTTCATCTTTTTCTACCTGCCTTTCGCTTGGCCTGACCCTCATTGCTGCAGCTTTCTGAGGTCTAAATCGGCAATCTCTAGCCAAGTGTCCTGTCTTATCACACAAGAAGCAGGTACGTCTATCTACGGCCTTATCCACGTGGGCCTTCACCCTTGTTTGCTCACGTGACGCCGTGGGCCTACGGGCGTGCAATACTGACTCGTGTGAGATATGTGCTGGCCTGCTATCCTCTGAATATGCTTCCGGGCTTTCCTCTTGTTCAGGCAAATCACGCCTCGCTTCCCGGTAAGTCTCTGCCATCTGAAGCACCTCAGCTATTGTGGTTGCACCTTTTTCCTTAATGTGGATTGTGAGGCCCGTCCCACAACCATCAAGTATCTGTTCCTTCATCACCAGTGTCTTGAGGCCTTCAAAATCACGGTCCACTCCGCTAAGTTCTACCCACTTGTTGAAATAGTGATCCAGTCTAACTCCGAACTGTGTGTATGTCTCACCCTGTTCGATTCTCGCCTCGCGAAACTTACGCCTAAAACCTTCTTCAGTCAAATCATATGCCTTTAGTACTGCTTGTTTCACCTTGTCAAAATCCCTCTGATCACCTTTGGGTAAGGTGGAAACAGTGTGTAACGCACGACCTGTCAACAAGGCAGACAGGTTTATTGCCCAGTCATCTTCGGGCCAGCCCTCGTGCTCGGCAACCGATTCAAACCGACTGATATAGGCATCGATCGAATCAGTTTCTTCTCTGAACAGTGGGAGTTTAAGTCTAGGTGCGCAACTTAGTCTGCGACCTACTGACTCAGAACTGGTGTCTATTTCACTACGATTTTCAGATTTTATTCTTTCCAACTCAATTTGTTTAGCAAAAATCTCTGATTCCGCTTCCGCTCTCGCTCTGGCAGCTGCACTCTCTGCATCTGCTGCATCTGCTTTCGCTTTAGCAGCTGCACTCTCTGCATCTGCTTTAGCCTTTGACGCAGCAGTTTCTGCCTCTAGATTTCTTTTGACAGCTGCTAGCTGTTCCTTTTCAAACTTCCTTCTCTTTCAGCCCTTTCATCTCTCTCAGTCTTCTGCTGAGTTTCAATGAATCTACGCAGCTCATCTCCTGCATATCCCATTTCTTTCCCCAAACTAACTAGTTTCTCTATGGGGGTAAAACTTTCTTCAGCCATTTTTTTTTTTTCTGATATGTTTTAGCACCACTAAAACAGTTACACTTATAGACCCGGAAAAAGTCAGTAAACAGTTTATCTACTAAACGTTACGAGTACACCAACCAGTGGTAATGTTCCTAACACAAAGGAGCCTTAATCTTAAACCACAGCTTCTGTGAGAGTTAAGACTAGAACCTCGTTCTTCGTTTCTCTGAACGACCTTTGATTAATACAACCACCCTACACACAAGTCAATACTCAACACTCAAAGAACTAAAGGAAATAATTAGAAGAGCTAATTAAAATTGCCTTTAGTGGACGCTTCGCCCCAGTACTACTCTAGTACTCACTTTGTTTCCCGCCTGAGACTAATTTGGGCCATGCAATCCTGGCAGGCTCGCCACTTTGTCCAAGACGGGGGAAATCGTGATGGTATTGCTTAAGTGCACTAAGTTGATGTATGATTGGTCAGGCTTAACACACCAAGGTTGTCTTTGCACTCATACACGCATATGCACACTCATGCGCCCACCAAACATTCACCTCTCTCTGGGAATGGGATGTCACGCATTCGTTTCTCTTCTAACACGACTGAGCACAAGAAATACAATTTCTATGCTACTTATAATCAAACATGAAAAATCCAATTACACAAAATGAACAAACCAACACATAAAAGATCAATACTTCCTAATCCCGGGTTATAATAAAAATGACTTCTTACCTGGCCAGGTTTTTCACACACACAACCACGCTTTCACACCACACCACAGTTCTTGAAAAGTCTCTTCACGTCTTCTTCAGCACTGCTTGATGGTGAGGCCCTTTGGTTGACTGGCTCCAGGTTTCAGGACTGGGTCTTCGTGGTCGTCTCTGGGATCTCGACGTAGAACTCTTCTTCTTCGTCTCTTTCACCCACCTCTGGGTTCAATTTCAGTTTGTCTGTCTTCACCCACCTCTGGGCTTCAACTTAGTTTTTTCTCTTCCAGCTTGTCTTTTCCCTAAGACTTTGCTGTCTCTTCTATCTCCCAGACCACGTTTCTCTCGACCCGTTCTCTGTCCTGCCCACCCTTCTCTCTTCTCTCTCTCTCTCCTCTGCCTTCTCTCTCTCTCTCCTGGTGTTCTTCCCTTCTCGTTGTTCTCCCTCACTTTATATAGGAATGGAAACAAAGGATTCCCCTTCGGGCCATGCCTTTGTCCATGCTGCTTCTCAAACCCTTAGTTCACAAGTGCTGTGAATTCTCCATTCGCTACATTCTCCACACATCTGCATTTACACACATCCCTACCTGATTGATTAGCAAACAAACACTTGGCACCAGATGGACATCGAAAATTCCCGCCGACTTCGGAGGCCACTTTAACACAGTAATTATCTTAAAGAGGGCTACGATAACAACATCCACGCGCGTTCAACCAGCCTGACAATAGAACCAACCCAGTGACCCACGGCAATACCATCCGAACGAGTCCAAGACTCCTGCTCTTCACTGACTGTTTACAAAAGAACCTCAGCTAACTGAGTATTTAGCGCTCACTTGGTGCACCGAGGTCCTAGTGGTTATGTTCCTCTCCCCTTTCGCTGTCGGGCAGGTCCGAACTCCTTACTACCTTAGGTGCCATCTGTCACCTGACCGCTTCGTCCTCCTTGACACGGTTCGACCGTGTGCGATGGGTACGGCACACTTGTTAATGGCTCTATTACCTATTTGTATACTATGTACAACGCCCCTTTTGCCTCTAAGCGTTTAATGCCTTTTGTGAGAGGTTTCACGCACTTGACAGTTCACGACGTTCGTATATTTGCTCCACCCGCAAGAGAGGCCCGTGGTCAAACGGTTAAAGCATTTGCCTGCGAAACTGACAGACGTGAGCTCGAACTATACACGCGGAATTTTTTTTTCTTTTGGCTGGAAAACCCTCTCTGTCCACCCAATAGTAAATGAGTACCTGATTCAGATCAGGGAGGGTTAAAGGCGGCGGAAGGAGAAGGGATGGGCATCTCCTTCCATCATGCCGTGCCCTAGACACAGTGAACCTCTGACAGTGCACTGCTCCTAGGGCCAATAGGGTATGGGAACTTTTGTTTTGTTGTTGTTCATACACGAACAGTTCAAGCATCAATGGATTGGGGGGTCGGGGGGAGGGGGGGGCATGGGGGGATTTTCCAACAGAGGCCGGGTACTGGAGCCGTTTGGGTCTAGATGGAGTCAGGGTAACTCGCAGTCAGGTAATCATTTTTTTTTTTAGGTGTACTTGAGACCTCTCCTGGAAGATAACATGGTGTCTTTTCACTTCAAATGCATGTGTAAATTTGTCCATATCTAAAGGAAAAAAAAAACGGGAGGCAAGGAGTGGGTTGGGGGTAGTGGCGATGGGGATGGGTGTCTAGGCACCCAGCCCCTCACCCCCCTCCACCCCCCTTCCTTCTTTTGTCCCGACCTCTCGCTCCTCATTCATCCCTGAATTACAGTATATCTTGACCCACACGCAGGTGCAATGCCCTTGAAGTTACCTGTTGAACCACACGAGGCAGCAGCATGTCGCAATGTCAGTTGGAGTTCACCACCCTGGGTTCTCGCTGAACGCAGCAAGTTTTTTTTTCAAGTCTGTCCGTGAGATCGCCACCCGTCTGGATGCACCGAGACAAAGGGGTTTAGCCGATCTTCCTTGGTCCGTGAAGGCACCACCCCCTCTGGATGACATCCAGACAAAAGGGGTTTAGCCAGCCTTCCTTGGCCTTGGCCTCGGCCTTGCCCTGATCTTTTCCATGGCTGCTGTTGTTGCAGGCTCTGTCAAGTACAGCGTTAATAAAGGAATTTGTCCAGAGAGGCGAGGACTTCTTTTGACCGGGACTGGACAAGCAGGGGAGTTGGGGGGATGAAGGAAAGGGGACTGGTGGGAGAGAAAAAAATGGTGTTTTCTATGCCACTGCTTTCTACATTTCTTTGAATTTTGTTGGTCTGTTTTATTCATTGACTGGTTGCTGATTCCTTGATCGACTCATTCACTCATTCAATTCAACTGTTTACGTAGCCTGAATAACTGCAATCGTCAAGTGAATCTCACATGTTCCATTCAGTGGTCTGGTACAAGAGCAACGCCATCAACAACAACAGCACAGCATGGGCTCTAGGGAGAGCTCAGACCCCCACTAAGGTCGAGCAGTCCTAAGCTCACTAGGTCTGAACTTGTAATCCGGATCCAAACCAAACTTCTATTAGTATTAGTGTTAGGTCTTAGTATTAGGTATTAGTATCTCATAAGCCCGATTTTTCCCCACCACTATAATATATGCATTACATTTGTATAATTTACGAAAAACGAAACTGAAAAAAAAAATCCGTTTCAACCCTCCAGAGCTAAGGAATGTCATCGCATTCCATCTTTCCACCCAGTTGTCATCCCATTCCATCTTTCCACCCATTGTCATCCCATTCCATCTTTTCACCCAGTTGTCATCCCATTCCATCTTTTCACCCAGTTGTCATCCCATTCCATCTTTCCACCCAGTTGTGATCCCATTCCATCTTTCCACCCAGTTGTCATCCCATTCCATCTTTAAACCCAGTTGTCATCCCATTCCATCTTTCCACCCAGTTGTCATCCCATTCCATCTTTCCACCCAATTGTCCTCCCATTCCATCTTTCCACACAGTTGCTATCCCATTCCATCTTTCCACCCAGTTTCATTAAAATCGATTCAGTCGTGTTTGCGTGATCTTGCTAACAGTCAGACAAAACAATGGAGGCAAGTGAAAACGGAACTGCTTGAAATAATTCTGCGCCCTATTCGAGCAGATGAGTGATTGTTCGTCTTTCGTTTTCAGTGTCATCAATGAACTTTGTCTTGCCTGAGGAAGACCAAAGAGGCCGACACACGTCGTGTTTCGTCTTGTCATTTGCTGGTCTCTTTCGTTCTTCTTTCCCTTGGTGCCCAGGATCATGAGGATGATCATTCTGGCACATTCGTTCGGCGGTGCAGTAATTTTTCTGTTCCGTTTGTTTTAATTTCCGCCAGCAGTCATTTGAAGCTGCTTGGTAAAGGCAGCAGCAAGATGTTGAAAAATCATTCTGTTCCAGATTTGTGGTGCTGTGAGTTCACGTCAAAGTCTTCGGTATGGACTTAATCATGTGGACGTGCGTGGAAGCACCTTCCGTAGGGGAATACTCACACACGCTGGCACCGCGACTAAGCAAGTATATGTCGTCAGTAGGAAGCTTGGTCGGAGGGTTTCCTGCATTATGTTGGCTCAGACCATTTACCACTGAACACCACCGAAATGACTCAGCAGCGGCGCAGTGTCTCCTCCGGTGGGTTGCTTCCTGACGACCAGCCAGTGACTGCGGCCTCTGAACTGTCGGTACTGGCGGTGGGGCGCGGAAGATGATAGCAATAATGAAAGGATCATGCAGGCTGATATATATTCTACAGGCATTGTTCTTTCTGAAACCACATCTAAAACAGAAACATTCCGTTCGAATACTTTTCAATTTCCATTGTAACGTCCTTGATTCCATTACAATATAACCTCGACGCACCGTTTCATCCACATAGCCCAGCACAGCCAAGTCACTGTCTTTTTTATGTCATGTTATTTTGTTTCATTTTATTTTATTTTACTTATTTCATTTTTGAGGTGGGGGGTGTGTGTGAGTGTTGGGGGGGGGGGAGGGGGGGGAAGGGATGGGCACCTTTGTCTTGTCTATAGGAATCTGGATCCAAACGCAGTTTGTGTGGTGTGTGTGTGTGTGTGTGTGTGTGTGTGTGTGTGTGTGTGTGTGTGTGTGTGTGTGTGTGTGTTTCATCATTTATGTTCATTCCAGTCATTTGGCAGCATAGTAATCCTATTTATTACTCTCTCACTCAAAACAGTGTTTGGGTATGTGTTCTACAACCCACTGTGATATGTTCTACAACCAACTGTGATATGTTCTACAACCCACTGTGATTTGTTCTACAACCCACTGTGATATGTTCTACAACCAACTGTGATATGTTCTACAACCCACTGTCATATGTTCTACAACCCACTGTGATATGTTCTACAACCCACTGTAATATATTCTACAACCCACTGTGATTTGTTCTACAACCCACTGTGATATGTTCTACAACCCACTGTCATATGTTCTACAACCCACTGTGATATGTTCTACAACCCACTGTAATATGTTCTACAACCCACTGTGATATGTTCTACAACCCACTGTAATATGTTCTACAACCAACTGTGATATGTTCTACAACCCACTGTAATATGTTCTACAACCAACTGTGATATGTTCTACAACCCACTGTAATATGTTCTACAACCCACTGTGATATGTTCTACAACCCACTGTAATATGTTCTACAACCCACTGTAATATGTTCTACAACCAACTGTAATATGTTCTACAACCCACTGTAATATGTTCTACAACCACTGTAATATGTTCTACAACCCACTGTGATATGTTCTACAACCAACTGTAATATGTTCTACAACCCACTGTCATATGTTCTACAACCCACTGTGATATGTTCTACAACCCACTGTGATATGTTCTACAACCCACTGTGATATGTTCTACAACCCACTGTGATATGCTCTACAACCCACTGTGATATGTCTACAACCACTGTCATATGTTCTACAACCCACTGTGATATGTTCTACAACCCACTGTAATATGTTCTACAACCCACTGTCATATGTTCTACAACCCACTGTGCTATATTCTACAGCCCAATGTGACATGTTCTACAACCCACTGTGACATGTTCTACAACCCACTGTGACATGTTCTACAACCCACTGTGACATGTTCTACAACCCACTGTGACATGTTTTTACAACCCACCGTGATATGTTCTACAGCCTACTGTGCTATGTTCTACAACCCACTGTAATATGTTCTACAACCACTGTGATATGTTCTACAACCCACTGTGATATGTTCCACAGTCCACTGACATATGTTCTACAACGCACTGTCATATGTTCTACAACTCACTTTGATATGTTCCACACTCCACTGTGATATGTTCCACAACCCACTGTGGTATTTTCCACAGTCCACTGTGATATGTTCTACAACTCACTGTGATATGTTCTAAGACCCACTGTGATATGTTCTACAACCCACTGTGATATGTTCTTCAACCCATTCTAATATGTTATCTATGTTTCACAATCCACTGTGATATGTTCCTCTGCAACCCACTGTGATATGTTCTTCAACACACTGTGATATGTTCTTCAACCCATTCTAATATGTTCCACAACCCACTGTGATATGTACAACCCACTGTGACATGTACAACCCACTGTGACATGTTCCACAACTCAATGTGATATGTTCTACAACCCACTGTGATATGTACAACCCACTGTGATATGTACAACCCACTGTGACATGTTCCACAACTCAATGTGATATGTACAACCCACTGTGATATGTACAACCCACTGTGATATGTACAACCCACTGTGATATGTACAACCCACTGTGACATGTTCCACAACTCAATGTGATATGTACAACCCACTGTGACATGTTCCACAACTCAATGTGATATGTACAACCCACTGTGACATGTTCCACAACTCAATGTGATATGTACAACCCACTGTGACATGTTCCACAACTCAATGTGATATGTACAACCCACTGTGATATGTACAACCCACTGTGATATGTACAACCCACTGTGACATGTTCCACAACCCACTGTGATATGTACAACCCACTGTGACATGTTCCACAACTCATGTGATATGTACAACCCACTGTGACATGTTCCACAACTCAATGTGATATGTACAACCCACTGTGACATGTTCCACAACTCAATGTGATATGTACAACCCACTGTGACATGTTCCACAACTCAATGTGATATGTACAACCCACTGTGATATGTACAACCCACTGTGATATGTACAACCCACTGTGATATGTACAACCCACTGTGACATGTTCCACAACTCAATGTGATATGTACAACCCACTGTGATATGTACAACCCACTGTGACATGTTCCACAACTCAATGTGATATGTACAACCCACTGTGATATGTACAACCCATTGTGATATGTACAACCCACTGTGATATGTACAACCCACTGTGACATGTTCCACAACTCAATGTGATATGTAGAACCCACTGTGATATGTACAACCCACTGTGACATGTTCCGCAACTCAATGTGATATGTACAACCCACTGTGATATGTTCACAACTCAATGTGATATGTACAACCCACTGTGATATGTACAACCCACTGTGACATGTTCCACAACTCAATGTGATATGTACAACCCACTGTGATATGTACAACCCACTGTGATATGTACAACCCACTGTGATATGTACAACCCACTGTGACATGTTCCACAACTCAATGTGATATGTACAACCCACTGTGATATGTACAACCCACTGTGATATGTACAACCCACTGTGACATGTTCCACAACTCAATGTGATATGTACAACCCACTGTGATATGTACAACCCCTTGTGACATGTTCCACAACTCAATGTGATATGTACAACCCACTGTGATATGTACAAACCCACTGTGATATGTACAACCCACTGTGATATGTACAACCCACTGTGACATGTTCACAACTCAATGTGATATGTACAAACCCACTGTGATATGTACAACCCACTGTGACATGTTCCACAACTCAATGTGATATGTACAACCCACTGTGATATGTACAACCCACTGTGATATGTACAACCCACTGTGACATGTTCCACAACTCAATGTGATATGTACAACCCACTGTGATATGTACAACCCACTGTGACATGTTCCACAACTCAATGTGATATGTACAACCCACTGTGATATGTACAACCCACTGTGACATGTTCCACAACTCAATGTGATATGCACAACCCACTGTGATATGTACAACCCACTGTGATATGTACAACCCACTGTGATATGTACAACCCACTGTGACATGTTCCACAACTCAATGTGATATGTAAAACCCACTGTGACATGTTCCACAACTCAATGTGATATGTACAACCCACTGTGATATGTACACCCCACTGTGATATGTACAACCCACTGTGACATGTTCCACAACTCAATGTGATATGTACAACCCACTGTGACATGTTCCACAACTCAATGTGATATGTACAACCCACTGTGATATGTACAACCCACTGTGATATGTGCAACCCACTGTGATATGTACAACCCACTGTGACATGTTCCACAACTCAATGTGATATGTACAACCCACTGTGACATGTTCCGCAACTCAGTGTGATATGTACAACCCACTGTGATATGTACAACCCACTGTGACATGTACAACCCACTGTGATATGTTCCACAACTCAATGTGATATGTTCTACAACCCACTGTGATATGTTCATCAACCCACTGTGATATGTTCATCAACCCACTGTGATATGTTCATCAACCCACTGTGATATGTACAACCCACTGTGATATGTTCCACAACTCAATGTGATATGTTCATCAACCCACTGTGATATGTTCATCAACCCACTGTGATATGTTCATCAACCCACTGTGATATGTTCATCAACCCACTGTAATATGTACAACCCACTGTAATATGTACAACCTACTGTGATATGTTCTACAACCCACTGTGATATGTTCTACAACCCACTGTCATATTTTTCACAACCCACTGTGATATGTTCTACAACCCACTGTCATATGTTCTAAACCCACTGTCATATGTTCTACAACCAACTGTCATATGTTCTACAACCCACTGTGATATGTTCTACAACCCACTGTGATATGTTCTATAACCCACTGTGATATGTACAACCCACTGTGATATGGTCTACATCCCACTGTGATATGTTCTACAACCAACTGTCATATGTTCTACAACCAACTGTGATATGTTCTACAACCCACTGTCATATGTTCTACAACCAACTGTGATATGTACAATCCACTGTGATATGTACAACCCACTGTGATATGTTCTACAACCCACTGTGATATGTTCTACAACCCACTGTGATATGTTTCACAATCCACTGTGATATGTTTCACAATCCACTGTGATATGTTCTACAACCCCCCTGTGATATGTTCCACAATCCACTGTGATGTGTTGTACAATCCACTGTGATATTATCTACAACCCACTGTGATATTTTCTACAACCCACCGTACTGCTATGAATTTCTGGTGCCACAAATAGCCCGGATAAGGAAGGGACGAACTCGGAAAATTGCAAAAATGAAAATTGTGCAGTGTGTGCAGTTTAAATGATGTATGTGATGAATTCAATTCTGTTCTGATGTCGATTTAAATGAAACAGCCGTTGAAATCATATCGTAAATAAGTCCCAAGCACGATCAAATTTCTGATTTTTTATATTCACCAGAAAATTAAGAAAAAAAAAAGAAGCTAATTGAAGTTGGCCGGGTTTCAGGAATATGAAATGCGAAATCAATTGTAGGGTACACTTCAATGACTATGTAAATTGATGTAAACTGATGTTAATTTATGTCACTTTCTCTGTTCTGGCAGGAACATTGACCAAGCGGCAATGTCACCCAGGTGTGTTGCATAGTCTTGTCAACCTCATTCTACATTGCTGAGCTGGTTGTCTTTTTTTCTTTTTTTTTTTTTTTCTTTCGTCTGTGCATTCTAAGGGGATTTCTCTGCCATGACATCCTGCATCTTGTATCTTGTATCTGACAGTTTATCAGATCTGAAAGCATTTTTCAAAGTTGATATTTCTTTGGTCTTTGGATATAACCCCTTCTCTATACATTCTATTCACTATCTTTTTCACCTTTTTTGTTGCTATCTCAGTGAGGTCTTTCTCTATCATAGTGTAGGATTCACTTTTGGTCATTTCATTGTGCAGCCCAGAAATATAACCATCTTTGTTCATAACAACAACCCCAGATCCTTTGTCTGCTGGTCGAATGATGATGTTTTCATTATTTAGAAGTGCATAAAATGCATCTTTTTCATTACGACTGAGGTTCAGTTTACCATTTTTCTTCAAGTTGTTCATAATATCATTCTTTACAAGTTCAATGTACATATCTAACCAATGATCCCTACCTTCTTTTGGTGTGAAAGTGCTCTTATTTTTTACTTTAAACTTTTCCTCGTGAGACTCCTCTTCTTGTTCTACTTCATCATTGCTATCTTTGTCAAAAAAGTATTCTCTGAGGCGCATCCTACGTTCCCACTCATCTAAGTCTGCCAAAAGTTTTGTAGTATTTACCTGTGATTTATCTGGTACAAACTTGAGCCCTTTAGAGAGCAGGGATATCTCTGCATTCGTAAGTGTATCCAAAGACCTACAACAGTACCTCCTCCCACGCTACCCAAAAGGTGGTAAACTGAAGGGGAACCCAAAACTACATAAGCAGGGTGCACCATTGCGAACGATTGTCAGTGGTATAGACACTCCCACAGAAAAACTTGCAGAAGTCACAGAGCATGAGCTGAATGATTACGTCATTAACTCTCCCACGTACATAAGAGAT
>CM065715.1:25084657-25089657 GCA_033310375.1 Conus canariensis
GCCGGTGTGGAACTGATCCACATACCTTGGACTAGCCACACCACGTTTAGGTTCTTCTTCTCTGCGTTAACCCTTTGGAGTGCTTCCCAAAGCATAGTGGCATCTCTACACAACCAGACATTCCTGGGATGCCTCCTCTCCGGACTGACAAACGCAAGTATTCATTTTCTGTGAGGTATTTGGACAGATTTTCTTCTATTTTCTTCTCGAAGTTCATAAGTGATAATGGTCTGAACTGGTTGACGTCAATCGAGTTTTGCGCTTTGGGAATGTACACTCCAACAGCTATCATCTACTGGTCGCTGATCTTCATACTCTTCCGTGCTGATCTTATCATTTTTTGGAACAACTCAAGGACAGCGGGCATTTCGTATACAGCAAGTAGGGTGTTCTATCGGGTCCGTGCGAAGATTCGGGTCTGACGGTCTTAACCACATTCTTTACTTCGTCAAGTGTTAGTGGCAAGGGGGAAGGGGATGGAAGATAAATGGGTGATAAGGTATGATTGGGGAGGGGGGGAGGTTGAGGAAAAAAAAGTGGGTGGGTGGGGAGGAGGGTAATGTGTTTGTGTGTGTGTGGGGGGGGGGGAGGGGGGAGGGAAGGGGGGCAAGAGAAGGAGAGCTCATATCTCTTCATCCACTATGGGGTGGGGGGGGGTGGTGGGGGTGGGAGGTTGGGAGGTTCATATAAATAGTGTTGTTTAAAAAAGTAAACAATGCTGTGGGATGATGTTCATTGTAACAGGTGAAATAATGTGTTGGCATCAATATGCTGCTGTTTGTTGACAGAAGATAGCAGTGATCAATGAAAAACAGGGTATCATGTGTTGCACACACACACACACACACACACACACACACACACACACACACACACACACACACACACACGCACACACACACACACACACACACACACACACACACACGCACACACACATACACATACACACACACACGCACACACACACACACACACACACACACACACACACACACACACACGCACACGCACATACACACACACACACACACACACACACACACACACACACACACACACACAACAGGGTGGGTGGGGGTGGGGGGGTGGGGGGGTGGGGGACCACATGTAAACAATGTTCTGGGTGAGTTCAGATCATGTGATCATAATGAGACTAACTGTGGAAATTTTGCTTCGTTCGCCGCCGTCAGTCACTCCATTTTGAAACTTTTTTTTTTAGTTAACCTTTCTTTTGGATGCTTCACTCCATAGGCATCCCCACTGGTCCCATGCACAGTGTCTCTGAAAGTGCTCCACTGTACTCTTGCCTGTCAGCACACCCGCTTTGTTGAGGTTTTTTTTTTTTTTTTTCATCTAATTTCTCCTATTCGTCTTCTGCACTTGCAGGCAAGTTAAGTTTCTGGCATACGGCATCGAGAGTCTGTACAAATCCCCTGTCTGAATAATCAGTGGAGATGTCCCTGACACTGGTGGCTTGAACCCTTACTTTGATTATCCGACATGTGATTTGGCTGGCGGAGTGTGCTGCTGTTCATTCATTCCAGTCTTCATGCAGTCCTTTGTCGTTCTGTGGATTCTCATGCCGCGCTGGGTGGAGAATTTTCCACCGCTATGGGCGGAAAGAGCGTGAGCAAGGATGAACCCATTACATTTCAGAACGGATTTGTGATGCAAAATTGTTTTAACGGGCAGGTATAAGAACGTTAATGTAATGTAATAGTGCTAACGTTATGTAAATTGCTTATGCAAACGTCATTCAATTTCCATTTGTTGTTGTTGTTGTTGTTGTTGTTGTGGGGTGTATTGAATGTTATAATAACACTTAAATGGTTTAAATGTAGTTTCACGATAAATGGGAATTTGATGTGATCCAGGAGCACTAAAAGAACAACTGTATAATGTTAGCATTTAAGAAACCCTTATGCAAATATTTGCAAACATTCTCGTATGTATTCAGGCTGTCTGGTATAAGTAAGTAAGGTAGTTTTAGAAGTGAAAATGTTGATCTCAGTTCTGTGCATCTTTTATGCTCCACACACACACACACACACACACACACACACACCACACACACACACGCGCGCGCGCGCGCGCACAAAGTTTGTTTCGAACATGGTGTATAAAAAAAAAGTTTTATCCCTCGCAGGTTACAATACCCACACCCAGACTATCCTCTCTCTCTCTCCCCCGCCCTCTCTCTCTCTCTCTCTCTCTCTCTCTGTGTGTGTGTGTGTGTGTGTGTGTGTGTGTGTGTGTGTGTGTGTGTGTGTGTGTGTCTGTGTGTCTGTGTGTCTGTGTGTGTCTGTAAACTACGCTTGATTGCGCCAGACATAGACAGATGTGCAATTCAAGATCCAGCATAGAGTTACAAGAAGATTAATGCCTTCTGCCGCCGTAGAAATAAGAACTGCATGTAGACACTTCTTCAAGATTTCATCCAGCCAATTGACATAGGCTAGAACACCAAGGCTACATCAAAATGTTGTTATGCTCTGCATAGTTATGCGGGGATTGTCTTCAGTCATGACAAGCTCCAAGCATAACACCGTCAGTCTCCAAAATCCCTCGAAGTCGGAGTGGGGCTGCCTACGTGGTAGGGTAATCAAAAACGGTCACACACGTAATGTTCTCATCCCAGCTGATGCATTTGTACTATAGTGTTTAAGGTTTCATCGATTTCTTGTCGAAGCGGGCTGACGGGAAAATGGTTTCACGAATCGCCTTTTTGTGACACTTACTAGGCGAGTTGACGGTGTCACCTGTGGATTGCTCCCGCCCTATTCTTTCATGGGCACTTTGCTTTTACAGTGCGGCGACATTGAAAGCAACCCAGGACCCAGCACCGAGCAAGAACAATACACAACAAAAGCCAACTGAACAGCGCAGGGTTAAAGCGGAGAGTCAGCATTAAGAGCGGTTCCCACTCACCTGGATCTCGCCCACAGCCCCGGAGCCATCACTTAGGGCCCTGACAGCCATCCTGCACTCCATGCTGGACCAGATGGGCATCAAGATCCATGGCGTCAAACACGAAGCGCGCTCCTTAAGTGAAGAATTTGCTGCTCTGAAAGCTGAACTGAACGGAATTTTAAAACGAATTTAAAGTGAATCTGCCAGATAAACAGAGACAAACAAATTATAAGACAAAGTTGTTTGTCCCTGTTATCTAGCGGATTTATTTTGAATTCCTTTTATAATTTGTTTCAGTTCCCGCCGGCAGTCATCTTCCTTTGAAAGAGAACTGGGGGCCGAAATAGCTCAGTTGGTAGAGCGCCGGACTCGTAATCCAAGGGTTGCGGGTTCGAATCTCCGCCGGGCCGTTTCGGTACAAGATGATTTTTCCCTCGGAGTTAACATTAGTTCTGACTCCATTTCCCATACAGTCCTTCGAATGAGACTATAAACCGAGGTTCCGTGTGTGAACGCACGCATAACATCTTGCACACACGTAAAATCCCATCACCAACTTTCGGAAGAGAAGGCCAGTTTGGTCGTTGGTATGGATGACACGTCACACATAGCGTGCACCTTCCCCAAAGATAGAGTATGGCTGCCTTAATGGCGGGATGAAAAACGGTCATGCACACAAAACTCCACTGCCTTTGTAGGGTAGATGGGATTAATACTTGCCTGTCCATATAGGGAGTGTCCGCAGGAGTATCAGCCTGCGTACGCGAATCAGCCTGCGTACGCGAAGAGGAAGAAGAAGAAGAAGAAGAAGAAGAAGAAGAAGAAGAAGAAGAAGAAGAAGAAGAAGAAAACGAACTGAAAGGATGAAAGAAAGAAGAAATGACCGGGCTGAAAAAAAGAGGATCAAGACCTGCAGAGGTTAAACCGAGTCCTCGCTGGGAAGCTGGAGGTCTGTGAGCGGAGGATGGACGACCCGGAGAGCCGCTGGATGCACAACCTCATCTTTTACGGTCTGCCTCAGCAAGACGACGAGATGCCAGCTAACTGTGAGGACTTGCTCCAGGACCTGTTCACGCACAAGCCAGATCTGAGGGAGGACGTGAATGCATCGACTGAACTCCAGGCCACATTCTCCGGTGATTGCCCGCTGCACCTTCTACAGACAGGGCGTAACAATTCTGAGGGCCCAGGGAAAACTGAAAGGGGCGAATGTGTTTATTGGAGAGGACTTTTCAAAGGCTGTAAGAAACTTGAGGTGGATACTGACTCCTCACAGAGCCAGACAGGACGGGGAAAGAGCCACAATGGTATTTAAATACTTGCTGATTGATAGACTAACATTTACCATAGATCACCGCACGTGACTCAATGGAAATAGGACGTCGGTCAGCGCATATGTTCTAGGAACGGGAAATTTTCTGTTGTGGTTATCAGAAAGAAAGACTACACCGGTATTCATGAACAGTGTGTGTGTGTGTGTGTGTGTGTGTGTGTGTGTGTGTGTGTGTGTGTGTGTGTGTGTGTGTCTGTGTCTGTGTGTCTGTTGGTGAAACCGTAGATAATTTTGGCGTTGAAAACAATGTGTCTGAGTGTTTAAAAAAGAAAAGCTTCGTATTGCGTTTCGATTTCGATTTTTTACGTTCAGTAAAGATGTGCGAATGCTGGATGAAAGGGGATATGAAGGTACAGTTTGAGGATAATGCTGGAGAGACAAACGGGAAATAAATGTGTTTTCTACACCAGCCGCCGTGGCGAAGTGGTTAGCGTCGCGGACTCCCGGCTGGGAGGTCGTGGGTTCGAATTCCATCAGAGTCATGTGGGTTTTCTGCCCCGACCGGCTCCTACCCAGAGTTGAGTTTGCTGCGGACTCAGTTGGGAAGACTGGGACTACACAGTCGAGTTTCATCCACTTAATGGATGCGTTTCTGAGAGTGTTGCTCAAATTTCCTGACCAACACTGCAGGTGCCTGTATCTCTCGGGCCTGGTTGACGCCGGGATATATTATGAAAGGAAGCGTAGAGTACAGCCCTGTCATGTAGTCTCAGACCGAAATGGAAATCCGTAGCATCATCTTAATCATCCTCAT
>CM065715.1:25102157-25177157 GCA_033310375.1 Conus canariensis
TAAAGTTAGCAGATCAGTTGTCAGCCAGTGCACCAGTATCCACTGAAAATATTGTAAATAATCACTCATTGTTTCATTTGATATACTTTAATTCCCCCGATCAACATACACTAAAGGCTAGATAAGTAAATATCTACCTATCTTACCACCCATCCCAACCTTCCCCCTTGTCCTTAACACAGTCCTCTCTCTCTCTCTCTTGCACCCCCCTCCCCCCCCCCACACACACACAGGCACACACACACACACACACACAGAAACACACACTCACACACGCACACACACACACACACACAACACACACACACACCACACACACACACACACACACGCACACACAATCATATGTTTTTTTTTTTTTTTAATTTGTTTGTTTTTTTTTCCCCGTCTAATAACACTTATAGTGAATAGACGTTAAACTAAAGAACTAACACACACACACACACACACACACACACACACACACACACACACACACACACACACACACACACACAAAAGTTTAGATTCAAAGTATGTAATCTTTTAACCCCTTATTTGGGCATGGACGATTACTAATTCTTTATCGCAAATATTTATACACAGCAGCCTGCAGTTACGACTGCAGATGCAAGAACGTAATTTCAGACATTTCCCCAAATTTCATATTCTTAGCTAATTTCAGCCGAACATTCTTGTTCCCACTGAAAAGATTTGTACAGTGAAAACACTGACTTTACAGTAAGATTTTTTTTTCGGCCAGAAACTTATCTCTATTGTGAAAACTTTCTTTTTCTTTTTTTTTTTTAACACAAAAATCAAATTGAACTCATCACCCGAGCTCATTTACAGTACATGAGTTCTGCATTTTCTGTCTTTACTTCAAATTCATCTGTGTCTTCCAACTCAATCTCGAGTCAGTTTATGACAACTGTATTTGAACCTAATTAATGCAAGTACGTACATAGCTGGTAACTATGATGTATATTTTTCTTTTTCAAAAGTTGGTCTTAAAAAGTCCATACGGTAAGCATTTGCTGCTGTTTTTAAGGGCATCATGCTATTACACACACACACACACAAATGCGCCGCGCGCTACCACTTCCCGCCCCCCCCCCCCCCCCCCCCCCCTCCACATACACGCACACACTCTCCACAGGCATATTTCTTTCATTCGCTGATGTAACACAATCGGACGTTAGTTACACATTGTCATAGCAACATCAACTTGTGGGCGCTACTGACATGTTGGCATCATTTAATTCCGGGAGAGAAAACACGTTTCCCTTTGAACTATACAACTTGCCTAATATATGCTGCAGGAGATTTAACCGTTCCTATTAATGCATCTTCCCCATAGCGTAAACACAAAATAAAACATGAAATAACAGTTGTCTCCTCATAACCTAGTTAAATAACACATCAAGATGATGACTTGGTTATCGTGTATACCAGCAACACAGGGGCTGTTAGTGTTACTTTTTAACATCCACTCTTCTGAGTCACTTTTTGCAGTTTGGGACACGGTAAAATACAAGCTGTTTGGCTCACCGGTGGCGCACTTTTCTTCGTTCCCTTTGAAACGGGCAGGCTGTCTGCAACGAGTGTGACTGCCACTTCAAAATCTCTGACCCGGCGTTTTTTTTTTCTGCGTCAATATTAAAAGTGTGTTTGATTTTTTCTCACCATCAATGGTAATTAATAGCAACAGTTCACCAGTGTGGGTGTTATCAGAATGTAGGGAATCAGAGTACATCATACACTGAGCAGTGTCAAATATGCAATATCCAAGTATCAAGAAAAAGACAATTCATGAACTTTTTTTCGTTTTTTATTTTCTTCGGATTTTTGTTTGTTTGTTTCTAATAAAGTTTCCTCAACTGAGAGTTTGTTGCTTGAGAAGACGCTTAGTTAGAAGCAGCAAGTTTTTGAAATGCTTAGGAACGAGCCTCATCAGAGTGCATCGTACATTGATCAGTGTCAAATATACACTATCCAAGGACCTCTTTTTTCTTTCTTTTTTGTGTCGGATTTTTGTGTATTTGTTTGTTTATTTGTTTCTAATAAAGTTTTCTCAACTGAAAAGACTCTTAGTTAGAAGCAGCAAGCTTTTTCTTTTTAATGTTTAAGAACGGGTCTGATCAGAATAACCAGCCCCAAGACGGGGCTATGAGTAAACAACTAGCCCTGACAAAGTAGAATAATTATTCGCAGTTTCAAAGGCAAATTTAAGTTCTGTATCTAACAGCTGAAATATGCAGCTTTGTTTCTCAAAAGCAAATTCAAATGAGTTGCTTAGCATGAAAAGCATGCAAAGAGAATCCAGAAGGTAGTTCAGCAAGGCCAACGGGGGCAGTGGACTCGATGGGAAAACGTTCTCGAATTCAAACCTTACGAAATGGGGGAAATCAGATTACCCTGTGAATCCGCTCTGTCAGGGTAAACAAGCAATGGAACATGTCACGAGTTCATGCAAAGCAGCACTAGCCCGGAGAAGGTCCATGAGGAGACACAGCAGGTGCTTCAAGGAGACTGCACATGGAATCGATACTGCCAAACTATGCCGTCAGAAACTCTTGCAATGTTGTTATACACATCAGGAGGCCATAAATCATGGTGTCGAACAGCTGTAATATCACGAGCATGGAAACGGGTTTACAGGATGGATTTGATGACTTGAAGTGTACAGCAGACCTTCCAGAACGTGAAAACCATCCAGAGATCATCAGGGAGGGTGGTGTGAGACTTGATATTGTACTCGCATCCGCTAACTCAAGTTCGTCAAATCGAATTATTGTGTCATAAAGAAGCAGAATGGAGCAAATTTACATCTACAAGATGAAGGAGTATGCCAGTCAAGGCCAGAGCTTGAGGGAAGAACAGAATTGGGGGGGGGGGGGGGGGGGGGGGGGGAACGGAAAAAAAAAAACCCGGACAAATATTACATGGGCGACATTTTTCCACACCTACAAGTCCAGTCTGCGCATGCTTGCCACTTAACGCAGCAGAAATCACGAGTCGCAGTGGAAACCCTACGGCGCACTGCTTCAGCCTGAAAACAGAGAGATACGTATGTATGGAAATAACTTGTTCACTTTGAATTAAAGTTTGTTTGAACCTAATTAAAACTGAGTCCCAACCCATGAATTATTTTGCTGAAAGAGACCGCAGTGTCGTGCAGAAGCTGGAAGAGACGCGAGAGTTCAGCCCCCTTTTACTTTTCCTTTTGAGTAGATTAGCCTCCGTTCGTCGCATGTACTGACAGAAAAGTAAGTTGTTTCGGAAAGTTTTTGGCTCCAAGTCTGCAGTTGTTTCACAGTTTACTTGTTGTTTGTGGTGTGTGTGTGTGTGTGTGTGTGTGTGTGTGGTCCGGGAAGGGGAGAGGGAGTTAATGTCATATGTAGATAATACTTGCAATATGTCAGCAGGACCAGTCGTGATGAAAAGGATGCTCTTGAGACTTCCTCCCGATACAAAGCTGCCTTCTGTCAGATATGTACATTTTTATCAGTGTAATGGCATTTTCTCCTTTTTCTTTTCTGCAGTCTGACCATTCTGAATTAAAATAAATGCGCACTGAAAGGAGATAGGAAAGGAAACTTTTACTTAAAATGTTCAGTAAATGCCAAATAAAGACAAAAGTCAACATACTTAAACTACAGAATTTGGCCAAGAAAGAAAGGAGCCCCCTTTCAAACTAAGAAGTTATCTTCTTAAGTTATAAATAATCAGGGAGGGAGGGTCCCAAAACTCTGTTATTCATATTGTCAAAGATAATTGTGAATTTAGCAAGTTCTAACCATCTCGATATAGATTCAAGTCAATGAACAATTTAAAACTTAATATTTTCAAAAACCTTATAAGCCCTTTTTTTTCTTATATCCTGATGATGCCACTGAAAGTCACAGGATCTCTGCTTCTCACTTAATTCTGCAGGAAGTCTTTGGGGGCATCAGAGTGATGAAAATTTCAACATTCTTCCAGGTCTGATGGTTGTATAGGAAGGCTTGGCTCTCAGCATATGTTTTCCCTGCCCATTTTACAATGTTGTCAGCCCATCATTTTTTTAAGTGCTAGTGTGCTAAAAATTCAGTTCTTTTGTAGTCTAAGTTGTTTCAGTGCTGTACATTAAGGGACACTGCTAGACCTTTTCTCCTGTGGCATATTCTGTGTGGAAGGAAACCAGATAATTGATCCACTTTATTTAATTTCAGTTAAAAGAAACAAAAAAGAGCAAACAAAAATGACAAAACCTCTAATTGGGATAGTCCTCCAAGTGTCCCATGTCCCAAAAGATTTTATAGAGTTTATTCTTTCCATCAAATATGAATGTAGTCAACCTTGATTGTCCATTTTCTCAGACAGTGACAGCCTTTATATTGGTATTTTGCATGTTACAGATGACTAAATAAATTCAGTCCAAGGAAGACATGGACACTTACTTGTTAGCAGCATGGACTCAGACTGTCCTGCTGATTTTTGGTGTTGTGCACTCCTGGTTTCTGCTAGTTTCTTCTCTTACATACAGTTGCATGTTTTCAAATGGTTGCTCCTCAAAAGTTGTCATGAGGGTTTGTAATTAAGGCAGGGCAGTGCAACTTTGAGTGCATTGTTGTGTGAGGGGATGATTCCAGCATCTCTTTAGTTGGCCTTAAAACGCAGTCTTCTGATTGTTTGTGTGACCTCCCCTGGTGTAGCTTGCCTCTTGGCAGTTTACAATGTACAAAACTACTGTAACTGTAATGAGATCCTTATGTCTTCTGCTTGTATGACTTGGTCCATGTCCATCTGCTGAAGCTGTGGCTTTGATGCTGGGGGCTAATGAACTAGTCATGTCCTTTGGTGGTAGATATAGACCACTGTACAACAAGAACTATTCCTGCTGGTTCAGATGCCCTCTGAGCATGTTTTGCATCCAAGTAAGAGAGTACTCTGTAATCAAAACAATGGATACTTGTGTACACTTACAGTTTTGTGCACTGCAGGACAGTGTGTTCTTCTCTTCTGTTGTTGCCTCTAAGGTTACTGTAGTTGTGTACTCCACTCTTAAAGCCACAACTGTGATTAATATCCTACCTTGGATTCCCAGCCTTCTGGTGTTTGAAGCAAACAATAGGTGACAAATGTGCCAAGCAGGCTGCAAAGAGTGGAACATGCAAACTGACCAGGACTAGAATTACAGTATAAAGCACTTGGAAAGAAGTGAAAACCTACAAAACAACAAACCCCTCTGCAAAAGTAGACAATGAAAAAGGGACATCACCTTCCTGAGTTTGGGAAGGATATATCTGATTCGTTACTCTTATTTTGGGATCATACTAGTTAACCATACCTAACTGGTTAAGAGAATGCTGTATGGTCAGGTAAATGTGGAACAGGAAGTTGACCGATTTGCAGTGTACTTGGCATTTTTTTAACTTGTTTAAACCGCAGAGCAGTACTGACACACTTGCTTTCTGTGCAGTTCGTGTTTAATGTAAAAAAATTCTCTGTCCACTGACAGAAAGACAGAGGCAGATGAATATTGAGTGGTTGGAGGAAGGAGCAATTTCAGATCTTCTCACTTAGAGTTATGCACTTAAGACCCATGCATGAATATGCATGAATGTGCAGTTCACATACATGCAAGCAGTCTGTGCTCATATACATGTAAATAAAAATGATAATGACAAATACATGCATTTGCCTAGTGTGGTGTTTTGAAGAGGAAGATGCAGTCATGTGAATGAGAATGTTATTAGTAGTTAAATAAACCATATAAAACATTGACAGCCTTGCCCTTGGCTAGCACTTGAGGGGCTATAGAGAATCAGCACAGAAAGAGACGGGTTGGAACTTGTCACGGATGGGTCAATAGCCCATACTTGATGTTATAGCTGAGACGATGAGATATATACTATTACTTAACAGTTAATAGATAATAATAATTATGGTTTTTATAAGGCACAAAAGATCTGCACACACACACACACACACACACACACACACACACACACAACACACACACACACACACACTTACACAGACACACCCACACACAAATGCACATGTGTTATGGCTCTAAACAAAGGAACAGAAAGGAGAATCATGTACAATATAAATATTATCCCATAAATATTAACACACATACATGCATGCACACACACACACACACGCTGTGGACCATATGGTTCTAAACACAACTAATTTAAAAAGAAGAAACATTATGTACAAATATTGCTGTGTGCACCCACCCCACCACATCAGCACACACACAGACACATGCACACACACACCTACTTATGTGTCATAAGGCTAACCAAAACTATCAAAAGAGAAGAGAAATATTTGCATCTCAGTTTCCAACGCCGAGTGGGTACAGGCTGCTGTGGGAATAGTAGGGATCGCGGAGAGGACTATTAGGAAGAAGAAAAGAGGTGAGT
The DNA here is from genome assembly GCA_033310375.1 of Conus canariensis. Classification (NCBI taxonomy): domain Eukaryota; kingdom Metazoa; phylum Mollusca; class Gastropoda; order Neogastropoda; family Conidae; genus Conus; species Conus canariensis. The sequence continues at coordinate 25,108,559 of CM065715.1, forward strand.
TTTAAGAGCAGTCTTAAAAGAAGAGAAAGTAGGCAGTTGACAGACAGAGAGTGGAAGTTTGTTCCAGGAGAGTGGGCTAGAAACAGAAGGCACGTGGATCAAAGGTACTGAGCTTGGTACGTGGAATCTGGAAAGTGAGAGGATCAGAGGAAGAGCAGAGGGTGCACGAGGGTTTGTAGACATTGAGTAAATTGGTTAGGTAGTCAGGGGCTGCATTGTTGAGAGACTTGTAACAGATGGTGTCGAGATTATAGTGTATGCATTTTGATACAGGAAGCCAGCGAAGTTGTGACAGAAGAGGGGAGATGTCGTCAGTCTTTTTCTTCTTGAGTACAAGGCGTGCGGCATTGTTTTGAATGCATTGTAGGGTGTGAATAGAGGATTCATTGACACCAGAAAGGAGAGAGTTGCAGTAGTCGATATGAGACATAATGAAACAGAGGACAAGTTTGACAGTTGCTTCGGTAGAAAGATGTTTTCTGATCAGGCTGATGCGACGAAGGTGGTAGTAGCAAGATTTGGCGGTGTGGGTCACAAGGCTTTGCATGGAAAGGGTAGAATCAAGGTGGACACCCAGATTCTCAGCTCAAAGAAGTAATTGTCGTGCATAGAAACAGCATACAGAACAGTATGATAACAAAAGCATGCAAATAAAACATAAAATGAAATGAAAGGTGTGATATCAGATGCTGAAAAAAACAAACCTTTGAGACAATGATGAAATAGGTTTGTTATCAAGCTTGATGATAAAACTTTGTAGCAACAATGAAAGATGTTGTTATCATAGGACCAATGCATGTACACACCATATATTGTGGAATGTAGTACAGGTGACTGAATAATAAACTTGTATACCCATTAGTTGTGTTAGATATGTTTGTGAGATGGGCTTTAACCACTGTCTCATCTTTGTTGTTAATTTATTTTTCCATCAGCTTCAAATCATGCGTAGTGTGGTCTCAAAACTTAGCGGATGTGGTGTAGCGTATATGGACTAGTCCGCACGCAGTGACGCCTCCTTGATGAAACTGAAATGAACTGAAAGAGCTTTAACCACTGAATGAAGGTTTGGATGAGGCACACTATGCACTCAAAGGGAGTAAACCAACCTGTTTCAAAGGGTTGCTGTCAGTGTACCCCAGCTGCTGGTGTTGTGCACACCTGTTCATGTATTGTAGACATGCATCTGTTTGTGTGTGTGTGTGGGGTATTTGTGTTTACTTGTGCATGCCTTTTACATGAATTGTGTATATGTGTATGAGTGCTTCGATTTTTTACCCCTCTTTTTTTTTTCAGCACTAGGAAGATGGTGTTTGAGAGGTTGCCACTTCCGTGAATCCTCTGAACTACAAACTTCAGCTTCAGCCTCATCTGGATGAGCTAAGATTTGATGGAGAAGAGATCATTTCACTGGAAGTAAGTTTCATGTGAATCTGAAGTGCACATTTTTGTGTGTGGATGGATAGGTGGGTGAGCACAAATATGCAGGAGAGAGAGGAGAGAGAGAGAGAGAGAGAGAGAGAGAGAGAGAGAGAGATGCAGACTCAAGGCTCACAAACAGGTTAAAGAAAAGTTTCCTTGCATGTTCTGTGTTCTTGTTTTGACATATGCAAACATTTTTGCCATCAAGAATTTCTTAACAGGTACAGACTGTGAAGTTGAAGGTTAGTCCTTGTGCACTGGACTTGAAGTTTCTTGAGAAAGTACTGCATATGTATGATTACCATACTGCATATAGTATACTTGCATAAGATATTCATCATTAATGCAGTAGCTTAAGCTTTTGAATAGAAACTAACAGTAGGGCCAGGCTCCCAGCCTCTCCCCTCTCAACCACAGATTTCAGTTCCAGAATGGAAACTGACGGGCCCAGCATTTGAAGTCACAACTTCTGCACCTCAAGGTGACCTACACACAGTCGCTTGGAATTATTGGGTGGAATGATCATTAAGCCATGGGGTAACTGGAAGAACAACGCTCATCTGGATTATGCTCAGATGCTAGAAGCTGTCATTAACCATTATAAAGATGTCTTTGCAAAGCATTTTAACACTGCCATTCTCAAGAAATGAGAATTCAGTCTAATGCCTCTGATTTAAGTGAATTTGAGAAAATTGACACTTCTTCACTTGGGCAAATGGTTTGAGTGAAGGTTGACACGTTTGTCACTTGAGCAAAGAATGACACTAAGTATGGTGTATGAATGTCAGTCTTACATATTGTATTCATTGTTGAAAAGTGATCTCTCATTCAGTTTCACTCTGGAACAGACAGACAGACAGACAGCTGCAGATATCATTGCAAGTGAGTGTTTGATGTTCTTATCAAAAGGTTTAGACATTATTGTTGAACGTTTTGTTTATCAAATTCAAGTCTCATCCTGACCCATACAAATGTAAATTGCGATTTGAAAAAAGTTGATGTGTTGGCGTTATGTCTGTTTATGTTTCTTCAGAGTTTTTATAGCTGTGTAATGCTTGGCTTTTTTTTTTTCCTCCATGCTTCTTTTAATCCCCTTCCTTTATCCTCCTGCCCTCCTCCACCCCACTCAGACCCTTTATCCTCCTGCCCTCCTCCACCCCCACTCAGACCCTTTATCCTCCTGCCCTCCTCCACCCCCACTCAGACCCTTTATCCTCCTGCCCTCCTCCACCCCCACTCAGACTTTATCTCTCCTCCTCCCCATCAGCCCTTTATCCTCCTGCCCTCCTCCACCCCCACTCAGACCCTTTATCCTCCTGCCCTCCTCCACCCCCACTACCTTATCCCGCCCTCACCACTGACCCTTTATCTCCTGCCTCCTCACCACTCAGACCCTTACCCCTGCTACCCACCCCCACTCAGACCCTTTATCCTCCTGCCCTCCTCCACCCCCACTCAGACCCTCTCATTCACTCCCCAGTTTGTCGCATGACCCCCCTTTTTTTTTTCTTTTTTTTTTTTTTTTAAAATCAGGTTTCTTGTGTCTGTCTCAGGTGAAAGAAGCAGTTGACAAGATCACTGTTAACGCTCGAGAAATCAAAATTGACTGTGCTGAATTTCAAGGTTGGTTGATAATTGTAAGAACAACATGTACATGCGGGCCATTAAGATGGGAGAAATGTGAGTGTGATGTTGGGGGAGGGATGGCTGTATGCATATGTGTGTGTTAGGCTATGTGTGCATGTGTGAGAGAGAGAAGTGTGTGTGTATCTGTCTGTGTGTGTCTGTGTGTGTGTGTGTGTGTGTCAGTGTGCAACGGTGCTTGCTTTTACCATGTGTGCTTGATATTTCTTCTCATTGTTTATTGTCTTTCATAAAATTTTTTCAGGGTATTGAAGACCAATATTTGTTTTGTTCTAAAAGATTTTTTTTTTGTCTGGAATTTTTTGCGCTGTGTGTGTATGTGCATGTGTGTGTATGTGTGTGTGTGTGTATGTGTGTGTGCGTGTGTGTGTGCGTGTGTGTGTGCATGTGTGTGTGTGTGTGTGTGTGTGTGTGTGTGTGTGTGTGTGTGTGTGTGTGTGTGTGTGCCAGCCAATGTCTGCTTACAAGCAATAATTTGTTTGTGTGTGTTTTTGTGGCTCGCATGTGTTCATGTAAGTGTGTGTGTGTGGGTGTGTGTGTGTGTGTGTATGAATGGATGAGTACATGTGTGTCTGTGTGTGTGAGTATTATGGTAAATGCATGTGGTATATTCGGTATATGCATTAGTATGTGTATGACTCACTTTTCCTGTTAATGTAAGTGTCACCTTCTTCTTTTGGTCCTGTGTTCCATGATACAGTGCAGCAAAGTTTGCTCTTATTCACGCTTTGAAACAACTCTGTTCCATGTCCACTCTGCACACGTCATCTGTTGTGTTGACCTCAGGAGGTGGGGACGAGTTGAAAAATGTGGACGTGGAGTACCAGACAAAGGAAGAGAAAATCATATTTGGCCTCAAGAAGCCAGTTCAGGTGAATGTGATGCTGTTGTGGGGTGCTGATGGATGGCTGTGGTGTCACAAATCATAAAACAATACGTAAATTCAGTGACTAAAGTGCTTCTCTTCTTGTTTACATATCTGTCTCTCTACACACACACACACACACACACACACACACACACACACACACACATATATATATATACAGACTTCTCTTTCAGAGGATCAGGGATGCACTGTGCTTTTGCATTATGTTGCATGTACAGTGACTTACTGTTCCATGATCCTTATAATCTGGGTACGCAGGCTGATACTCCTGTGGACACCCCCTGTATACGTAGTGGAGTTTTGTGTGTATGACCATATTTTATCCGGCCATTAAGGCAGCCATACTCCAGCTTCGGGGAAGGTGCATGCTATGTGTAACGTGTCATCCATACCAACAGCCAAACTGGCCTTCTCTTCCGAAAGTTGGTGATGGGATTTTACGTGTGTGCAAGATGGTATGCGTGCATTCACACAAGGAACCTCGGTTTACAGTCTCATGTGAAGGACTCTATGGGAAATGGAGTCAGAACCAATGTTAACTCCGAGGGAAAAATCATCTTGTACCGAAACGGCCCGGCGGAGATTCGAACCCGCAACCCAAGATTACGAGTCCGGCGCTCTACCACTGAGCTATTCTGGCCCCTTAATTCTCCTTCAAATCCAGTGAAAATCCTGTTCAGAGATTTTAACATGATCTGAAATTACAGGCAAAAAAGGTTTTAAGTAAGTTTGCATGTTCTGAACTTTCTTTTCTTTACTTTTTTTTTTTGTTGGGGTGGGGGGGGGGGGGGGGGATACAGTTGTGTAAGGAATCAACTTGAACAGTATAACAGCCCAGGTATGCCCCCTTCAGACAACATGAATTGATTTGAATGTGCAGTAATTGTCTGGCACATGTTCCTGTACATTATGTGCTCAGTTGCTTGGTATCTACTGGCACCCAGCAAAATGCTTGCAATCGTAACGAGCACTGGCATAAACATGACCAAGCATGTCATTGCAAGACCTTAGTTTACATTTTTTTATGCTTTTGGTCGTGACTTGAATCATCAGTCAAGTGTTCCCTTACATTTATAACTGTGATGTTGCTGGATTGCATGTGAATGTCATTACTTCTTTGTCGTTACTTCTTGTAGAGGATTTTTGTTTTAGCTGCTGCTCTTTTTCTGTTGTTTAGACTTCCAGTTCTTTCACTGTAAAATCTTTCTTTGGTGATCACTTTTAGCTATCCATTTTTAATGTATGCCGCATGTAATGATGTTTTTGTAAAAATGACAGACTAGAATAATCCCTTTCAGAATATAGTAGTTTAGAGAACACAAATTAAACATTTTTAGAATAAGATGATGATGTAGTTAAACCAGCTTAAAATGTTGAACCCTGTCATTGTGAAAAAATTGAGGCACCCCTAAGGTGCAGAAATACCTGTAGATGTGAAAATGAAAGTGTGAACATATGAACTATCATATCCTTTCAGTAGAAATGTGAATGTAGATTTTTGAATTCAGATAAAGAATGATAATCTTATGTGAAATAGATTCTACAGACACTGTTTTTATGCAGAAGTTAGTGTTGATTAAAATTTGATTTCAGACACACACCCCCCCCCCCCCCCCTTTTTTTTTTTTTTTTTCTAAATACTTTTTTTTATTGTTTTTGTAGAAAATGAAAAAAGAACATGCAAGCAACATTAGTGATTAAAACATTTTATGTCTGACAAGGAAGATGAAGTACAAGAGAGAGATGATTATAGCCTAATGCAGAAAAAAAGAGAAAGAGAAAGGGTAGGGGGTGGGGGTTAGTGAGAGGAACGTTGGGGTGAGGGCTGTGAGAGGGGTTGGATTTGACAGGGGACTGAGGGGGAAGATACAGGCTTCCAATCTTGGCAAAGATGGAAAGTGAAAAGTAAATGGCAGTATGTCATACTTTTCTCTTAATAAAGTGGACAACATAATTTGAATAACTCTAATTCTAAATGATGGTCAACTTCATCACAGATTCTGCTTCATGAGAAGAACAGTGTGATAGAGCAAACTCTGTTTTGATTTATTTTTATTTATTTTGCTTTAAAAAAAAACAAAAAAAACCCTACCTGTGTGCATATGCGTATTTGAATATGTGTTCTTGTAGTGAGAATTTATGACCTGAGACTTCTCTTCATATTAATACAATAATTGTTTCACTTACCTATGCTGTTTGCCATTGTCCTCTTCATATTAATACAATAATTGTTTCACTTACCTATGTTGTTTGCCATTGTCCATGACTTTTCCAGCCTGGAAACTACAAGCTGACACTGCGATTCTCAGGCATACTGAACGATGAGCTTCGAGGGTTTTACCGCACAAAGCACAAGCTGCCCAGCGGAGGGGAACGCAATGGAGCCCTCACCCACTTCGAGGCCACAGGGGCTCGTCGTGCCTTTCCCTGTTTTGATGAGCCAGCGATACGAGCCACATTTGATGTGACGCTTATTGTTCCCGCTGACAGAGTGGCCCTGTCCAACATGGTGAGAGTGGCAAGTTGGTTAGGGGTTCGTTTGGTTTCACTTTTTGACTGCCATGTTTTGTTTTATGTAATATGCACTAAATTACAATCTTTTTTTTTTAGACCACCAGAACTCATGACAGTGTTAAAAAAATCCAACAGCGAATGGAGTTTGATGTGCAGTATTATGGAGAGTACTCATACAGTTTCAATCCTTGGTTATGGACCAAGCTGTAAGCACTTTACATTTCCAAGTTCTGGTTTATACAATGGGCTTCCTACCTGTTTAGAGACGATTGAAGAGCTGCCTAGGCAGCTCTTCAACCGTCTCTAAACAGGGCCCGTTGGCACTTGTCCTTTGTTTCCCATGTCATTCAGTCAGATATCAGTCACTCAGTTTTTCACTTATACCTTTGATTTTTCTTGGAAGATGCATTTATGTGTGTATGTGTTTTCCACACCAATGGCCATACTGGCCTTCTCTTCTAAAAGCTGGTGATGGGATTTTATGTATGGGCAAGATGTTACGTGTGTGTTCATATATGGAACCTCGGTTTTGTGGTCTCATTTGAAGGATTTTACTAGAAATGGAGTTAAAATCAATGTTAATTGGAGGAAAAGAATCACTCTGTACCAAAATGGCCTACTGGAGAATCAAACCCATGAGCCCAGGATCATGAGTCCCCATATGCATACGTCTGTGTGTTGTTAATGCTTTTGACTGACCGTTGCATTTTCTAAGTGTTGATGTTTATGATGGACAGTTGTAGTCACTCATCTGCACTGTAAAGATCCAAACATCAATATGAACATCAATCCCACTTCACCACTTGTTAATGCTCAACAAATTAACTGAACTTTGCTTTTAAGGATTGAAAGTAGCACAGAGAGAGAGAACTCTTGGCATGCATGTGTAGTGTAGTGAGCAGTAGACCAGTGATTTCACTGCTTCTACGTATGGTCCATAGAGTTTGTTAAAATTTTTAAGGCGCATAGCAGGAAAGCTGCTTACACAATGTTTTTCCAGATGTCTATTTGTTCGCAAGTTAGAAAGAACCTTACACTATATGCAAGGTTCACCTTTACACTATATGCACTTTATGCACATTTTTAGAGTATACAGTATTAACTTTATATTGGCCATGCTTGGTTCTTCACTATGTGTGTGTGTCTGTGTGTGTGCGTGAGTCTGTGTGTTTGTGTGTGTGTGTATGTGTGTGCACGCATAGGCGCACAGACATGGGTCTGCTCAGTTCATGGTCAGAGAGCATGTGTGTATGTTTGAATCCTGTATTCTGTTCAGTTGCGTGTGTTTGTGTGTGTAGGTATGTTTGAGTGCATACGCATTCATGTTTGCACACACAGTCATTTTCACAGGTATCTGTGATTGCACAAACTGACGCAGTTGTCTTGTGTATTTCAAATCGCAGCCTGTGCAGTCAGAGGGGCCGCACACAACGGAAGGTTGGAAAGTGGTCCAGTTTCAGACCACCCCTCTCATGCCCACCTATCTGGTGGCCTTCGTGGTCGGCGACTACGACAGAGCACGTGCTGTTGACAAAGACGGGGTGAAGGTCCAAGTCTACACACCACAGGGAAAGTCGGAGCAGGGGGTTTATGCTGCCAAGGTGATAAAATAGTGTCTGCTTTTTAACTGGATTTAGTGGTAGTATGCTTAATTGAAAACATGTGGTGGTAGTATTGGTAGTTAGTGATGACATGAAGAAGAAAACGATACACCGGAATGTACGGGTGGGACCCAGAGTCCTCAACTGCCGAATAAACCAGCTGGAAGCAATTCTGCACCACCTTGGGAAGCCTGTGCTGTCAAACACTAGTAATACAGATTTTTTCTAATAGTATTTCAGCTATGCTTGTACACTGTACATTTCAAAAGGGCATCTGGCATATGATATGTGAACTTGTATGTGTGGGTGTGTTCACAGGTTGCTGTGACAACAATGCCTTTCTACAAAAGATATTTTGGTGTTCCATACGATTTGCCCAAGCTGGACCTGGTTGCTGCCCCTGATTTTCCCATAGGTGTGATTCTCTGTCCTTGCCTTTGGCTGATTTTCCTCATGCTTGCAGCATCAGACATTCTTGTATGAAATTCTTCAATCATGGACATTTTTTCATGGGGGTCTAAATATAATGATAGCCAGACTTTTGTACATTAAAGCCATCAAAGTTTGTTACAAAATCTTATTCATGGGAAATCTCTGTTCTGCAGTTCCCAGACTTTGTATGATACTACATGTATAATTTAGATGGCTTCCTGTGTGTGCTTAGTGAATGTTTTGCAGAACCAAACTTTTTGTGATTTGCAACCTCGCCCTCTCCCCCTCCTTGCAACAGAATTTTCATTTTATTGACTTGTTTCTGTTGACTGTACTGTGGTAAAAAAAAAAAAACAACAACAAACAAAACCAAATGTTGAGATCTGTGTATGAGGAACACTCGGTGGTAAGTTTTTCAGACATTTAAATTTCCTGGAAGTATGTTGGCTCTTAAATCTCTGAGAATCTTTGTTGTGGTTCTTTTGCCTACGCCGTAAATATTACTTTCACACAGGGTCTCTTCTTTTTTTCTTTTTTTTTTAAAATCTGATCTAAAGGACTGCCATCAAGACCATAATTTGGAGTCTGTGAGTCAGACCTGGAACCCTTGTACCTCAGAAGTACGTGCTTCTAACTCATGAGACCCATTTTGCAGAATACACATGGATGTGTGTGACAGTGTCTTTGCGTATATGCAGCAGAGTGTTGGTCTAGCACACAGCTAGGAATGAAGTTGTCCAGTGTTTGTTTCTCAAACAAGATTGGGATTTTTTGTCCCATGTCCACTGACAGTCAGACAGAGATACGTTAGACTTTTCTTTCTTTTGTTTTCTCTCTGTCTGATTTTCGGGGTCCCACTGATATTGCTACACCCACACCACTAGCTTCAGCTCCCCATACACAACCACAGCTAAGTATGTTTTCGCAGCCCCAGGACCCCTGGCCCACAGGGAACAGTCGGTATTAAGTTGTCACCAGAGTTAATTCTGGTGGTGTTCTGTGGTGTTTGTTCTGACCCAACATACGCAGGACACTACCTACTAAGCCTTGTTTTGACAACCAAATTGTTTAGTCACGGAGCCTGCATGAGTGAGCATGCCCCTCTGAAGGGTTTCATGGCGTCCATCCAACAACACCATGCACGTATCGATATTATCAGTTTTTATACAAACTCTTCACAGGCACTGAAGTGGATTGGAAAGTGAAATTCACATCACCATGAATGCAGGACAAGAGGGCCACAGATTTTGTTTAATTTTTTTTTTTTTTCAGAGAGGATTAGGATGATTAAGATAACACAGAGTTTCATTCTGATAACAGTCTGCATGACAGAGTTGTACTGTGTTGTTCTTTTCATAATGTATCCTGACATAACCAAGGCAGAGAAATACAGATGTCCGCAGAGTTTGCAAGGAAATTTGGGCAGCCTTCTGAGAGACATGTTCACTTTGTGGATGAAACTCAACTGCATGGTTCCAGTCTCCTGGTTTGAGACCGTAGCTTATTCAACTCTGGGAAAGAGCTGGCAGGAGCTAAAAGAAAACCACACAAATTAATGCTTCTGATAGGAATTGAACCTACAACCTTCCAGTCTGTAGATTGAGGACACTCACACAGCATCATGGCGACTGGTGGAGTTAGTCTCTTAGGAGAGAGATGATGAACTAGTATTCTGTGTGAAGCTGGAATGTAGTAATTCAAATGGATTTAAGTCAAAAGAAAGTGTCTTAACTTTGTTGAAATTTTGTAGACATCTCTCAGTCTCTCACTTTTAATCTGTCTTTTTTTGTACATATCTTTCTGTCAGTCTGTTTGTCTGTCTGTTTTGTTTTGTTTTTTCCTCTCTCTTGGTCACTGTATGTTTCTGTCTGTCTGTCTCTTTCCCTTTTCTCTCCCTGTTCATGTGACTTTATATGTTTGGTTTTTGTCATTTTTTTCATTCAATGCCCTACCTCATCAAGAGTGCTGCTCAGAGAACACAGTGATGTTGGTTTAACAGTATTGGTTATGTTTGTCTTTGTGTTTTTTTTTTCCATTCAGTGCCCTACCTCATCAAGAGTGCTACTCAGAGAACACAGTGATGTTGGTTTAACATTTTTGGTTATGTTTGTGTCTTTTTTTTTTTTCCATTCGATGCCCTGTCTCATGAAGAGTGTCGCTCAGAGAAGAGAATGATGATGCTGGTTTCTATCTTCAGGGGCAATGGAGAACTGGGGCCTGGTGATCTACCGGGAGAGGGCACTGCTGGTGGACCCCAAGGAAACCTCGTCCTCCATGAAGGAGTATGTGGCCATGATCATCGGTCATGAACTCGCCCACAACTGGTTTGGCAACCTGGTGACCATGGTCGGTTTGAGTGCTCTTTATTGCTGTCTCAAATAAACACGCAGAGTTCAAAAGAATGCTTATTTGATACACGAAACAAAACTTACAGCTGTCTCAAACACACAGAACAGAGTGCATCAGTCTAAGTATCCAGGCCTGTGCTTGACCATCTAATTATACACAGTTTTTACCTCTTCAGCTGAAAATGTACATTTATCTCTGATCATATTGTTTTGAGATGGATCAGAGGTCACTTTCCCCCCAAAACAAGATGGCACAACAAAAGAAAAATCTCAGTTTGAGAAATGATTGAACTTGTGACAGATTAGTTCTGATATTGAACTTGTTTTTATGACATAAGGAAGAATAATTTGATGGGACAGTGCATTTGCTTGAATGGTAGCAACATTCAAAGATAACTGATAAGTGCCTTTTACATTTTTTTTTCTTTTTAGAAATTTGACATGATTTTAAAAATTTACAAGTGATTTAATGAACATAGTAAACTTTAAATAATTCGTAGATTGTACATTTCGGTCATTTTATGTAAGTCTCTTGACTTTTTTAAATAACAGCCAAAACGTTAAAGTCATGAGATGATTAGGACCCTGTTATTAGTGAGTCCCCATTATGTTGAAGTTTCTGGAGATGGTTGTTAAGGCTCTGCTGTAGCACTAGAGTGACTACAAATGATGGCATGTGACTTTTAACATTCCACTGTGCATGGTCACACACATCAGGCAGACTGCTGTGTTATGCCCCTTTCAGAACTGGTGGACCCACCTGTGGCTGAAGGAGGGGTTTGCCTCGTGGATAGAGTACCTGTGTGTGGACCACTGCTTCCCGGAGTTCGACATCTGGACCCAGTTTGTCAGCATTGACCTGGGCAAAGCCTTGAAACTGGATGCTCTAGAGAGCAGCCATCCTATTGAGGTGATAGTTTGGTTTCATTTTCTTTTTCCTTTTTTTTTTTTTTTTTTTTTAGCATGCTTTTTCAGTCCTTTTTTTTCTTTTGAGTTCGTTCTTTCTTTTTGTCATTTTTTTTCTTTTTGTTTTATCTGTTTAGCAATTTGTTGGAGCATGTTTTTTATTTTCTTACTTATATACAAGCGCGAACACACGTACACATGGTTGCACATATACTTAAGCAAATGTGCGCACTAATGACTGCAAATCAGCACAAATGAATGCACATACTTGGACAGAAACACACACACACACGCAAGCACACAAATACATGTGTATGCACACACAGACACAGACACACACAGACAGACAGACAGACAGACACACACACACACACACACACACACACACACACACACACACACACATACACACACACATGCACTATAAGAAAGGAAGGAATGACAGCAAACAACGAAGTGGGCGTGGAACATCCCGGCTAGCAAGAAGATCACACCGCATCCTACCACCAAACAAGACCAAACCAGGCGTAAAGGACATGTCACCATCCACTATGTCCGCGGTGTGACTAAAGTCTTGAGCAGGAAGATCAGGAAAACCGGCGTCTCCGTACATCCCAAACCTGTCAACACCATCTGCAGCCAGCTGGTCACCCCCAAGGACAAAACTGACAAACCAGACAAGTCTGGAGTGATCTACCAAATAGACTGTCGTGACTGTGAAGAGAACTATGTCAGGGAAACTGAGAGAAACCTTCGAAAACGCTTGACAGAACACAAAAGGGAATCATCACCAGTAGGCGCCCACCTACACGCCCAGCAACATCAGTTCGATTATGAAAACATCAGTGTTCTCGACCGTGACAACAGATGGTTTCAGCGTGGGGTGAAGGAGGCTATACATATTGCCGCCAACAACCCCACACTCAACCGGGACCAGGGCAGACACACCTTGCCATCAGTGTACAACACCCTCATTGTTCAGTCACATGACCAGGGTTTGACCCGTGGTCGTGTGCACTGAACGCCAGTTCACCCAGTAGGTCTGTCGAAAGCTCCAAGTAAGTGCTATTCCTACCTGAGTGACCTGTTTAAATCTGGTAGTTGTAACTGTTTTCTTTTTCTTCTCTCATAACGTTACACTTGAGAAGGTCCATGGAATAAAAGAGTTGGTTCTCTGTCAGTCTCTGCAGACATATACAGCTTCTCCTGCAGCGTGGTGGGCCTTGGCCACGTCTCCTCTGTCAGTTCCCAGAGGGTCGCACAGTCTCAGAGTATGTGCTCTGTGGCCTGCCAAGTCTGCTTCTTCACAGGAACACAGGGGAGGTAACTCAAGGAGAAAGCGTCCATGCAAGTGGTAGTTTTAGGCAGTTTGCCTTGTCAGGAGGTGGAAAGTAATAACCTGCTCTACACTATATTGCAGATAGATGTGGGTGACCCGGCAGAGGTTGATGAGATCTTCGACACCATTTCCTACAGCAAGGGAGCCTCAATCATCAACATGCTGCACGACTACCTTGGTGATGATGTGAGTCATGTGCTGGAGCTTTGTGCTGCTCTGCTAGGGTGCTAGCTGTGGACTTTGTTACAGAGAGAGAGAGAGAGTGTGTGTGTGTGTGTGTGTGTGTGTGTGTGTAATCTTTGTGCTGTTCTGCTAGTGCTAGCTGTGAAGTTTGTTACAAAGAGAAAGAGAGAGAGAGAGTGTGTGTACGTGTGTGTAAGGTAGTCTGATAATGAATGGGTGTCAGTCAGTCTCTGTGTGTGTGTGTGTGTGTGTGTATAGTAGTGTTAGTGTGCTAGTGTGTGTGTGTGTGTGGTGTTGGTGTGTGCATGTATGTGCTTAAGGAACCAACTAGCTGCTGTCTCTAATCACATGATTTGGGTTAATCTGAGGGGGGGAATATGATCTTAAGATGATGTGTACCTTTCTTCGCTGATGCAGTGGAGCAGAAATCATATTGTTAGCCAGACTTTCTCAGGTAAAGACCTTACGTAAACACTGAGCTAATGATTTTCTTTTAACATGTGTATGAAATTTATAAAAGTATTCCTGTTTGGAATTTACTGTAAATGTTTATTCATGTGTGTTGTATAGTTAGTTATAATCTGGGAATGATCAAAAGAATAAGGGTGGATGAAAGAATGACTACTACTAGAATTGCTCTGTACAAATACTGCTGAATAATTATCATTATTATGAATAGTTACATTCTCAGTTAGAAGAAGTGAAAGGGAGAGTCTGTTTGAGACGACCTTTTTGTTACAAGTTGGTACAGGAAATCAAAATTGTCAGGGAAGATAGGAGTCAAATAAGTAATCCCCCTAACCCCTTCCCCTTTCCTTGACCAACCCACCCCATTCCACTCTGGACCCCCTCAGCACCCTACAAGTATCCTCCTCTCTCTCCCCATGCCTCTCATCCTTAACCCCCCCCCCCCCCACTAACCCCATCCCCTGTCTCCTTTTCCTCCCAGCTTTTCTCCATCTCTTCTCAGTCATTATTTATGCTGCAAACATTAGATGGGTTTGTATGACCCTACTCCTGGATTTTCTCCATCTCTTCTCAGTCATTATTTATGCTGCAAACATTAGATGGGGTTTTGTATGACCCTACTCCTGGATTTTCTCATCTCTTCTCAGGTCATTATTTATGCTGCAAACATTAGATGGGTTTGTATGACCCTACTCCTGGATTTTCTCCATCTCTTCTCAGTCATTATTTATGCTGCAAACATTAGATGGGTTTGTATGACCCTACTCTTGGATTTTCTCCATCTCTTCTCAGTCATTATTTATGCTGCAAACATTAGATGGGTTTGTATGACCCTACTCCTGGATTTTCTCCATCTCTTCTCAGTCATTATTTATGCTGCAAACATTAGATGGGTTTGTATGACCCTACTCCTGGATTTTCTCCATCTCTTCTCAGTCATTATTTATGCTGCAAACATTAGATGGGTTTGTATGACCCTACTCCCAGCTTTTCTCTATCTCTTCTCAGTCATTATTTATGCTGCAAACATTAGATGGGTTTGTATGACCCTACTCCTGGATTTTCTTTCTCCTTTTTTTTTTTTTCAAGAAGAACAGCTTGGTATGCCCGTTTCTGTGGTGACAGGATTTCCGCAAAGGGCTGACGCTGTACCTGAAGAAGCACCAGTACAGCAGCGCCTGCACCGAGGACCTGTGGAGGGCCTTGGAGGAAGCCAGCGGCAAAGCAGTAGGCGCCATGATGGCCACCTGGACTGCCCAGAAAGGATTCCCTGTCCTCAAGGTACAGCAAGCACTCTGCTCAAATATTCCTTTAGGACATGTGAAAGTTTTTGTTTTTTTTCACGCTTACCTGTCCAAAACTACTTTTTGTTTAGTCCGTGCATCTTCTGTTGCTGTCTGTCTCCATTGATTCTTCTTTCTCTCTTCAAAAGATTCCCCCCCCCCCCTCCCCCTAAAGAAAAAAAAATTGCTGTTCCAGGATCTTGTCTCTTTGACGATATGTGACCAATTTTTCATGTAAAAAATATGTGAATTATAAGATATGTATAAGATACGTGAGAATTTATTTATGGATTCTTTTTTGTTAGTTGTTGTTGATGAATGAGATTTCTCAGTGTTTTTTTGTCCCTCTCTCTAGGTGACTGAAAAACAGTCTGAAGGTCAAGAACGTGTGCTTGAAATACAGCAGCAGAAATTTTCGATTTCGGAAGACAAGAAGTCAGGTAAAGTTTGTTTTTTTTTAGTTACAGACGTATCGACATGTACACATGTATTAACGTTCACACAAATGCACAGCCACAGATATACACAAACTTGCGTGTGAGTTTATGCACACACCCACACATGCAAACACACAAACACACACATGTGCACACACACACCACACACACACACACACACACACACACACACATACACACACACACGCATGCACACTCGCGCACTTGTACATGCGCTCGCAAACATGTACTTGCACACATGCATGCACTTGTTACGTATGCATATGCGTGCAAACATACACGCACACATGCGCACACGCACACACACACACACACACACACACACACACACACACACACACACACACACACATCAATGAAGACTCTTGATGAACCTTGCTTGATGAGGAATATGGTGCTGGTACTGTATGAATAATGCATAGTTGTTATCATGAAAGCATTTATATATATATATATATATATATATACATACATACATATATATATATTATGAGGAACTAACTAAATACCACTGATGAGTGAGGAGTGGTTTTGGTGCTATACTGAACACGGTTCCATACTGTTTGATGTGGTGTTGGATCATCAGATTGCACAGATTTGCACTATTTTTTCCAGAGCTTTTTAGTGATGGGTGAGCAGGGAAAGGGGACATAATCCTGCTTTCCTGAAGCAGTTTCGAAGGCTTGGTTTCCTTGATTTATGCTTTTCGTGCACCACCCTTGACAAGTTAATTGATCTGATCCATCCCAGAATGGGATGACTGGTTTGGGCAGTTAACTGTGTAAGTCCACTGGCACATGATCTGCTGTCATGTTCAGTGTTCAGGTCGAGACAGTTCAAAATCTTGATCGTCCAGTTTGCGTTAAATCACATTCAGTATGCAGGTCAACAGTTCAAAATGTTGATTGTCCAGTATGCGTTCAGTCAACACAGTTCAAAGCATGGATCGTCCATTGTGTCTGTGAGTCTGATAGTGGAGCAGAGGATGTTTCTACTCAGCGCATTTGTATCTTCTACTCTGTTAGGCATACAGCATGAACGATTTTTTAAATTATTTATTTCATGATGGGAACAAGAGTTACCATACTTGTTTGTTATTTACTGTTTACAGTTCCGTGCCTCATTTAAGATTTCCTTTTGGCCAGTCAAACCGAGGTTACCTGTATGTTACAGTTCATCCGTGTGTTTGTTTGACTACATTCAAGATCAAAAAGGCTGTGCCAATCTTGAAAAAAATGTTGATTTGTATTTGATCATTTTTTAAGTTGTTGTTGCTGTGTAGATGTGTCCGGTACAGGTATAATTATACACAAGTTTGGAACATCCTTTCTGGGGGATATCTCCTTGTTTGTTCTGTGTTGCTCTCTTTGTTGTCATTTCTGCTAGGCGATTCAGTGTCGTAAACAGCATTCATTTGGAGTAATGGGCTTGTATTTATTTTGTCATGGGAGCAAGATTTAATCTACTTGATTGTTATTTACTGTTTACTGCTCCCAGCCTCATTTAAGATTTCCTTTCACATTTTAATTTAGATTGACCCATACCTATAGCCAGTTTCAAATATATACTTTTGACATTAAATGTACAGCAACACACTCTGTTGATCCCTGTTCAAAAAAAATTTGTGATGTATCAGGTGATTTGAAATGAAAGAGAACCTAGCTGTGGGGAAGCTGAGTTTTGAATTGTATGCAACATGGCTGTTCAGAACAGAAAAATAAAGGTGTTACGTCTGACCTGCCCCCAGAAGCTAAAGACAAGTAACTGTTCAGGCCAGAACAAGAACAGAAGAGGCTTTGTGTATAAGCTCATGCAGAATTATTAGAAAATAGTCTGAACGCGATTTTAGTTTGTGTCATGGCATTTATTATAGATAATTTGCAAATTCATTTATTTGCTAAATTTAATCGTAGTTTACAAGTTGACTTCTTGTCTTGATGACGGTCAGTTCTGGTCTTGTAAATTAAGCTTTGGTTATAGGCTTGGTATTGTTCACAGCATTTGAAGCTTCCGTAAACATGGATGGCTTTTATTTAACCTGAAGAGTGCCTTTAAGCTGTCAGCTGACGCCGAAGTAAATATGCTTTCCCAGTGCCTATGGGGCCGTCCACTGACGTCATGCATTTTTCTTGAATTTTCATTCGTTACTATTTCTATTAATGGACTTAAATAGAGTGTGCGTAGTAAGCCTTATATGTCTGTAGTATTAAAATGATATGCAAATGACCACACGTGAGGGGAAAGCCCATTTATTCTCATCACTGACTGGATGACCAGCCAGCACTTCATCTCACTTGCAAAGATGGCGGCACAACCTTCGACAAGCGTAGCGACCAAATCAACGTATTTACACAGCTGAGCAGGCTCTGCTAATCATTTTTGACAAAGACAATAATCTTTTATTCAACGACTTACTCGAGCATGAAGGTGAGATGATGATTGTGATGGAATTGCCGACCGTATTCATCAGTTATTGAGTCGGGCTGTGTGACCTCAGTGTGTGTTCAGCTGACTGGTTTGCCACCGTCGAACGAGCTCGCCTAGTGTGTACTCTGCACTGCGTGCCAGTGGCCAGTGATGTGATAGTCAGCGCGAGAGGGGAGCGTGGCCTGCTCGCGGCGTGACACGGGGCAGAGGGAAAGGTAGGAGAAGAGGAGGAGTGAAAGAGAGGGTTGAAGTCCAGCAAGGGGGTGTGGTGGGGGGAGGGGGGCATGGTCGTGGACTGACCTGTCTGCATAGAGTGTGAGCGTCTTGATAGACTTCTAAACTGTTTTACTTTCATTTACATGTGTAGTGTGACAATACAAACTTTATTTTCAACTTTTTTGCTTTGTGTTCTTTTTTGGATGTGAAGCTGTAGTGGTAAATACATATGTTTTTGATCGTGCAAAAAAATCTGTCCAAATCTAAATGCCTGAATATTTTTTTATTATCAAAATTAAAACAAAAGAAGCCCAGATTCAAAATCTTCATTTGATTTCCTTCAAAAATCATATATATTTCATTTTTATATCTTTTGTAGTTTCTGAGCTAGAATGTTTTGTTAATTATTACCCCCAAATCATTAGATTTCCCTGGCACTGGGAAAGCCTTTGTTTGTAACATTTTCAAGCAGTGAACGGGTTAAAAAAAAAAAAAAAAAATGATGGATATTGATACTCCTGAGCACCTCGTAGGCTGACAAACACTACAAAATAAGTGAAGGTGGGTGGGAAGTAATAGAAACTGAGATAACTGAAGTTTGGAAGAATGATTACAGGAAATAGGAGTCCCTCAGATGACACTTTTTTCCCAAATGCATTAGTTACCAGAGGTCGCTATTGGAATTATATACAGAACTTTGTAAGTGTAGAAATAATGTTTTTTCTATTTCTGCAGTTGTATGATATGTACTTTGTCAAATTTGCTGGTGCTTGTATGTGTGTACACTGTTTATGCAAAAAGAGAAAAAAGAAAAAAAATATTTAAAAAAAAAGAAAAGAAAAAATGACCAGAGGTCATTGATTCCTCCTCCTCTTCATGCAGGGGAGAGCAGCCTGTGGGTGGTTCCTGTGAGCATCATGGCAGCCTCTGGGGAGGTGAAGAAGGTGGTGATGGAGGGGCGCACCCTGACGGCCCCCCTGTCAGGGCCGAAGGACGGCTGGGTGAAGGTGAGAGGCAGGACTCGTGGCTGAGGGTTAGTGTGATTTGCTGGTTTCTGTAACGCTGTGTGTGTCGAGTGTGTGTGTTTTTATGCTTGTATATGTGTGTACGTGTGTGTATTTCTGTGTGTGATGTGAGGTGTGTTTAGAATGTGTATGTATTCAGTATGTCATGGCTGAAGTGCATTTTTGTGTATTGCTCTGAGTTACAAAGCCTACACATTCTTGTGTGTTTATGCCGTGTTTTTGTGATTGCTGTTTATGTGCAAATACATGCAAATAAATTTTTGTGTGTGTGTGAGTGAATGAGTGTGTGTGTGTGTGTGTGTGGTGTGTGTGTGTGTGTGTGTGTGTGTGTGTGTGTGAGAGAGAGAGAGAGAGAGAGAGAGAGAGGGAACGGTTTAGAAATAAAAGCTGTCAGGAATTACTGAGAAATATTCCAATCATGTGTCATAAAATCCTATCTGTGATATCAAACCCTTACCCTCATCTCTTCTCCAGCCTCTCAGTGTCCCCATCTCCACCACACCATCACAAATTGTGATATATACAGTAGTTGTAGTTACACAATCATAAAAGTACCTTTTGTGTACAGGAAGGTGAAATGTTAACTAGACACTAATCCTGTCTACTCCACAGCCACACATGCTCTGCAATTTCCCAGAATCAGTACTGCCAGTAGCTAATATAGTAAAATTCAGATTTCAACGCTAAAAATCTTCAAATTTGCTTATTTAAAGAAATATTCATACACTTTTCATGAGACGTTTTAAAACTGAATCACCATCAGCCTTATATGCAGTATGGACCTTTGACACAAATATGATTATTTCTGAATTAAATTATTTTGGCACATATTACAACTTTTTCAAGGGAATTGGTAACTCTGACACCAACTTGTAAACAAGGACTTGCACCCGTTTTCAACATAATTTTGGTATCGGAATCATTTTCTCTAAGTTTGGTTCAAAGTTCCCACTGCTGTCTTCATTGACTTCCCGGAGTTGGAGTATGGATGCCTTAATGGTGGGATGAAAACGATCATACACACAAAACTCCACTCCCTTTGTTGGATAGATGGGATTAATCCTTGCCTTTCTATACAGGGGGTGTCCGCAGGAGTATCAGCCTGCATACGCAGAAGAAGAAGTCTTCATTGTCAGACTACTTCCATTTGCTTTGTCATTGCTATCATAATCGTTAAAAAAACAGCTCAGCAACCTCATCAACTGCCATTCCACTTTCCTGCTGTTCCAGTGAAAACGGACGTTTTTCAAACGAATGTTTGGTCAGTGTTTTGTGAAACTGGTTCAAAACTAGCTGATAATGGCCAGACAAAACAGCATTTTTGTGCTTGTGCTGTCTGATCAGCTGAGAAAGGAAATGATGCAGAAAGTCAGAGTTCACTGAATTGGAGTAGTGCTGTGGTACAAAAATCTTGTACCTGATCTGTAGTGAAAGTAAAGGTGCTACAAGTTGTTTCATAACATGGGTAGAATGAGGTAAAAAGTACTCCCAAAAGATCTGTGGTTTGGATCCCATCATTCAGCATTAAGTTTTTACTTCCTGCATCCTCACTTTCTCCTCCTTTGTTGATCCATTCCTCTTTCAGCGCCTCTCTTTTTGTTTTTGGATGAGATGATGAACCAAATTACATCTTCAGTGCAGTGTACACCTAACACACACAAAATTATTCACATTTTGGGGATAAGTTTTCTGGAAGAAGTTTGTGCCTGCTTTTGATTTTTGTTGCAGTGGAAGGTGCTTTGGGTAAATCAGGTAGATGAATATCCTCTGAAGGTAAATTCTATGATGAAATACTGTAACTCGGGCTAAAATTGGAAGGTGAATCTGTAGAAGGTAAATCTGTACATATGGTAGAATTCTGCTTGTGTATAGATAGCAGCATAATCTACTTTAAATGAATTCTGTAGGCAAATCCATTTGAGCTTCAATTCTGTGAAGACTGGAGGAAGAATCACCCTTGGTCAAATTTTGAATAATCTTTTATCTCCACCTTGGTCACTCATACCCAAATTCTGAATGAGGATCAACCTTGGCTAACTTTTTTTTTTCTTTTTTAAGGGGGGTTTGCTCTCACAAATTTGCACACACAAACAAACCTAAACAGAGAGCAACAACAACAAAACCACATAACATGGCAAAAAAAAAAAAAAGTTAAGAAAATTGACCAAATAAACAAACAGAAAGCAGTTAAAAATAGATTTTCTGTTGATCGATCAGCCAATGTATCCAGAGCCTTAACTCAAAATTATTCAAGCAAAAAACCCTAAAAAAAAAAAAAAAAAAAACCAAACAAAACAAAAAACAAAATAAAACAAAAAATGAAAAGGAAAACGGAGTGGGGGAGGAGATGTCGATGATCTTTCTGAGCATACGATTCGCAGTCATCCCTATGACTCTCATTGCGATGGATCATATATGGGCAGAGAAAGAATGACAATGTTCCAGAAAATGACTGACCAATGGGAGGGAGACATGGCTGTCTTTTGGGGAGGTTTCTTTCTTTCCTTTTTTTTTTTAAGCTTCAGACCACAGCATAATACAGACACAAGTAAGCAGAAAACCGCGAAAACGAAACACATCAACATGTTCATTTTACATCACAGGCTATTCTGGTAACAGATATGAACATGTTACACATTACAGTATAGCATCCGTTTGTATATATCCATATGTGAATGTATAGGTAATATTTTTCTCTACTCGCTTCCCCCATGAGGAAACAACCCTGTATGAGGGGGTGTCCCTGTGTGGCAAGGTACATGTACAGGTGTGGTTTGCAGCTGAATGCAGGCACCAAGGGGGTGTACCGGGTGCAGTACAGCTCAGACATGCTGACCAAGATGATTCCATGCATAAAAGAGCAGCAGCTGGCACCCACAGACCGCCTGGGCATCATCAGTGACCTGTTTGCTCTGGTCAGTGGAACGGCATTCACATTGCCTTGCACAGTTTGACACAGGCATGCGTAGGCTTGTGTGTACATACGCAAACACACACACATGTGTGTGTGCATACACACACACACGCACACGCACACATTCACCACAACACACGCACACGCACACACCACAACACACATACACACACACACACACACACACACACACACACACACACACACACACACACACACACATACACACACATGTTGCAGGTACACTAACGCATGCATGCACACACATTCTCTCAGTACATTGCCAGATAGGCTTACATTTTCAATTGATGTTTATAACATTGTTCCATGTTCTTTATAGTTTCATTGTGTGTGTCAGTTGTTTTTTTTTTCTACCTTCCCTTGGCACATCACACTCACACCCACACTTGCATACACACATACATGTGTACAAGCGTACACACTTCATATTCACGCACATGCATGTATTCTTACACATCTACACATGCTGTGTGTGCTGATTCATTTCCAGTGTGAGGTGGGCCTGGAGTCGGCAGTGGAACTGTTGAACGTGGTGAAGGCTTTCACCGGGGAGACCAACTTCACAGTGTGGAGGGATCTGCTGTCCAACCTCTCGCTGATGCATCAGGTCCTGGGGTACCACCCTGGCGCCAGCACCCTCTTTCAGCAGTTCCTCTTTGCCCTGCTGGGGCAGGTCTACTCTGTGGTTGGCTGGGAGGACCCTGAGAACGAAGGTGATTTGTGGGGCAGTTGGGTGTTGACACGTCGGTTGTTGATGTTGCTATCCTTTTTATATTGCCAACCATCCCCTTCTATCAGTTAGCTGAAAGTAACTTATTCAAAATACTACATCTGGAAACTAGGGAGCAGAGCTGTAAATCAAAGGTGAGGGTTTTGATTTTACATCATCTTAACTTTCTGACCAATGAACCTGTTGTCGTCATCCATTTGTCGTTTTAAACTAGACTTAGAACAATACACAAGATCACAATGCCACTCTTCTAATTTTCGGCCATGTGGCCTTTTTCAAGAGAAGAAAAAACAGTGCAACTATGTAATGTCCATCTTTAGCAACTGGTCAGAACTGCCCTTTGCTCTGACCAGTTGCTGAAGATGGACATTACTTAGTTGCTGAAGATGGACATTACTTAGTTGCATTGTTTTTGTTTTTTTCTCTCGAAAAAGGGCACGTGGCCGAAAATTATAAGAGTGGTACTGTGATCTTGTGTACAGTTTCTTCCCTTTGGAGGACTGCTGCTTTTGTCTCTTAGAATAATAGTTTAATCTGTATGTACATTCCATTCACATGTTGATATGCTTCCTCATCCATTCTGATCACACTCACATTCAACACCAGGTACATCATTTTTGTTAGGCGGTTTAAAGGTCAGATTACTGTCGTTCTTGCTTTTGACGTTGCCAGTGAGCAGTAGGAACTCTTCTCCACTGTGACTGTCAGAAGCTGCATTATTTTTTCTCATGGTGGGCTTTCCGTTAATGGTGCATTTTGCTGTCCTGTGTAGTATAAGTCTAAAACGAGAGTAATGGCTAAAATGTGAAGTACTCGCTATTGCAATGAAAGGAAAAAAAAAAACAATTAAAAAAAAAAGTACAGATTGATATTGAAAAGGAGCTGCTTCAAAGAGTACATAGTTGGAAATCTTACACAGTGAAAAAATTCTAAAATAGATGTTGATTGTAAATGTTTGAGTCTGAGTGATGCCTACAGCGTTAACTGTGCCAGTTGCTGAGTGACACCATTAGTAACAAAATGGCTGAGGGAAGCTTGCCTGGCATTAATACAGTAAATTTGTGTTTAATCCTATTGCCTATTAACCACATTTTAAAAGGGAGAACCTGTGATCATGGTAAAGGGATTGAACAAATCACAAAACTCATCGTTCATTGTGCATGTTTGTCTTTTTTTTTCTGTTCTCTCTGTCTGTCTCTCTCGCTATCTCTCTCTTTTTTTTTCTGGCACTTTTCAAACCTGGAAGGAGTGGAGTGATAATTTTGCCATATGACCAAATTTGTGTTTTTAGAGCCCATGTGTGAGTGTGGATGTGTACATGGTGTGTGTGTGTGTGGGTGGGTGGGTGTGGGTGGGTGGGTGTGTCTGTGTATGTGTGTGTGTGTGAGAGAGGAGAGTGGAATGGGGTGGGGGAATCAGTGCTGCTTTGTCCTGATGGAATCACTTATTGAAGGACTGTAATGGACTTTGGTTGGTATCAGATTGATGTGAAATGATAATACACGTATGCACATGAATGTTTTGAAGATGCCTTACTAAACAAATATGAATACAAATCTGTATGCATTCAAGTACATTCATACTCATACACATGTAATGCGCTCAGATGTAAACACACACACACTACTAGTCGCTTGATCACACACACACACACACACACACACACACACACACACACACACACACACACACACACACAAGCGCACACATGTACCCAAACACACACACACCACACAAACACGCACACACACACACACACATGCACACACACACAAACACACACATGCACACTCATTCATGCACATGCGCACACACACACTTGCACACACACACATACAAATACACACAAACACACATACATGCATGCACACACATGCGTGCCACCCCCACCCCCACCCCCCACCCCCTACACACACACATATGCACAAATACACACACACACACACACACACACACACACACACTCACACACTCACGCACACATCTGTCCTCTCAGACAGAGACATGCAGTGTTTGAGGGATGTGCAGATCACATGGTTGTCAAGCTGCGAGAGCTGGTCATCGCCACTCTTGGGGTGTGCGGGGAGTCGACAGTGGTGGAGAGAGCGTTCGCTGCCTTCAGAAGTCACATGGACGGCACACGACCCATTCCTAGCAACATGCGCAGAGCGGTGTGTTCTTCTTTGTACTTTCAGTGTCTGCCATCATCTTGCTTATGGTTCCAACCTTGTAATGAAATGACAGTGGAGGTGTTTTTTGTGTACAGATTCAGTGTAGTAATCTTCAAAAAAAAAAAAAAAAAAAAAGGCTAGGAACACCAGCTACTATAAATGACAATAAGTTTATGTTCATAGTACTTTTTTGTAATTTTTATTTCAAGGTTAAGAGTAATTTAAACAGATTTCAATTTTCAAGAAAAAAAAAGTCTGTTTATAATACGTATGGTTTTTGTTCATACACTTGGTAGTAGATTGGTGGGAGGGAGTTGCTTGGCAGGGTTCGTACGCCCCTTGAAGACCCTTGAAAACCCTTTGAATTTCAACTGGGTCAAAAAGGCCCTTGAAAACCCTTGAAAACTGCAGATATCCCTACTATCCCTTGAAATCCCCTTAAAAATCGTTTTCGGACCAGAACTGACCATAACATTTGAAGACGAATCGGAGAACAAACGCGAACGAGACTTCGGACATCGATTTTCGCCTCTCGAATCATTTTGTGTGTCGTCTGCTTTTCAAGCAAAGGGAAGCAATTCAGTAGTCGGTTATCGTTTGTGCATGCGCAGTTCGACTTCCGACAAAGAGCGCCATGCTCCCTCATCTTCGGTGAAGTCGAATACTGTTGCGTCTGTCATCATGCCTAAGGGAAATTGCGCATTTGATTCGTTGTGGTTACAGAAGGAAGAATATCGAAGCTGGATCACTGAATGCAGAGACAACAAACATGCGTTTTTCTGTAAAGTGTGCAAACAGACCGTTGATGTTCGGGCAATGGGCGAATCGGCGGTTGCAAGTCACGGAAAGAGGAAAAAATATGTGGAATTGAAAAAGCGAGTAGGCCGGTCATTAGTCTTATGGACTTTGTTTGGCAATCATCAAATTCATCAACATCGGGTCAGACCCTTTCCTCAGTAAGAATCGTCAGCCAGTCCACAATAACAGCAAGTGGGACAGATGTATTGAAAGCTGAAGTGTTGTGGACGATTCATGCCATCAACAATCATCACAGTTTCCGATCTGCTGAAGACAACGCGAAACTGTTTGCAGCAATGTTTCCATATTCCTTGACTGCGACGAACTATCGGTGTGGGGAAACCAAAAGTAGATATCTTGCAACTTTTGGCATTGCTCCATTTTCTGTCAGAACTGAAAAAAGAGTGAAATCACAGACTGAATCTTCAAATCTTCAAATCAGTCGTCACGTCGTCTCCATAGACTTTAAGTGACTCGTGTGCGCATTTGTTAAAAAAAAAAAAAAAAAAATCCTACTTTCTTGTTTAAAAGACAGCATTCGTACCCCCCCCCCCCCCAACTTACCTACCAGCAAGCCTACACACACACACACACACACACACACACACACACACACACACACACACAAAACAGTTAAGTGTGGAGCTGCAGGAAGGCTACCCACGTTCATCTTTTCAAGAGAGGTTACCCCGCTCCCTATACTGCCCCAGAACAAGCATTAGGCTAGTCCAGGCCCGCCAACCATTCACACACACTTCCACACGACAACACATACAGTGGCTGTATTTTAAAAGTAAAGTTAGCTGAGCTCCCTCCTGAAATGTGCCAGAGAGGGGGCCTCGGCTGCAGCTGCCGGTAGAGAATTAATGAATATGTCATTCTTTTTGATGAATCATTGAATAAGGACTTGAAACAGAAGCAGCTGGACATCCATGTCAGATACTGGTCCAGAAAGCAGATTGAAAGTTTTCTTTTTCTGATTTCTCAGTTTCTGTATAAAGACTTCATTTTTTTTTTTTTTTTTTTGTATATGATATTGAGCATGGAAAAGACTACAGAAGTGTAATCACCTTATCATTATGGCTGGATTACATGTGTAAGGTAATTATTCACTCTTTTTTTTTTCAATTGTACGGTTAAATTTGCCCCTTAAAAATTAAAATATCCCCTTTAGAAACCCTTGAAAAACCCTTGAATTTTGTTCCTGTGAGGAAGTGGGAACCCTGCTTGGTCTCTGCTGTGGTCTACATGAGTAATATCTTGTGCTGTGCAGGTATATGCCACAGTTATGGCCCATGGAGGCATGGAAGAGTATTCCAAACTGAAGGAGGTGGGTGGACTGTTGTCGTGTCCAGGGTTGGCAGGCAGCGGTGACATGGTTTTATTTCTTTGATTTTTAGTCTTTTCACATTTGATGACAGCAGACTGCAAAGTATTAAAAAAAAACAGAAGTTATTTAGTGGTGGTGGGGGTAGGGGGGATAGAGAGGGATGGAAGCTGGGGAGGGTGTAAGAATTGATGCGAGGGTAAAATGACAAAAGAAACTGGGAACTGACTAGGAACGTAGATAGGTACATGAAAAAATTCAAACAAAGAAACAAATAATGATCACATCAGTCTTTTCCCAGTATTTTTAACAGTTACAGTCTTCGTCAGGGGACTTCATAGATAATATTGAATGTCTATGAATATCAGAACTTCAGAACTGGAAACCACCTCTGCAGTTTGTAAAATTCCATGTTGTATGTACCTATTTTTGGTGTGTTGCGTAGCGTTTTTAACGCATTCCACTAAAATGACATTAGGTCTTCCATAAAGGTGTATGAATTTTGTTAATCAAACTTGAAACGTATCTTGACAGAACATGAAGTGAGAGAGGAAAGTACATTTTCATTATGTTTCAAATAACAGGTGCATGCAGCTGTCGACTCGTCAGAGGAGAAAGGAGATATTACTGCTTCCTTTGGCAGCTCTCGGGATCCTGCTGTTCTGGAAGATGCATTGAAGTTTTCATTGTCTGTGAGTTCTGAGAATTCTGTAAATGTCTAGCTTTTAGCACTGTGTGTGTGTGTGTGTGTGTGTGCGTGTGTGTGTGCGTGTGTGTGTGTTTGTGTGTGTATGTGTTTGTGTCATGTACATTTATACACAGGGTTCGTACCGAGTCCTGGAAGTCTGGAAAAGTCTTGGAAAAATGGGAAAGGCTTTTCCAGGGCTGGAAAAGTCTTGGAAAATTTGCTTTTACCCAGCAGGGTTTGGAAAAGTCATGGAATTTCCAGAGTTCCATCATGAACGTTCAAGTCATGAATTGAAACAAAATTGTTTACATCAAATTTCGGAAAAGGTCGATGTCGATTTGCCACCCCGTCAACACTCGCGCATCCGAACAGCAGAATTATTTATTTTGCCGTCCGAGTAGTCTCCCTTGTGTCGAGTGCGCATGTGCGCAATTTTCCACACCCCCCCCCCTCCCCCCAACTTCCGTTCTATCATTTCTTCTCCATGGTTTGCGCCTGCAGCAAGAATTAAAAAAATGGGGAAGTGTGTATTCAGCCAAGCGTGGTTGACCAATAGCCAGTACCAGAACTGGATCGGAAAAGCATCGGACGGCAGTAAATTTCGAGCCCGTTGTCGCCTGTGTCAAAAAGACTTCGATGTGTCCAACATGGGTGAAGCGGCCTTGAAAAGCCACATGTCGGGGAAGAAACACGTGTTTCTGGCACAGGCAGCGAGTAAGTCGACAGGGTCGACGATGACGATGAATGACTTTTTTACGGCCAGTGGGAGGTAAGTTGAAGACAGAATGACCCCTCTCTCTCTCTCTCTCTCTCTCTCTCTCTCTCTCTCTCTCTCTCTCTCCGCTTCCCCTCCCGAGTTTTCTTCTTTTTTTTTTTTTGAACGGGGCTTCCTAGCTCCTTTTTTTTTTTTTTTTTTTTTTTTTAAAGCGGGTATTTGTACTGGGAATAGGATGCATGTTTTTGATTAGCTCACTCACTCTGTCTGTCTATCTCTCCCCCAGTCTCGGTCTTTATCTTTGTCTGTCTCAGTCTCTGTCTGTCACTATCTCTCTGAAGTTAGGAGATAGGGACAGAGGGGCAGGGGAGGGGAGAAGAGTTAGTTGCTAAACTTTCCTAATCAATCTGCAAAACAAGACGCATGCTGATGCATAATAAGTAAACACACACACACACACACACACATGATAGATCAGTATCCATTCAGGAATTGTTTGTTTGGTGAGTTTCTTTTTCTTTTCTTTTTTTTTTAAATACAGAATTTAAAATAGTGTTTTTATCATAAAAGAAAAAAAGAAAAACGGAGTTAGTGTGTAATTATTTTGAACATCATGCAACAAAATAAAAATGTATCTCATCTGTCCGTTTCTGTCTGTCTGTTTCTCAGTCTCCCTTTGTCTGTCTCTCTCTGTTTCTCTCTGTCTGTCTGTCTCTCTCACTTGGCTGCTTTGTCTGTCTTGCTTACTGATTTAAACACACACAACACACACACACACACACACACACACACACACACACACACACACACACACACACACACATATACACACACACATGATCAGTATCCATTCAGGAATTGTTTGTTTGGTGAGTTTCTTTTATTTTTTTTTATTTTATTTTTTAAGAAAATACAGAATTTAAAATAGTGTTTTTATTATAAAAGAAAAAAAGAAAAACGGAGTTAGTGTGTAATTATTTTGAACATCATGCAACAAAATAAAAATGTATCTCATCTGTCCGTTTCTGTCTGTCTGTTTCTCAGTCTCCCTCTGTCTCTCTCTGTTTCTCTCTGTCTGTCTGTCTCTCTCACTTGGCTGCTTTGTCTGTCTTGCTCACTGATTTACACACACACACACACACACACACACACAGTATATATTATGAAAACGTGTATACAGTTACAGATGGGATTGAACTTTTTTTTCTGTTTCCAGTTCAGGTGTTCAGCAGTCCACTTCAGCATCAGGATGTGAACCATCTACATCTGCAAGTGATTTATCCAGCATCCAGGGCACACTAGACAAGGCTGTCACCAAGAATGACCTGCTTACAGCTGAGGTGTATTGGACCATGTTCGCCATGGAAAAACATTTTTCTTTCAAAAGTTTTGGAGGGGTAGGAGACATTTTCAGAAAGATGTTTCCAGCATGTGAGGTTGCACAACAATTTCAGTGCAGTGAAACCAAAGCCAGGTATTTAGCGACTTTTGGAATTGCACCGTACTTCTCAGAACTATTAACATCCCGGGCCAGAAATGCAGAGGAATACGTTCTTCTGTTTGATGAAACTCTCAATCATCAACTCCAGCAAAAGCAGTTGGACATGCATGTTCGGTTTTGGGATGGAAATGAGGTAAAAACTCATTATTTGATTTCACGATTCCTGGGACATGCCACAGCTGATGTCCTGTATACTGAACTTGAAGATTGCTGCAGCATTTTGGGGAAATCAGGAATTTTGCAGTTATCAATGGATGGCCCCAATGTCAACTGGGCTACTTATGACAAGCTGAAAGATGACATAGAGAAGGAGACGGGAAAAGGCCTGTACAACATTGGCAGCTGTGGGTTGCACATTGTGCATAATGCATTTAGGTCTGCCTACAACACACAAGGCTGGGACATTGAACATAAATTAAACTCTCTTTACTGGATGTTTAAGGACTCACCAGCTCGGAGAGAGGACTTCACACAGCTGACAGGATGTTCTGTTTTTCCAAAGAAATTCTGTTCTCACAGATGGCTTGAAAATGTGAGCGTTTGCAATAGAGCATTGGAAATGTGGCCTCATGTTATCACATTTGTGAATGAAGTTGTGAAAAAAAACAAATGCCCACAGACAAAGTCATTCAGTGAGGTGAGAGCCAGCTGCAGTGATCCATTGTTCATGGTGCGCTTGAACATCTTCATCTCTGTTGCCAGTCTCATTGAGCCTTTCCTGACCAAGTATCAGACTGACAAGCCCATGCTGCCATTTTTGGCTGAAGACCTGAAATTGTTGGTGATGAACATTCTGGAGAGGTTCATGAAGTCAGAGGTTGTTAAAAGAGTGGAAAGTGTTGGAAGTATGTTAAGGGAGATCAAGGATATTTCGGACAGTAAACTGCATTTGGACATTGCAAACATTAATTGTGGATACATTCCAAACAGAGATCTTAAGGATCTCAGGAGAAAGGGAACAATTTCAGAAACAGACTGTGCGAGAATCAAGCTTGATACCAAGAGGTTTCTGATCCAGCTTGTGACAAAACTGCTTGAAAAAGCCCCTATTCGCTATGGCCTTGTTCGCTTTCTTGATTGGTTGAAACCAGCTCAGATTGTGGCAAGCAAAACAGCAGCAAAACAGAACTTGATGAAATGCCTGGATTATATGGTGGACAGAGGAAGCATACAGAAAAATGACTGCGACAGTATCCTCAACAACTATGGAGACTTTGCTTCTGAGATGGCAGGAAATGAACATGTTCTGTCATTTGACAGAGATAGAGACAGACTTGATACATTCTTCTTCTCTGTCCTGTCAGCTCGCAAGGAGTGGAAGAATCTTTGGAATGTTGTCAGAAAAGTGCTGGTTTTGTCCCATGGTCAGGCATCAGTTGAGAGAGGCTTCTCTGTTAACAAGGAGGTTGCAGCTGACAACATGAATCAGAGGACTGTCACAGCTCTAAGAATAATTGCTGATCATTTGTCCAGTGTTGGGGGTGCAAGCGAAGTGACAATCACCAAAAAACTTCTTGCTTATGCAGCCAGTGCTAAATCAAGGTACAATTCGTATTTGGCAGAACAGAGAGAAGAACAGGAGAAAAAAGAGGCTGCAGGGAAGAGAAAGGCAATGCTTGATGAACTTGAAGAGGTGAAAGCAAAGAAGAGAAAACTGGAAATTTGTGTCAAAGACCTGCTTAAGTCTGCTGATGAGTTTGCTGAGAAAGCAGAAAGAACACAAAACTTCACCTTCATAGCAAAGTCAAATGCTCTCCGTAGATCTGCTAAGGACAAGACAGCTGAAGTTTCTGTTCTTGAGGCCGAGATAAATGAGAAAGTGGAAGAAATCAAAAAGTAAAACTGGGGTCAAGATACATTTTCAGGTGTGAATGGGATTGTGTAAATTTTACATTACATCTAAATGGCTACTCTTTGCATGGTAAAGGAACTGTGACTGTTAAATGATAGTGTGATTCAAGTGCTGGCAGTGTGAGCAAAGAAGAGGAAACTGGAAATTTGTGTGAAAGACCTGCTCAAGTCTGATCAATGAGAAAGTGGAAGAAATCAAAAAGTAAAACTGGGATCAAGATACATTTTCAGGTGTGAGTGGAATTGTGTAAATTTTAAAATTACATCTAATGGTAAAGGAACTGTGACTGAATGAGTGAATGATAGTGTGATTCAAGTGCTGGCAGTGTGACCATGATTCATTGATTGGTAAGTGAATTGTTCATTCTGTTGTGTTCACTTGCATTTGTGTGCATGCGAGTGTGTGTGTATATAATGTGTGTGTGTGTGTGTGTGTGTGTGTGTGTGTGTGTGTGTGTGTGTGAGTGAAGCCTGCATATATAATATGAAGGTTGAGGGGTGCCGGGTGAGTGGGAGGTGAGATTGGGGGGGTGGGTTTAGTCCTGGATTTTGGTCCTGGGAAAATATTGCTGAGGTCTTGAAAAGGTATGGAAAAAGTATGGAATTTTGTTCTGACTAATTGGTATGAACCCTGTATACAGCTCATCTGTGTTGGGGAAACTGTTAGAAAATGTATGTAGTTGCAAAGTGAGACGACTGTAGGCAGAAATCTAAACAAATCTTAAATAAATGTTAGCGAACCGCCCAGAGAAACGTGGACAAACGAGTCACAAGACAAAACACAACGCGTTTCGACCTCTTAGGTCTTCGTCAGGTGAGAAACAAACGAATAAAATAACGAAAATTCACTTAGCTTTGATCGCTTCAGATCACTTCAGAGTTCAGCGCAAGGAAGAAGGCGTTTACGCCTTCTTCCTTGCGCTGAACTCTGAAGTGATCTGAAGCGATCAAAGCTAAGTGAATTTTCGTTATTTTATTCGTTTGTTTCTCACCTGACGAAGACCTAAGAGGTCGAAACGCATTGTGTTTGTCTTGTGACTCGTTGTCCACGTTTCTCTGGGCGGTTCGCTAACATTTATTTCAGATTTGTTAGAAAATGGTTCAGGCTCTAGAATTCAAGAGGTTGTCTTGTGACCATGGTTTATGTCTGTGTCAAGTGCGTGAAACCTCTCACAAAAGGCATTAAACGCTTAGAGGCAAAAGGGACGTTGTACGTAGTATACAAATAGGTAATAGAACCATTAACAAGTGTGCCTTACCCATCGCACACGGTCAAACCGTGTCAAGGAGGACGAAGCGGTCAGGTGACAGATGGCACCTAAGGTAGTAAGGAGTTCGGACCTGCCCGACAGCGAAAGGGGGGAGGGACGTAACCACTAGGACCTCGGTGCACCAAGTGAGTGCTAAATACTCAGTCAGATGAGGTTCTTTTGTAAACAGTCAGTGAAGAGCAGGAGTCTTGGACTCGTTCGGATGGTATTGCCGTGGGTCACTGGGTTGGTTCTATTGTCAGGCTGGTTGAACGCGCGTGGATGTTGTTATCGTAGCCCTCTTTAAGATAATTACTGTGTTAAAGTGGCCCCCAAAGTCGGCGGGGAATTTTCGATGTCCATCTGGTGCCAAGTGTTTGTTTGCTAATCAATCAGGTAGGGATGTGTGTAAATGCAGATGTGTGGAGAATGTAGCGAATGGAGAATTCACAGCACTTGTGAACTAGGGGTTTGAGAAGCAGCATGGACAAAGGCATGGCCCGAAGGGGAATCCTTTGTTTCCATTCCTATATAAAGTGAGGGAGAACAACGAGAAGGGGAAGAACACCAGGAGAGAGAGAGAGAAGGCAGAGGAGAGAGAGAGAGAAGAGAGAAGGGTGGGCAGGACAGAGAACGGGTCGAGAGAAACGTGGTCTGGGAGATAGAAGAGACAGCAAAGTCTTAGGGAAAGACAAGCTGGAAGAGAAGAAAACTAAGTTTGAAGCCCAGAGGTGGGTGAAGACAGACAAACTGAAATTGAACCCAGAGGTGGGTGAAAGAGACGAAGAAGAAGAGTTCTACGTCGAGATCCCAGAGACGACCACGAAGACCCAGTCCTGAAACCTGGAGCCAGTCAACCAAGGGCCTCACCATCAAGCAGTGCTGAAGAAGACGTGAAGAGACTTTTCAAGAACTGTGGTGTGTTGTGAAAGCGTGGTTGTGTGTGTGAAAACCTGGCCAGGTAAGAAGTCATTTTTATTATAACCCGGGATTAGGAAGTATTGATCTTTTATGTGTTGATTTGTTCATTTTGTGTAATTGGATTTTTCATGTTTGGTTATAGTAGCATAGAAATTGGATTTCTTGTGCTCAGACGTGTTAGGAGAGAAACGAATGCGTGACATCCCATTCCCAGAGAGAGGTGAATGTTGGGTGGGCGCATGAGTGTGCATATGCGTGTATGAGTGCAAAGATAACCTTGGTGTGTTAAGCCTGACCAATAATACATCAACTTAGTGCACTTAAGCAATACCATCACGATTTCCCCCGTCCTGGACAGTCTGTATGATGTTTACCTAACACCAGGCAGTAATCTGTATGATGTTACTTTCACCAAGGAGGTGATGGTTTCACCCGTATTTGTTGGGTTCTTTGTCAGTCTGTCAGCAAGGTCACTTAAAAAAAACACTGAATCGGTTTTAACCAAACTCCATCAAAAGAGGGAATGCGGCCCAAGGAGAAATGCAGTGAATTTGGGTGCAAATCCAGAGCAAACAGCAGATCCAGGATCTGTTGGCCAAATTATCACAGATTTCCCACTGAACATGAGCGCTCTGAGGTTACTGTTACAGAGTGATAACCAGGTACATTTTGGTTTTTTGTCTAAATGTTTGATTGTGGTATAAATGTTCATATTTCAAAGTTTCCATGTCACACAACATGGCTTAATTTTCTGGGGTAGAAAAAAGGTTTTCACTCAGAAACTGACTCACAGAGCTGATCTAAGATTTGTTCATCCTTGGTGGTCTCCCTGGTGCAGTTCTAGTTTCGATTGCAACATAGACTCTAAGCATCTGTGCATAGATGTGGTTGTGGATGTGAAAGATTTGTATTGTAGTAAAGAAAACTTTATCAGAAATGGACATGCAAACATTTGTGCTAACGTGGACGGATTGATTTTAGTTCTGCCAGCTTTCTGAAATATTCTGGTAGAAAAGGTTTTTTTAAATTTTTTTTTTTTAATTCACAGTGTAACATACTGACTGAAACTCTCGTAAAGCATAATGAAATTCAAGATGAGTTAATGAAAAGTACATCAAAATTGTGAGTATATAATCTTAAAATTTAAAGCAAAGTAAAAGAACTAAACTGTTTTCATTCTGGCTGATGTGAGTCGCAGTATGCATTCACTTATAACAAATCATGAACACAGTTTGCTTCCAATGTTATGACTGTGTTGACATGCTGCTTATGGTTGGTTTGGGGAGTTTTGATAACGGCAAACTTTTAAGTGAGTTTTGGCTCTAGAATTGAAATGAAAATCCTAAAGCAACACGGAATTGTAAGCTAAAATATTAGGATGATAAATGAAAGGAAGCCACTGATTTACAGGATAAAGTTTGAAAGAGAAGTGTTGTGGAAGCTGCTGACTGGAAAGAACAGAAGAAACCATGTGCATTTGGACTTTAGCTTTGAAGATTGCGTCCTACTGCAGTTTGTCAAGGTGGAACAGAATTCAGTCAACAAATATAAATGCATCTTTCAGTTACACTGAAAGCAATTTGACCAGCTGCTGTGGTGAGATGGTTAGTGGCATGAGCTGTGGAGTTGAGTCTCATATGAGGCCTAGATGGCTTTGACCCAGAGCTGTTGAGTGTGCTATATGTTCAGTTGGGAAGACTATACCACAGTTGTATTTCTTTCATTGAATGGATGACAAGTCTCTGAGAGTGTTACTCCAATTTCCTGACCAACACTTCAGGTGTCTGTAACCAACAGGCCTGGTTGGTATCTGGATAATTCGGAAAGGAAGCAAAGAGTATTGTGTAGTCAAAGAACAGAGGGGAACTCCTCTCATGCCATGCTGTCATAGTGATCTCAGTTCTGATTTCCGTCCCTGTCAATGCTAGTGGTGAGTTTGTGTCAGTGTCATCGTTATCAGCTAGTCTATCGAGACTGCGATGTGACAGATTTGGTGGCGCCCTCTGGAGGGGGACTGTCATTCATGCTGGCTAAAGAGATGGCATCCTGTGTATGTTGGATCAGATCAGGAGCCTTTGAACTCCTTAGAAATGGCAGTGCAGTGTCTCCTCTGCATGGCTGCCTTTTGACGACCTGATATTGATTACTTCTTGACCGAGGATGTTATGGCTGTTTATGGAGAAACGGAATGAGCAGCATGATACCGCTGAGGACAGGGAGAATGATCATTGGAAGCTAAAACCATGGTCGTGGAAAAACTTGAAGATGATCTGTTTTGTTGGTTCTCATAGTTCATGATCAAGAGGAGGAGGAGTACCGTGTCGTAAGTCTGGTTATTTTTGGTTTCAGCATTGTGATATGGTATTAGAATCTTCTTCCAAGGGCGTAGGGTCTGATTCCAGCCCAAGACAGCAGGTTGAAACAGATTTTCTGTCAGTGGTTAATGTTGGTATAAACTCCAGTGATCTCGTAGTGTTTCAGCAGAGCATGCATGAACGCATGCATAAAAGATCTTGCATGCATGTTAAATCACATTCCCCCTCATAGAGAAGAGTAGACCATCATGTGCCAGTGAGATGGGTGGCATGAAAATGGATCTCGTACCAGCCGCTTTAGCAAAGTGGTTAGTCTTGAGGACTCCGAGCTGGGAGGTCATGGATTCGATTCATATCAATGCCATATGGGATTTTTCTGCCCCGATTGGCTTCTACCCAGAGTTGAGTGTGTAATGGGTTCATTTGGGAAGTTTCTTCGACAGTGTTGCTCAATTTTCCTGACCAACACGCAGGTGTCTGTATCTCTAGAGCCTGGTTGATGCGAGGATATATTATGAAAGGAAGTGTAGAGTACAGCTCTGTCATACAGTCTCGGATTGGAATGGATATCTGTAGCATCATCTTCTTCATCCTCATTCTCATCGATCAGCATCAAAAAAAAGAAAGCTTTAAATTCTGTGGCCCTTCATGCCCTGCTGTCATGGTGATCTGTTTCGATGCTCTCTCTACTTCTGTGGCATTGGTTTGATTATGTCAGGGTCACCGGTATAGGCAAATTCATGGGAGCTGTTATTGGACGGACATGGTGGCGCCCTCCAGAGGGAGTGCTCACTTGTGCTGGTGCTGCGACTAAACAATTATTGTCGTCAGTGGGAGGCTTAGTAGGTGGTGTCCTATATATGTTGGCTCAGAATAGGTACCACTGAACACCACCAAATGACTCTGCAGCAGCACAGTGTCTCCTCCAGTGGGTTGCCTCCTGATGACTTGACATTGACTGCTCACTGTGGATTGCTGGTGCTGGGCTGTGGCTGCATGGGGGAAGGGGGGGGGGGGGGAGGTGGCGGAATGAGCAGCATGGGTGCAATGCCACTGAGATGGCACAGAAGATGGGACAGTTAATTAAAAAAAAAAAAGGAAAGAAAAAGAAAATGAATCTCATGCACATTTTTGATGTGTGTAGACATCATCCCTCAAGATAGAATGTGGGTACATTCATGGAAGAATAAACCTCACCAAAGATGAGCTTAGTTCTTGGCAAGGGACAAAGAAAGAAAGAAAACGAACAAGAAGAGGCGGGATAGAGGCACAGGTGCTTGAGACCATCAAATGCTTGTCCTCTTATTCCCACATGCTGGTTAACTTTTAAGCAACTGCTATGGAAGCCATAGTCACAGTGATTGTGGTAGTAAGAGTTCCCGTATCATTTTTGCTGTTGTCAGCCTTTATAACTATCATAATTCTCCTCCTTTATCTGTAATTGACAACAACTATTACATCCATATGTGGGTTGTTCAGGTGTTTGACCTTGTTACACTTGGGTTGTGTGGTGCAGAATGGGGTTGGAAGGGGTTGGTCATATTATATATGGGGTGTATGGTGGGTTGGATGCCTGGTCATATCACATGAGGGTTGAATGGCAGGATAGGTGTTCGGTCACGTCCCATATGGGTTATTTGGCTTGATGGGTGTTAGGTCAGGTCACATGTGGGTTGTATGGCAGGATAGGTGTTCGGTCATGTCCCGTATGGGTTATTTGGCTTGATGGGTGTTAGGTCAGATCACATGTGGGTTGTATGGCAGGATAGGTGTTCGGTCACATCCCATATGGGTTATTTGGCTTGATGGGTGTTAGGTCAGGTCACATGTGGGTTGTATGGCAGGATAGGTGTTCGGTCACGTCCTGTATGGATTATTTGACTTGATGGGTGTTAGGTCAGGTCACATGTGGGTTGTATGGCAGGATAGGTGTTCGGTCACGTCCCGTATGGATTATTTGACTTGATGGGTGTTAGGTTAGGTCATATTTGGGTTGTATGGTGGGGTGGGTGCTTGGTCATATTGCATGCGAGTTATTTGGCTTTGTGTGAGTTTGGTCATGTCATCTGTAGGTTGTAGGCTGAGGAAGCTGTTTGGCGATGTCACAAGTGGGTTGTTTGGCATGATCGGTGTTTTATCACATCGCATATGAGTTGTTTGGCTTAAAGGGTGTTTGATCATGCCACATATGGGTTGTACAGTGGGATGGATGTATGGTCCCATTGTAAATGGCATGGTGGGGAATGTGTTTTGTCCTATCAGATGTAAATTGTTTGGTGGGGTGGATGTGGCAGGAGGCGGTGAAGTCTCAGGACAGCCCCATAGTCATTGGTCACATCAGTTGCAAGTCAGCCAAGGGCAGAGAACTGGCCTGGACCTTTTTCAAGGACAACTATCAGATGCTGTACCAGCGCTACTCGTCCAGTCTGCTCCTGGCCCGGCTGGTCAAGGTGGGTTTTGAACAAGGAGGGGAATATACATTTGGATGTGTGAAAGGAAGCATAGCCATAGATTTGTGTTGGTGCAAAGTGAAAAAGACTCTGTGAGTGTGTGTGTGTGTACACGTGTGTGTGCGCACGTGCATGTGCACGTGTGTGTATGTGTGCGAGTGTGTGCGTATGCGTACGCATGCTTTGATGTTTTCTTTGTGATATTTTGCCCAGAAATTAATTGTGAATGCCTTAGTAGTATAAGGATAAATATGGCATTATTTTCTATATTCTTATTCGTCAAGAATCTGTCCGTCTGTTAGTGGCCAAATGCGTGGTTAGTTTTGGGCAACATCCACTTTTACCCACACATACTCTTTTGCTTACAAGATTGTGTGTGTTGTGTTAGTACGAAATGTTTAAGTTGTACATTGTTATAGAAGGAAAAACATGTAACTTCAAAAGAGGTAATAATGTAGTTTGCCTTGTGCCTTTTTTGTAGGTTTATGCATGCATTTGATGGTGTATGTGAAAGTGGAAAATGCTTATTACATATGCAGTGGCAAAGATGGGAGGGGGGTTGATTTGATAAACTGCATTTTTGCTGCATGTCTTTTTGTACAGGCTATGGATGTGTGTATGTATAGCATGTATAAGGATGTGTTTGGTGTACAAGCAGTGTATGCATAGTTTCAGAAAAGAATCAAGTTCAAAATGGGGAGCATGGAAGTGGGAAGTGCAGGATAAAAATGCTTGCTGTTTGGAAGCACGTCAGTTGAAACCAAACTGTAATTTGTTTCTCACTTTCAGACGACAACGGAAGGCTTTGCCTCTGAGGAAAAGGCAGCTGAGATTGAGGTATGGTTCACAGAGAAAAAGGGAGGAGTTGGGATGGGGAGAAATTCATGCATGGATATTTAGTTTTGAGGCATGTGTGTTTGTCTGTGCTGTGTGCTAGCTGAAAACAGTGGGCATACCTCCACCAGCATTAAATGGACAAAAGAAACTCCCTGACACACACACCCATCTCTACTATTAAAGACCCCAAGAATGTTGATTACAAATGAAGAATGACAAGCCTAACTCCTAACCATCAATTCTAGGCATCATCAGAATTGCAGTGCTAAGAAGACGGCACCACCAAACTTTTCTGTACAAACTGTGAAGCCTGTGTATCAAAGATGATCTGATTTGAAAATTAGAAACCGAAGGAACTATTCTGGCTCATCAACAAATTTTTTCACTGATCGTAAGGGGATTAGCAGGTGGTGTCCTGCAAACGTTGAATCAGACGAAACACCAGTGAGCATCACAAAAATGACTCTGTGGCAGTGCAGAGTCTCCTGTGGTGTGTTGTCTCACATCAACCCATATTGGTATCTCCCTGCAGACTGCTGGTGCTCTGAGACAAAATGACTGGAAGGCGTTGTGAATAGTGAAGTAGGGAATGTTTGATATGGGAGTAGGACAGTGCAGAAGGTGAGACTGAAGAAAAGAAAATAGAAGCAGCCAGCCCCTTTCCCCTGTCCACATACACCAACATTCTTTTGTAACTTCTTTTTTTTTTTAAGATAAATTGATTTTTGACTCTTATGTGCAGTTTCAAAGTGAGCAGAAATTGAAACAAATTTTGATTTAGGACTTACTGATGATAATTCTTTTGAAAATTTCTTCTGTGTAACCAAAGCGAGTAAGTCCTGCTTTAGTTGTTTTTGTGTACAACCATGTGTGTACATTTGTTTGTGTGTAGGTCCATGGTAAACTCAAACATTGACACTTTTTCAGCAATTACAAGTGCTAGTATAACCAAACTTGGCACAACAGTATGTGTTGGTATACATTCACAGCCTATTTTCAAGATGTCACCAAACGGTAAGATCCATAGATTTGCGATTAGTATTTACAGCAATATTCTTTATATTAGCAATTTGACATTTTCTTTGTAATGTTGCTCAATACAGTTATTTCTTTATACTCTGATAAAGGTTATGTTAAGTAATATCATATGCAAATATTGTAATGAATGTTATTTTTTGTCGAGATCTGATCATTCAGTGCAGTTTCTATCAAGCAGAGGAACAGATATAGACAAAGGTAGCGCTAAATAAGATGAAGGTATAGGTATATTTTCAGCCAAATGTAGCCACAGCTGTTTGAATCTATTAAACCAATGAGGCAGCATTTAATGCAGCAAATGAAACAAGTGAAGCAGCATAAGAGCAGCAAACAGGGTGGTCATTTTCATTTCAACAGGGAAAGATGACAAAAAAACGCAACAAAACACATACACGAGTGCATTGTGAATTTTATGTTGTTGCCAAATGGTGTTGAAATTAAAACTCATTTTAATGATGAAAAAAAATAATGTATCTGTAAAACAACATGTATGTTACATTAAAATATTTCATCATCAGTGTCTCAGTTTGCTGATGATGTATGTTTGGAATACACAGGCAACGTTTCGGCAAAAAAAAAAAAAAAAAAAAAAAAAAAAACGGAGCTGAGACCAAAGTTTCTGTTTGAAAGGGATCTCTGATTTGAACTTTTCACAGAGGAGGAATTTGTAGATGCCGGATGTGTCCATTGCTGCTGCTAATAGCAGAGAGAGGGATCTAAACAAAAGGGAGAAAAGGGGGTGGGAAAGGAATGGCGAGTGAGAAATTGGAATGATGGAGAGGTGGAGGGAGAGAGGAGGACAGGACAGGACACCAAAGGCATTAAAAGGGCACCGATGAGATAACATGTTCTCTGTGTTGTCTGTTATTGCTTGAGCTGACTTCAAGAGCATATTTTGAGCTTTTCCACAGGCGTATTACCAGGAATGGCTACAATAACGGGAATCGTCTACATGGGAATGGCCAGTTTGACTTAAATTTTTTTTTATTCAAAGACCGGTTTTTTTTTTCCTAATTCATTTGCAGTTTTTCCTCATTTGTTTGCAGTCACTCTTGGCTTAAGATATGACAATTTGATCAACCTCCTT
The DNA here is from genome assembly GCA_033310375.1 of Conus canariensis. Classification (NCBI taxonomy): domain Eukaryota; kingdom Metazoa; phylum Mollusca; class Gastropoda; order Neogastropoda; family Conidae; genus Conus; species Conus canariensis. The sequence goes on from CM065715.1 coordinate 25,150,328, forward strand.
GTCTCCTCCTTCCCAGCTGATCATGGGGTCAGTTGTTGCTTGCATGCATTCATGATGTGTGAGACAAATGGATCAGTTGCCTCTCTCGTTTATGATCCAGGGGTTCTTCAGAGAACATCCAGCCCCTTCGGCGGAGAGAACTGTTGAGCAGTCGTGCGAAAAGATTCGCCTCAATGCCCGATGGCTGCAGCGAGAGGCCAAGAACATCACCAAGTACCTGGCAGATAACCCTTTGCCCTCCTTTGAAGGTTGGTAAAGGTGTGTGTGTGTGTGTGTGTGTGTGTGTGTGTGTGTGTATGAATACACTGGATGGAATAGTTTCCAAATACTTGCTGCAGGCATGCCAAAACTCCACTTCTCACTGTATTAAAGGAGAAAAGAAAAAGATCTCCGTGCCATAGGTTGTACTTTTTTCTTCCCCTACCGCCACTCCAATAAAATATTGTTGAATAGCATGAACAGTGAAATGGATATTTTGCCGTTCATTCCCCAAATTGATTTGGAATGGGTATGTTCACATGTTTGTGCACTTCCTGGTAAGCATGCTGTGTGTGTGCATGTGTATGTGTGTGCAAATGTGTGCATGCACGAGGCCTGTAAAATTTCAGCATTCTTAGCCTATAGAAAGTCATGATCTTTGTGAAGAAGATTCCACAGAAGATGATTGCAAGGGTTAAAGAACACGCACACATTTCTGAATATTTGCTTTTTCAGCTGTGAATTTTTGTTGTTGAAATCATGTTATGTTTCTGTCCACCTTTTAATGGGTATGGGAAGATCAAATAAGTTATCCCCACTGAAAATCTTATTCAGTGTTTCTGCATTAAAAAACGTTTGACTTTATTCTTTCTGAAAAGCATCTGTTCACCACAATTACAAGGAATGAGCTGTTGTGCATTTCATCAGTATTGTCAGCTTGCCTGTGACTTGAACAGAGAAAGTAGAAGTGGCATCGCTACTGTTCCATTGTATGGTTTGCATGCAAGCTGGAGAAGCATTGGTTCAGATATTGTTCAGAAGGATGGAAACTGAAGTGCGGTTATGTTTTGGTATTGTCCTTTTCTTGTTTACGTCATATCCCCATTATTCTCCTGAAAGATCAGTAGTGGTGGGTGGGGGAGGGGGAAAGGAGAGGGGAGCCTGTTGAAGCAGAAATGAGCAACTTTTCGCTTCTGACCCCATGTAATGTAAACACGTTTTTGTTTCTGGTCTCATATGAAATGAACATCTGCACAATTTTACACCTGGAGACTTAAAATTAAATGTTTTGAAGGAAATCAATCGTACAAACTCCGCTGTAGAATATCATGATCTGCCTAAATGTTTTCAGATTAAATTGCTCGCACACACACACACACACACACAAAGATGTGCGCATGCGTGAGTTTGCGTGTGCGCGCACGCATGCACACACACACACACACACACACACACACACACACACACACTGACACATGAAAACAACACTCCACTCCTTTGCCTGAGCACGAGGATTGGCTGGTGACTTGTCACAGGTGCGAGTGGAAAGCCGGGAAGTAAGCCAGCCAAGGTGGCCAGCCCAGAGAAGACACAGGACCGTTTTGCTGGAATCGTGGTGGAGCTGCCAGACAAGTGAGCCACGATGCAGCTTTCACGTCCTGCGATCAGACACTTGTGTACACACTGCTCTTTTCTTCATGGGGATGGGAACACTTTGGGAGAGGATGGAGACATTTGTTGGAAAGTATCTTGGGTAAAATATAATCAGCTCATTTAAAATGAATTTTTGCCTTCAGCACTCATTTGAAACTTTTGAGCATTTCAGGAAAAGAAATGATCCTGCTGTTAAAGATGCTGTGCTCATCGTCAAGTCAGTTTTGATTCCCAGTTGTGCAGTATCATACAAGTATGTATCTAAAATCGGAACTGAGTGTCCATGCCAGCACAGTTGAAAGTGTCCATGGTCCTGTTTGTGTACATGCAAACAAGCTTCAGCATATGTTCTGGCTCCAGGATGATCGACGTGTATGTTTAATCAGGCATAGATCTAACTCCAGTGTGATTGAAGCATATGTTTAATCAGATATGAATCTCGCTCCAGTGGGTTCAAAGTATGCATTCAGTCAGGCATAGACCTAAGAGTGATCAGAGCATATGTTCTGACAGGCTTAGAGTATGTGCAGACAGTCAGCAGTAAACATCAGTAATTATGTTTTGATATTTTAATGACATCAGTATCAATTAATACTGATGCCAGCAAAACCCAGTTAGCTTACATCTGTAGAATGGTGAGTGACCACATGAGCAAAGAGATGAGAAATCATGGTTTCACTTTTGGTCTTAGAATAAAGGAATCCGACAGTTGAGAAATGGAGGAGAAAAGAGAACTGGATGTAAGCCTACAGAAACATTGAAGTTTAAAGAAAACCAATTGGAGATGCTGCTGCAATGCGAGGGCTTTGGGTTAAATCACAGGTATGGAGGTACTAAAAGTTAAGGATGAAAGGGATTTCCGTTTTGTAAATAAAGGCATCCATTCTGTAATCCAAAGCTGCTCATATGAAATGCTACTACAAACCTATGTGGTACCAGTTAGTAAATACATTTTCTTTTCTTTTCAAAAGGGATGAAAAAAAAGGTGATGTTTTGTTATATGCTGGCTTCATGTATTTCTTTGTTTGTGGATTTTTCCCCCGTATGCTTATTGTTAAAGAATAAAAGATGCTTTTCAAGACTTGATCATATTTTTTTTTTAGTGTGTTTTTGTTCATTTTATGGAAAAAGTAGGAAGAAAAGAAAATAAGGGGAAACTTTTAGTCATTTCTGCCTTGCAGCTCATAAAGATTCTGTGGCAGACATGTTTACTATATACGATAGACTTGACTATTAACCAGTATAAGCAAAAATAATTTACAAAGCCTGTAAATATTACCAGTGTGATTTTGAAGCTTAAATCGTACACAATAAACACTAAACTTGTTACAGCGAAAAGGGAAATTTGCATATTGTATACGTTGTTCGTTTAAGTAGATATTAGTATTGTTTCTCAGTGGAACACAGCTGTTAACATACACTGATGAATTTGAGAAAGGGAGGGGGTGGGGTGGGGGGGGGGGAGAGAATTTTTATAGCATATGTCAAATTAAGGACTGTATTGCAAAGACTCGCTAGCTTTTGACTGAAAATGCGTCGTTGTTGGTGCTGTGCGTTTTATGTTGATGCAAGTGGTACAGTATAGGGGAAAGGGTGTGATGAACAGCTTGTCGTAGACACACATGGGAATGGTGATGATATGGGATGTATGAAGGCCTGAAATTCATTGCTGCCTATGGACTGCCACTGCCGAGGATGCAGCAGGTTGTTTTGGTGCTGCTTTGCAGGGGAACTTGAAGTGGCATGTGAGTAATACTATATACTGTCACTAGTTTATTGCGTGCTGCAGAACTACACAGTTGACAAAATGACCATGGAGATGATTTTTTAAAGTATGGTTTTCACTGCACCATGCCTGAACATCTCAAAGCAGTGCAAGGTGTTGCATTGCGAAAACTACTATCTTTGATTGGATATAGTTGAAAATACAACTGGTTCAAACCTACATCACACTCTATTATTGTAAAGAAATATTGCAAGAAACATTTAAAAAAAACAGCTGGGTCAAATTGGCGTTACACATTATTATTGTCTGCGGTCATTTTGTGCATGTACGAAACTTTTTAAAATGGAAAATGCAGCATTTATGTAGGGGAACCCTCTGCAAAGGGTATTTGGAGTATCCATGTATAGCTCAACTTCCACTGTTAAGACTTCCACACAAGGTACAAAGATTGCTCTGTGTGTGTAAGTTGGTCTGTTGTGCTAGGACTGAAGTTCAGAAGACTACTGGAAATGGCAATAGCTGCTGTTTACATGGCTTAAAAAGACGGTTAAAAAAAAAAAGAAAATGCTACATGCCATCTACTCTCATCACATTGCGTTTCAAACTTTAGATCAATTTCATTTTAAAAGCATCTCAAAACAAACAGTGGATTTCACAATTTGTCAGCTAATGAAAGATTATAATTTTAATCCAACTTGGTCATACACTCTAGCAAGCACACAATTGCCCACAGTCAGTCATGCAAAAAAAGTCATTTCGTGCACATGCATAAGTATATACATGCTAAGGCAGGCTAGGGAAGTTTGCAGGTACAGCATACACGCATGCATACATACACAGGTCATGTCCTCAAATATCGCAGGTTTTGCAAGTTCATGCAATACTCCTGTTGAAAGCATTTAACAAAAATAGGGGAATACAAAACCTTGAATTTTTTTATAAGAACGAAGAAATTAAAAATCTCTCTACTTCCCATGACCATTTGCGATTCTTCTACTCGCATTTGAAATCCTTCCACTCGCATTTGAAATCCTTCCACTGCCCAGCATGCACACACACCCTTGCACATATACAAAACCGGCAAGTTTTCAAGCCACACTTAGAGAAATGGGCAAGTATTCAATAAGATTTAAATGAGTCAAAAGTGTGATCAAAACTGCTCCTAATGTTGGTCATGATGAGCATGAATGCGTTTCAGACTTGGGGGTGGGAAATACTACTGTTTTTGATCTTAGTGTGTTTGGCTGGTTGTGAAAAGTTCAGTCAAAGAAAGGTAGCATTTTCATTTTGTTTTCATGCAGAACATCATCGGTTATTGTCTGCCAGTGAATACTTGCCATAGTTCAGTGTATGCTTTCAGATGACATGGACAAGAACTTCCCTTTCCATCCATTTACCCAAAATACATAAACCAGTGTTTGCATGTTCACTGTATGGTCATCAGATTTCAGTAAATGGAGACTAACTTGCTACAACACCCATATGTACACTCTACACCCAACCTCTTACATATGTGTGACCACACTTGCACACTTATAAATACACCCATGCAAATGCATTCAGGCAGGCATACATGCACAAATACATGGTCTGGTACCGAAAGTGGTATCTAAAGTGATCACAGATAACTTTGCTGGGAGTAAAAAAACACTAGGGTATATGACAACAGCATTAAATACAGACAAATACAAAGAGTGAAATCTTTAAAAAGTTTTCACTTAGAAAATCAGGAGGTAAGCAAATCAACCATTCTCCTTAGCAAAGAAAACTTGTATCCTTTTACTAGATTGTCTCATTCAGAATTAACAGTTGTCTCCCCTTCTCCCTCCTGTGATCACCATGTTAGGAAAATCTCCTAAGTAACTAAAGCATGGCTGATTATCAAATATTACAGTTTTCACTCTGATGGCGGCAGCTGATCCCGGTCTTCTTTCAGCCATATAATTTTTTTTCCTGTCCCATCTTCTGTGCCATCTCAGTGGCAGTGCACCCATGCCGCTCATCTCATCCCATCCCCCCCCCCCCTCCCCATCCACAGCCACAGCCCTAGCCCGGCCCAGCTCACTGCACCCCCAGCAATCCACAGGGAACAGTCAATTTCAAATCATCAAGAGGCTACCCACAGAAGGAGACACTGCACTGCTGCTGAGTCACTTTTGTGGTGTTCAGTGGCACCTGTTCTGATCCAACATATGCAGGACACCACCAACTAAGCCCCCTACTGACAACAATAATTGTTTAGTCGTGGAGCCGGCGTAAGTGAGCTCTCCCTCCGGAGAGTGCCACCACCTCCATCTAATGACAGTCCTCATGAATTTGCCAATACTGGCGACCGTGACAGAATCAAACTAAGGCCACAGACGTTGAGAGGACATTGAAACTGAGGTCACCATGAGAGCAGAGCATGTAGGCCAACAGAATTTGAGACTTTTTTGTAAAATGCTGATTGACGAGAATCAGGATGATGAAGATGATGCTATGGCTTTCCATTCCAGTCTGAGACTGCATGACAGGACCATACTCTAAGCTTGCTTTCAAAAGATATCCTGGTGTCAACCAGGCTGGAGATACAGACACCTGCAGTGTTGGTCAGGATGCATCCATCAAATAGATGGAACTCGACTGTGTGGTCCTAGTCTTCCCGATTGAGCCCTTAGCACACTCAACTATGGGCAAGAGCCGGTCTGGTAAAAAAGATCCCACATGGGAATGGAACCCACAACCTCCCAGCCAGGAGTCTGCACTAACCACTTTGCCACAGCAGCTGGTAGCCATATGATTAAGATAATCCCCTGTTTCACATCCTCAGGCATTCCCGAAAGGTATTTGAATATCACAGTCAGAAGAAAATAATATTCATTCATGTAAAGTCAAAATACTTTCAAATCCTGCCCCTCCCCATCTCCATTCCCTCCCCAACTAACACACACCCAATAGGTGCATGAACATTGTGGCATCTTGTAAACACACACACACACACACACCTGCACACACACACACCCTGCACACATACATATACTCAGAGGTGCATGGACTGATGAATTGGAGGAGCTGGGCAACGGTTTTTGACTTGTGACAATGAAGGGAAGTTTCCCTGACAGTACAGCCCAGCAGATCGCAGGAGGCCCTTTCAGAGTTGCATGGATAGTAGAGCCCAGCAGATTGCAGGAGGCCCTTTTAGGGTTGCATCGATTGTGTAGCCCAGCAGATCACAGGAGGCCCTTTCAGGGTTGCATCGATTGTGTAGCCCAGCAGATCACAGGAGGCTCTTTCAGGGTTGCATCGAGAACAGCCCAGCAGATCACAGGAGGCCCTTTCATAGTTGCATCGAAAGTAGAGCCCAGCAGATCACAGGAGGCCCTTTTAGGGTTGCATCGAGAATAGCCCAGCAGATCACAAGAGGCCCTTTCAGGGTTGCATCGAGAATAGCCCAGCAGATCGCAGGAGGCCCTTTTAGAGTTGCATCGATAGTAGAACCCAGCAGATTGCAGGAGGCCCTTTTAGGGTTGCATCGATTGTGTAGCCTAGCAGATCACAGGAGGCCCTTTCAGGGTTGCATCGAGAATAGCCCAGCAGATTGCAGGAGGCCCTTTTAGGATTGCATCGATAGTATAGCCCAGCAGATCACAGGAGGCCCTTTTAGGGTTGTATCGATAGTATAGCCCAGCAGATCACAGGAGGCCCTTTTAGGGTTACATTGATAATATAGCCCAACAGATCGCAGAATGCCCTTTTAGGGTTGCATTGATAGTATAGCCCAGCAAATTACAGGAGGCCCTTTTAGGGTTTGCATGGTAAGAGAGAAGGTGAATATGGAGGAGGAAAGGAACGGAAAGACTTTATCACTGACTGCAAACGGGAACTTTCCCAAGCAACAAGGCCATTGTCTGAAATAGAGCATCATTGCTCTTAGGTCTAAAGTCAAACAGCAGCATGGTGGAAATATCAGCCAGGAATGTGCAGCTGAAGGTATCAAAAGAAAGAATGAGCACAGAACATGCACATGGGAAGCGTTTTTCAAATAAATCAGGTCTACATCTGAGGACATTAGCAATTGGACACATTAGCATCTCTGCCCAGCTGCTCATGACTAAGAGCAGAGAGTGGATTGCCCATGTATCTGTCGTCGACAATAATATATATATACATATATATACACATACATACATAATACTATCCTAGGATGACTATTTGATAGAACCCACAGCCTTGGCGAACGAGAGAAGAAGAAAACCACAGCCCAGCCCGGCCCGTCGCAGCACTGGTAATCCACAGGGAACAGTCAGTGTCAAGTCCTCGAGAGGCCACCCACCGGAGGAGATACTGCATCGCTGCCGAGTCACTTTGGTGGTGTTCAGTGGCGCCCGTTCTGATCCAACATACGCAGGACATCACCTACTAAGCCCCTACTGACGACAATAATTGCCTCATCACGGAGCCATTGTGAGCAAGTTTTCCCTCCAGAGAGCGCCACCACATCCGTCCAATGACAGACCCTATGAACTTGCGGATACTGGTGACCACGTCGGAATTAAACCAAGGCCATAGAAAATGAAGTCAGTATTCAGGCATGCCTTGTTTAAGTTTGATTCACTATCAAGACGGCCATCATTTTCTTCCAGAACCTGCACAAAGTAAATCCATCTAACGACTTCAGTCTGTCCTCAAAATTACTATGGCTGTCTTCAAAATGCCCGCCATGCTCAGGGACTCCAAAATGTTCACATGATACTTTGCCTATCTGTATAGAGTTGATGTCATCATTTCCTATTCGACAGCATTGTTTTTAAGCAAGATTCGTAATGTGTCCATTTGAGACTCTAAATCCTATCACCCTGAGAGTCCTGCTATAAACCCCCATCCTTATAGGATTGTGTTGAAAATATGCAACACATCCCTCATCATCCACCAAATGGCAATTAATTCAGCATCCCACAAAGGAGAACCCTTCTTCTTCACTTGTAACATGTTACTTAATCCTTAATCTCTGAAACTTTCCTTTACCTCAACGATGTGTCCACCCTCAGACTTCAACAGTATTTAACAAGTCCTCTCTGCCCAGTTTTTGGACATCGGGTATCGGCTGAAGTTGCTCTATTTCGGAGTTGTCTGGGGGCATAGTGTGCTCTGCATGGAAGACCTCTTTGCGCGGGTGGTCAGTCTCTCTGGCGCTGAGGTTAGCAGCTTCTGTCTCCCTTGGTGTGCCGGGGGCACTGGTGGGACGTGGACCTTTGGCTAGGGAATGAGCAGGTTGGAGTTTGACACCGGATTCTTTGTCCTGTGTTGTGTGATTTGGGTCCGACACAGACTGAGGAACACAAGAAGATGGTTTCAGTGGTGAAGGCGATGTGTAGAAGAGAACTGATCCCAAAATGACCCTTCTTACTTTCCCTCGACTCTTTCCCACTTGCCCCCCACCCCCCTCCTCGCATGCCTACACAAACTCATTTTTGTGCATGCACTAATATACACACACAGAGTCAAACACCCTCACACATGCTTGTTCATACTTACAACACACACACACACACACACACACACACACAAAACACCCTCACACATGTTTGTTCACACACACACACACACACACACACACACACACACACACACACACACACACAAAACACCCTCACACATGTTTGTTCACACACACACACACACAAAACACCCTCACACATGTTTGTTCACACACACACACACACACACACACACACACACACACACACACACACAACACAAAACACCCTCACACATGTGTTTGTTCACAACACACACACACACACACACACACACACACACACACACACACACTTTGATTCTCACCTCCATTGCTGCCTTGGCTGCCTTGACCTGAAGCATCATCCGAGCAGTAGTGTTGGTCTGTTCCTCAAACAGCTGACTACACTTGTCCATGTACAGCAGTCTGCAATGCCAGACACATCAAAACCATCCCACAAGAGAACAACGCTCTGCAGCAGCGCTGCAATGCAGTCCTTTTCCACAGTTCACTTCTCCCGTGGGGTGGGTTTTTTTTCTTTTCCCTTCACCTTCACATTAGACTCAAGTGAGGGCTTCCATGCTAGACTTTCAGATGTGGCAGCGGAGGACCTGTGTGCTGAATGTACTACGCACAGGTAAAAGAACCCATGGCAAACCAGGAGGTTGTCCACAGTAGAATTTTGCTGGAAAGTCCAGTTTGACAGATCAACGATAATACAGGCATACAGAAGGAAAACACTTGGGCAGCACCATATAATGGCAAAAATCTCAATGTGAGGAGAAGAGCCCAGGTTTTGTTTTCTTTTAACAGGCAAATCTGCTGTGATAATAAAAAAAAATATACCATACAATTCAATGCAAAATAATACAACACAATAGGTACAGGTAATGTTACTGTCAGCTGATGAAGCATTGCACATGAAATAAGGTTTTAATTGGGTCATTACTATTCTCAACACTGACATAATCGTACACAATGCACACCCTCTCCTGTGGTCTTGACTTCCATCCTGTCAAAGTCAAGAACCATTACAAAACCTTGGAAATAGCTCCTTGGTTGTTATCTTGTTTTCAATGTCTTTATATGGCTTTTCTTTTTTTAACTATAGGCAGATCCATTTTTCTTTTATTTTGAGAATTTCATGACTAGACTTAGAAGAATCGTATCGCCTACAACTTTACATTTCCAAGTTATGCTAACATTAATCGGCCCATTGTCAAAACTGAATAGGTATGCCAGTCTAGTAAAACACAGCAAAGCATTTGTTAAAAAAAAAGAAGAGAGAGAAAAAGTGACAGTACTTTTAATTAATCGTAACTTTGTTCTTCATGAGTTGTTAGTTAGTTAGGTGTTAGTTTTAGTTTTTAATACGTTTTTAATATGTGGTCTTACTAAAGCTACACTAGCTGACATCTCCCTGTGTGTGTGTGTGTGTGTGTGTGTGTGTGTGTGTGTGTGTGTGTGTGTGTGTGTGTGTATATACAGAGAGAGAGAGAGAGACTGGCCACTTATTTACCAGCTAAAACATTGGAAATCGACCTGTACTGCCAAGACCGGTCTCCCAATGTGTCAATAAGGGAATGAGATGCACCTCATCAATAACAGGTTATTAACAGTTACTTCCCCTTCCGTTCTTCCTGCCGTCAGTGCCGTATGATTTTTTTTTTTTTTTTTTTAAACTGTTCAGTTTTGCAAGTGTGCATGTCGAGGCATTACATTACCCATGGATGGTAAAAGTGAAGACTATCAACGTATTTTTTTTTTGTTAGTCTCCCTGCTTGTACTTATTCAAATTAAGCTGAGCTGCGACCGACCAAGTCATGGGGTCTTGTAATTTGTACCAGTTCTTGGCATCCAACGTGACTTGGGTTAAATGTTGCAAACCATGAGGATTGGAACTTTGTGAGTGTGTTTGTTAAAGGTGACCAAAGCAGTAAATCGTTCCATTAGGTCTTTTGTGTTTGGTAATTGCACTTCAAGCTGACCTGAGCTGCGAGTTGTGAGCCATGAGGTCTTGCAGTTTGTCCTTGTACTTGGCGTTCACCTCGGCCACCTTCTCCTGGAACCGTTGCTCAAAGTCCATCAGCTGCACCTTCTGCACATGTATAGCCAGTGTGTCTGTCTGTTAGTGCTTTCTGCAGCTTCTCTCTCTCTCTCTCTGTCACACACACACGCACACACAAGCATAACACACACACACACACACACACACACACACACACACACACACACACACACACACACACACTCACACACACAGCACTGTGCAATAGATAAGTTGCGTAGCTCATGAAGACCTGTTGCCAAAGGATGCTGCTTTCATGGTTCATATGCCGTCCTTTTGATGGTTCTGGAGTGTATTCTCATGTTAGTATGCACATGTCAGGATAACAATTCACCAAATTCTGTGAACTTTCTCGCAGTTTGCATGAACTGGTCGAGAGTCATTTCTTGCTCATATATTGTTGTGGAGGTCATTAAAGAATCCCAGTCGCTGATTCACCTCCTTTTCATAACTAGTTTCTTTTTTCAAAGAAACTAAAAAAAAAAAAAGTTAAATGACTAGATATTGGAAAGGAAACTTATGAATATGCACCTCTTCACCGTCTGATTTCTTGTGCACCATACGTAGTAGCGCTCATTGATTGGATAAGACTCCGTGAGCAAATTTCACACAAACAAGTGCAAAATGCTGTATTGTAGTATTTGACTGACATCTTCCAACCTGACTCTTACTTTGAATATAGGCACACACGTGGACATGTGCATATTTGTGCACGCCTGCATCCGTTTGTGTGAATGGGCGTGCTTATGGTGTGTGTGTGCGCGGAAGGGGGGAGGGGGTGTATCTGATTGCATATCAGTATTGCATGAACATGTTGCGCCGTCCATTTTGACACAGAAGCTAAAAGGCGCGCTGCCGAAAAATGGGTCTAAGCAGCTTTACCCAAGCCATATGTCATGAATATTAAATGACCCACTGTCAAAATCTTCACGTGATAAACGAGTCTGTTTTTTTTTGTTGTTTTTTTTTTAAAGCAGTCTCCACATATCATGACTTTGTCAAGAAAGCCTGGCTCCGCATTTGTACTTAGGAAAAAGTTTTCCTTTACAAACAAAGGAATAAACTAACAAAACCACTGGAATTCTTAGCTTCTTCTGTAAAAGTATTGGTCATTGGAGAACCACAGAATATGACAAAGCTTTAGTTCTCAGAAAATAAAAAGAACAAAAGAAAATGAAGAAGAAGAAAGAAAAAAAAAGTATGGGTTCGTGGAGACTCGTAACGTACGGCAAGGCTTCATCCCTATACAAAAAGCACGGATTCCTGGAGACCCACGACATATGGCGTGCAACATTTTTGACAACGTATCGCAGAAGTGAATATCAATGAAGAAGTGCATTATTGTGAGCTAACTACCAGGGAAGTCTACACATCCAGCACAGCCATTGAAGGAGGAGTGAAGAAAAAAAAATGTTCACAATGAAGATGATTGAACGACAAAAAAGACAGTGACGGAGATGTTTAGGTGGAAAAAAAAAAGAAAACAATGCAAACAACGATGATAATGATAACCAGATGGAGACAACAAGAATAAAAAGATAAGACATGTGATTTTTTTTTAAATGGGAGACGACAACGAAGAGGGAAAGGGGGGGGGGGGGGGGGGGGGGGGGGAGACAGCGGCACGAAAAGGAGGGCAGGATGACAAGATGACGAAAGAGAAGACAGTTATACATATAACAAGAAAGAAAAAACAATGATGGAGAACCTGAAGGTGAAAGAGGCTAAATAAATGTGAATGAGGAAAAGAAAATGTGATCGAGAAGAGAGAAAAGAAGAAAAAGACGTTTATAAGAAAGGAAAAGATCAAAACAAAGTGTTTAAAAGACAATGAAAAAAATAAAGAAGGATGGACGGAAGGACAAAGGGAAACAAAAGAAGGAAGAAAAAAGGGAGAAAAGAAGGTAGATAAGCAAGAGAGAAGGGGAGAAAACACAGGAGGGAAGGAAGAAAGGAGGAGAATAGAGAGCCATGGGTGTCACCATGTCTGTGAGATGGCGGGTGGCTGACATCAGCTTGTCGCTGCTGTCCTGGTACCTTGTCTTCATGGCCTCCACTTCGTTCCTCACCTCCTGTCAGGACAACAACAACAGTGCAGCCTTTATGTGACAAGCAAACCTTGCACCAAATAGCCGCTGATTACTAGAACGTGAGACTGCATGCACACAAAAGATTTTACACAATGAAGTATTGTGCACTACATGCAGTTGAAATGATCTACATGATAAAATTCAAGGTGTAATTACATAAAGATGCCAGTTTTTGTCACAATGGAAGAAACCAGCTGTTGACACCACTTAGCCAAAAAACAATTGCGTTGTAAGATTTATTTACATTAAGAACAAAAAAAAACTTTACTGAAGTTTGCTAGTTTTATTATTCTTATCTCCACCACGGGGGTTGTATTTTCACGCGCATTCGTTTATCCATTGTCAACATCACTCAAAAACTACACTACATTTTTTTGGGTTTAAACTTAACAAAAAATGGAAAACGACTCAAGAGCAAACCCATTAAATTTTGACGCAGATTTGTGTTGCTGATCTAATTAAAGATCCAGGATAGTCCATGAACACGATTACAAATTTTGTCATACAGACATTTCTGAACCATAAGGGGATAAACAAACAAAAGGCATGAAAGGGCCATAACTGCTGTCGAGGCATGCTGTCTCATTTACCCCCCCCCCCCCCCCCCTTTTTTTTTTCCGGGTGTCTGTATCAAGACATGCTGGGATATCTGACAATATAGCGGCATTTAACTTGGCTGCACTTGAGTGTAAGAATGCGGTCTGAACTAAATGTAACAAACGAGGCAAGCAGAAAAGATCTGCTGGATCAACGATACCTTGGTATGCAAAATTACGGAAATAGATCAGCGCATGTAAGGCTGCCAACAACAACTTATCTGCGTTTTCGTACTCGGTGAGTCTATTACCACTGCAGTTTCACATTTCTTGCTTACTAGTTACATGTATTGTTCAGCCTGCAACTTAACGACGCCTCGATAGAAAGAAAATATTGGTTTGCATGCTTATCTCTCGTTATATGCCTGTGACTGAACCAGTTTTAACGAAACACGGTGGAAGGATGGAATGTGGCCCAAAGGACGTACCCTTCACATTCGGGGTGTCTGTGGTGCAGATCCAGATCAGACGGAGATCCAGGATCAGTTTACTGATAAGATCATTAAGAATTTCCCGCTGTAAATGAATACCATGAAGCTGCTGTTAAGAACTAACCACAGGGTCATACATTTTCACGGAACATTGAAACTTTCAAGATATGTAAATGTAGACAGTTTTTAAACATTTGGCATGTCCTGTTCCCTTAACAACAACAACAAAAAAAGCATGAGTAACTCCTTCAGTCTACACCAGCTGTTACTTCCCCTATTGGATGAATGATTTTTTTTTCTTTCTTTGTGTACTCTTGAACCGACTCGTAATGGCGAATCCAAGATGCCTCCAACCTTGGTCTACGTTCTCCCTAGAGCTCATTGACTTTTTTTTTTAATCGTTTCCAGACATTTTGGGTACTAATAAAAAATTGTACATCTGTATACCTCGGCAAATAATTGCCATCAATTACCACAAGGGACCTTACACACTAGGCAGAAGGGCTATTCACAAAATCATAATTTTCTTAATTAAGAAAAAATAAAGAATGAAGCAAGAAAAGCAAGACAAGCAGGTCTGAAGGGTTAGGGTTACGTGTAAAGGCAAAGATTAATTGGAGGAAGACGGGGAAGGGAGGGGGGGGGGAGGGGGGCTAGGAGCTAGGGACAAAATTTGTAATGATCATTATACAAAGTCATCGAAGCAGTGCTCACTTGCCACTCAAAAGACAGGCACTTGTTACTCAGAAGCACAGGCATCTGTCACTCAAGCACAGGCACTTGCCACTCAGAGGCACTGGCACTTACCACTCCGAGCAACAGGCACTCGCTACTTTTAAGCACAGGCACTTGCCACACAGCAGCACTCACCGTTAACTCGGCTGTCGTTTTTTGTAATCTCTCCATCTCAGCGGCTTCCTTGGAGTATTTCCTGAACACGTTCTGCACAAGACAAAGAATCCATGGGTAGAGGTTACTCCCCTTCCCTCCCCCCCCCCTTTCTCCACACACAAACGCATTCACCTTCCTCGTTCAGGGGGAACATTGTTTAAACCGATCAACATAGACAAAACCAAAACAAAACAAAACAAAAAAAAAAAACCAAACAAACAAAAAGGGGACAGGGGGAAGATGGGGGGGGGGGGGGGGGGGGGGAAGAAAAACCAAGAAGCGTTATCGTGTTTGTTCTATGCTGATCACTATCACAATTGAAGTATGTGGATCCTTCTCAACGACTCTCTCTAAAAACTGAATGCTTTGCCGGTTCCGGGCCTCCAACTGAACATCCGAACTTATCTTTCATCTCAAGTTTTTTTAGTTTTTTTTTTAACAATCACTGAACAAAACACACACTTGTCCCCCGTTCACAGTTGTTAAATCGGCATCAGACTATCTCCACCTATTTCCGATCCTTGTGAAGAAATAGGCATCAGAGCTGCTCTATGCGGAGATCCATTTTTCTTTTCTTTTGGTTTCCTTTTTTTTTTGACGTACAGTCATTAGCACCGCATTTTCAACGACTCCACACGGTTACATTAGACAAGGTTTCTTTGTAGTTTTGTTGCATGTTGCACGAAAAACGATATTTTCTCTCAACACAAGTTAAACGTTTTTACTGCAAACAGCTCAGAAATGGCAAATGAACTGACAAGTCTTCAGGTTCATACCTTGTGACGAACATTATTTCTTGCTTTGCTGTCTAATTTTCCGCGCCTTCTCGGTGGAGTTACACCCAATACTACCGACCCCTGCTTCTCCGTACACAGACACACACGGATTCCTCTTGTCCCAGCTTCAAGTCCAGGAATCAGTTAAAGTCGGACTGTCAGGAGGAAGTTCACGACAGACTTAATTACTGTCGAGTCATTTCGGTGGTGTTCTCTGGTGCCCGTTCATCCAACACGCGCAGGGAATCGCCCACCATGCCCCAACTGACGATACCAAACGCTTAGTTACAAAGCCGATCAGAAGAAGCGTCCCTCTCCCGAAGGTGCCATCATGTCCATCCAGCGACGATTCTCGCCAGTTCGCTGCGAGCGTGGCATAGCAGTGGACGCCAGGGGCGAGGTGGCAGCTCTCCTTTGAGGGACACTGATGTGAGAGATCAGTGACGGGCGGCGCAGACAACCTTCCAGCCATGTGGGTGACGGCGGGTCTAGCCTGTGTCGCCGGGGGACGGCTCCTGGAGATGTGGGGCGATCGGCGAAGGAGCGCTGCCTAACTGTGACTACCGTGGCTCTGAAAGCCATGCTCTGTTTTGTGGGGAGGCAGACATGGTGGGCACTCCTTATGGGGTTGGGCATTGCCCTCACGGCCGCAGTCAGCGAGTACCCGCCGAATATTAGGGACCGTGCAGCGCTCCAGCGACTTTCGTCCTGCTCTCTCCTTGAGGCGGCCTCACGCGGCACAGGACCATCGCCACCCGAGCATGAAGAAGGCCGCCCAATGGTCCTGAAAACAGCCTGATGTTTGGGGGACAGAAGGCAACATATACCGACGCCCATCGTCGGTCGACCAACAACACGAATTGAACCAGCGTTCAAGAGGAACACGACCAAAACTGAACCAACGTTCAAGAGGAACACAAGCTCATAGAGAGGAATGCTACGACCCCCACTGAAACCTACCCACTACTGCCGGCGACAGCAGTTGCCATAATGATGCAGACCTATGTTTGTAGTAACCTTGTCCTTAAGGGCCTCAGGCCGATAGGATGTTAATCTCACCCTTAACGGTAACAGTAACGATTCTCGCGAACTGGACGATTTTAGTACGAAACTCACCAAGGGCGTGGACCGTCAATCAAATCGAAACAAATTTCGCCCACGAGAGCAGGGTAAATTAAAAGACTTGTAGACTGTTTTGTACAGTGATGATTAATGAGGATGATGGGGACGATGCTGTGGATTCCATGCTTCGCAGAGATGATGTGACGAGGCTGTAATCCACGTTTTCTTTCATAGTGTATCTCGGTGTCTATCAGGCTCGAGCGATACCGACACCTGCAGTGTGGGTGTGGAATTCTGAGGAATAATGTCAGACACGCATTCATTTTGTGGACGAAAGCTGACAGCGTGGTTTGTCTTGCCACCTGAACTCTCAGCATGCACATTCAGGAACTCCGGGTACGAACGGACTAGGATAAAATTTCTTCTCAGCTTTTCTGGTCACCCTCGTCGGCAGGCAAATGGTGAACAGAACCATTTTGATGTCCATGTACAACATCTCAAGGAAGTATCCACAGAAGCCTGGACTGCTGACGGTACGGTAAAATAATCAGACTTTCCTGGCAACTAGTGTGTTGTAGCACGTGCTCGCCGTACGCATCCATAACAGACATCTGTTTGTGATCGTGCAAAAAATCTATCCAAATCAAAATGCCTAAATATGTTTTTATTATCAAAATTAAAACAAAAAAAGCCCATATTCAAAATCTTCATTCAATTTCCTTCAAAAATTATATATATTTCATGTTTATATCTTTTGTAGTTTCTGAGCTAGAAGTTTTTGTTAATTATTACCCCCAAATCATTAGATTTCCCTGGCACTGGAAAAGCCTTTGTTTGTAATATTTTCAGGCAGTGAACGGGTTAACGAGCTACGGAGCAATGGAATCATCCATATGTCCACATTCATTGATAAGAAACACGCATATCGATATTTCGTATTCGGGACACATTACATCATAAGTTAAGAATTTTACCTAGATATGAAAAACCCGTCATAGAACCATCTTCCCAGCTATACTGATAGTGTACAGTCGCATCAATGTGGTTAGAAAAAAGGCATGAGTGATGAGAAGTAGCTTCCACCACGCCAACCCGCCTTCATTGTGTGGTAACAATCCAGAATAATGTCATCTACCAAGGATGACATGGCAGTGATGATCGTCTCAGATGAGTAAAGGTAGGGGTCTCATCAAACACTATACTAATACCACCAAAAAGCCGACACGACAGTATATTATGTTGAACAAATTAGTAGTTGGGGAAAACAAGCGCAGGCTAACAATTCCTTCGTCATAACATCAAGGGCTTGGCAGCGAGGGAACGGAGAAAGAAAGAAACGGAGAATGAAAAAAATCAGGGAAATATACCATAAACATTAAACCCTTCTTAAACGGTGTGTGTGTGTGTGTGTGTGTGTGTGTGTGTGTGTGTGTGTGTGTGTGTGTGTGTGTGTGTGTGTGGGGTGTGTGTGTATACACATACATACATATATCTTGAGGCGCCAGAGAGCTTTGAACTCGCAACTCTTTGACTTAATCCTTTTTCCTGCAGAATACATCCGAAATGGGTTTTGTGAAAACCAAAGGTTGGAAAAGAAAAGGAAAGTTGAGAAAAGAAAGAAATCAAATGTTTTGCCCTGTTTCCGCTCATGTCTTTCTACTTCTCTTTTCGTAAAACTTCAATAAAATGAAACTCGGAAGTCTCAGCAATTTACTCACGTCCATGTCCTTTTTGTGCTCTTTGCGTAAAGCGTCAATGGTGCGGCGTTGCTCTTTGACTGCCTCCGTCCTGTCCGCTGCCTTCTCCCGCGTCAGCTGCGTCCCTGCCGTGCGGGACATTCAATGAGTGTTACAGTGGAACCTGTCTACAACGACTTCCTCTAATTCCATTAAAAAAGCAAGTCTTTTCTTAAGGATTTTTTTTTTTACTGGAAGGAAGATCTGATCGAATCGGAAACTTAAGCCCCCCTAAAAAAACGTTCCTGTCAAAGAAGTCTTTACAGGTAGCCTTTAATGGAAGGGTCTTTACTGAGAGGTTTCACTGTTCTTAACAGCCTGTGTTCTAGTCTATCAAGACATCCCAATAATTTCGTGAGGTTTCGGTCAGCTAAGCTGCAAGTCTGAAACTGCTTTGAAACCAGCCCAGAATCTTCCAGACTTCAAAACCGTCACAGTGACCTTGATTTGTTGCCAGGACCGTCACTCCGAAAGTTGTGACCTGTGGCATGCTGTCAAGGTCACCCGATAGGCTGTCACCTTCGTTTGTGGGAAAGGTCACCCAAAAGACTATGACCTTCAAGTACGCTTGAAGTTGCCTCAATACTACATAAATTCGCAAGAATTCCTTCAGGTATCTTACAAACATTTCTTGGAAGTAAACAAAAAATTTCACTGCTGTTTGTCAGGCCTGATGCTTCTGAACCAAAATTAAAGTGAAAAAAAAAGAGATCATATTCTTCAACAGATTGTAAAACTTATCTGGTAATCAAATTCAAGATTCAGTCCCCTAGACTAAATGACACTGAGGGCAGTGAAGTGTTAAAAGTTCGCCGTGCTTAAGGCATGGCATGGTGAAAGGCTGGAAACATCCCTCTCCTTCCGTCACCGGAACCTTCCCTGCAGTGACTCGGGTATCCATTGATTACTGGATGGACTGTGAATGTTTTTTTTGTTTGTTTTTTTTTAAGCGTAAACATTCGGCTCCACAGGTGGTTTGAACTCACAACCCTCAGTTCCGCAGACGAATGATCTGACCACTGAAGTGCAACTCCTGCAATATATGAAAACCCGTCCACGACCACAGACCGTTTGAACCGTATGTTTGATACTAATGTGATTTTGAGAAATTACATCTAATTGCAATGTGAGGTGACTGCAGGCGGAAATCTGAACAAATCTGAAAAATTACTTATGAGGCTCCGCCAGTTTGCGCCACACTGGATGAAGGTAAGTGATTGCTCGTTCATTTTCGTTGTCCTGAGTATCCTGCCTGAAGAAGACATATGAGGTCGAAACGCGTCGTGTTTTGTTTTGTGATTCGTTTGTCTACGTGTTTCGGCGGAGCTTTACAAGTAATTTTTTTAAGTTGTTGAGAAATTACGTTTTCTATTCGTCAATATACAATGATGGTATGATGTACTGTTGGAATGCTGTGAAACGGCTACCTTCATCTGTCATTTAATAACATTCAATCATCTGAAGACTTGCTCTCGCCCGAGACATCCTTTACAGTCATCCTCAAAGCCAAGGGTCAATGTGCGACGACCCACAGCGGCATCAAAGATATGCCAGTATTATAGATACAGGATAATAAACAGTTCGACCAAATGGACTGCCGGGACGAAATCAGTCCAGCGCAGCGCAGAATCCATGAAACTTATTCTTTACGTCTTATGTATTTATTCATTTAATTATCTATCAATTTATTTATTTATCTATTTTTTTATTAGTGTTATTCATTTATTTTGTTATTATTTTCTTTATTTATCATTATTTCATTTTTTTTATTTTTTTATTTATTCATTTTTTTTGGAGGGGGGGGGGTGAGGGGGGGGGGGTATTTCATCTTCTGTGCCACCTCAGCAGCCTTGCTCCCACTCTGCTCATTTGGGTTCCTCCATACGCAGCCACTTCCAGATTTGTTCCCTGGCAGTCCTGGCACTGGCTGTAGCAAGTCATCATCAAGCATCCTACCAGAGGAGACACTGCCCTTGCGACCAGGTCACTCTGGTAATGTTCACTGGTGCCTGTTCTGATCCAGCATACAACAAGACACCAACCGCTAAGCTCCCATACTGACGACCTTAACTGCTTCAACGCCGCTTCTTGATGACGCTACCGTGTCCATTCAGTGACAGTTCAGAATCCTGAAACTCTACACCAGACATTGCACAAAATGATTGGGAGTAGGTTTTCACTCATTACGTCAAGTAAGTGGATGGAAAGAAGGGGGAAGGGAGGTGTGTGTTTGGATGGGGAATTTACTCATTTCATAAAAAAAAAAAAAATATATAAGCCAATACCATTTCACGGAAGCTCCAGTGTGACAGCCCGAACTACCCGATCGCGTGGTTTCTTAGGCTGTCTCTCCATAGACCCATTCATTTGACTAGGAATCTCCACATCTCTATCCCCTTTTTCTTGACCTCTCTCTCTCTGTCTATCTGTCTGTCTGTCTGTCTGTCTGTCTATCTGTATCTCTCTCTCTCTCTCTCTGTCTCTCCTTTTCTCTCTCTCTCTCCTCTCTCTCTCTCCTTCTCTCTCTCTCTCCTCTCTCTCTCTCTCTCTGTCTCTCCTTTTCTCTCTCTCTCTCCTCTCTCTCTCTCCTTCTCTCTCTCTCTCTCTCTCTCTCTCTCTCTCTCTCTCTCTCTCTCTCTCTCTCTCTCCACCCCATCCCAACCAGAGCCGTGTCTCACTCATTTCCTGTGTGGCTGCCCGCACCGCCTGGTCGCAGTCCTTCTTGAGGCGCTGTTCCATGGCCAGCCACTGGGCGTGCATCTCGTCCTGCAGGCAGCTCTTGTAGGCCTCGAAGGCACCCTGCAGGTGCTCCACCTCCTTGGCCAGCTTGCCTGACACACGCACCGTCCGCGTTCATCGTCTCTGAGGTCATCGCCCTCCACAACCACATCGTCGTCGTCGTCATGGTTGCGGTCATAGTCATCAACATCATCATCATCGTCAGCAGCTGCAGCAACATGGTTATCGGGTACACCTTGCAGGCACTCTAGTTCTGTTGGATGGTGCGTCTCAAAGTTACAATCATTATTGCCGTCTTCATCATCATCACCATCATCGTCGTCGTCGTCATCGTCATAATAATCACCAGTAGCACGTCTTATGTCCTTCAAGAACACTTGCTCATCTCAAAGACCCCTGCAGGTAATGCGTCCCCTTAAAGACACTGCTGTAAGGGTCATGATAATAATCAACGTCGTCATCGTCATCGTAATAACCCGATCATCGGCTTGCATATAGGCTAATCCCGTTTGTGAGTGAATCAGTCTTTCATTTAGAATATGGCGACATCTGTACAACCCAGCACCCCGCTGTGGATGATTCATAACCTCGGCCTACTCGCTCGAAGGATCACCATCATCATCGTCATCATCATCATCATCATCATCAGTGTCGTCATCAACGTCGTCGTCGTCGTCGTCGTCGTCGTCGTCATAGCAACAGTAACAATAGTATTGTATTATTAGAAAAGTAGTTACAGACTCAGAATCAAAAACTTACTTGGAGAATATTTCGACAGGGTCGCCCTATTGTAACTCTAACCTACACGATAGTACATTGCCAAGTTCAATCCACTTTACAGCCTTCGATATGTAATTATCCTTCCATTTCTGATAGCGCATTGCAGCTTTCAGTACTTAGGCCTACTTAACAGCACGTGCTCCAGTCAACGAAAACATGTATCTACAAACGTCACACTGGCTATCGTGCGACAACAGAACAGGCGTTTCTCAAACACTGCGCAGGGTCAGCGGGCAGCTGTGCACGATCGCTGTCTTCTGTAAACCTGTAGTTTGCCCGCAGTTCTCAGCACCACACCATCTAGCGCATGCTGTTCTGAGAGGCACACCTGCATGCCTCTTGGAATGGTGAAAGCGATATAACCAGTACCAGTTCTTCCTGCTGCAGCCTTTGCACGTACTAGTATGGCTCTGCAGCTCCACCACAAACTGAGATCACTGAAACAAATGATGATATGTAATCATGATAGTGCTGAACTCCTCTACGATGAGATCCAGGAGCGTTACGTCGCACGTACTGATATCAGCAGTCTACAGGAAATGTAAGCGTTCAACGCCTTCCTTGCGCTGAAATCTGAAGCGATCAAAGCTAAGTGAGTTTTCGTTGTCCTCTTTGTTTGTATCTTGCCTGAAGAAGACCTAAGAGGTCGAAACGCGTCGTGTTTTGTCTTGTGACTCGTTCGTCCACGTTTCTCTGGGCGGTTCGCGAACATTTATTTAAGATTTGTTACTGAAACAAAAGATAAATTCTACAAATTCTTTCTTTGTTGTCTTTTACGTTTCGCACGCCTTCACAGATATTACCACCGTGCTGGTCTTCTGAACTCCTCTACGATGAGATCCAGAAGCGTGACGTCGCACGTACTGATATCAGCAGTCCACAGGCAGTTGTCCGTCGGTTGCCGTTAGGCTCCTCCCCAACGAACTGCCGGCGCTGACGCCTGAGCTCTATCTGACTCCCTGCTGACAGCTAAGCGCACCCTACACGGCGGAAACTATCATGACATTCTTCATGACGGTCCTCGTGAAGTCGCCCGCACTGAGAACTTGTATTCAAACTCATCAAAGGACGCTGGTGTGGAGGAGAAGTCAAAACTTCAAGTCGCCAACTGAGCACGGCATTAACGGCCATGGAACCCGAGACATTTCTGTACTTCATGATGGAGACGACCGGCGGGTGCTTTGAAACTCCATAGCGGTTCAGTTTAAAAACAAGTGACAAAGGTCAGCTCCACGCTCCCTTTCCTTATTTTTTTTCTTTAACACACTCTAGCGCTCACCAGGCCCGAGAAAAACAGACACGTGCGGTTCCGTGTCAGGAACGTTGGGCAGCACGTTCAACGCCCCGCATCTTTAAAGTAAATGAAGCTAGATGCTGTAGTTCTAGCATTCTCAATCGGAGGTCCATCTGGACCCTCAACTCTGTGAGTAAGAGACAGTTGGCCAAGGCACCTTAGTTGCAGCTTTATTTATTTATCTATTTATTCATTTGTCTATTTATCCATTTATTTATCCATCTATTTATCTATTTATTTATCTATTCAATTCAATTCATTTATTTATCTATTCATTTGTTTACTTAATTCATGTGATTAATATATTTCACTTATTCATCTATTTATTTACTTCTTTATTCATTCATATATTTATTTACTTATTTTTGAACGGAGGATTCTACTTACGTATGTGATTCTCCGTGTTGGTCTGGAACTCGGTGAACTCTGAGTCGAGCTGTGTCTTCTGCTTCAACGCTTCTTCTTTGTGTCTGGCTTTGACTTCCCTGAAATCGCCCCCTCCCCACGTGAATGGTAATAAGGGAACGAGAGAAAAGCAGTGGGGCTGAGAAAGATGATGAGGAAGCTGAAAGTTGAAAACAGATGAGGAAAGACAAGAACAATGAGAACTGTATCAGAACGGGGCGACAACGATAGCTGAGAAGACATGCATTACGCAGGCTGTCTATATTGATGTATGCAGTTATCCATTTCATTCCTTTGATCGTTTATTCATCATGTTTTTTTTTTCTATCTTATTTTTCTTATTTATTCATTTTTGATTGATTTATTTTTGCACACATTTAATTCATAAGCCTACCCTTAAACACTAAACAAATTCATAATTTTCCTCCTCTTCAACAACAACCTCCTCCTCCTCCTCTTCTTCGTTTTCATCTTGTTCTCCATCATTATCGATCAGCATTCAATCATCAATCAATCATCATCAATCATCGATCGATCAATCAATCAATCAATCAATCATCGATCGATCAATCAATCAATCAATCAATCAATCATCATGACTCTTATTATTCTTCCTTTTCTTCTTTTCCACAGACGCACCAGGACTGTTTTGTCCTTGGTGTCAACCATTCCGTGAAAGATCTGCTGTCTCGTGTGTCAAAACCCATGTCTGTGGTTAAAAACCAAAAGACACACAACGGACGTTACAACGAGGGGAACAGCGGGTCACCTTGTGTGCTCGTTGTGCTGTGTCTGAAGCTGGTCCAGTCGGTCACGGAGGTATTCCTCTGCCTGAAGAAAAAAAAATGGAACCAGAAAGATGGGTTTTGTTACAAATATCTGTAGCAATCAACCAATCTCATGCGGGGGCATGATGTGTGTGTGTGTGCGTGTGTGTGTGTGTGTGTGTGTGTGTGTGTGTGTGTGTGTGTTGTGTGTGTGTGTGTGTGTGTGTGTGTGTGTGTGTGTGTGTGTGTGTGTGTGTGTGTGTGAACGTTCGTCAGCTTATCACTAAAAAGCGTGGAATTTGTGTGTCGTGTCTCAGATAGACGGCCTACAGCAGAGTGGACTGTTGATGATATAATCGCTCATAATTGTCAGATCTGATTTTTCTTTTCAAGCATCACCCTCATGCGAGTCAAAAACCTGCACAGGATTCTCTCTCTCTCTCCTCTCTGTCTCTGTCTGTCTGTCTCTGTCTCTGTGTGTGTATGTGTGTGTGTGTGTGTGTGTGTGTGTGTGTGTGTGTGTGTGTGTGTGTGCGCGCGCGTGCGCGCGTGTGTGTGTGTGCGTGTGTGTGTATGTGTGCGTGTGTGTGGTATGTTGTGCGTGCGTGCATGCGCGCGGGCGTGTATGTGTGTGCGCGCGCTTTCGGTGTTTTGAGGAGATAATCGAATCAAAATGTAAAAATAGCCTTGTTGCTTTTGAAAAGTATACTTTTTTTTTCTCTAAATGCACTCACAAATCTTTGAGACAATGTTTGTATAAAGACGAATCTGTCATTGCTAACACTAAATAAGTGCAATACCAGCGCCTTGTATTTTTGTTCTCATTATGATTAACCGAGGCCTGATTGATTGCTTAACATATTTGTATTGTCTGTCTGTCTGTCTGTGTCTGTCTGTCTGCTGCAAACTTTTTTCGTTGTCATTGTGCTTTTCTTCTGTATGAAGACCTATTCAAGTCGTTTCTATGACAGATGTTAACGCAAACAATGTCTGTCTACACTCTGACAGTCGAACAATAATCAACTGATACAACCTGCCCCCATCCCCCTCTCCCTTCCCTGCCCCCCCCCCCCCCCCCCCCCTCCACCCCTTTTCCCCGACTCAACCTTTTGTTTTGTCTGTAGTGGTTGAGTCTCTCCTCCCCTTCTCCCCCTCCCTTCCCATCCACTTTTTCCCCACCCAACCTTCTGTTTTGTCTTTAGGTGGTTGAGTCTCCTTCCTCTCCCCCCCCCCCCCCCACACCCCCTTCCCACTTTTCCCGACCCAAACCTTTTGTATTGTTTGTCTGTGGTTGAGTTTCCCTCTGTCCCCCTCCCTCCCCCACCAACACTTCTTTCCCGACCTCACCTTTTGTTTTGTCTGTCGGTGGTTGAGTCTCTCTTCCTCCCCTCCCCTCCCCTACATACACCTTCCCGACCCCACCTTTTGTTTTTTCTGTCGGTGGTTGAGTCTCTCTTCCTCCCATTTTCTCTCTCTCTTCCCCCCCCCCCCCCCCCACACACACCTTCCCGACCCCACCTATTGTTTTGTCTGTCGGTGGTTGAGTCTCTCTTCCTCCCATTTTCTCCCCCCCCCCCCCCCCCCCCACAAACACACATTCCCAACCCCACCTTTTTTTGTCTGTCTGTGGTTGAGTCTTTCTTCCTCCCCCCCTTCTCGCAATTCCTCTCTCCCCCCCCCCCCCCCCACACACACACACACATTCCCGACCCCACCTTTTGTTTTGTCTGTCGTGGTTGAGTCTCTCTTCCGCCCCCCCCCCTCTTCTCCCCCCCCCCCCCCAACACACACACACACACACACACACACACACACACACACACACACACCACACAACACACATTCCCGACCCCACCTTTTGTTTTGTCTGTCGGTGGTTGGTCTCTCTTCCTTCCCCCTTCTCTCAATCTCCGCCCCCCCCCCCCCCCCCCCCCCCACACACACACATTCCCGACCCAACCTTTTGTTTTGTCTGTCGATGGTTGAGTCTCTTCCTCCCCCCTTCTCTCCCCCTTCTGAACCCCCCCCCCCCCCCCCCCCCCCCCCCCCACTTTTACACACACATTCACGACCCCACCTTTTGTTTTGTCTGTCTGTGGTTGAGTCTCTCCTCCTCCAAGAACAGATTGAGATCAGAGATCTGCTGCTGCAGCTGCGAGATCAGCGACTCCCTTGCGCAAGAACAATGCACAACATGCACAAATCATAGCTGCAGAGTGAGGCGACTGCAGGTGGAAATGTACACAAATCTTGAAAAGTTTACGTAATAAATCCGCCAAACATGGAACAAACGAATCACAAGGCAAAACACGACGCGTTTCGACCTCTTAGGTCTTTTTC
>CM065715.1:25184657-25189657 GCA_033310375.1 Conus canariensis
TGTGCGCGCGCATGTGTGTGTGTGTGTGTGTGTGTGTGTGTGTGTGTGTGTGTGGTGTGTGTGTGTGTGTACGTGCGCGCGCTAGACGCTTAACTCTGCACATAAGCAGCTCGGCACAGAAGCCCATAGGAAGAGGAAGGGTGAGCGTGTGCAGGAAGATGTTGGAGAGAGAGAGAGAGAGAGAGAAAGGGGAGGGTACTAAGAGAGAGAGAGAGAGAGAGAGAGAGAGAGAGAGAAAGGGGAGGGTACTAAGAGAGAGAGAGAGAGAGAGAGAGAGGAGAGAGAGAGAGAGAGAGAGAAGACTCAAGAAGGTAATTTATTCATGTTTAGGCCAGTGCCCTTCACGAAAGGGACTGCAAGTTGCAGTCATCTTAGCACCCGAGCAAGTGCTTGCAAACATGACCAAGGCTCATTCTGAATACTACTTTATGAAAGGAAAAAATGTCGCAACTTCAATGCTCTGAATAAATAAATTGAAAAACAAATTCAACAGTTTGCTCGAGAGTACATCAGAAGAAGTGCCAGTCTAAGCTGACTTGGTAATTCATAATATGGTATATATTGAGCTCAACCTTTGAGTTGGCTTGGTAATTCATAATATGGTATATAGCCTATTGAGCTGAACCTTTGAGTTGACTTGGTAATTCATAATATGGTATATATTGAGCTCAACCTTTGAGTTGACCTGGTAATTCATAATATGGTATATAATGAGCTCAACCTTTGAGCTGACTTGGGAATTCATAATATGGTATATATTGAGCTGAACCTTTGCGCAAGAGAGAACAACACAACACAGAATACGCTTCATTTTCTGTATCCTTTCTGCAAAGTGGGCATATTAAATCTGCTTCGCTATGAAAACGATGACGGTAATAATTCTCGGTAAATTCAGAAATACCAAGCCTGAACCTAGTTGTTATATACTTTAAATGCCCAGATCTTAGCAGTAGATACGTTTTAAAATCAGGTACGGTGCAAAAAGACCTGTAAGGAATAAATCGTCCGCTGTTGTCCATATGAAAATCCTATACCTGCCACCTGCGCGCAACCAGTCTATCTCTAAAGACTCTGAGAAAATCACCAGTCACATTAACATCTTGATTAACCAGACGTAACAAAATCCTAACAGATACAATTTACAACGAACATTTGAGACCCAGTTTCTTCTCTCCCTTCGTCTAAATCAAAGAACGTACGTTGGGCTTTACCTTGTAATCTACTCTCGTGCATTCTTATTCATTTTAACCACAGCACAACACATTTTACGGCCGAATTTATGTAAATAGGGCACCTGTTCGAAATAGGGTACCTGTTCGTTTGTCCAAATACCACGTCACTGGATGTTCGTAATTCAACTCCTTAAAACCTTTTGAGCCCAAATAAGTGGACCTTTTGGCATTGTAATCCTTCACGATCCAACCCCCATAACTCGGCAGCATAGTGTACAACTGGCTGAATCTGTGAGTGGAACAATTTCAGAAAAGTATGCAGGGAATTTTCTTTTAATACATAAAAAAAGCATTTTTGGCTCTACTTGAAAGGTTATTGCAAGCTGCTAAAAACGGATCTCCAAGAAAAGAATATTCCAAAGTATTTGCATGCATTGACAACAGGCATAGGTATATCGTTGTAAGTCCACTTTTCGCAGATAAATGCGTCCCTTCCCTAATAACAACGACCTTACTTTTATCCATATTCACACTGAAATGTAAGCCTGACTCTGCATGAAACAAACTGTTTATCTGTGTTTGATGGGCAACAACTGTTTGGGCCAATAGCGCCATATCATCAGCCAATACATGTCGGCCTCCTCTAATTACTACCAGTGCTAATTCGTCAAAAAAAAATGAAAGAAAAAAAAACAGGACTGCATACATCACCTTGTTCCACCCCATGAGTACAGTTAAGGTAATCAGTCAGTTTAGCACCACAACTGACCCTAGCCTTTACATTGACATACGAATTCACTCATACAATTTTCTTTTGATTCCATTTTTCAAAAGGATTGGCCACAACAGGTTTCTGTCTAGCCAATCAAACGCCTTTTAAAAATCCTTAAAGGCGAGAGAGAGAGAGAGAGAGAGAGAGAAGAGAGAGAGAGAGAGAGAGGGAGAGAGAGAGAGAGAGTCAGACAGACAGACAGGCAGGCACCCCTTTATTCCTGTCCAACACACACACACACACACACACACACACACACACACACACACACACACACACACACACACACACACTGACGCGGATTTTCTTTCTTTCATTTAACAAACACAACCCGTCCACCTTCCTTCCCCCTTCCCCTCCCTCCACCTTTCCCCACACACCCTTTTCCACCCTGTGTACCTATTGACATACATTCTCAGTACTGACACCTGAAGCACACGGACATTAAGAATGCTCTCGTTCCATGGTCGGCGAATGTGAAGTGTTAACGCCGCCCTCATCGAAGCCATCAGGGTACGCCCGGCGCTACCCATCTGTGTTAGGGCATGTTCCACACACACACACACACACACACACACACACACACACACACACACACACACACACACACACACACGCACACACACGCACACACATAAACACACATACACACACACACACACACTTGCGCCCCCCCCCCCCCCCCCCCCTCGCCCCATCTCATTCAATGATCTATTACATTTTCATACTTATGACTTTTTATTTTCTCTCCCTCCCTACCACCACCCTCTCTCTCTCTCCTCTCTCTTTCTTTCTCTCTCTCTCTCTCTCTCTCTCTCTCTCTCTCTCTCTCGTCTCTCAAACATGCCCGCACACAAGCACATTGTCTGAACACACACGCACGCACGCACGCAAGCACACACACACACACACACACACACACACACACACACACACACACACACACACACACACACACACACACACACACACACACACACACACACACACACACACACACACACGCACACACGCACACACACACACACACTACAAACCTCGATAGATACTGATCAGCTAAAGACCCTAACATAGTGTAGTGCGTTGCCGCGGGCCCAACTGGGCTTCTAGTGCACCAACAGTGCAACACCCACACCGATCACACCGATCACAATGATCATACTGATCCTACCGATAACACCACCGATCCCACCGCCACCGAGGCCCGACTACAGCTGCCGATAGAAGCGCTGTGTGGCCGAAGAAGCGCGGGTACAGCATCGATCTCTTGTTCCACGCGTTCCGGGTTTAAACCCCCGCTTGAGACAGCCCAAGTTATGAAAGTATGCTTCCCCGTGTGTGTGTGTGTGTGTGTTGTGTGTATGTGTTTCCCTTTTTGTTATAAAGATGAGCCATACAAGTAAATCCATACGCTATCATGTTCAGTTGTTGCATTGACACTTACTAACAATCCGGTTGATTTCGAGAAAAATCAAACTCTCCCGATGTTTTCGAATAATCTTATTCACACACACACACACACACACACACACACACACACACACACACACACACACAGAGGCAGACAGGCAGACAGACAGAAACAGAGAGAGAGGGGGAGAGAGAGAGACGGAGACAGAGACAGAAACAGACAGAGACAGAGACAGAGACAGAGAGAGAGAGAGAGAGAGAGAGAGAGACAGAACTCTGAATCTGAACTCTGAAATTTTTAATTGTAAGGTCACCGACCTGTTTACAATGGGTAAACGTTTGCTGAGAATAAAATGAAAATGGGTACGGGTCATCAGCAAAAGGAAGCAATTTCTTTCCAGAAACACATAAGCAAACAATTACAAGGGGAACTAATTCGATGAAACAAACCAAGATAAAAATATTTTCACTTGCGTTTGAAGCCAGTCACAACACATATTCATATATCTAGTTTCCGTTCATAAGTTCATGTCTAGTTTTCAGTGCATAAGATAAATATATATGCCAAATTTTCAAGGATCATCATGTTTTCAGATTGCATCAAATAAGCTAAACCATCGCCATTTGGATAGGAATAGAATCTTGATAAATATTTTTTCTCGCAAATATGAGTACTTTAAATATTCAAACAAAAAATGAATTCGTTTTCAATTTTATTACAAAATGGACAGTTTTTTTTAGTTGTTCGTTATATCTGTTATTGATTTTTAAATCGCATAAACCCAGACGTAATCTCGAAAGAGCATACCGAAATTTACTAATTGTGGTAACTGACAAATATTTTTCTGTGTGGAGAGAGAGAGAGAGAGAGAGAGAGAGAGAGAGGAGAGAGAGAGAGAGGGAGAGAGAAGGGGGGGGAGAGGAGAGAGAGGAGAGAGAGAGAGAGAGAGAGAGAGAGAGAGAGAGAGATTCATACAAAGAGAGAGGCAGACACACAGACCTTCACACTGACGGGACAGGGATACGGTGCATGGGGATGCGGAAGGAGTACAGAGTAGCACTCCATTATTGGAATCGAACTCTTTGTTTGGTCAATGGCAAAGAACGAAAAAAAAAAAATGCGGTGTATTCATCCTCTCTCTCTCTCTCTCTCTCTCTCTCTCCTTGTGTTCACGAGATTGCGCACGCCTCTGTGTGTGTGTGTGTGTGTGTGTGTGTGTGTGTGTGTGTGTGTGTGTGTGTGTGTGTGTGTATGTTCTTACTGCAACGTGGTGTTAGAATCAATAAAAACATCCTTGCATCAGAAATATAAAAAAGTACCCCCCCCCCCCCCCAAAAAAAAAAAAAAAAAAAAATCAACCAACCAAACAACTAAAACAAAAACACAGCCAAATCCCTCCGTCTTCAAAGGGGTGGCGAGAAGAGGTTAGGAGCATGAAACTGGTAGACAGGTAGGTAGGTAGGTAGGTAGGTAGGTAGGTAGGTAGGGTGGGAAAAGGGAGCGGGTGTAGATGTGGGGAGGGGAGGGGAAGGGAAGGGGAGTGAGTGGGGGGGTGGGGGGGGGGTGGGGAGGGAGGTCATACTCACAAAGAGCGGACGAGTTTGCCTCGCCTCTCCTCCAGCAGCCTCATGGTGTGCTGAAGCTC
>CM065715.1:25199657-25207157 GCA_033310375.1 Conus canariensis
AACGGGCTGGCTTTAAAGTGAGGAGGATTACCCAATCGACACGCATCGTTAAGTTCCAGTCTATTGATCGCCGGTCTTCCGAACGGGCTGGCTTTAAAGTGAGGAGGATTACCCAATCGACACGCATCGTTAAGTTCCAGTCTATTGATCGCCGGTCTTCCGAACGGGCTGGCTTTAAAGTGAGGAGGATTACCCAATCGACACGCATCGTTAAGTTCCAGTCTATTGATCGCCGGTCTTCCGAACGGGCTGGCTTTGAAGTGAGGAGGATTACCCAATCGACACGCATCGTTAAGTTCCAGTCTATTGATCGCCGGTCTTCCGAACGGGCTGGCTTTGAAGTGAGGAGGATTACCCAATCGACACGCATCGTTAAGTTCCAGTCTATTGATCGCCGGTCTTCCGAACGGGCTGGCTTTGAAGTGAGGAGGATTACCCAATCGACACGCATCGTTACGTCCCGCTGTTGGCCCGTAACAGACCCTATTTCCCAGTCCTAAAAAGAAGCGGAAGACTTGGATACTCTCCCTTTGGTTCGTGAGGCTCGTCTAGGGGATACGCAGTATTGATGCTACTGGAGGGCGGTATTATTTTCAAAATCAGATTCATAGACCCATACCTTCTTCATGTTGATCTACTCTTCTTTTCAAAATGGTTGGGGCAGCGTTAAAAAAAAAAAAAAAAAAAAAGGTGTATAGGGTTTGCAAAAATATTTCATTTCCTAATTAGTAGCAAATTAATTTCGTATGAAATCTAGTTTCAAACACCACGATGAAGCCGTGAATGACATTCTTTGATTCAACATGTATTTACATTTATTTTAGCACAAAAGAACCGATTTACCAACATACTAATTAAGCATTAAGGAGTCTTCAACTGTGGAAGCGTTTCGCAAACAAACTTCCTGCACACTATCCGAGTATTGGCTTTCACCATGTATTATGATCCAGACACACTAAACGTCAGAAACATTTCTGGATCAAAGAGCCTGAATTGGAACTGTCAACCATAATCCAAACTGTACATAGAATAAGTCCATTTAGGTTCTGTTCTTTCAGCTATACAGAGAGGAAACTATAAACTGTCTTTGCATTTCTGTCTTCTTCGACACAGTCTAGAACTCTTCACGTTCATTCTTTGAAACGAAGTCGAATTACTTGTAAGGTTTGGATGAAAAAAGGTTTGAAGGTCGTTTATGGTTCTATTGTCTTTTGTTGAAAACAAACTCTCTCTCTCTCTCTCTCTCTCTCTCTCTCTCTCTCTCTCTCTCTCTCTCCTCTCTCTTTCTCCTCCTCACTCTCTCTCTCTCTCTCCTCGTACTTAGGATAATTCTCTGTCTGTCTGTTTGTCTGTCTCTCTATCGCCATCGTACCTCTCTCTCTCTCTCTCTCTCTCTCTCTCTCTCTCTCTCTCTCTCTCTCTCTCTCTCCCCCGTCGTACTTAGGATGATTCTCTCTCTCTCTCTCTCTCTCTCTCTCTCTCTCTCTCTCTCTCTCTCTCTCTCTCTCTCTCTCTCTCTCTCTCTCCCCCCCCCCTCCTGTCGTACATAGGATGATTTTCTCTCTCTCCATCGTACTCCTGTCTCTTTCTCTTTCTCCGTCGTACTTAGGATAATTCTCTCTCTCTCTCTCTCTCTCTCTCTCTCTCTCTCTCTCCCCGGAGAGTGAGTTTGTGTTCACGAACGTGGAAGCATGGTTTTTTGAATCGCTCTCAAATTGCGGCGTGTTTTTGTTTAATTACTCTAAGTTAATTCCAGATAAGTGTTTGAAAGTTATACGATTAGGTTGCTCGTGGTGTGCTGAAGACAATGATGTAAGTTTTTGTTTTTCAATTTTCGTTCTTAGTGTTTTATTTTTGGATCATGGAATTGACACCGAGTCCTACCGCAGGGCTATTGGTACATTTGCACCGATACTGGGCAGCTTGCTGTTGAAAAAGGCAAACCGTGTGAAATCCCGTGTAAATCGTGAACCGTTCTGTTGCAAGGTGCACTCAGGTTTGGATGTGACGGTGTTTGTCAGTTGGCTTGTTTTGTTGACACTGATTGTGTACAGTGCGCCGTTCTGCCTGTACGGGTTAGTATGTACAGGATCTGTTCACCACAGGCTGAGTGTGTGTGACAAGGCTCTTCTGACTGTGAGAAATGATTCCTTTTTGACCCAGGGACAGTTTTTGTTCGTTCACCAGATATTGTTGTCTGTGACAAGTCCTTACTCATCATCTCATGGCCTTTCCCTGCACCCTCCACCTGATTTACGTTTTCTTCTGTTGATGTCTGGACAAGTGGAACGAAACCCAGGGCCAGCACCTGTGGACACCACCACCCCTGTCAACAGCCAGTCCGCTCAAATGGAACTAAAACTGAACAAACAGATGGATATGATGGATGACATGAAATCTCAGTTTATTTCAAAATTACAGCGTGTAGAAGACCATATCAGTGTACAGTGTGAGCAACTGCAATGTCAATTTGCTGATCT
Source organism: Conus canariensis (assembly GCA_033310375.1). Taxonomy (NCBI): domain Eukaryota; kingdom Metazoa; phylum Mollusca; class Gastropoda; order Neogastropoda; family Conidae; genus Conus; species Conus canariensis. Next base: position 25,202,138 of record CM065715.1, read on the forward strand.
TCAAAACTTTGTTTCTACTTTGCAGTCCTCCTTAAAGAACACTGAATTGCAGGTTAACAATGTGAAGAAACATCAGAGTTACCTAGACAGCCGACTTAGGCGGCTTGAAGATGAAGTTGAAAGACAAGAGAGATATTCCAGGAGATGTAATCTACTGTTATATGGCATGCCTGAAGAGAGAGGGGAGACTTACGAAAAGTGCCTAGAGAGAGTGATCCAGTCCCTGAACCAGCATTTCCCACAGAAAACGTGGTCTGAGGATGATGTCGACAGAGCACATCGCCTTGGTTCACTGCCTGCTGTCTCTAGCAGACCACGCCCAGTAATCGTGAAGTTTCTCAGGTGGAGAGACTATATGATCATAATGAAGGACAGAGAAGGGAAAGATCAAATGCGGGCCTCTGAAGGGATACGAGTGGCAGCAGACCTGACCAGACAGCAGAGGGATACCATGGCGCAGTATCAGCAGGAAGGGAAGCACGCCTACTACTCCAAGGGCAAGCTGGTGGTGACGGAATCCAGGAGACGATACGAAAATGGCAGCAGATACCGTGACAGCAGGCCCCACCCCAATCTTTGTCCCCCTGATGGCGATCCCTGCTTTCTGTCCTGTTTTCCCACACTGTCCCAGACCCGCACTGACACTCGTGCTGCCATACAGGGCCAAGGCCCCCCAGTGCTGTATCCTGGGCAAACTGAGGATGCTGATGATGTCAGTGTCTCGGATGACCTGGCAGTGGAGCGGGGTCCAGACGAGGGTCAGCGCCAGGACAGCACGGACACGGCCAATGCCTGGAGTGCAGAACGCGAGGGTGAGCAGCCAGGTGATGGGCAGGGAAGCAGCAGCCAGCGGCAGTCGCCATCCTTGCTGGGCTTTGGTCGGGGCTCTCCTGTCAGCACCCCTACCACGCAGCCATCCAGTGCATCAAAGTCACAGCGTGATGGTGGTGGAGGGAGGGGGCGAGGGAAGTCACATGCTGGCAGTGAAAGACGTTCGGTGAGTAGACAACCGTCAGCAGCCACTCCAGTACATACTAGGCAGCAATCATTACGCTCTGACGTTACCACCTCCACACAAGGTAAACTGCCCAAAGACTGGTGTCAGAACCCGTCAACAAAAGGCACAGCAAAATCAGGGAAAGGGGGTCCAAAGAAATGACGGTCAGGCCACAGCCCTTGTTTTGTTTCTGATGATGGTTCGATAAGTCTGGCTTATTCCGGCGATGTTTCTGAACACTCAAATAATGTTAGTTTTGCTTCTGTTAATATTGCTTTAAATGCGATAAACAGTAATGTCAGTAATGTTGCTAAACTGAAGACAGATATTGTTGATACTGGTCTTGTTAACCATACTCATGCGAATGTCCATGTTGATAACACCAAAGCATCTCTTTCCATTGTGTCGCTGAATATAGAAGGTATATGGAGCGTTACAAATCAACTTGATCTGTCTTATTTTGTTATGAAATATGATTTTGCATTGCTGGTTGAAACCTTTTCCCAGACATTTCCAGAGTCTTTAATCCCTTCTCATGTAGCATATGTCTCCCCTGGGGTCAAACTGTCAGACAGTACTCACAGTCGTCTTTCAGGCGGGGTCGTGTTTCTAGTCAGAAAAACTTTGACTGAATATGTGACTAGAATTGAATGTGAACTCGACAATATTATTGTGCTAAAGATTTCCCAAAAGCTTATTGGAACAATGACTGATTGCTTATTAATTGGTGCTTATATACCTCCCGAGCATTCAATCTATTATGAAGAAACAGATATTTATAATGGTATCTCCATGCTAGAAGACTGTTTGCTTGATCTTGCTAGAGAGTATGATAGTGCTCCCGTTATAATCTGTGGAGATTTAAATTCAAGAACCGGTTCACTCAGTGTTAAAGCTGTTGACATACATGATTCTTTTTATGATGTGCGGGAATCTATTGACAGTAATGATTTAAAAGAACCCCCTGATAAAGTGCGTCTGTCAACGGACAATGTAGTTAATTCTTTTGGTCGCTATCTGTTATCTGTGTGTGAACTGTATGAACTGTGCATTTTAAATGGACTTGTGTCCCGGACTTTCTCGGGAGATTTCACATATATATCAACGAATGGAAGCAGTGTTATAGACTATTTTTTGGTTTCCAACTCCTTAGTAAATATGTGTAAATGTTTTAATGTTATACCTATGGTTGAAACAAAACACGCTGCCATTGAATTGTCTCTCAATCGTCATAATGTTTTATATTCCGAACAAAACATTGATCGTGAAACCTTTTCAATTACAAAATACACATGGAATGATGATCAGCATGTTGCTTACAATGACCTTATGTGCAGTGTCGAGGTGAGAGCTATCTTGGATGAAGCCATGTTACTTATTGAAAATGATATAAATTTGGCGCTTGCTAAATTTAATGAGTGTTTTGTTTATGCAGGAAATTGCATGAAGAAAACTAAATGTATTGGATGTGAAAAGATGAAAATATGGTTTGACTTGGAATGTAGGCAGAGTAGAACTCTTTTGCGCCGGCATCGGCGCCAACTTGGCAAAAGCCACATTGATGCTGAAAGTCTAGCTTACTCTGAAAAAAGAAAACAGTATAAAGAGTTATTAGAATCGAAAAAGAAACTACATAAAGAAAAGATTGTGCGCTCAATACAGGATAATTTAAATGATGCAAGAAAATTTTGGGATACCATTCGTTCTGTGAAATCTAGGACTGGTGTGCATAGGACTGGTGTGCAAAATACGATAACAAAAAATGAATGGTTTCATCATTTTGATAATGTGTTTAATTCTGTGCCAGACACTGTTGCAAATGCAGTTGGTGATATTGATGTTCCTTGTGATGATGGCGAAAATTACACACTTAATAGTGACGACGATTCAGTTCCTCTTGATAACACGCGTACCATCGAATGTGATATGCTCAATGAATCAATAACAGCAGAAGAAATTCGAGCTGCTGTGCAAGTACTTAAATCTCGGAAGGCACCCGGCCCGGATGGACTCATTGGGGAATTTTACAAAAATAGCATTGAACAAATATTGCCTTTCCTTGTTAAATTTTTTAACTATCTCTTTGATCATGAGCTTTTTCCTGACGAGTGGTCATTGTCCATTATTCAGCCTCTGCACAAAAAGGGCGATTTGAATGTTCCAGATAATTATAGAGGCATTTCTCTTCTCAATATTTGTAGTAAGGTGTATAGTTTTGTATTGAATAAGCGCATTTCAAACTGGATTGACGACAAGGGAATTGTTGGTGAAGAGCAAGCTGGATTCAGGAAGGGTTACTGTACAGCAGATCACATATTCACTCTCTATGCTATGGTACAAAAGCAACTTGTGAGACACAGGAAATTGTATGTAGCATTTATAGATTTCCGTAAAGCTTTTGATACTGTGTGCAGAGAAAAGTTGTGGATTATCTTGCATAAAAACGGCCTACAAGGCAAGATACTCAGTGCATTAAAATCGATGTATAATGTTGTCAAAGCAAGGGTGCGTGTTGGTGGTGAATTAACAGATGCTTTTTTGTGCCCTCGAGGCTTGAAACAGGGGGAGGTTTGCTCACCTGTGCTTTTTTCGCTTTTTATAAATGAGCTGACGAAAGAAGTGCTTGAATCTGGTTGCCATGGCGTTCAGTTGACGCCAGATTTTATTCAAATACTAATCCTCCTATTTGCTGATGATGTTGCACTAATATCTGACAGTGTTACTGGTCTTCAGACGCAGTTGAATATTTTGTCTGATGTAGCTAAACGTCTTGATCTCATTGTAAATATGGAAAAATCGAACATTGTCATTTTTCGGAATGGGGGATACCATTCCTTAAGGGAAAGATGGTTTTTTGATGATAACGAGTTAAAAATTGTGAATATGTACAAATACCTTGGCATTCACTTGTCAACAAGATTAAGTTTTGTATATACGATGTCTGATCTCGCAGACAGGGCCAAGAAAGGAATTACAGCAATCATAAGAACGATGTGGTCAATTGGCGAGCATTCTTCTGCCTTCTTTTTTTAAACTTTTCGATTGTCAGATTCAACCCATTTTAACATATGGAGCTGAAATCTGGGGCTTGACGCAAAATCAAGAACAGATAGAAAGAATCCATTTGTTTGCTCTGAAACGATTTCTGGGTGTGAATATAAAATCGCCGAAGCATGTTGTTTATGGAGAAACAGGCAGGTATCCTTTGTATATATTAACGTTTGTCAAATGTGTCAAGTTTTGGTTACGTCTTGTACAGATGGACAATGATCGATATCCCAAAAAGGCCTATGAAATGCTTTTAAATTTGCAACGTCAAAATTATGAAACATGGGCATGTAAAGTTAGAAATGTACTGTATAAGTTTGGTTTTGGGGAAGTTTGGGAAGCTCAAGGGGTTGGTAACGTTAACATCTTTCTAGCATGCTTCAAGGAAAGGCTTATAGATTGTTTTAAGCAGGACTGGCATGCGTCTTTGGAGTCGCATACATTTTATAACGTGTATGCTTCTTTCAAGCAGTCCTTTTCAATAAGTCCACATTTATGTGAGATCAGTTACATCAAGAAGCGTAATGTATATTCGAGATTTAGAATTGGAATGTCTCCATTGAAATGTCATTTTTTGATGTTTAGACCCTACCCGAACAATGATGTGAATTGTCCATTTTGTCCCAATGTTCCAGAAACTGAACTCCATTTTTTGTTGTTTTGCCACCAGTATGAAAACCTTAGACAAGAATTGTTGCCTAGAAAGTTTTATAGACAGCCTTCCATGTTTAAATTTTCGTTGTTGCTTGCGAATACGAACAAACGCATTATGGAAAGGCTGTCCCTCTTCATATTCAAAGCTTTAAGGTTAAGACATGAGAGTATGAATGTGATTTGATTTGATCATTGATTTTGAATATTCACTCCATTGTATGGGCAAATGGCCTGATCAATTAAAACATTCCGACTCCGACTCCGACTCCGACTCCGACTCTCTCTCTCTCTCCCCCCCCCCCCCCCCCACCATCGCACTGA
>CM065715.1:25222157-25224657 GCA_033310375.1 Conus canariensis
GGATGCCCTCTCCAGTGACACATGTATGCCAAGATTCAAAACGGAGTGACTGAAGGCGGAAAATGAAGCAAAATTTAGAAAGAGAGGGGGTCAGTTACCGCCAAGGACATAGACAAAGTACAGGACAAGACACGGTCCTGTACTTTGTCTATGTCCTTGGCGGTAACTGACCCCCTCTCTTTCTAAATTTTGCTACATGTATGCTAGTTTTTTTTTTTGTTTTTTTTACCTGCTGTTCAACGAGGTCGGCCCACTGCCTGAACACATACTGTTGTCCGGGTGCGGAGCACCGTGCGTGTGCGTGTTGTGTGTGTGTGTGTGTGTGTGTGTGTGTGTGTGTGTGTGTGTGTATGTGTGTGTGTGTGCCGCGCGCGCGCGCGGTGTCAAGCTTCACAGTCGACACCATCAGCAGCGAACCAGCTCTTGAACAGCAAGTAGACAGAGAGCCAATCAGATGGACAGGAAGAGGGAAATGCCTTTCAACTCTTGAACAGCAAGTAGACAGAGAGCCAATCAGATGGACAGGAAGAGGGAAACGCCTTTCAACTCTTGAACAGCAAGTAGACAGAGAGCCAGTCAGGTGAACAGGAAGAGGGGAACGCCTTTTCAACTCTTGAACAGCAAGTAGGCAGAGAGCCAATCAGATGAACAGAAGAGGGGAATGCCTTCAACATGCGCAATGTAACCGTCCCCGGCGACAGGGATAGACAGACACTTATCCTACCTACTCTATTCTCTCCTCTAGGCCGAACAAGTTTGCCGCGAGCGTTCGTCACGTTCTGAAAACGGTCTCCAGAGACTGTTCGAAGAAGGGAAACAAGACAGCGGCGGAGAGTTAGTCGGGTTCCGTTTTTCATGTCTGCGTGTGTATTTTGGGTTCCCATGTGTAATATTTGCTCAGTTGCGATAACACCACTAGCTAGCTAAGCTTATCTGACTGATGATATGAAGATCCGGTTCGATCGTACAGATCGTACAGATCGTACTGTCACCCTAAAGTGGTTCAACAAGGAACAGAAACTGATCGCTGATCGACAGCATGTCAGTTCTCTTTCTTTTGAAATCGACGCGGGTTCATATCGTTGCTCAGTTAGACAAGTAGACTGTTCTTGCCAATTTTGTTCCTTCTCTTTTTTTTTGAATTTCATTTATCTGTTTATTCGTTTTATTTAGTTATTTGTTTATCTATTTATCTATTCATAACGATCATCATTGTGTGTGTGTACGTGCGTGTGAGTATGTGTGTGCCATATCATGTGTGTACATACGTGCGTGTAAAATAACTGCATGCATTCGTGCGAGCGTGTGTGTGTGTGTGTGTGTGTGTGTGTGTGTGTGTGTGGTGTGTGTGTGTTTTGTGTGTGTGTGTGCGTGCGTGCGTGCGTGCGTGCGTGCGTACGTGCGTGCGTGCGTGCGTGCGTGGTGTGTGTGTGTGTGTGTGTGTGTGTGCGCGCGTGCGTGCGCGCCCGCATGGGTATAGGTAGGTATGGAATGCATGTATGTGAGATTGCACATGTATTTATTAATGTGTGTGTATGTGTGTGAGTATGCACGCGCGCATCTGTGTGTATGACCAATACCTTGGGGGTGCTTTGGGGTGCTGTTGGATTCTTCTTTTGAATCCTTGGTGGTGTGAACATCACAGGAATACGGACTGTGGTGTGTCTCTATTTGACGTCCAGAGCACAGACACAATCAGCCGTGTCTCCCAGATGAGTCCGATCCAGCGGACAAAAGGCCTAGGAGCAGGCAATACACATAGATCTGCCTTCGAGAGGGATTATGATGGTTCCCACATGCAGCTACTGAAGGGTTTTCGTATTTATGATATATTTTCCCATTTTCTTCATCGTCAGCTCCCCCTCCCCCACCCCCCACCCCCACCCCCCACCTTTTTTTTTAAATTTCAAGTCTTTGCCAAGTCATTACTATAATGACGGAAGAATTGTGAGATTGTGAACCTGTACTTGTATTCCCCCACTACTTAACTGTTCAGCATTATGACCAATACCTTGCAAGTCATAGCCAAATCACGGTTAATGGACAGCTGCTGGATTAGAACCTCGACCAGTCTCCAGTCAACCCTGTTACGAGTCACCCGGTTATACAAAGATTTTCTCAGCGACACTCTCACGTCCGTCTCCCTGCCTGCCTGTTGAAAGCTACGTCATTGTGGACGGGTCTGAGCCATTGCCTCCACTCTCTGCTGTCTGTCTGTCTGTCTGTCTGTCTGTCTGTCTCTCTCTCTCTCTCTCCTCTCTCTCTCTCTCTCTCTCCTCTCTCTGGCGGTCTTCGGACGTTAAGGGGCTGATCGACGACACCTTTGTCATGTACCACAGCTAGTCTATGCCACGTCGGTCATTTCTGGCAGCAACGGATAGAAAATGCCGCCTTCAAATTATGGGAGATCACAAGTCTCCAAAGTAATATTTTCTTTTTAAAGAGAGTAATGACGACTGTTTTTTTTCCCCACAAGTAAACAGTTATTGTCTTCACTTTT
>CM065715.1:25229657-25232157 GCA_033310375.1 Conus canariensis
ACTCAAGATCGTCAGCTCTGCAGGCGAAACGCTTTAACCATTTTGACCACAGGCCCTTCCGTTTAAACAACAACAACAACAACAATTTCGTAATTATAGGATGGAGTTAGAGTCACATTCGAATTGGTTATAAAGGTGTTAAACGTACGCACTAAACGAACATACTGGAAACAACCAACAATGACGTATTCGTGTTAACTGTTGGTCCGTTCGAGTAAGTGAGAAGGTATGTTTAGATGCTCAATGGCTAGATCTATACCGTTTGACATCAGATGTCTTTGTTTCCGCCTAAATGTATATTGAAGAAAAATTTTGTGCATTCGTTGAAAGCGAGATACTGTCAGCTTTTCTTGATGAACCCCTTTTACTCTGTGTGTTCTGTCAGTCAGTCTCTGTCTGTCTGTCTGTCGTTCTGTCTGTCTGTCTGTCTGTCTCTCTCTCTCTCGTACCGATTTCCCGCTGGAACGACGCCTATTTGTTCTCAAGCTGACATACCTTCATGAGGACTGGGCTATCAACATGTCATTTTGTTTTTCACTCATGCTGTGGTTTTTTTTTTTTTTTTTTTTTTTTTTTTTTTTGCATTTTTTTTCTCGTGCTTTATAATATTGATTGTCTCCATACTTCTCGCATGCTTCCTTTTGTATTCCTCGGTCTTTTCTGTTTGTTTTTTTAAACAGGCATAACTATGTGCCCTTCCCAGCACCCCCACTTCCCCCCCCTCCCCTCCCCCCACCCCCAACACACATACACCCGACTGAAGCAAAAACGTTTCACACAGCCCGGCGTACTGGGAGGGAGAGAGGAAGAGAAGGAGGGTGGATGGATGGAGGGCGGGGAAGTGGGGGGAGGGGAGGGGGGTAAAAGCAGGGGTGGAGGGTGGGATTGGTGAAGAAGAAGAGGTTGTTAAAGAGTAAATATCAAACCTTTTACTGACAGCATGGAAGACGCGTCTCTCTCTCTCTCTCTCTCTCTCTCTCTCTCTCTCTGTGTGTGTGTGTGTGTGTGTGTGTGTGTGTGTGTGTGTGTGTGTGTAAATACATGCATACATATATTTACACAGAGAAAGAAGGGGGGGGGGGGGGAGAGGAGAGAGAGAGAGAGAGAGAGAGAGAGAGAGAGAGAGAGAGAGTTACACAGACACACAAATATACACACATACAGAGAGAGAGAGAGAGAGAGACAGACAGACAGACAGACAGACAAATACATGCAATACAGAGAGACAGAGAGAGAGAGTTACACACACAACACACACACATATATATATATATATATATAGAGAGAGAGAGAGAGAGAGAGAGAGAGAGACAGACAGACAGACAGACAAGACAGACAAACAGATAGACAGACAGAAGGAGAGAGTTACACACACACACACACACACACACACACACACACACACACACACAGCAGAGAGAGAGAGAGAGAGAGAGGAGAGAGAGAGAGAGAGAGAGAGAGAGAGGAGCACCATTCGAAACATTGATACACAGATCTTGCGGCGGGGGATCCCATGTGGGGTTTGAAGGTTGTGATCAGAACACACACCACTGCCGGCCCATGGGCCTGGTTTCCCTGTATTTGTTATCACCTCCAACAACGCGGTCCCCGTCCTCCTCCATTGGACCATGCCTTCGGCTCTCTTATGTCTGGGCTTTCCCCCCCTCCCCCCCCCCCCTCTCTCTCTCTCTCTCTCTCTGAAACAGATTTGGCGTAGAATGGCTCAGTCAGGGGGTTGGCGATGAAAGAGCATTTATGCTGGCATTTCAAGACCGTCTCATCTCTCATGTTATAAACAAAACTGGCATTCCAAGATGGAAGATGATTTGAAGTATTCCTGGTTCCACTCGTTTAAAAGTATCTTACAACCTTAAACATTTCCTGACTGTAGTTACTAATAAATGGCACAGGGGTATGCTTGCTGGATTTAGAACTAGGACACTTGGACTAAATGCAAACAAAAGATGGTTTAATAATCCCGAAGGCACTGTAGACGATTTGTGTGTAATGTGTACAGATAGAATGAGAGAATGAAGATCAGTATATATTCTATTGCGCAGCTTATAACGATATCAGACAGAAGTCTCAACTTTTCAATATTATTGCGACAGAAAATCATAACCTGTATAGTTTGTTGTCCTCTGACAATAATAGGATGATAACTCTACTGGCTAAGTATGTTGCAGAGGCATCTAATGTTAGGAAAAGAAATGCTGGGCAAGCACTTATAATGTTTTGATTTGTTGTGTGTGTTCATGTATTTCCGTAAGCTTGATGGCCTTATTAAGAAATGGTTTTATTCTCTTCACTAGTATAGCTAATGATGAAGCGGACGGTGATGATAGATGTGACAGTGCAGGAAAGTTTTATAACAGTGAATATGTATGCCTGGGTGAGGCACTTCTGTCTATGATTATGCTGTTAGTTTAAAAAATATAATATATATTCATTTTGAGTGACGAAAAAGCACGTCAATATTTTCTTTTTCTTCTACATGGCT
>CM065715.1:25234657-25239657 GCA_033310375.1 Conus canariensis
CAGTCCAATGATAAATCTGGAGGAGGTTCACGGGGAAGGGACGGGGAAAGGTGGTGGTGGTGGTGGTTTCAAATGGAGTTGGAGTTCACAAACGGAACATTGTTGTGTATCACGTGGGTCGTGACGTCAGCAAATTTCGCCGAATTCAACAGAGCGTGCAAGGAAAGGCACATGCGCAGCCAACCTGTGTCACACGACTCTGCGTCAAGTTAAAGCGCGCTCTCCACACTCAGACGCGCTCACAATCTAAGTTAAAGTCAAGGTGAAAAGTTCCGTGTCCCATTGTTCGTTAGGGGCAGAGCACTGTCAGAGGCTCCACCATGCCACTGGGCCTTCACCGGGACACAGCAGCATGCAGGGCAATGCCCGTCCCTTTCCTTCCGCCGGTTTAAACCTCCCTGAACTGAGTCAGGTACACACTGACAAGTGGGTGAAAAGAGAAGCTACTCTCTCTCTCTGTCTATCTGTCTGTGTCTCTCTCTCCTTCTCTCTCTGTCTCTCTCTGTCTGTCTCTGTCTCTGTCTGTCCGCTCTGTCTCTGTCTATCCGTCCTCTCTCTCTCTCTCTCTCTCTCTCTCTCTCTCTCTCTCTCTCTCTCTCTCCTCGCTCAAGCGGACATGAACTCAATATGGATGGAACTGTCTTTGACAACCGAGCTGATCTTCTCAGGAACTTAAAAATCCACACCCACCCCCTCACTCCCACCCCACCTCAGAGAGGCACTGACAACCGTCTGATGATTATTAGACTGCTTTTAAAAGGGGATGACTACCTTACACTCATCAGCACATATTCACCAACTATGATATACCTCAAAGGGGGTTGTTTACACACGTAGTGATCTACTGTGATCAATTCCAAGGCGCGCGCGCGCGCGCGCCACACACACACACACACACACACACACACACACACACACACACACACACACACACACACACGCACATGCGCTCGCGCACTGCATACACTGGCCCACATACATGGGCCCGTGCCCACACACCCATATACACACACGTGTACACTCATCACACACACATACAATGATAATAATGGTACAACCATTGTTAGGTAGGTACGTCAGACTCCTACTAACTTGTAGCCACGAGACTCTCTTCTGAAATTCTCTCATCGTAGTCACTAATTCATTCATCCATCAGCTTTAAATCATGCGCAAATTGGTCTCAAAACTTAGCGGATGTGGTGTAGCGTATATGGACTAGTGCGTGCGGACGCAGTGACACCTCCTTGCTGAAAACTGAAACTGAAACTGGACCTCCAAGGCAGGACAAACTGTTTGCACCTTGGTGACTTCCTCGCTAGAGTGGACCGTGACTACCCTCCCTGGAACGGTGGACCTGGACCACTGACCAAAGAAAACTTCAAAGACCAGTCGCTCCTCACACTCCACCCTCTATGGGCCGACCACCATTAGCACTCTTCACACTGCCAGACATCAGCAAGGCCACCAGGATCCAATCAATGGGCAGACCACAATTAGCGCTCTCCACACTGCCAGACATCAGCAAGGCCACCAGGATCCAATCAATGGGCAGACCACCATTAGCACTCGCCACACTGCCAGACATCAGCAAGGCCACCAGGATCCAATCAATGGGCAAACCACCATTAGCACTCTCCACACTGCCAGACATCAGCAAGGCCACCAGGATCCAATCAATGGGCAGACCACCATTAGCACTCTCCACACTCCAGACATCAGCAAGGCCACCAGGATCCAATCAATGGGCAGACCACCATCAGCACTCTCCACACTGCCAGACATCAGCAAGGCCACCAGGATCCAATCAATGGGCAGACCACCATTAGCACTCTCCACACTGCCAGACATCAGCAAGGCCACCAGGATCCAATCAATGGGCAGACCACCATTAGCACTCTCCACACTGCCAGACATCAGCAAGGCCACCAGGATCCAATCAATGGGCAGACCACCATTAGCACTCTCCACACTGCCAGACATCAGCAAGGCCACCAGGATCCAATCAATGGGCAGACCACCATTAGCACTCTCCACACTGCCAGACATCAGCAAGGCCACCAGGATCCAATCAATGGGCAGACCACCATCAGCACTCTCCACACTGCCAGACATCAGCAAGGCCACCAGGATCCAATCAATGGGCAGACCACCATTAGCACTCTCCACACTGCCAGACATCAGCAAGGCCACCAGGATCCAATCAATGGGCAGACCACCATTAGCACTCTCCACACTGCCAGACATCAGCAAGGCCACCAGGATCCAATCAATGGGCAGACCACCATTAGCACTCTCCACACTGCCAGACATCAGCAAGGCCACCAGGATCCAATCAATGGGCAGACCACCATTAGCACTCTCCACACTGCCAGACATCAGCAAGGCCACCAGGATCCAATCAATGGGCAGACCACCATTAGCACTCTCCACACTGCCAGACATCAGCAAGGCCACCTGGATCCAATCAATGGGCAGACCACCATTAGCACTCTCCACACTGCCAGACATCAGCAAGGCCACCTGGATCCAAACACTTGCACCGGATTGACTATGCCATCGTTGATGGCTGGAACTTCCAGGATCTTCACATCCCCACAGCCACGAGAGGAGGACCTGACAGCTGAACTGAAAATCTGCTGCTGAAAAGCAAGGTATCCTTTGAGCTATTTTTTAGCCTGTGCGGATCACAGAAAGGTGACTCCCAAGGAGGAAGCTGATGTAACGAGAGTTGCCTCCCCTGAAGCTGGTGAAATCCTCGCAGCCAGTCTTGAAATTCAGCAGCGACCTAACAGTCCTGGAGGTGGTCTGTGAAGCCTTAAGGGATCCTGTCCACAGCAGCTCCCCAGAAATAAAAAAAGTTTCTGACCAACCAAATTAGAAGGTCCAGAATGGTTTGACAGAAAATGACAAAGGAATAGTATGGGACGACGGTAACGTGTAAAGGCGGTAAACCTGTTTTCCTCAGGTAGAGAGCTGTTTTCCTAGAGGAAAACGGCGAAAATAGCGAAGGCAGTAATTACCGCTGTTATGTTTTCCTTAGTATTGCACTGTTTTACCTGCTTTCCTCAGAATAATACATGTTTTCTTTGTTGTTGTTTTTTGTTTGTTTTGTTTTTCCTTTTCTCAGATTGACAAGTGCTTTCCGCGTTTTGCTACGTTTTCCTTTGTATTACACTGTTTTCCCTGCTTTCCTCAGGATCATAGATGTTTTCTTTGTTTTTTATTTGTTTTTTGTTTTTTCTTTCTTAGACTGACAAGCATTTTCCACGTTTTGTTATGTGTTCCTTAGTATTAACCTCAGTATTACGCTGTTTTCCCTGCTGTTTTCCTTAGGATAATAAATGTTTTCTTTGTGTGTTTTTTCCCCTCGGAATCACAAGTATCCCCCCCTTCCCCCCCCCCCCCCCCCCCCCCCCCATTTTCTCCAGGATAATGAATCGTGTGAGGTAACACGGCATTTGACAACTGACTTAGCAGTAAGTCATCACACTCCAAATCTGACCCCGCAGAGCGCCTGTCAGTGGTGCCCCCCCTCCCCCCTCCCCCCCCCCCCCCCCCCCCCCCCAGGTCTCCACAGAATGGAAGACTAAGACTGAGGGGCAAAAATTTACGAGCACAAAGACACACCGAGAAAAACAGAACAGCAAAAGTTTTTTTTTTGTCTATTTGTTTGTTTCTTTTCTTTTTCTTTTTTTGTTTTGTTTTGTTTTTTGATAGATTGAAACCTAAGTCCCAGCTTCAGATGCCCTGACGCCAGACCGCTCTACTAATGGCATATTCCTCACCAACAGGGATGGCGAGTTGTATGTGGCACTGGGCCGATCCTGATCCTTTCAGCCAGGCTGTCGATCAGGCCACCAGGAATCGACGAGGAGGTGATCCAGAACAGGCAGCAATGACCAGTTCCGATCACAAAGTGACACTTTCTTCATCCCCCCTCTCTTCCATGCATGGTAGAGTCCATCGAAACTGTCACACAGACAGGCAGATTGCCCGGGGCTTTGCTATTGCCGTCAGACCAATAAAACAAACAAACAGACAAACAAGCAAGCAAACAAACAAACGAACACAAAGTAAGAGGCAGAGGCGTCCAGGTCTTTATCAGTCCTCCGTCAGCCTGAGCCGCTCATGGTGGTGAAGGACATGACACTGCCAAACGTCGCCTCTGTCATCTATCGATGGAAGGTGTCCCACACACATGTGCACAATGGACATGGGAGACATCACACCGACAGAGAAAAGCTGGTACACTGTGGACGCGTGTACAGAACAAACGCACACGGACTGCCTGTCCAGACAACACGCATGCACGCATGCACGCACGCAAGCACGCACGCACGCGCGTACACACACACGCAACACACACAACACACACACACACACACACACACACACACACACACACACACAGAGAGAGAGAGAGAGAGGGGGGGATTAGAATATCACTGTGCAATATGAACATGACTCAACGCACTGAAACTGGAATTGAGTGAAAACGCTACACAAAAAAAAAAAAAAAAAAAAAAAAATCATTACACCCCCCCCCCCCCCCCCCCATATTCACAGATACCAGCACACCCAAGAAATATTTGTGAAGTCAACGCTACGATGGCTGACAATTCATCCAGATCATAACTCAAATCCAAACACGCGAACTGCTCAGTTTAAAGAAGAAGAAGAAGAAAAAAAAAGAGTAAATCAACGTAACAGAAGATGAAGCCTGTTGCAGATGACTCACGTAGTGAAGAAGCAGCTACATCCCCAACAGATCGTCTCACCCGCCACTGATCTTGTCCTGGCGGCCCTTCCTTCTTCCCTGTCTACTCGGGCTGCTCCAGCTCTGGCCTCAAGTCTGGAACGTCAACGGGGCTCTTGATCAACGAATGCTTCGTTACCGGGCCAAATGGCGGCGACCCTTTCCCCGCCTCTGTTCAAATAGCCTGAGAGACCACCGATGACAGGGCAAAGGGGGGCAACTCTGACAGCAAGATTGTTGGTTT
>CM065715.1:25254657-25262157 GCA_033310375.1 Conus canariensis
CTTTCTCTCTCTCTCTCTTTCTCTCTCTCTCTCTCTCTCTCTCTCTCTCCACACACACACACACACACACACACACACACACTCACACACACTCTACCTCTCTCTTTCTCTCTCTCTCTCTTTCTCTCTCTCTCTCTCTCTCTCTCTCCACACACACACACACACACACACACACACACACACACACACACACATGTATACAGATCCGTTTTATCCGTCCGTCCGCCTATCTACCTGAAACAAAGAGGAAGACAAAAGTTAAGAAGGGTACACGGGTGAGCGGACACTCCCTCCAAAGTCGAACTGACTTTCAATCCGCAACACTGAGAGATCTGCACCATCGTGAGTGCCACACCAGTGTGAGATCTCTCCGTCCGTCTCTCTCTCTCTCTCTCTCTCTCTCTCTCTCTCTCTCTCTCTCTCTCTCTCTCTCTCTCTCTCTCTCTCCATGGTTTTTTTCCCCTTCTGTCTCTCTGGGAGACCCATTCAGCAATCATCAGGAAGGGTGACATGAGCCCAAATGTTGTCTCCACTCAGGTCCATTGTCAAGGGAGTGGAACCTCTCACAAAAGACCTTAAGCGCTTAGAGACGAGGAATGTTGTATGTAGTACCGAAATAGGTAATATACCCATTAACCAGTGTGCCTTACCCATCGCACACGGTCGAACTGTGTCAGGGAGGACGAAGTGGTCAGGTGACAAATGGCACCTAAGGTAGTAAGGACTCTTCCGAGTTTCGGACCTTCCCGATAGCGAAAGGGGGGAGGGATGTAACTACTAGGACCTCGGTGCATCAAGTGGGCGCTACATACTCAGCCAGCTGAGGCCGCTTTGTAAGCAGTCATCCATCAAAAACAAATGATTCTGAACGAACTCACTGTGCCATATGAAAACAGAATGGAGCAAGCGCATCTCTGCAAGACTGAGAAGTATGCCAGTCAAGCCAGCAGCTCGAAGAAATCCAGCTTCCAGGCCCAGGTCTTCACTGTAGAAATTGGAGTGAGGGAATTTGTAGGCTCATCAGCCAATGACATGAAACAGCTGGGGATTTCAGGTAAGAAGAGGACCAGAGCCCTGAAGGCAATGGCAGAGTGCAGCCTATGACCTCATGAAGCAGCTCGGGATTTCAGGTCAGAAGAGGACCAGAACCCTGAAGGCAATGGCAGAGTGCAGCCTATGACCTCATGAAGCAGCTCGGGATTTCAGGTCAGAAGAGGACCAGAGCCCTGAAGGCAATGGCAGAGTGCAGCCTATGACCTCATGAAGCAGCTGGGGATTTCAGGTAAGAAGAGGACCAGAACCCTGAAGGCAATGGCAGAGGCAGCCGAAGAGAGTTCCAGCTGGATCTGGTCGAGGAGGAACAAAAGGGAACTTCATAAGTGTGACGGGTCTCCGACGCTCCCCCTCGTTAAAATATGATTATCCTATGCAGGGATGCAGGGGGTTATAGACAGAAGTATTTACGCTTTCACAACCAAAATGCGCTCTCGCATAGGCACACGCACTCTGTCACTCAAATTGAGCCCACACAAAGGTGACGGGAAACCAATAACATGTCATAGAAAATAATCAACTTTTATTTAACTCGACTCCGAGACCCCACCCGTCACTACACAACACACATATTTGTATCATACAACAATGTAATCATCATACAGATAATCTCATAATCACATCCCCTGTTCTTCAGTTACTCTTGTTACTTAACCAGGAAAGACAATATTCCACTATTGTGGTTGCACACTTATAAACTTAAGAACAAATAAAACGTCCATAACTTGCCAGCATTCCTTGGTTGACCGTCAGTTCTCTCATCACACCGTGCGACTACGATCACTGAAGCTGCCACACTGTTGTGACCTCCCAATTGGCCAAATCCCAGTTGGGGGACACTGGCAGCGTAGCTCAAGTTGCACCCTCTGACTGAGTCTCCCGGACTCCACTGAACTTCACCCTCTCCACGGAAAGGGCTCCTGTCGGCCTCTCCCACAGGTCTTCTCTGGCTGCAAACACCCCACCGTTGTCTGGCAGCTCCCTGTCTAGGCCCCAACAGGCTGACACGTCTTGCTGTCGACTGCGCCCACACAGGAGACAATTCTTCTCATTCTTGGCTCCGAGGCTACAGCAACCTCCACTGTCTTACGTCCCCACCCAGGAGACAATTCTAAACCATCGTCGGCTTCAAGGTGACAGCAAACCTCTGCTTCTCGCTGAATTTTCTTGAGCCCTCAGCAAGACGGGATGAGTTCACTTTCCCTTAAGTGAGTCACCTACTTCCTGGTTTTCCGAGCATCTTATTTCCATTCTCAAACAAGAGAGAACCCGAGTTAAACTGGTTCAACCAATGGAATCACTGGCACACACACGTCACATCGGTTTGCACCACTAACTCCCCAAGTTATTTTTATTCCACCAATGGAATCACTAGTCACCTACACACACACACACACACACACACACACACACACACACACACACACACACACACACACACACACACACCACAGCTGCTAGCACCAACAAAGACTTGGGTACCAAGTGGTTCATGCATAACCTCCACTTCAAACTCATGTTCGATTCCCTGAAGCTACCCATTGTATTAACAGCCTGGACTCTCCACAACCCAGGACTGATGCTTCAAGTATTTACTACACTCCATAGACAACAAGGTGCAAATCACTCGATAGGCCGAAGCCTTCCCTTCATCCCTCAGGACCAGAACGACTGAATGGTCACTGTACCCTGCCTGCAGGCCGACGGTCACCAAACCGTGACGGTCACCTGACACGATCGCCTTCCCTCTGGTCACTGGGGCACCCAGTGAATAGCTAGTGGAGGAGGCGGACACTCTCCCCCACCCAGGACCGGCAGGTCGCCATGTTCTTGTTACTATCCTCCTGGACATGCGAACCACTCCCCAGTAACTCTCCCTCCTTCAGTAGACGACTCGGGGTATTCCCCTCTGCTGATGCCTGAGTTCGCACACTTGAACAACCCAAGGAACTTGCTCTCAACAGCAGCAAAACTACCCTTAATTTGCCTAAATACTTGAGAACATTCAGCCGACTCATGACAATAAGGCTTACGTTTCCCAACTTAAAAGAGGTGTCCTGTTAGCAGTGGGGTAAGACATACGTCTAAAAAGGTACGCCTTGAAATGCCCACCCATCCAAACGTTGCGTGTTCGAATCCCAGCTGCGCTAGAGAAAGAAAGTTGGCAGCAGAAGGGCAACTGTGAGTCATGACCTGGAAGCGGCCAAGCCCGTTTAGAGTGTCAGGAGTTAAGGGCCGAAACCCTTGTCTGAGGGGGGTTCTTCTCTGATGACTTTCTGCTGTCAAGCTCTCCCTAGAGTTTCTTCCTACTCTCCACTTCAAAATATAAATTCTTGTTATAATCATACTTGAACTAGTATTGTTTTTTGCTTGCTTGGTCATGTAGTACCATATATTTAGTTGTACGTCATTCTGAAAAAAGGATTTTCATTTGGGAAAATGATAATAATAAGATTAAGATTAAGATTAAAATTATAGTCCCGTCAAATGATAATAATAATAATAATAATAATAATAATAAAATGTCCTTTAAATGGTTAGCCCACATGTTCGTAGCGCTACATGCGCTACTCATTCACACTCTTGCGAATGTGAACATCAATACTCAGAAATGAATGATCACGCCCCCTCTCTCCCCCCCCCCCCTCTCTCTCTCTCCTCTCTCTCCATGTCCCTTATCTCACCTTCGCCTCCTTCTCGCTTCTAACTGTTGTTTACAAGGTTCCTCGTGTTTGGGCAAGAGAAACGTGACCAGTGCTATGATTATGAACACTGAAGATTGGTTTTTGTCTGAAGGTCCACCCTTAAACTTGAACCGTTGGGAGAAAACCTGTGTGTGTGTGTGTGTGTGTGTGTGTGTGTGTGTGTGTGTGTGTGTGTGTGTGTGTGTGTGTGTGGGGAGGGCGCACGAGAAGTGTTACACTCTGGTGTGATCTAGCTAGTGTAGTGTAGTGTAGTGTAGTGTAGTGTAGTGTAGTAGTAGTGTAGTGTAGTGTACTGTAGTGTACTGTACCGTACTGTACTGTGGTGTACTGTAGCGCGGCGTAGTGTTATGAAGTGTTGTGCAGTGCAGTGCAATGCAGTGGAGTGAAGTGGAGAGTGAAATCTTACTGTATCGTAGCGTAACGTATAACTCTGTTGTTCCAACAGATTTCGGTGTGTGATATTTGACCGGTTCTTTCCGTATCGCTACAGTTTTAGTGCCAACCATTTCATCCCTTCTCTGCCTACTTCTGTTTTTTCGTTGACCTTCTAACTGTGATATTTGGCCAGTTCTTTTCCAATCACTACAGTTCGGTGCCAACCATCTTATTCCTTCTCTACCTACATAAACTATGCTTATGTTGACCTTACAAACTAGAATTTCCCCAAACAGCTGCTATGCCAGCGACAACTTTGGTGCTATCCTTAGTTCCTCAAAAACACGAACTTTATGCCGCACGATGATAGGGCCACGGGTTGTCGTCCTCCTGGGGTTGCACCAATGATGGACATACATTATCGGTAGTTTCCGCCGTGCTTTACTCATTCTGGTTCCACTCCAGCTGCAGCACAACAAAAGAGCCAGCAAGGAAAGCCCGCGCAGGAAAGCAAGACCAGGTCTCCCACATTGCCTGTCCAAGCTGTCACCGCACATTCCGTGCACGCATCGGCTTGATCATCCACCTGCCTGTCCATAAAACACTTCACTCACCCCCCCCCCCCCCCCCCCCACTCTTCCCCTCAACCCCAAGATAACTGAAGTGGTTCTCGTCGACTCGACGGACGAACAACACTAATTCTGGTTCCACTCACACTTTTCTCAATGGTCTTAGCTGTGTCACACTGTGCAAGCTTCCCCCGCTAGAGTGCCAGAACACGTCTTCATTCTTGCACTCGCTCTTTCGCTCACCCCCACCATTGCATGGTTTACACACAGATGAGTTCGAAGGAAGACAGAGTACATACCGATGGGTCATAATTTTTTTTTTCATCGCATTTTATGTTTAGAGCGAGCTATCCTACATTCTGGCGTTTCACTCGCAATTCAGTACACGTTGAGGTGTCCTGACTCCTTTTCTTTCAGTTACTAGTTACCAGTGAGATGTACCTGTCCCTGTACATCTTTGACGTGGACATTTCGGAGAGCTTGATGTTCCTTGTACAGTTCAATACAAACAGACGCTTACAATGGTGAAACAATGGGCGAGTGCCAATGGCTCTTCTAAGGAGTCCTCAAAACTGGACGAATCACGTGGTCCGAGAGAAATGTCGAAGTTCATAAATAAAAGAGTCAGACATGGCAAACAAACAGTTGAAGATGTCTGTTATTTGAACTGTTTGAAGCCTACTTCATCTTCAATAGAAACAAAATCACAGCTGTCTTTAAGGACCAGCAGGGGTCAAAGAAGAAATCTGATGGCGGAGCACATCACCTTCACTTTCACTGTGGAAAGTCACCTCAAAAACTTCACACTCTCTGTCGCCTCTTCCTTCCTGATGGCGGAACTCATCACCTTCACTTTCACTGTGGAAAGTCACCTCAAAAACTTCACACTCTCTGTCGCCTCTTTCTTCCTGATGGCGGAACTCATCACGTTCACTTTCACTGTGGACGGTCTCTTTCGCTGTGCGAGAGCTTTGAAAAAGCCTGAAAACGGAGACGCGTTTCACTGAGGCGAGACGGCGAGATTTCTTCCTTGCCTGGCGAGCATCAGAGCTTCACAGCACGCTCTAAAGGCGTGCATGGCAAGAAATAGGCGAGAGGTCACGAGGCTGTCTTTGGGGCTCTCCCGCACGTGAGAGAGAAAAAAAAATGGCCGGCAGTCGTAACGTGCTGTGATTGGTGCACGAGAAGCAGTGATATTCTCTGATTGGTGTAAGAAAAGATCGAAACACTGACCCTTCAACAGCAAGAACAGATTGAGGGAGTATTTACCACAGCTGATTTGAATGTCTCTTTCGGCCATTTCTTTACTTCCCTCGTCTCTTACGCACCTCGCCGCCAGCGTAAGCTACCTATCTCGCGCGCCTGACTCGTAATCTTGGTGATCACGGGGTTGCGGGTTCGAATCTCTGCCGGGGCGTTTCGGTACAGGGGGATTTTTCCTCGGAGTTAACATTAGTTCTGACTCCATTTCCCATACAGTCCTTCGAATGAGACTATAAACCGAGGTTCCGTGTGTGAACGCACGCATAATATCTTGCACACACGTAAAATCCCATCACCAACTTTCGGAAGAGTAGGCCAGTTTGGCCGTTGGTATGGATGACACGTTACACACAGCATGCACCCTGCGTAAGAAATGGAAAAAAAAAAAAAAAAAAAAAGAATGAAGGAAGTAAAGAAACTGAGTGAACGATATTGACTGGATGACACGGGAAACGACTGAATGAAGCGCCAGCTGGCAGCTCTTCAGTCGGCACTACCCAGGTAGGCAGCCCGTTGTGTAAACGAGTGTTGATGAATAAGTGCAAATGGTGGATGTAAGCGCATTGAGTTGTGTAACAAGAAATGCGCTATATAAGTATTATACATTATTATTATTATTATTATTATTATCTATGAACATCGCCTTTGCGTGAGCACTCAACTCTTGTGCTCCAATGCATCACTGTTCGCCTGTGCACTTTATCCCTTTGCGCACTTTGTCTCCGTACGTTTTGGTTTAAACAGTTTTATTTCCATGAACATACTATAAACATACACATTGAACACAAAGCACATTTGCCAGGACAACAAGAGGACTCTTATATACAGCCCTGGCAGTGAGACTTGCAGACCAAACATATGACTGATGGCGGCCTCGCTAAAATGTATAATACAACATATTACCATAACAGACAAATTTAAACATGACGAAAGAGGTAACAATAACAGTATAGTATAGTGCTATACTTGTAAACAAAAGAAGAGCCAACATTTAGAATTAAAAATGAAACTATGGAAAATTAACAAATAAGAGAAAATGGTGACAGGGTATTGCCCGTTTTGGTGTGGCTGCCTAAGGCAGTCTGGCACATAATAGAATGTGTGCAACACTGGTCGCCTGCAGTGTACAGAGATCAAATTAAATATCATATCCCTGTACATGGATAAAGACATAATCAGGACATTGATGTAAGCGCTCCAGCCCCTCTGACATCCGTAACTAGGTTGGTATAGATGAAAGCATCGTTAATTGAAGAGGTGAAATATAAGTATACCTAGGAAACTAAACCTTGAGGCTGTTGTTTTAGTTTTCAAAACGCTTTGTGAGAAGAATAAACCTTTGAACCATTTCAAATATCTTAGCATTTGTTTCTACATTAAAGGAATTGTTTCCATGCAGGAGATTTCGGATAGAAATCTGATTTGGCGGGAGGTTTAAAATAGTGTTTGCTCGGTGTTGGTTGTGAAGTGGACAGTGAAGTAGAAAGTGTTCGGATGTTTCTTGTGGATATCGACAAGCGCAAGAAGGGTTGTTT
>CM065715.1:25269657-25277157 GCA_033310375.1 Conus canariensis
ATATATATATATATTTGAATATGTATATATATACTCACTTGTTTTTTTTCTTTCTGTGCATGGATATTGGCACTTGTGAAGATTTTCATTTAATGCATTCTTCCTTTTTTTTTCAAAATTAATTACAATTGATTAGATGATGTTTACACACCTCTTCATTAAGGGTCATGGCCTATTATGAGTATTTTATTTTCGAATCTCTCTCTCTCTCTCTCTCTCCTCTCTCTCTCTCTCTCTCTCTCTCTCTCTGTCGCACGATGTTTGAAAACCAGTAAATGTAAACCAGCAGGAGAAGGGGACAGTGGTGGGAGGGTGGGGATGGAGGGGGGGTGTGAAGGGTAGGGAACAGTGGAGGAACTGGAGGAGGAGAACGAACCGGGCGAGGTCAGTCCGGATTCAGGTTTTGGCCTGGCCAAGATGGGACGGGGTAGCGGTCAACGTAAAACCCGAACTTCAGTGACCCACTGGGGGTGGTGGCAGCGAGCAAGCGAGCGGCCTAGGCTGTGGCCTGGCCTAACTTTGCTGACCACTACGCTTGGGTGGCCGTGGCCATAGGAAGTGACGCAGAACTGACCGGCGGGGCCCAGCCAGAGCTTGACCCGGGGCGACAGAGGCAGGTGTCAAAGCCAGGGGAGAGTTAAGGCAGGTCTGGAGAGTCAATCCTTTCAACGTCCACCACCTCCACTCCTTCACCCCCCCCCCCCCCCCCCCCCGTCCACTCTTCAGTCTGCCAGCTTGGAGAGGCTAATTAGTGGCAGCGTTCGCTGTTGCCAAAAAGCAAGGGTTTAGGGACGCCTCTCTCTCTCTCTCTCTCTCTCTCTCTCTCTCTCTCTCTCTCTCTCTCTCTCTCTCTCATTCACTCTTTCTCTCGCTCTCTGTGAAGGCTATAATAACAGTCTGTTACGATGTGTGTGTGTATGTGTGTGTGTGTGTGTGTGTGTGTGTGTGTGTGTGTGTGTGTGCGTGCGTGCGGCGCGCGCATGCGCGTGCATGCGTGTTTGCGTGCTTGTTTGTGTTTTCATGTGTGGGTGTGAGTCTGTACGTGATTATGTGTGTCTGTGTGTGCGTGCCGCGCGCGAGCACGTGTGTGTGTGTGTGTGTGTGTGTGTGTGTGTGTGTGTGTGTGTGTTGTGTGTGTGTGTGTGTGTGTGTGTTCTAAGACCTCTCAGATGGAAAGATAAAAAACAACCAAACCAAACCAAACGGGTAGGTATGTGGCTCATATTCTCAGCTATTCCATTTTGGGCAGCAGGGAAACAGAAACAAGTGCGTTTAACACGGACTGCAGGAGACAAGACACCTCACCACTCTCATTGCCAATACTCAGGGATTATCATCAATCAACAGGGAGAAAAAAGAACGTTTTCGATCACGAGTGCAACATTCGCACGCAGAAACCGGGTGAGCGTGTTAGCATGGCTCCAAACAATGGGGAAAACGACAAGATGAAGGTTCCGCGTGGTTGAATTCCACAACAAAAATGAATCGACAGCTAACCAAACAAAGCAGTGAATTCATTCGGAGTTCATTCAGGCGAAACAATCTGTTCCTCTCCTAAATTTGGCTGTATGTACTGTTCTCAGTGGGAAAATTCCACGAAGAATGATTTACCTAACAAAGCACAATTTCTGTTTATGGTGCTCAAAGAACGTAACAACAACAGCAATAACAGTGACACAATAACAACTGGAATGCTGTTTTAAGTCCGTCGTGCGGTTCCACAGAAACTTCCAAACGAATTATATACAACGACAACACAACAACAGCGAGCGCTGCATTTCTTTCTCTTTAATCTGCCCCTTATTCACAGCATTCATTTCGGTTCTATGTCGACTGCATCGAAGACGAAATGGCTTAGGAACTGGAAGACGCTTGGTTAGTTTTGGGGCCGGAATAGCTCAGTTGGTAGAGCGCCGGACTCGTAATCTTGGGGTTGCTGGTTCGCATCTCCGCCAGGCCGTTTCGGTACAGGGGGATTTTTCCCTCGGAATTAACATTGGTTCTGACTCCATTTCCCTTACAGTCCTTCGAATGAGACTATAAACCGAGGTTCCGTGTGTGATTGCACGCACAACATCTTGCACACACGTAAAATCCCATCACCAACTTTCGGAAGAGAAGGCCTGTTTGGCTGTTGGTATGGATGACACGTTACACATAGCATGCACCTTCCTCGAAGTTGGAGTATGGCTGCCTTAATGGCGGGATCAAAAATAGTCATACACACAAAAATGTCAGAATAATCAACATGATGATTGTGGACACTAAAGGAAAGAAGAAGAAGTAGTTCAGCTTTCGTGTTCTTTTTCATTTCAGGCGCATCTAACTATGACTGGCTGTGGGATTCGCCTGGTCCTGTCAACTTTCTGGCGGTCAGTGGTCACTCGGCGAGGGGTTCACGCAGTGCTTCGGACTTGTCTTCCTGCTGAGTGACCTAATTCTTCTGTTTCGGTTATTTGACGATGTGACCACATCAGCACGACTCCTCAACAGCACAAAAACTGTCTGTCTGTCTGTCTGTCTATTTGTCTGTCTGTCTGTCTGTTTCTCTCTCTCTCTCTCTATCAATCCATCCATCTACTTTTGTCTGTCTGTTTATCTATCTATCTACTATCTATCTATTATCTATCTATCTTATCTATCTATCTATCTATCTGTCTGTCTGACTGTCTATCTATATATATTTGATGTGTGTGTGTGTGTGTGTGTGTGTGTGTGCGTGTGTGTGTGTGTGTGTGTTGTTTTGTATTGTTTATTTTCTGTTGGTTTAATTTATTTAAGTTCACATATATTGTTTCCGTGTCATTTCTTTTGGATGAGTTTATGATAAGGATTTATAGTAGTAGTAGTAGTAGAGTAGTAGTAGTAGTAGTAGTAGTAGTTAGTAGTAGTAGAAGTAGTTGTTGTTGTTGTTGTGATGGTGGTGGTGGTGATGGTGGGGGTAGCGGTATAATGATGATGATGATCGTAATAGTAGCAGTAGTAGTAGTTGTGGCAGTAGTAGTAGCAGTAGTGGTAGCAGTAACAGTAGTAGTAGTGATGGTAATGATGGTGGTGATGATGCTGCTGCACACCACACACACACACACACACACACACACACACACACACACACACACACACACACACACGTGTGGATGATGGCGATGTTGTAAACCGTTCTTCTTGCTCCCCCTTCCCGTCGCATCCCCCACACCTCCCTTCCCACGTCTCTTTCTGCCCCAGGCAGTGTGCGGATGACTGCTGTGCATTTGACTCCCTCTCTATATCCCTTTTTAGACCCCCTACCTCTCCCTCCCCCCCTCTACCCCCTATCCCCAACAACACCTCCCACCCTGCACTCCACTCTCAAACATTGTAAACATGGTGTCAGTAACATCGCAAAGAGTTGACAGAATTCGACTATCGCATAGCCTAACACATGTGTCAAGAGACAGATGACATAGCCTGACACATGTGTCAAGAGACAGGATGAGATAGGGAAAGAACAGACAAACGAGCCTTAAGGGACGGCTCACTCAACATTGCCTTTCCCTAACTTGATTCTAACCCCCCCAAAATGACAGATGATTACAAAGATTCACCAAGAACGGTAAATACATCGGCGCAAACCCAGTCACGACTGAAAATCTGCTACAGACTATTGGTAAAGAACAAGCAGAATTCCCATATGTCTGTGGAGTGGAATTCTTAACCGTGTGCTAAGATGAAGATCCGAAGGACAAGGGAGGTGGGGGAGAGAGAGAGAGAGAGAGAGAGAGAGAGAGAGAGAGAGAGAGAGAGAGAGAGAGAGAGAACTGTATGAAGACTACTGAATGAACAACAGTGCACCACGCCAGCAGATGAGATACCGGAAAATCAAAGCCAGGATTGAAACTACAGTACCAAGGACAACCACGCTGATAATTCAGACAAGGAAAATGTCCAGGTTCTCGATGCCAGTCGTCAGGAACCGAACTTGTCACCCGCAAGTGCAAAACGGTGTCTTGGAGATATCAGATGAAAATATAGTCCGCAGACTGGACGCACCGATATTAAGAAACACACTGGAGCAAAAACTGGCTATAATATAGAGATACTGTGTCTGCGATCTGTTGTGACCCCTAGGCCAAAGCTGAGGACACCCTGAAAAATCCAGACGAAAGCGAATCTCAAGAACAGGTGAAAACTGGTTCAGAGTTTGAGATGAAAGGCTCAGAGAAATCTGGGAAGATTTAGTTGCAAAATATAGTGCCTTCAGCAGAGCAGCGAGGAGAAAGAACCAAACGAAGAAAACCCAGCAAATTGAGCAGTCGAAATCAGAGACACTGACAGTTGACAAAGAAACCTGAAAAGCAATCAATGAAAACATATTTCGACCTTCAGAGCGAAGCACCACTTCAAATCAAGGGCTTGGTGCAGCATCAGAGAGCACTGTCAACAACAAGCCACCAACATTGGAGGAGACAAAGAGAGTTCAGAAAGCCAGAGCCAAATCTTCACCTGGACCTAACGGAAAACCCTGTCTCCTGTATACACGATATGCCGTACGTCTTTGAGTGGTTCTACACGCTGATAAGATCAGCATGGAGGAACTTGAAGACCAGCAACAGATGGACGATGGCTGATGGAGTGTACATTCCCTATGAGCCGAAGTCGAGTGACATCCACCAGTTCAGACGGATATCAGTTCTTAGCATTGAGATGATACAATCTTCTCTGTCAGGCTATGGGACTAATTCATTACCTGGCATGAATGGGTTCTTGGCTGTGTCCGTGCAGAAAGGAGGCATCCAAGGAATGTCCGGCTTTGTAGAACATACCATCAATATTTAGGAAAGAATCCAAAGAGCTCGTGCCGAGAAAAGGGTTCTGGATGTGGTGTGGCTCCATCTGGCAAATGCATGTGGGTCAGTTCTACAAAAAGATGATTCAACTGACCATCGGCAGGTGTCACGTCACCAAAACATCTGAAAAATGCTGAAGAAGTGTTTCCATAGCTTCTAGATGAGGTTCACCACAAAGGAATACACAATAGCTTGGATCCATCTGGAATCAGACATAACCACACTGACTGACGTTCTCACGACTGTGTATGGCTTCTCTCCTTCAGAGCGCCAGTTCTGTTGTGGTTGACCCCGGGTAGTTTAAAGGCGCGGACACAATTTTTTTTTCAACTGATAAAACCTTGGAAACGGTGGCACTGTCCACATCGCGCAGATCTACATGTGGCGTACTTTCGTGCCTTTGGCAAAGTTCGCCACAAACAATTTTTGGGTAGGTGTTCGGCGTATCCTCGCTCGCTGACATGCCCTGGGACAATTTTGTTTGTGTGTGATAGGAAAAATAACATCGTCATAAAGGAAGACTACCTCCCCCGCCCCCTCACTCCTGGCCCGTGTGGGGTTAATAGCAGAGCATGTAACCTTCGCCCCCCAATTGCTCCCCCTTCCTCCCCTTTTCTCCTCTCTTCTGTCTCCCTCCTCCTCCCATCCTCCTCCGCCCCCCCCCCCGCCCCACTCCCGATCCCCCCCCCCCCCCCCACACCTAGAATTTCTCTCGGACAGTGCAGCGGACGGAAGGAGGTGGGGGGGGGGAAGGGGCTGTCAATGCTTTTCCATGCATTTTCCAGGACTGTCCTTAACCTCCAACCCCCCACCCTACCCTCCACCCACCCCCCTCACCACCAACCCCACCCCCACCTCCGGGCAGTGTGGAGGTGATGGCGAGGCATTTAACCCCTGAGTGTGGCGGGCTTCAGCATGACGCCGTGCAGGGGAAGGTGTGGGTGGCAGGACCTGCAGGGAAGTCCCTGGACAGAGGGCGCTGCTGTGTGCCGCTCGGGGTGACGTTCGGGAAGGGAAAGGGGCGTCATGAGGCCTTTCAAACGTCATTAGGTCCAAGAGTGGTGACGCGCTGATGGACTGCTTGCATGACCGTGGTGGCTTCTTTGGTCGGTGTTGATGATGATGATGATGATGATGATGATGATGATGATGATGATGATGATGATGATGGTGGTGGTGGTGGTGGTGGTGGTGATGATGATGATGATGGTGGTGATGATGGTGGTGGTGGTGATGATGATGGTGATGATGATGATGATGATGATGATGAACTCTTGCTGCTACTACTACTACTACTGCTGCTGCTGCTACTACTACTATCTCCACCACAACCCACGCCACAACCGCTACTTCTACTGCTACTACGACTGCTACTACTATTACGACCGCGACTTCTATTACTACCACTACGACAGCGACTACTGCTACTACTACTACTACTACTACTACTTCTACCAATCATTTTGAAGGTGGAGTCCCACTGCTACTGCAAAGCTGAAGTCCCCGCGATCTCCTATCCCCACGCCCACTTCCCCCTTCCTTGCTTCCGCTTCCCCCTCCCCACGCATGCCGGGGCGCCTTCGGTAGTTATGTTAGTCTTTACTGTCACACTTCGTATGATATTGTTAGTTCTTTTTACTGTCACACTTCGGAATGTATATTGTTAGTTCTTTACTGTACACTTCGGTATGTATGTTATTCTTTTTACTGTCACACTTCGGTAGTATATTGTTAGTTCTTTACTGTCACACTTCGGTATGTATATTGTAGTTCTTTTCACTGTCACTGTCTTCCACTCTGCCTTCATGAAGAACAAATATCTTCTTTTTTTTAACAGTCGTCTACCGTGTTTTTTAAAGATTCATTTCTTCTGTCTTTTTTATCTTTGTGGACTATTCAACAGTCTTTATTCTACAGTCCTGTAAACCCTTTACACCTATTTGTCCCCTCTTTTTATGTCGTTACCAGATATGATACCAGACATATCTGGACAGAGCAGAATCACATTTTCCGATCTATGAAGTTCTGTAATCTATGCTGCAATGTGGCAACTGGAAATTTTTACCGCTGAATCGCTAATGTGAATTCTGCACCGTTAGTTGCCAACATGGCCCACGTTTTTTCTGTAAAATGGTTTGTAATTATTTGTTTTATTTCGTAATACAACACTAAGCAATTGGCTGCTGCATTCGGCTCAGCCTAGTTTCATTCGCTTCAGGGATGTTAATATGTAAATTAATACGTTACTTAAAAAAAAAGTGTTGAGTGTGTCGTGCATATATCTTTGTTTTGCTTAGATAGCAGTGACTTCCTTTTGCACGGTGTGAGAATGATAAGGCCAAGAGCTGGCTACCCCCCTCCCCTCCCACCCCCAATCAACGGACGTCACTATTTTTGGTGTAAGGGGAGACAAACATAATGGCTGACCCCATGATTCGGAAGAAGTTTCTATTTGACATCTAGCCCTTCAAGAGAATCCGCACCTTGCTCCTATTGAAGATGAAGTGAATCTTAAACAAACAGAAGTTGAATTAGACACTATGCCTTTGTCTCTCTGTTTAAACTTCGTCTTTGTTTGACCCCCTCCCCCCCTCCTCTCTCTCTCTCTCTCCTCTCTCTCTCTCTCTCTCTCTCTCTCTCTCTAATTTACAAACATTCGTCCCATTTCTGTTAA
>CM065715.1:25279657-25289657 GCA_033310375.1 Conus canariensis
ATGTTCATACCAAGCAAGTTTATGGAGCTTGATCAACTTCAAGAAAACATCCTTGTTTGGTAGCATATGGGGCCGGAATACCTCAGTGGTAGAGCACCGGACTCCTAATCTTGATGGTCGTGGGTTTGAATCTCCGCCAGGTTGTTTCGGTACTGGGGGACTTTTTTTTCCCCACGGCGTGAATTTTGGTTCTGACTCCATTTCCCCAAGAAGTCCTTCGCATGAGACTATAAATCGAGGTTCCGAATGTGGACACGTGCATAAGATTTTGCACACACATAAAATTCCTATCACCAACTTTACGGAAGAGAAGATCAGCTTGGCCGTTGGTATGGATGATACGTTACACGTAGCATGCATCCCTGCGTGAAAAATCGAAAGAATAAAGGGAAAAAAAACTGAGTGAATAATATTGACTGAATGACACGGGGAAGGACTGAATGAAGCGCCGGCAGACAGCTCTTCAGTCGGCTCTACCCAAGTAGGCAGTCCCGTTGTGTGAACGAGAGTGTGGATTGTAAAGCGCTTCAAGCTTACCCTCTAACCGAGGACAGGCGTTATATAGGTACTCTCAATAATGATAATATGTGATGACCTGGTGTCTGGCACAGTCCTTTGTGTCATGTTGCTTGGTTTGACATGTAGAACGGGGGACCTGAATAGTTCAGTTGGTAGAACGCCGGACTCGTGAACCTGGGGTTGCGGATTCGAATTTCGGTACAGGGGATTTTTCCCTCGGAGTTAACATTGGTTCTGACTCCATTCCCCATACAGTCCTTCGAATGAAACTATAAACCGAGGTTCCGTGTGTGAACGCACGCACATCTTGCACACACGTAAAATCCCATTACCAACTTTCGGAAGAGAAGGCCAGTTTGGCCGTTGGTATGGATGACACGCTACACATAGCATGGACCTTCCCGAAGATGGAGTATGGCTGCTTTAATGGCGGGATAAAAAACGGTCATACACACAAAACTCCACTGCCTGTCTATACAGGCAGTGTCCGCAGGAGTATCAGCCTGCGTACGCAGAAAGAAAGAAAGAAAGAAAATGACATGTAGAACATCTGTCTGAGGGAGTTACTTTCAAATGCGGTATTTGTCCAGTGAGCAAGTGCGACTGACCTTGTGACCATACCCAGTGACCGCCAGCCATGCTACGCATGTGATGAGTATCCCGTAGCCTGGTTCTATTTTGAGATTATTTGGCACTCTTGCGTAGTTGGGCTGCATTATTATCACAGTTTCTACGACCGAGTTTCCCCGATGAAGTCTGACCGAGATTCCACATGAAGTTTGGTTTGGAGAGCGTGCACACAAAGCACAACTCTATCCTGCATGCAGATTTTCTTTCACTTGTAGTGACAAGTTCATACAGAACAAAAATTAAAATACATAAAATATGAGTACGAACGACAGGGCGAAAACAAATCAAAAACAAATACTGACGATCATCACAGGCACAGATTTTGAACAGCAAACTGCGAATCTCACTTTGATATTATGCAGGCGAAGATTATGACTCGAAAGGGATATTTCAGTTTGTACAAGTTTCATTTTTGCAAGTTGGCGTGATGTGAAACCTTTTGAGCAAGAAGTGACGCAGGGGAGAGAAGTGGGGAACGCTCAAGAACCAGAGAGTCACTACCCTTGGCGGAACTCCACGTCACTTCCCACTCGTCAGGAAGGGCGCCCGAACATGCGCTAATAGGCTGTGGCCATGGCAACCCAGCCCGCCCACCTTTCCCACTGAAAGGGGAAGTCATGTGTGTCGGGCCCAACCCCGCCCCTCCGATTACCCGCCCGGGAGAGAAGGGGGCGGCGGGAATGGGGGAGGGGGAGGGGGGATTCAAGGGGAATGGGGGGAGGGGAGTGGTTGAAGAGGGCTCAAGTGGGAGGACAGAGGCCGGAGCTCTTTGCTGTTGACAGTTCTCTGGATGAAGGAACCGGCACCGATTTTTTTCCTTTTTTTTTTTCTTTTTTCTTATGAGACTGAAGGAAAGGGAGTGGGGGATTGATGGGGTAGAGATGGAGATGGAAGAGTAAGGTGGAGGGGGGGAGGGGAGGGGGGGCAGAAGAGGGCAGGGTGGGTGAGGCGGGCTGGGGAGACGGGAGGTGTGAATAGGAGCGCTAATGATTTGGGAGGAGAAGGAAGAGTGTGTGGCGGAAAGGGGATGGAGTTGGAGTGGGAAGGAGGGAGGAGTGGGGGAGTGGAGCGTCTTGAGGTTTGAGTCCGAGGGAGGATACTTTTTTTTGTGGAAGGCTGGGTAAAGAACAAGATGGCAGGGGGGAGGGGGGGGGGCAGGAGGGGGGGGAGAGCAGAGCATGGGGCGAAAACTAATGATGTTGGGTGGGCCGCAGAGAACGAGTCGGGGTGGGGAAGGTGCCAAAAGGTTTAGTAGTTGGTCGATGGCCATAGTTACGCTGGTGTCGAATGATTTTATTCACAAAGAAAAAAAAAAAAAAAAAAAAAACTGAGAAGACAGCGGCGAAGGGGGATTGGGGATGGGGGTGGGATGGCGGGGGGGGGGGGGGGGGGATAAAAGGTTATGATGGGGAGGCGGGGGGTTGCTCTTGGAAGTTTGTCTTCATGGGAGGATGGTACTTCCGTTGTTAGTGCTACTGATGAAGTTCCTTTTCTTGTCTCCACCCCTCTATTTTCATCCCCCTCACTCTCTCTCTCTCTCTCTCTCTCTCTCTCTGTCTCTGTCTCTCTCTCTCTCTGTCTCTCTCTCTCTCTGTCTCTGTCTCTGTCTCTCTCTGTCACGGTGTGCGTGTGCGCGCGCGTATGTATTGGTGTGTGTGTGTATGTATGTATGTGTGCGTGCGTGCGTGCGTGCGTGCGTGCGTGCGTGCGTGCGTGTGTGTGTGTGTGTGTGTGTGTGTGTGTGTGTGTGTGGATAATTTTGTCAGTTATCCTGCATGCTTTAAGTGCGCTCGGTATTTCATTCATAGGGGAGGGGGAAGGGAGGGTGAGGGGTGGGAGGGCAGGTGGGGTTGCCCAAGCTTGCCTCCAGCTGGGAGTCCTTGTTGAGAGGTGTTGGTTATTGTACTGCCGGAACTGCTGTCACATTATTTCAGCCACGCTAACTACCCCTTGTTCGCCTGAAGAAAAAAAAAAAAAGAAAACACAGAAAGAAAAAAGAAAAAAGCTACTTGTCGTATACGTCGATGGTTGCAATGAAAAGGAACAGGAAACCAACCATCGACTGAGCTGTTGTCGTTTAAAGGAACAGGAAACCAACCATCGACTGAGCTGTTGTCGTTTAAAGAACAGGAAACCAACCATCGACTGAGCTGTTGTCATTTAAAGGAACAGGAAACCAACCATCGGCTGAGCTGTTGTCATTTAAAGGAACAGGAAACCAACCATCGACTGAGCTGTTGTCGTTTAAAGGAACAGGAAACCAACCATCGACTGAGCTGTTGTCGTTTAAAGGAACAGGAAACCAACCATCGACTGAGCTGTTGTCGTTTAAAGGAACAGGAAACCAACCATCGACTGAGCTGTTGTCGTTTAAAGGAACAGGAAACCAACCATCGACTGAGCTGTTGTCATTTAAAGGAACAGGAAACCAACCATCGACTGAGCTGTTGTCGTTTAAAGGAACAGGAAACCAACCATCGACTGAGCTGTTGTCGTTTAAAGGAACAGGAAACCAACCATCGACTGAGCTGTTGTCATTTAAAGGAACAGGAAACCAACCATCGACTGAGCTGTTGTCGTTTAAAGGAACAGGAAACCAACCATCGACTGAGCTGTTGTCATTTAAAGGAACAGGAAACCAACCATCGACTGAGCTGTTGTCGTTTAAAGGAACAGGAAACCAACCATCGACTGAGCTGTTGTCATTTAAAGGAACAGGAAACCAACCATCGACTGAGCTGTTGTCGTTTAAAGGAACAGGAAACCAACC
Organism: Conus canariensis; assembly: GCA_033310375.1. Taxonomy (NCBI): domain Eukaryota; kingdom Metazoa; phylum Mollusca; class Gastropoda; order Neogastropoda; family Conidae; genus Conus; species Conus canariensis. Next base: position 25,283,577 of record CM065715.1, read on the forward strand.
ATCGACTGAGCTGTTGTCATTTAAAGGAACAGGAAACCAACCATCGACTGAGCTGTTGTCGTTTAAAGGAACAGGAAACCAACCATCGACTGAGCTGTTGTCATTTAAAGGAACAGGAAACCAACCATCGACTGAGCTGTTGTCGTTTAAAGGAACAGGAAACCAACCATCGACTGAGCTGTTGTCGTTTAAAGGAACAGGAAACCAACCATCGACTGAGCTGTTGTCGTTTAAAGGAACAGGAAACAACCATCGACTGAGCTGTTGTCATTTCAGCAGCGTTGCTACCCATTTTTGCCAGACTGAAAAGAGGAAAATGAAAAAAAAAAGGAATGACAGACAAAAAAAAACTTGAAAGAAAGAAAACAAAAGAAAAAGAAAAATAGCAAAGAAAAGAAAAGAAAACTGTTCGTGAAGCACAAAGGTGACACAAAAAAGTGTTGTCAGAGCCAACCAATTGCTGAGCTTGTTATTTCAGCAGTGCTACCACCCTGTTTGCGCCAACTGCAAACAAACAACAACAACAACAAAAAACCCAAACAAACAAACAAAAAAAAAACAAGCAAGGTCTGTTTTGTCGCACGCCAACGGTTACGCTAAAAAGGCGGTTCAGAGCCCCAAAGTGCTTGAGCTGTTGCTATTGAAGTTTCAGCAGCGCTTCTAACCTTTTTTCTTTTTTCACCGATTACATTGCGTGCACTGTTGCTTTTAAGGGGCACTTCAGAGCTTGGTTTGGCCTTGTGAGTGAAGCATTGTTCTTTGGATCCAACTGTCCTGTGTTCAGTTCTAGTGTTGCAGGTCAGACTCCCACGCAAAATGGTTCCTAAGGTTCATTCCGCGTACGCTTAAAGTACTCTACGCACGATAAATGTACTAGCTGTATACGCGCAAACAGTTTTCCCACACAAAACGTACCCCGTTTGATGACGCAAGTAAACCACTTAATACACTTCATATGTAATTCTGCAGGTATTGAATCGTCTCCCTGCATGTCATCTGAAAAACTAACGTCACATGTAACTTAAAACAGCTAAAGTAAAACCAAGAGACGCACAGGTCTGAATGAACAAACAATGATAAGAACAGTCGATTTGTTTGCAACACAAACATTTAACCAATGACACTTGCTCCAAATTAGACAGACATACATTAACATGAGTATGTACACTAGACCCACAGCACACAGTTAAAGACTGGGCATTTTTTTTTTCGTAAACCAGTATCTTTTAACGTAATGAGAATACGATCGGCGTATTGAAGGAGAAGGCTACGTTTGGCGTACACCAAAGTACTCCATGTGCAGTTCACATACGCGCGAAGTACTCTGAATGTTTTTCGCCCGAAAGTACAAGTCATGGCATGTTCTATCAGCATGGGACAGATTTTCTTTGTCTCTTCGAAGCAGACTGAACGTGTGTAAATTCCAACTCCGGCCAGATCAGTTCGGATAAGCCTTTAAATCAGGATGCCACGTGTGAGCGCATGCAATAGAAAAAAAAATCCTTCGCATGCATCTTAGATCTTATCCATCGTAGAACAGCAGGCGGTGTGATGTATAGCATAACAAGTGCTCACTGCTATCGTGTTCAGACAGTTATTCACGGAGAGAAAATGTGGCTTCCTTAAACGCTGGGTTAAAAATCGGTCACATGCGCGAAAAGGGTTCACTCCGGAGTTTTAGCAAAGGAATGCAGAAGAAGAAAGAAGGAAGACAGGAGACCGCCACAACAGTGGGTTTCTTGACATGAGAACAGCGGTCATGCTGAAAAATGCATAATGTAACTGGTGAACTATTTTATCATCCGTCCTGTGAGAACAGCGGTCATGCTGAAAAATGTATAATGTAACTGGTGAACACTCTAATGATCCGTCCTGTGAGAACAGCGGTCATGCTGAAAAATGCATAATGTAACTGCTGAACACTCTAATGATCCGTCCTGTGAGAACAGCGGTCATGCTGAAAAATGTATAATGTAACTGGTGAACACTCTAATGATCCGTCCTGTGAGAACAGCGGTCATGCTGAAAAATGCATAATGTAACTGCTGAACACTCTAATGATCCGTCCTTTTCTTTCTACAGATGTTGTCTGTATGGCCACATATCCTTCTCGTCAGTGCACGCGGGCTCCCCGTGCGTGTTAAATCTGTTCATTAACCCAATGTATGATCGTTCACGTAGCGTACAGACATCAGCCTGATGTGAGCCACTGAGGTCGGCTGGGTTATAAACAACATGCATTCAATTGCTCATAGATGTGCTTTGATTATGTGTAACTACTTGGGTTTCTGTGCTTTGATTATCTGTAACTACTTGGGCTTCTGTGCTTTGATTGTGTGTGACTACTTGGGCTTCTGTGCTTTGATTGTGTATAACTACTTGGCCTTCTGTGCTTTGATTGTGTATAACTACTTGGGCTTCTGTGCTTTGATTGTGTGTGACTACTTGGCCTTCTGTGCTTTGATTATCTGTAACTACTTGGCCTTCTGTGCTTTGATTATCTGTAACTACTTGGGCTTCTGTGCTTTGATTATCTGTAACTACTTGGGCTTCTGTGCTTTGATTGTGTGTGACTACTTGGCCTTCTGTGCTTTGATTATCTGTAACTACTTGGGCTTCTGTGCTTTGATTGTGTGTGACTACTTGGCTTTCTGTGCTTTGATTATCTGTAACTACTTGGCCTTCTGTGCTTTGATTATCTGTAACTACTTGGGCTTCTGTGCTTTGATTATCTGTAACTACTTGGGCTTCTGTGCTTTGATTGTGTGTGACTACTTGGCCTTCTGTGCTTTGATTATCTGTAACTACTTGGGCTTCTGTGCTTTGATTGTGTGTGACTACTTGGCCTTCTGTGCTTTGATTATCTGTAACTACTTGGCCTTCTGTGCTTTGATTATCTGTAACTACTTGGCTTCTGTGCTTTGATTGTGTGTGACTACTTGGCCTTCTGTGCTTTGATTATCTGTAACTACTTGGCCTTCTGTGCTTTATGTGTGACTACTTGGCCTTCTGTGCTTTGTTTATCTGTAACTACTTGGGCTTCTGTGCTTTGTTTATCTGTAACTACTTGGGCTTCTGTGCTTTGATTGTGTGTGACTACTTGGCCTTCTGTGCTTTGTTTATCTGTAACTACTTGGGCTTCTGTGCTTTATGTGTGACTACTTGGCCTTCTGTGCTTTGTTTATCTGTAACTACTTGGGCTTCTGTGCTTTATGTGTGACTACTTGGCCTTCTGTGCTTTGATTATCTGTAACTACTTGGGCTTCTGTGCTTTATGTGTGACTACTTGGCCTTCTGTGCTTTGATTATCTGTAACTACTTGGGCTTCTGTGCTTTATGTGTGACTACTTGGCCTTCTGTGCTTTGATTATCTGTAACTACTTGGGCTTCTGTGCTTTATGTGTGACTACTTGGGCTTCTGTGCTTTATGTGTAACTACATGAGCTTCTGTGCTCTGCTGATGTGTAACTACTTGGGCTTCTGTGTTTTGATTGTGTATAACTACTTGGGCTTCTGTGTTTTGATTGTGTATAACTACTTGGGCTTCTGTGTTTTGATTGTGTATAACTACTTGGGCTTCTGTGTTTTGATTGTGTATAACTACTTGGGCTTCTGTGTTTTGATTGTGTATAACTACTTGGGCTTCTGTGTTTTGATTGTGTATAACTACTTGGGCTTCTGTGCTTTGACTGTATATAACTACTTGGGCTTCTGTGCTTTGACTGTGTATAACTACTTGGGCTTCTGTGCTTTGACTACGTGTAACTACTTGGGCTTCTGTGCTCGGATTGTGTGTAACTACTTGGGCTTCTGTTACTCTGTTGGTCATATAAGTAGGTCAAGTGCCCTCTTTTTCTGGCGAGTATGTCTAAAGTTTTAATGGCAAGCCACGCAAGATCTTACTTCAACTTTAATGGCGGGACCACCCACACAACCATCACAACATCTATCATCCTGAAACAAAAACTCTGTCAAAAAGTGGGCCTAAACGTCGCTCACACAGGCCGTTCATAGCCACACAATCCAGCGGTTTCTACCACAAGACCGTAGGCATAGCTAGGCAAGGTGGGTCGAGGTAAGGTAACTGCCCACATCCATTCGAAGACGTCGGAAGAAAAACATGTCACAATACTTTGCAACACAACGGTCACAACGCGGCGTCAAATCAAACCACAGACCTTTTTGTTGTTTCGCGGTTCTTTTGTTGTTGTCGTAGTTTGTTTGTATTTGTGCAATCGTCTTTGACTATTGAGTCACTTAAGAATCTCCGTTGAGGGGAATATATCAGCTTTGATTACTTTGCGATTTGACAATTTCGATTCATGAGGATTGCTTTCAATCTGTGGAATTTATTAGACTCCCTATCCCCAACTCCCCCCCCCCCCCCCCCCCCCCCCCCCGTGGGATGATTATTGTTACCCATCTGTTGGTTGTAACTTTGAATTATATTAAAAAATATGCATGATAAAGAAACCGCCAAATTTTGCGCCTGGCGGGTGAGTTCTCGCTCACGAGTGGTGCAGTTGCTGGTTTCACGTCTCTGTGCATAATTAATTAATTTTGTCTTAATTACGAGTGGTATTGACATTTCAAGTGCACAGAAATCTCAGTGAGTGATTAACGTGTCGACCAGTATGATTTGTTAGAGAAGCCGACGGCAGCATTGGGCACAGGCCACACAAAAACAACACAGGATGTGGTGTCGAGAGGAAATGGTGAATTAACAGTACAGATGTACCGACACAGTGTTGTGTTTGGACAGTGACGTCGCTCAAACGGAAGTGCCCTGTGGTGTTTGTGTGCTAATTCTTGGAGTACGACATGAAACTGTGTTCTGTGAAGTGTTCTGTGAAATGAGTGACAACAAAAACAAACGGATTTACTCTTCATCTACAGATGATAGTGACACCAGTGTTTGTGTAGAACAGACAGTGAAACCTGATCGAAAACGTCAAAACATAGGGTCTTGTGCAGAAGAGGAAAAAAACAACAGCATGCCGGATCTTTCAAGCAGAGACATTCAAGTAGCCCTCGCTAGAATAGAAAAACGAATGGACGGTTTAGCCACAAAAGAAGACTTTGCAATGATGAAAGAAGACTTAAAAAACCTGACAACAAATTTCATGGAGAAGGTTAGTGCGCTTGAGGGGAGGGTCTTTGAAATGGAAGCGCAGAGAGAACGGCAAGACAAAGTAGGTCAAGAACTGAAAAAGAAGAACGAAACCCTACACAATGTTATTAGGCAGCAGGAAATCAGAATTAAAGAAGTAGAAAAGCAGCAAAATGATCTGGATCAATACTCTCGGAGGTGTCATTTACGGGTTTTCCGGGTCCAGGAGCGAGAGAATGAGACACAAGACGACTGTGTGCGCAAAATCTGTACCATCTTCACTGACAGCGTGGGTGTCGATGTCAAACCTGTCGACATAGAGGTGGCGCACAGGACTGGGAGGCGTAGTTCCGACAAACCTCGCCCAATACTCGTACGATTCTTCGACCGCAAGAAGCGAGACCAGGTGCTGACTAACCGCCGTAAGCTGAAGGGAAAGGGTACCAGCGTAGCAGAGGATTTGACAGCGACCAACTACAGGCTCCTACGAAGTGCCATGGAACATTCGGCAACGATGTCCGCCTGGACCAGCGCTGGGAAGATACTAGCCAAAGTTAAGAACGGTGTCATTGTGAGACTGACAATTCACACGGATTTGGATGAAGCTTTCAAGCGAGCCATGTCACCAGCAAATGTTAGCATGGAGGAGAATGTGTTGGTGTTGTAATTTGTGAAGAAAAGAGACTAAAAAAAATGTGATGGAAGGAACGGTGGAACATTCTCTGTGTGTGGGAAGAGGGGAAAAAGGTGTGTAATTAAGCAGGACTGGATCAAAGGACTTTACCCGAGAGAAAAAGTGAGTAAAACAATTTTCAAAAACAGAATTGTGGAAAAAAAAAAAATGATTACGATGTCAGTATAATAACAATATAATGACAGTTCAACAGCAAAGATTGAAATCGAGTGTTGTTTAAAACAAAATGGAGAGGGGAGAGGGGGGAGAGGACAAAATAAAGAAAGGAGATGGGGGG
>CM065715.1:25294657-25297157 GCA_033310375.1 Conus canariensis
AATGAAAATCTCATATCCAGAAAGTGATCAGTTAAACTGCTATGGTTCTAGGAGATTTACAAATAATAAATATAATCAGTTTTGGAAAGATGTATTTAATGCTTATGATAAATTCAACACTCACGTTGAATTAGATAACAACAAAGAGATGACTGCTGAACCCATATTTTTCAACAACAAATTCAAAATAAATAACAGTCATTTCTTTTTTAAAACTTGGAACCTAAAAAATGTATACCTTGTGAAAGATGTTTTGAAAGAAAATGGTGAGTTTTTAAAACATGATGAATTTTCAGAAAAGTGGGGTCTAACAGTAAATTATCTTAACTACTTTGGTTGCATTCAAGCAATCAAAGAATATGCCAGAAAAAGAAATATAATCTTCGAAAATAACTGTAGTAACGAAAATAATAAATCGGTACAATAATATCTGGAGTACATAAAGGAACAAAGATTTTTTACAATTTACTCTTAGAGGAACATGTAATATTCGACATAAAAGCCTTTATGAAGTGGGAAACTCGATTAGCCATGTATATTGATTGGGAGACTGTTTTAAAAAAGATTAATAAAATAAAAGAAATAAAGCTTAAATGGTTTCAGCTGAAACTGTGTCATGGAATTTTAGTGTCAAATATCCTATTACAAAAAATTGGAGTAACTGATAATGATAAATGCAACTTTTGTTGCAATGAAAGAGATACTGTGCAACATTATTTATGGTACTGCCCATTCTCACAGATGTTTTGGAAAGATTTTGAAAAAAAAATAAGAGAGAAGTGCAGTAACTGTGAAAGATTATCATTTAATGTTGAATTAATTTTATTTGGCACAGACGATAAAACACTAACTGAAGATACTTTTGATCTAATTATTCTATGGGCAAAATTCTTTGTTTATAAGTGCAGGATAACTCGCATTAAACCAAAACTGGAAATATTTTTGACTGAGTTAAGCCGTAGGTATACGTTGGAAAAATATGTGCATGTATTAAATATGTGTTACTATGATTTTAAAAAAAAGTGGCTACCATACTCAGGATTATTGTTGGAGGGATAGCAATCAATATGGATGATCCCTCAACACACTGTATAGATGCTGTGTTTTAAAAAAAAAAAAAAAAAAAAAGGGAGGGGGGGGGGGGTTCCATACATATTGAATGGTACTGACATATGCTATGAACAAAGAATTCAAAACATAATTTTGTGTTGCTGTATGAGGACCTTGTAGAAAACACCCTTTGCATTAACATTATAATTTTTGTATTTGTACATATATGGTATTTATGAAAAAAAAGTACCCTTTTTGTTCTGTGGAACACTGTAATGTTATTACTGAATATTTATTTTGGAAAGAAAAGAACCTTCATTGCAAGGGGGAAAAAAAAAAAAAAAAAAAAAAAAAAAAAAAAAAAAAATTTGCGCCTGGCGAGCTAAGGGATTCAAACTCGCAGACTGAACCATAAAGCAAAAATAGAAATACTGAGCTGCTAAACGATGGAGCAAACATTACTACAAAACAGACCCAACGCGTTTCTCCATAGTGGGGCTTCTTCAGGCAGGACAAGCCTTAATCAAAGCAATGGAAACAAAAAGAACGACCAAAGTCACTGATTTCTTCCATCTGGGTGCAAGCTGTGGCGTGGATGAAACACTGAAAGTACGGAATGAAACTGAAGGGGGGGGGGGGGGGGGGAGAAGAGGTTGGAGGAGAGAAGATACAAATTAGAAGAAGAAGAAGGGGGCCGGAATAGCTCAGTGGCAGAGCGCCGGACATGTAATCTTGGGGTTGCGGGGTCGAATCTCCGCCGGGCCGTTTCGGTACAGGGGATTTTTCCCTCGGAGTTAACATTGGTTCTGACTCCACTTCCCATACAGTCCTTCCAATGAGACTATAAACCAAGGTTCCGTGTGTGAACGCACGCTTAACATCTTGCACACACGTAAAATCCCATCACCAACTTTTGGAAGAGAAGGCCAGTTTGGCCGTTGGTATGGATGACACGTTACACATAGCATGCACCTTCCCCGAAGATGGTGTATGGCTGCCTTAATGGCGGGATAAAAAAAAAAACGGTCATACACACAAAACTCCACTCCCTTTGTTGGGTAGATGGGATTAATCCTTGCCTTTCTACACAGGGGGTGTCCGCATGAGTATCAGCCTGCGTACGCAGAAGAAGAAGAAGAAGAAGAAGAAGAAGAATACTGATAATATATCGCAACTGGACGTTGACTGCGAACTCGCATGCTGTACCACCGAGTCTTCAAGAGAGCCGCGTTAAAGAGGCATTTCTCGTCTGCTTCTTGACACGTTATTGTTTGGGATGGTATGGCTACCCGCTAAATGGATTTGAAAGATGTCCCAAAGAATGCTGGATAGTTGCTGTCACCTTCCTACTAACAACAAACAGTTCTGTGACAGGACTGAACTTGACACACCAAGAATTATTCTCTTCTTTTTGTTGCAAGCATTATGGAGAGAGAGAGAGAGAGAGAGA
>CM065715.1:25302157-25307157 GCA_033310375.1 Conus canariensis
ATCAAGAAAAAGAACAACGACGACAACAACAACAACAACAACGAAGACGACGACAACGACAATAACAAAACCAACACCACCACCAACACTCCAAACGAACAAGATGAAAATTAGCTATAGCAGATTCTATCATATTAAACTATTATTGAAATTCTTTGGCCATGAACACAAGGCAAGCCAACAACAGAAAAAAAGACATACTTGGTGGCTGGGGCGCCTGTCATCCTGCGTCACACAGACGGAGGCGAGAGGTGGGAGGGCAAAGGCGGGGGGGGGGGGGGGGGGGGGGGGTGGAGGGGGAGAGGAGGGTGTGGGAGGTGGGGAGTAGGCGTGGGGTGAGGGACACAAAATAAACAATAAACTTAAAGGAGCAACACCTGGCATCATGGAACGGGAGAGGGGGAAGGAGAGAAGGAAGGGAGAGGCAAATGGGGGTGGGGGTGGGGGTGAAGGGGTTTATTAACCAACCACTCTGGATCCCTATTAGGGGTGACGGGTGGGTTGAGAAAGGAGGGAAGGCAGGGTCCGTAAGAAGAAGAAGACGACGGCAGAAATATGGGAACATGTTCGCTTCAAAACGTCATAATTACCGTTTTCACATTATTTTCACGAGAGAAATGTTCATCAATAAAGCAGCGATGATTACTGATTTTACAGAAGAATAAAACCAGTATCAGCGCGTGGGATCAGTCTTTTCACATAAAAAAATACTTAATTATTCAGCGCAAATACTTCAAATTTAAATACTACAAATCATTTTCACTTGATAACGGTTATTTTCACATGAAAACAGTTGCTTTAACGTGATACTTGGGCACAGAAAACAATTGTTTTCCAGTGACATCAGATAACTGGATCGGAAATGTTATTTAGACGTGAAAACAGTTAACTGTACACGGGGAAAAAAAGTGTTTTTTTCAGACGGTGACAGTTATTTGGCATATTTAGGCGTTTTAATGTGAATTTTTTTCCCTTTAGTAGTTAGCTGTTTTCATGTGAAAATAACGGTTTTCTTTCAGTAGCTAACACTCTCGCGTGCAATAAATGTTTTTCTTAATATTTAGCTGCTTCCACAAAAAAAGAAGAAAAATGAAGCTGTCTTGATGATGTATGTTTTTTTTTTTTTTTTAATTTAATCTTCGCATGATTACATGGTAATTACTGTTTTCTCGTGTAAAATAGCAAAGTATGGCTTTCTGCAAGCCGGTATGCTCTCATAAAGACGTAATGCCCGTTCTGGGAGTCCGTGCTATAAATGTCCCTGTCCATACCAATCACTGTCACCCCCCCCCCCGCACCCTCCCCCACTCCCCCCGTCCACACACACACACACATCTTCCCCCCCTCCCCCACTCCCCCCCTCTCCCCCCCCCCCCAAGGCAGTAAGGGAAGGCGGGAGCCGCGGACAGTGAAGCGTTTGCTTTGGAAAGGGGCAGGGGGAGGGGGGGGGCAGAGGTGAGTGGGGGGGAGGGAGGTGAGTGGGGGTGTGTGGGGTGGGGGAAGGCGGGGGCTGACATGTGAATGCCGCCCCTCCTCCGGTGCCCCTGTTGACATTGCACTTACCCTAGACGGCCAGAGGAGAGGCCCAGCAGAAAGTCACTGTGTACTCGCCTTTCAGGCCGCTCCGGCCACTTGAGGCCGGGGCACAGGGAGAACGTGTTGCACCGTGAACACTGAACACCACCCGTCTTGGGGGAAAGCGCTAGCCAAAAAGGGGGTATGCGCTGGGGAATCAATGGTGTGGTATGGACTCCAGTCTTCAGTTGTCAGAACTGGGTTCATTTTCTTTTCCACCACCTCCTGCGCGACACGCATCACATTATTTTAGTTTCGTCTACTCTTCTTGGGGGCAAGAAATTTCAATCAGGATGTGAGATGGTCTGTCCCCCCCCCCCCCCCCACCCCCCACCCCTCTTAAGTCTAAGAGCCGTTTAATCTCAAATAGATTGTACTTTATGATCACGTTATTAACCCATCCTGCCCGCTACCCTATGGCTGATCTTGGCAGGGAATTTGATGCTGTGATTCACAACGGCGGACTTCCGATGATTCAGAACTATTTTTGTGTGTGTGACGAAAATGTATTCTGCGCAATAATAACACCCCTTTCGTCGTTTTACAACGATGAGAATTTGTACAGATAATACTGTGTGGATCGCTTTTAAGTCAAAATATCTATGAGATCAATACACACACACACACACACACACACCACACACACACACACAACACACACACACGCACAATTTTTATATATATATATATATATATAGACAGACAGAGGGAGAGAGAGAGAGGGAGGGAAGGGAGAGAGAGAGAGAGAGAGAGGGGGGGGGGGGGGAGAGAGAGAGAGAGCTTTCGATTTCCTGAACTTCCTGTGTTGTGCTATGTGTCCAATCTTGTTTTCTGCACAATGACGACCATTTGTACACACGTATACCGTCTGTGTTGTGTTGCGTGTCCAGTGTTCTCTTCTACACACTATGATGACCATTTGTTTACACGTCTACTGTCTGTCCCATGTCATGTGTCCAGCGTTGTCCTCTACTTACAATGAGAACCACTGGACATCTTCTGCGTAGTGTCCATTATCAACTATCCTTACTTACAATGAGGATGCTGATACACAGTCAGTTCAGTCAGTTTTGCCCGTCGCTCCTCCCGAAGCGTAGGCCGCCGACAACAGTCCGCCAGAGTCCTCGGTCCTGGGCTGCCCTCTCTAGTTGTTTCCAGATGTGTCCCATCTTGTTGCTGTCTGCCTCAAGGTCCCGTCGCCAGGTGTTTCTTGGCCGTCCTCTTTTCCGTTTTCCCTGGGGGTTCCATGATAACGCCTGTCTGGTAATGTTACTGGCTGGCTTCCTCAGGGTGTGCCCAATCCATCTCCATCTTCTGCGCCGGATCTCATCTTCGGTTGGCAGTTGGTTGGTACGCTGCCACAGGTCTGAGTTGTTGATGGTGTTGGGCCAGTGGATCTGGAGGATTCTTCTCAGGCTGATACACACACCTACTGTTTTGTGACGACTGCTGCCGTCTACTCACAAGAAGGAGCTTTCGTTTTGTACACACGTCTGCTGTCTGTGTTATGTGTCGAACCAAAGGTCGTACGTGTCTTTGGTCGAACGTTGTCCACGAACGAGGACCACTGCCACACGATCTACTGTCTGTGTCGTGTCGTCGTCGTGTTCAATGTTGTCCTCTGATCGCAATGACTTTGTTCACACGTCTACTGTCTGTATTGAAACTGAACATGAAATGAGGCAGGGAACAGTAAACAATAAACTATTTGACGCCAGGAGCACAAACACAACCAGCCGTGTCTCCCTGATGAGTCCGATCCAGCGGACGAAAGGCCTAGGAGCAGGCAATACAAATAGATCAGCCTTCGAGAGGGATTACGATAGTTCCCTCATGCAGCTAGTGAAGAGTTTTCATATTTAAAACATGTTTTCTTAATTTTATGTTCCCATTTTCTTCATCTTTAGACTCCCCCCCTCCCCCCCTAAATCTTTGCCAAGTCATTACTGTGATGAAGGAGGGGTTGTTGGCCTGCGCTTGTTTTTCCCCCACTATTAGATTGTTCGTCTATGTATTTGTCTGACTTTATCCAAGTTTAAAAGGCTGTGCCAGTCTTGAATGAAAGTTACTCTGAGTTAGGTTTTCTTATGGGAGCAAGAGTTACCCTACTTGTTTATTGTCTGTATTGAGTCGTCTGTCCAGTGTTGTTCTCTATTCAGAACGAAGACCGTTTGTTTACACGTCTACGGTCTGTACTTTGTCGTGTGACACGTATTGTCCTGTACTAAACCCGTTCAAATCTGATAAGGTTTTTACTACGTGGTTGTTAAAAAAACAAACAATTTTGTGCCGGCATGCAGGCAACTCCCTTTACATTCACAGTATCTTGTAAAATGTGATGAAGCTCCATAGTGCATTCCATGTAATGTACCACTCACCATTAAACATGTTCTTAGAAGATGCTATCAGGACTTAACTGATGTCACATATGAACACGCTACAGCAGACTCCATGAAAACCTTGTTCATGTATGTCCCACCGCTGATTGTGTTAATGAAAGACCTAAAAATCATCTGATTTAAGATTGTACAGAATGAACATTTCAAGGCAAATCCAGCGTGTTTTCAATTAGGGAACTGTTTTAATGAGTGGAGTTGTGAATGCGTTTTTGTTTGTTTGCGTTTTTGTTTGTTTGCTTTTCAACATCTATGTACAGATTTCACTTCAACGAGATGGCAATCCTGATGTGGCCCTTTGCGGTCGGCTGGGCTTTAAGCAACATGAACTGAAGTGAAATTCTCTCTTCACAATGAAGACCATTTGTTCACATGTCTACTGTCTGTATTGTTTTGTGTGTCCAATGTTGTCCTCTATCACAGTGCAGACCATTTGTTCACATGTTACTGTCTGTATTGTTTTGTGTGTCCAATGTTGTCCCTACTCACAGTGAAGACATTTGTTCACATGTCTACTGTCTGTATTGTTTCGTGTGTCCAATGTTGTCCTCTACTCACAGTGCAGACTGTTTGTTCACATGTCTACTGTCTGTATTGTTTCGTGTGTCCAATGTTGTCCTCTACTCACAGTGCAGACGATTTGTTCACATGTCTACTGTCTGTATTGCGCGTTGTCCTCTATAGTCCTCTACTCACAAAAACGACCATTCGTTCAAAGGATATAGTCTGTATTGTGTCGTGTGTGTTCAATGTTGTCCTAGGATCGTCTACTCACAGTGCAGGCCATTTGTTCTCATGTCTCCTCTTTGTATTGTGTCGAGTGTTGTCCTCTATTGTCCTCTACTCACAAAAACGACCGTTCGTTCAAAGGATAGAGTCTGTATTGAGTCGTGTGTGTTCAGTGTTGTCATAATGCAGACCTTTGGTTCACACTGCTGCTGTCTGTATTGTGTCGTGTGTGTTCAGTGTTGTCATAATGCAGACCTTTGGTTCACACTGCTGCTGTCTGTATTGAGTCGTGTGTGTTCA
>CM065715.1:25314657-25317157 GCA_033310375.1 Conus canariensis
CTGGATGGTCATTGGCGGGCTGGATGCCGGGGAGTGGGGGCGGGGGGGGGGGGGGGTGGGGGGAGGGGGAGGGGGCGCAGACTAGAAGAGCATAGGAGAAGTCACCCCTCCCGTTTGTCCTTTTACTCTCAGAAGAGAGTAAGCCTGCTGGAGACGCTGTGTCATCTGCTACAACAACGAGAAGTGAGTAAGCCTGCTGGAGACTGTCATCTGCTACAACAACGAGAAGTGAGTAAGCCTGCTGGAGACTCTGTGTCATCTGCTACAACAACGAGAAGTGAGTAAGCCTGCTGGAGACTGTCATCTGCTACAACAATGAGAAGTGAGTAAGCCTGCTGGAGACTCTGTGTCATCTGCTACAACAACGAGAAGTGAGAAAGTCTGCTGGAGACTCTGTCTCATCTGCTTCAACAACGAGAAGTGAGTAAAGCTGTTGGAGACTCTGTCATCTGCTACAACAACGAGAAGTGAGAAAGCCTGCTGGAGACTCTGTGTCATCTGCTACAACAACGGGAAGTGAGAAAGCCTGCTGGAGACTCTGTCATCTGCTACAACAACGGAAGTGAGAAAGCCTGCTGGAGACTGTCATCTGCTACAACAACGGGAAGTGAGAAAGCCTGCTGGAGACTCTGTCATCTGCTACAACAACGAGAAGTGAGAAAGCCTGCTGGAGACTCTGTCATCTGCTACAACAACGGGAAGTGAGAAAGCCTGCTGGAGACTCTGTCATCTGCTACAACAACGGGAAGTGAGAAAGCCTGCTGGAGACTCTGTCATCTGCTACAACAACGGGAAGTGAGAAAGCCTGCTGGAGACTCTGTCATCTGCTACAACAACGGGAAGTGAGAAAGCCTGCTGGAGACTCTGTCATCTGCTACAACAACGGGAAGTGAGAAAGCCTGCTGGAGACTCTGTCATCTGCTACAACAACGCTTGTTGACGGGCCACCTATTTTCTGCAAGCTGGGTACACTATGCCAGTCAGTTGCGGTCAACCGCGGCAGCCGGATTCATCGAACTAGCGACTTGGACATGCCATCGGGCGTTTTTATTTATCTATTTATTTATTCATTCATTTATTTATTTATCTATTGCATTTCATATATTTATTTTGTTTCAATTCTCTTTTTTCCCGATAGCCCCCCCCCCCCCCAAAGCCTGTGTCGGCAGCAGCTTGATGCTTATCACTGTACATGCCCGCGGGCGTTTTATTGATTCATTTATCTATTTCTTTCTTCATTTATTCATTTATTTATTCATTTTTGCTTCAATTCTCTTAATTTCTCCCCCCCCCCCCAAAAAAAAAATAAAATAAAATAAAAGCATGTGTCGCCAGCAGCTTGATGCTGGATGGTCTCTGTACAGAGGAGACAACCAGATTTTAGGGGTGGGTGGTGGGGGGTGGGGGTGAGGATGCAGAGCGGGAAGGAGAGGAAAGGGGGAAGGCGGATGCGGGGATGGGTGGGGGTGCTGGTAGGGGGTAGGGTGGGGACTGGGTGGACGTCGGCAATCATGATCTACATGGCCCACACTGATATCTGCGTCATTTTGCTAATTTGTTTTGGGTTCTTTCTGACCCTTTTCCACATTAGAGCGCTGTATAATGGAGACGATGAAGAGCATGCTGATTTAAGAACAAAAACACTTAAGTTCCCCCCGGCCTCACCGGGACGATGACATTTTCATAAGGAAAACAAAGATGGACATGCCTCTTCCTCTCTCCCCATTTGTCCCACTCACATTATGCTCTTTATTTCCTGTTCGTTGACTACATGTGAGTCACAATAAGCAAATTACATCCCTTGCTCGTACGTTTGCCTATCAAATTCCTTCAGAAGCCTGCGAGAAGGAGAGAAACAAAGGATGGGTTGAGGGTGGGAGACGAACGAACGAAATCTGAAGAGAGGGAGGGGAGAGAAAGAGAGGAGGGAGGGGTGGGGGGGCAGACAGGGTGGCGGGGTGAGTGAATGGGGTACGGGAGGATTGATATGGAATTTCGGAAGAAGGAAGGGGGGTACCAAAGGGGTGGAGGTGGGAGTGGGATGCTGTGTGTACAGCAACTGGGCGACTCATGTTTCATAGTCACACGTGTTACTGCCTTCAGCCCGTCAGCACAGCTGCTAAGGTATCCATTCTGTGGACTCTAGCGGTGTTTAGCGGAGCTCCAGGGGGCTCAGGACTGTTGTGTAAGCCCTCTGCATCCCGATTAATGACACATTACCAAGGATCACGAGATTGGAAAATAACCCATCAGTCATTGAGCTGTGCGCATTCTGGAAGACATTCGTCATCTCTCTCTCTCTCTCTCTCTCTCTCTCTCTCTCTCCTCAACACACACACACACACACACACACACACACACACACACACACACACACACACTCCTCCCGACACACACAAATACAGACACATTCTGTCTGTCTGTCTGTCTGTCTCTCTCTCTCTCTCTCTCTCTCTCACTCATACACACGCACACACACACACACACACACACACACACA
>CM065715.1:25322157-25327157 GCA_033310375.1 Conus canariensis
CCTTCCCATCCTCTCGATATAATTATCACGTGAACTATCTAATACCTCTATGAGAATATGAAAATCCCGCGAAGAGCATTTATCAATTGGAGGACGTTTCGATTGATGATGCACCGAAGAAAAAACAGCACATAAAGAAGAAATGATTTCCTGGGTGACTGACCTCTTAGCCCTCCAAGATACCATTGACCTTGTTCGTATTAAAGATCAAGGCGTTAATATACATGGAAATAAGCAGATTTAGCTTCCCCCTTTTTCGTCAGAAATGTACACGGTGATATTGATACCCTGAGCAGCTGGAAAGTAGGATCAATTTTACTGTGGCATCGTTTAGTCAAAGATGTAGAGGCACGGGCTCAGTATCCCGCCTTGCTTTCTCATTATTCCACTTGGCCGGAGTCCCGCATTCGCGCAAGTCACCGACTACTTCCTGGCAAGAGAATCGCTCAGTTGGCTGGGCTGCCTCCTCAGGTAACCACACGTATGTCAGCTTTTTGTTGTCAGTGAGGACAGCCTTTGTCAGCATGTAGCTTTTCCCCGCAAAGTGAACGACTGTGTGTGCTTCAAACCCGACGGTTTGACACTATCAGCAGCGAAGCATGTTGAACTGACTCCGAACACGTGAAGTGGAGGCAGATGAACAGCCACTCTGATCAATAGGAAGTGGTGGATGCGTGTGTGAATGCAATGGAGATCCAACTGTGAAAGGCGAGGACACTGATCCTGCCCGCTCCACAGTCTTTGGTTCAGGGTGGTGCAGAAATGCGCCATCAACGCCGAGTCTTGCCGTAACGTTATTGTCACATTGGTGCTAAAAAGGTCATCATGGGAAGAACAATGGACGCGTCCTAAACAACAGTCATTTTGCCGTAAGCTACACACCGGAGCGACAGACTGTGGCTTTCAGAAATGATGGCATGACGAACGCTAATACGGACTGGGACTGTAAAAAGAACTGATGCAGGGAAATACAATGCAGTTCATGGTGTTTGTAGCATGTTGGACTCCACGACAGCTGGTGTGAATAGGGATGATCAGGGCTGTACGTCGGAGACGACATTTCTTTTCTTTTCTTTTTTTTGTTGTTGTTGCGCAGTCTCGTTGATAGACGACCAAACCACCTCTCAAAGGGGCGCGGGTGTAAACATAACCTCATTGTCCAAAGCATACACAGTTGCTTTTTCCGTTTTACACACTCTCAGATTATATCTGTCTATCTGTCAGTCAGTACCGTCTGTTCGTCTCTCTCTCTCTCTCTCTCTCTCTCTCTCTCTCTCTCTCTATATATATATATATGTATATATTATATATATATATATATATGTGTGTGTGTGTGTGTGTGTGTGTGTGTGTGTGTGTGTGTACGTATGTATGTACGTACACGCACACACACACACACACACACACACACACACACACACACACACATATATATATATATATATACATATATATTACATTTATGAACCCCCCCCCCCCCCTTCAGTATGGGGCTTTGGCCTGAATGTGAATAAAGATTCGTATTCGCATTCACTCTCTCTCTCCCTCTCCTCTCCCTCCCTCCCTCTCTCTTTCTCTCCCACCCTCCCTCTTCGCTCTCTCTTTTCATCTCTTCCCTCTGTGGCTGATGGCATTACGCAAAATTTCCCCAACGCGATTCAGAGCGTTTCTTCCGGAATTTCACACATCTTTTGTGCTTGAAAACTAAAGGCTGTCAGTCCTGCTGGGAGCTGAGCACAGCTGAAGGAAATTCTAACATGACATCGCATCACCCGACACATACCCCATCTGCCTTATTCTTGGCGTCCGGTCTGACTCCAACACTGAGAAAGCACAGTAAAACCAGATACATATGTACATGAACTGTTACGATGGTTCGGCAATGGGACAGCATCAGAACAGAGTAAAAAAAAACAAACTTGCAGTCATTCTGTCCACCATTCCTCAGACGTGTGTAACTGTTGGTGAGGCCAGCCTTTAGTGTACGTCACAGTTGCGAGTTCAGCCTGACCCTCGTGGAAGTAGTGTAGTATGAGATGGAACCTGTGCATCTCTCTTTCTCTCCTCTCCACCGCTCTCTTGCCCTCCCCCCCCCCCGCCCCCCCCCCACCCACCCCCCCCACCCCACCCCTCTTCACTCCCCCCCCCCCCCCACCGTCGCC
This sequence comes from Conus canariensis, assembly GCA_033310375.1. Classification (NCBI taxonomy): domain Eukaryota; kingdom Metazoa; phylum Mollusca; class Gastropoda; order Neogastropoda; family Conidae; genus Conus; species Conus canariensis. Next base: position 25,324,320 of record CM065715.1, read on the forward strand.
CCGTCCCCCAACCTCTTTTCCCACTATCATCTCCTCTCTCCCTCTTTCTCTCCTCCTCACCCGTTCTCCAAGGTCTAGTCTCCTGGATAGTTACACCCCCCCCCCCCCCCCTTCAACCATATCATTGAGATGGGTGTGTATGTTTAGCCTGAATTAATCCCCCCACCATCAACATTTTCTCCCCCTCCTCTCCCTCTTCCCCTCACCACCCTTTTCCCCTCTACCCCCAGCCTTCCCTGCATCTTGTAGTCTTCATGGGAGCAAGCACAATACTCTGGGCTCAACCTGATCCTATCCAGTACAGGGTCCGTGTGCGCCAGGTAATCAGCACCGGCCGGTGCATATGTAGAAACCAACCCGCGCCTGATTTGCGCCGGCCACTGCGTATGTGTATGGAGATAACGCGCCACCCCATAACTGGCATACCGCCTTCCAGTCAGGCGTGGGACTCACTGCAATGCTGTTCGTTAGTCCGCGTGAACGAGCACGTCCGAACCTATGGGCTTGACGCATGCCAGATTAGTACACTCCGCACTTTTGTGTGTGTGTGTGTGTGTGTTGTGTGTGTTGTGTGTGTGTGTGTGTGTGTGTGTTGCGTGGTGTGTGTGTGTGTGTGTGTGTGTGTGTGTGTGTGTGTGTGTGTGTGTGTGTGTTGCGTGGTGTGTGTGGTGTGGGTCAGTGTCAGGCGTGTGTGTGTGTTTTTTTTTTCCCTAACGTCGATCGCGGCAGGTGTAAGCATTCGGTGTGCTGCTATGAATGACATGGCAGCTGCTGCATGCATGCAGTCACATGCATGAATCATGTGCCTGCTACACTGATTGATTGTTCTTCTTCTTGGTCTGCTTGTTCTGGTGCAGATGAGCATTGTTCTCTGATCAGTGACCCATGAGTCGTGGTGGAATCAACCTCCTGGGCTTCAAAGACCATCAGATTTGAAAGTTGATAGAGATGATCGCCTCAAGGTTAACCACCCATGCAGACTCTGACCCCCCTCCTTCCCAGTCCTTCTGATGATCTAGGTCCTATGCACGAAGCATGCAGTTAAACAAAGATGCACCAGCATAACACCTGCATGCATGTTAAACCTCACTGGTCAACCTCCAAAGACGCACAGGTGGTTGTATGATGTGGGATCTCTCTCTCTCTCTCTCTCTCTCTCTCTCTCTCTCTCTCTCTCTCTCTCACACACACACACACACACACACACACACACACACACACACACACACACACACACACCTTCTTATACGGAAAACCAAATGAGAACACAACGTTACACAATGTCCCATGATGTATATCTTCTGAGAATAAGAAAGTGGAAAAAACTACTGGCCTTACTTCGTAGTTATACAAGTGAAAGATGTCAGAGTCTCAAGATTTGTTTTTTCCAAGAACGCCAGAAGTATGGACTGGATGATCTTGAAAAAAAAATCAGACAAAAGAGATATTAGAAACATATACATTTTTTTTTAACATTTCTAGTCACTATAGTTTAACGAGTGTTTTTTTCTTCTAAAATTAGGTGGGGGGGGGGGGGGGGGTACAACAAGGTGTGTGAGTGTGTGTGTGTGTGTGTGTGTGTGTGTGTGTGTGTGTGTAAGGAGGTTGATGGGTGAGTGGATGGATGGTGGTGGTTGTGGAAACAGGGGACCCTGAAGGATAGGGGATGGGGATGGCTGGCTGGATAGTGTGTCTGTACATTGACATGTAATGTTAAGCAATCAGTCAATGAATCAATCGACGAATCAATGAAGAAAACGATCAAGCAGTCAGTTAGCAATGTTCATGTTCTGACGTTTTCAAAAGGCCTTGCATTAGAGTCGCCAGATCTCTCTCTCTCTCTCTCTCTCTCTCTCTCTCTCTCTCTCTCTCTCTCTGTGCGCGCATGCGCATGCGTGTATGTGTGTGTGTGTGTGTGTGTGTGTGTGTGTGTGTGTGTGTGTGTGTGTGACCCTGCCCCTTTCTCCTCCCTCTCTATCTCTCTTTCTCTCATAGATCAAACAATAATAACAACATGTTTATAGCACAAATGCTAACGTCAGGAAGCAAATTCTTGTAATGCATCCAGCCCTCCACCTCTCCGTCCTTCCTTTCCCCTCCACCAACATCCTTCCCTTCCTCCTGACATATCACGTATACTATCAAACACCATTACATGAACATGAAAATCCCATGAAGAACGTTGACCAGTAAGAGCGCGTTTCCACTGATGATAAACTTTAAAGAACACACACACACACACACACACACACACACACACCACACACACACACACACACAAATTCATAAATAAGCAATGATTTTCTTGGCTTATCTCTAATCCATCATAGACACCATTGACCTTCGTATTAAAGACCTAGGCAGTAATATTCATGGAAATAAGCTAAAGGAGCTTTCTCTTCTTCTTCAGAAATGTACACAGTGATATGAATGTTCCAGCAGCTGAAACGTGGGATCAGCCTTACTGTAGTATCGCTACGGCAAAGATGTAGAGGCACAGAATCAGTATCTCTCTTTGCTTTCTCACTGTTCAACTTGGTTGGAGTCCCGCGTTCGCACAGGTCACTGACTGCTTCCTGGCAAGAGAATCGTTCAGTTGGCAGGGCTGCCCTCTTAGACAACCAAATGTATGTCAGCTTTCTGTTGTCTACTGTTCAGTAAAAACAGCCTGTGTCTGCATGTAGCCTTCCTCTGCAAAGTGAACCACTATATGTGCTTCAAACCCGACAGTTCGACACTATCAGCAGCAAAGCAGGTTGAACAGACTCAGAACACGTGAAGTGGAGACAGATACAGGGCCAATCAGATCAGAAGGAAGTGGTGAATGCATGTGTGCAG
>CM065715.1:25337157-25339657 GCA_033310375.1 Conus canariensis
ACACACACACACAACACACTGATGCAAACATTCTCATTGGAAAGTACCTCTCTCTCTCTCTCTCTCTCTCTCTCTCTCTCTCTCTCTCTCTCTCACATATTATACTCTGTCTTTCCAACCACACACACACACACACACACACACACACACACACACACACACACACACACACACTGATGCAAACATATTCTTACTGGAAGGTTCTCTCTCTCTCTCTCTCTCTCTCTCTCTCTCTCTCTCTCTCTCTCTCTCACACACACACACACATACACACACACGCACACACACATTATACTCTCTCTTTCACACACACACACACACACTCCATACAAACCCCTCCTCTCTCTCTCTCTCTCTCTCTCTCTCTCTCTCTCTCTCTCTCTCTCTCTCTGTCTCTGTCTCCTTGTTGAACCGTCTGAACAACTACGGGGTGGTGGGGGGGGGGGGGGGGGGTAAGGGGTGGGGTAAAAAAAAAAAAGAAAGAAAAAAAGGAAAAATTCCCGGGAGTTAGCTGCATGGGAGGAGCAGTTCGATTTTCTCCTCCGTCCCTTTTGTGAGGGCGCTGAAAGGAATGTTCCCGCCGAGCCGTGCCAGCCCCCCAGGCTACCTCCTCCACCAAAAGGACGTGCTGCCACGAGCAGGGCCGACAACTCACTATGGTAGCAGCAGCAGCAGCAGCAGCAGCAGCAGCAATGCACGTGTTCATAACTTGGGTTCAGTCTTTCTTGTGGGATCGGCGTGGGCATTGCTGTTCGTTGCTGTTACTGAATTGTTGTCGTTAGTTAGTTGTTGTTGTTGATGTCGTTCTCAGCTGTTCGTTGTTGTTGTTGTAGGGCAGTTATTGTTCTTGCTGTAACCTGTTCCTGTCGTTGCTGTTGGTTGTTATCTGTTGTTAGTATTTGTTATTTGTGTTGTTGTTGTTGGCTGATTTTATTGCTAGTTCTGGTAATTGTTGTTAACAGTTGTTAGTTGTTGTTGTTGTTTCTGATGATGTTATCATTGTTGCTTTTGATGCTGTTATTATCATCATCACTGTTGTTGTTGTTGCTTGTTATTGCTGTAATATGTCGCCGTTGTTATCGTTGTTACAAGTTGTTTGTTATTTATTTCTGCGTGGTTTTGACAGTCGTTGGTTCGTTAAATTGTAGCTGTTGTTACTGTACGTTGTTTTTGCTGCTGTTAGTTGTTGTTGATGTGGGTTGTTGTTAATTGTTGCTCCACCCCCCCCCCCCCCCCTCCTCCGGCCCCTTTTTCGGTTCCTGTCAGTTGCTGCTGTTCTGTTGCTGTAAACAGTTGTTTGTTGATTATGTTGTTGTTGTTGCTGCTGCTATTTCTTGTTGTCTTTGTGAAGGCAATGTCACGTGGCAGTCGTCAAATTCCAATTCGTTTCAAATAAACGAGCAACACGGTGTTCGAAGCGTTTGTCCTCTGGCCTTGCTTCGAAACACTCACTGCTCACAATGGTGTGAACAATTCTGACACGGGTATTGCACCTGGAGGCAGTGTTGTGTGACAGTAGTAGCCTTAGGCTTTAATGGTGGTTGTTTTCACGGTAAAAGTGGTGGTACTCGTCGATAACAATCCTACTCCAGAATTTCTTTTAAACTGGAGGGGGTATATTACGGAAGACAGCAGGGAGCCTATCGGGGGAACAATCTCCCAATGGCGACCTTGACTCCTTTTTTTTTCTTTAGTAGAAGGACAGGACTTTTCTTTGGAAAGAGAACCAAGTAAAGACAAAGGAACCTCCCACCCCATCCCACCCTTTAGAAACAAGAACAAAACAAGAAAGGAAAAAAAAAAAAAACGTTTTTAACTGGGGCGGGTGGAGGGGGCTTTATTTGAAGGGCCTTTGTAAGGACAGTTGGGAGGGTGTTATTTTTATCCCCCCCTCGCCCCCCCCCCCCCCCCCAAAAGAAGAAAAAAGAAAAAGCTGGAGTAGAGGGAGGAGAGAGAAGGTGGCGGCTTTATTTGATGGGCGTTTATTAAGATATATTGTGTGTGTGTGTGTGTGTGTGTGTGTGTGTGTGTGTGTGTGTGTGTGTGTGTGTGTGTGTGCATGCGTGCGTGTGCGTACGTTCGTGCGTGCGTGCGCGCGCGGGCGTGCGTGCGTGCGTGCGTGCGTGCTTGCGTGTGTGTGTGTGTGTGTGTGTGTGTGTGTGTGTGTGTGTGTGTGTGTGTGTGTGTGTGACCGTTTACAGACATGTAAACGGCTGAAAATTCTGACCTAAGAAGATCAGTTCATATTCCTCGGTACCTACCTTCCCAGCCCGGACCTGCAAACAAACCGATTCCAAAGTGTTCCTAAGTTTCACAGCAAACGACCCACGTAATGCTGTCACTCGACATCCGCCACTCCCAGAACTGGGGCGATGTAACCCACACAGTGATTCTTAAAGAATTCCCACCAAGGCCCACATGCGCGGAGGGCGAGAGGTTACAGTGTGCGAAATAGTATGCCGAAGGTAGCAGCTAGGTTCAAGTCTCACGAAGGACTTTT
>CM065715.1:25344657-25349657 GCA_033310375.1 Conus canariensis
TGGGTTGGGTCCATATCCGATCCTTCCTTTTTTATTATTTTAAAAAAAACAAACCAATTTTTGTTGTAAATCGGTTCAGTAGTTTTTGTGTAATCTTACTGACAGACAGATAGATATACAGACAGACAAACAAACACGGCTGAAAATGTCATCTTCAAGGCGGAGACTACAAATAACTCTAAACTCCAAGATCAGAGACTCGTATATTTTCATCCATGAACAATCCTGAACAAAAGACAGACAAAAGAAACCAACCAACCAACAAACAAAAGGAGGAAAAAAACGTAGCAAAGGGTAAAAAAAAAAAAAAACGAAAAAGAAAGAAACAAACAGTTAACCAACAAATAAACTTTAAACATACATCGGAAAAGAAAAAAAAAGAAAGAAAGAAAAAGAAAAAATAATGCCGTTAAACGAATGAAACAGAAATTACACCACAAACGCGACTTCCTCTGGCGAGACAAACAACATTCAAACGATGAAAACGAAGACCGACCCATCGCTTATCTCCCATCTCAACATAACGTCGTAAAAAAGACCAGACAGAAAAATACAGGATAGCAGTTTCTGGCTTTTATCGAAGGCGTTTCACTTTTCGTTGGCGGCTCGAGGAAAGATGTCAGACTGGTTACCAAACGGACACGGACAGATGGAGATACCTTACTCTTGACAGAGTGGCTTTCTTGTTCTTTCCTTCTTTTTTTCTTTTCTCCTTTTTTTCCTTTTCTTTTTTTCTTTTCTCTTCTTTTTTTTTGTTTGTTTTGTTTTGAGGAGGATGACCGGACTGCTGCATACAAACTTGAATCTGGGAACAACTTGTAAGGCTTACTTACGACTCACAGAGGCTCATAGGATGTAAATCCCCTCCTCTGCACTTGCTGGGTCTGACTGGCCTCAAGAGAGCCGCACGCCGCTGTAGAGATGGGGGGGGGGGGGGGGGGGGGGGGGGGGGGCTAAGGGTCAGAACCACATGTCCGGAATAGGTTAAAACCGATGGCTGACTTCCTCCAGCAGGATGGAATCTATCAGAAGTCCGTTGAGTGCCTTCACCCTCTCTGGAAGAGGCGCATGGCACTGACAGAATTGTTCAGTTCCAGAGACATTCTGATGTTCGCCAAGTTGGCTGCTCACAGAGCAGTTGAAGAAACTTAATTTTCCCTTCCTGTACGCATTTTTAAAAATGTCTTTTAAACGATTGTCTAATTTTGGCGAATCTTCTTACACTGAAGCTTTCACTCCATATAGGTCTTGATTTGTTTCCAGCTAGTTTGCCTACCTGTTCGATGATAGAGAGAAAGAAAGGAAGGGTGGAAACAGAAGAAACCCGACAGACACACAGTCAAAAGGAACGCACAAGCAAGCGAGAAATCAAACAAGCACAATCTACATACAAACACGTTCTCCCTTTGAAAATAAATATTTACCGCTGAAATTAAGACACTCTCTCTCCTCTCTCTCACACACACACACACACACACACACACACACACACACACACACACACACGCACACGTCATACCAAGTATGCCAACTCACACGCATGACGGTTTTCTTTCTTTAACAATACAACAGAAACAAACATCACAACAGCAACAATGAAAGAGGAATCTATGGAGAATGTGCTTTACAACAAAAAATAAAGTTCACGGAATTTATCCGTCCTTGTGTAACTTTCTCTTTCTCTCTTGTTTTCGAATTCGGGTTTTTTTTTTCACCCTACCTACTGTCTCACTTGTGAAAGTTTATTATTTAAAAAAAAAAAGGAAATGTGAAACAAAGTCCCCAACCATTCATATTTCATGTTGTAAACCTTCACTTGAGAGTATGTTCGTTCAATGTGACGAAGCTTGAAAGATATCAATTTATTTATTCATTCATTTCATTTATCTATTTCTCTGTTTGTTCATTCATTTTATATATTTGTTTATTTATTTATATGTTTATTTCAGCCTTCTCTAAAGAAGGAAATTAAACTTCTTTAAAGAACGGAACCTTCATATTTTGGATGTCAAAAAGACGAACACCCGATCTTAGCGTGAAACAAGTGTTCTTTTATGCTAAGGAAATGTTTCAATGTAAGACGTTAACACCCGATCTTGGCGTGAAACAAGCATTCTTTCATGCTAAGGAAATGTTTCAATGTAAGACATAATACAGAAAGAGATAAAAGGCTTGAAAAGGGAGGGGGGGGGGGGGGGGGTCAGATGGAATAAAGGGGGACGGAGGGAGGGGGTGCTGAGAGCGATATCAAAGTAAAAGTAGGTCAGTTTAACCTTAACTGTGAAAACCTTGTAAATAATAAACAATAAACAAGCAAACAAATAAGTGAACACACACACACACACACACACACACACACACACACACACACACACACACACACACACACACACATTGAAAAACAAAAAAAACAGCAACACCGACAACAAAATGAAAAAAAAAATAAAAAGGAGAAAAGGGGTGAATGGATCAAAGTGGAACTGAAAGGAGTGAGGGGGGGGGGGGGGAGGGGGTGAATACAAAACAATCCGGGGGTTTTAAAAATTCCATCTTCATATAATACAACAACACTGAGTATTTCTGCCTTGCATGAAGAGAAAAGAAATACGAAAGCACCACCACCATCATGTCTATCATCACCTTCATCACTGTTATCGTGGTAATCAATAAACTTCCTAGCATCATCATCATCATCATCGTCAAACAAGCTTTTTCTCTTCCTTCTTGTTCTAAAAAAGAAAACAACCATTTTGCCACGAGGGTAACAGCGAAGAGAATCAAGAACCACTTCCCTTAAACCTGGTGGGAGAAATTAATTTTTGTGTAAAAAGTGAGAAGTTAAAAATTTAAAGTCTTTAAACTAATAAGTAAAACTGAATTTGTTTTGGCAAATCAACCAATCACTCAATCTGTCTGTCTGTCTGTCTGCCTATCTATTTATCTACTATCTATCTATCTACACGCACGCACACACACACACACACACACTTAATTAATTAACAAATTAATCAATTTTAGCATGCTCCTCTAGCGCGAGCATTTGATATATAAAACAATTTAGCTTAAAACTGAAAACAATGAATGCACTCGGCTAATACATTATAATTCTTGCACGGTTTTGAAACAGCTTGCACTACTAGTACCCATACAGACATCTGCAATAGTCCTTATTTGATCAGAAGTTGTGAGACCATGAACGAGAAAGGGGAAAACCACGAAACTGTCCTCTATTAAGACGACACACTCTAAAAGGTATACTTAGCAGCTGAACCATTTAAACTTAAAAAAAAAAAAAAAAAAAAAACCTGCTTCCTGACATTAACAGCATAAAAAAAATGAGCTTCATTATGTGGAGAAATAGTTCTCTTTTTGACGGCACAACAGTCTCAGAGCCATAAGAGCTTAACTTGTATCAAACACTCTCAACCCCATCAAAAGAAGAAAAAAGAAAAAGAAAAAGAAAAAAAAAAAACAGAAAAAGAAAAAAAATGAAGAAGAAAGAAAAGAATAGAAAAGGGAAAGAACAGCTACTCTGATGAGAACAGTGTCAAAGACATAAGAGCATTTAAAATCCGATTTTGAAATAGAAAGTTCATGTCCTCATAAGTCAATTGCCTAAGAAACATAAACAACTCATTGTTTATTTAAAAAAGGGTCAATGTTCCTGGCAGAACGCCTGTCTCACGGATGTAAGTGCTTAATTATGTTAAAAAGACTCCTTTTCTGGCAGAACAACTGTTTCACAGGCACGATAACTTCATTATGCTGTAAAACAAATACTTGTCCTGAAAGAACAGCTGTCTGGCAGACAGGAACTTTTCATTGTGTATTTCTAACAAAGGTCCACTTTCCTGACAGAACAACGGTGTCACGAGCACAACAGCTGAATTATGCTATACAAAAATACCTGTCCTGAGAAAACAACTGTCTCACAGACAATACTCAATGATGAAAAACAAGATACCTTTCCTGATACCGTCTACTGTCTCACAGATATACGCGCTCAGAAATATTACGCAAGAGAGAGAGAGAGAGAGAGAGAGAGAGAGAGAGAGAGAGAGAGAGAGAGAGAGAGAGAGCCCTTTACCTTTCCAGATAGGTCTATTATCTCACAGACACAAGGATTTCTAAATCATTTAAAAAAAAAACAAAAAAAACCCTTTCCTGGTAAGTTAACAGTCTCAGAGACGTAAACGCCAGTTTGAATGTAAATGCGATAGATTTCCTGACAGGTCAGCTGTCTAACAGACACAAGTGTTTCATTTACATTGAAAAGGGGCCTCACAGGACAACTTTTCACGGAGACAACAGCTTCATTGTGTTTTCCTTAAAAACAACAACAACAACAACAAAACTTCCTTGATATGGCAACTGTCTCACATACATCAAAGTTTCATCATGTGTTGTCAAGAGTCCACTTCCTGACAGAACAACTGTCTCACAGACATATATATATTATATATATATATTATATATATATTATATATATATAAAGACACCTTTTATGAAGGAAACTTTTTTCAAAAGATATAAATGCTTAATTATGCAAAAAGGTATGTTTTCTGATATAGGACAACCGTCTCGCAAACATAGGTGCTTAATTAATAATGCGAAGAAGGTAGGCCTACATTTCCAGATCGGACGTATGTCCAACAGACTGAAAAACTTAACATGTTAGAAAGATGAAAAGGACCGGTACATTTTGAGATATGATACCTATCTCACACACATACGCACTTAATTATGCCCCAAAGTACACCTTTCTTGTAGACGACGATCTCTCCGACAGTGAAATGACATCCATGCAAAAAAACAAAAAAAAAGGTACTCTGTCATGATAGAGCAACTGCCTCACAAACATAGGAGCTCCATCAAGTTTCAGCGCATGCAAACTCTTTCAAAGATAACAAAAAAGGTGAACCTTCATACTAAGAAGGCTGTTGCACAAACGGTAGAACAAAAAGTACTCTTACTTGACAAAACCACCGTCTCACAAACAC
>CM065715.1:25359657-25362157 GCA_033310375.1 Conus canariensis
TGGTGTCGTACCTCACTCGGCCTGCCTCACAGGCCACTTCCTCATGACCCACGATGAGTCGGATGATGTAGCCGATGGACACCATGAAGTAGCAGGCGGAGAGGAAGATGATGGGGCGCTCCGGGTACTTGAAGCGCTGCATGTCCACGAAGAAGGTGGTGACCGTCATGAAGGTGGAGATGCAGCACAGGATGGACCACAGGCCGATCCAGAAGGTGGAGAACGTCTTCTCCTCCTCGCCGAAGTACGGACTGTAGCAGTTCACTGCGCAGTTGTCCATGCCTCCAGTGGTGATTTTGTTGTAGTAGCCACTGGAGTTCCTGAACACCTGCACCAGAGGTTCGTGGCACTGGCACTGGCAGTCTTTCACCGTGGATGGCAGGGGAAGGTCTAGACCAGCATGGGGGATGGGTTGTACACCGTGGTGTTGTCTGGTTTTATCATCAGGGTTGACCACAATCCCTCCTCCCGCATCCACCGGAGGTTTCCCTGTGGGCAGGTGTTTGCCGTTGGGAGGAGGGGTCTGTCTGTCAGTGGTGTTGGCGTCCATACACAACTGGTTCTTGTCCCCGTACTTGGGCAGCTTGTCACAGTTCATCTGTTCCGGCCAGGCAAAGCCGTACTGTCTCATGAGAGGAGCACAGCCTGCTTTGGCTCGCTCACACACCGAGCGACAGGCCGGCAGGTGCTTCTTGTAGTTGGTCATGCAGATGGGGGTGTACATACTGCACAGGAAGAACTTGAGGTCCGGGGAACACTGGATCTCCACCAGAGGCCAGAACTGGTGCACTTCCAGGCCCGCCTCTTCCTGGGTCTCGTGGTTGAACTGGTTGGGCATGTAGGTGAAGTTATATCCGATTCCTTTGCACATGGGGATGGTGATCTCCTGGCAGCGACGTGGCTGTTCCCCTGCCTGCACAACACTCGCCCAACTCCCCACCAACAACAGCATCAGTAACAATGAAGGTGGAGGCGACACACAACCCGTCCTCTTCATGACTCTGTCTCCCCTCTGTCTTCGCACAGCGCGCGCACCTTCACAATCCTTTGTGAACACCACCACACACATGTCCTCTTTGGTCACCATTGTGAACCAGGCAGCTGGTGTTGAACAACACACACACACACACACACACACACACACACACACACACACACACACACACGGGGAAGCAAAGGGAGGCACACGGCGAGGGACAGAGGCCGGCGCCACCTCCACCTGGCTCTGCTTACAGCTGCTGCACACTCCTCCAGACTCCCTTACGTCGCCCGTGTCGGTTCAGGAGCAGCTGGTCAACCATGCGGAAGGAAGAACGGGTCCAGCATGTTTGGTCAGGATCCAGCACTAGCACAGGGAAAGGAGGGGGAACAGGGGTGGGGGATGGGTGGAGGGAAGCTATTTACAGAGCACTGGCTACACACACTTGGCTACGTCTCCACACATTCCCCCTCTCTCTCCTGCATCCCTGGCGAGGTAGGTAGTCAGGACTGGGTAAGTTCCACGAGGCCAACTTTTCACACACTGATTCCCCTCTGCCAGCGTGGACCGAGGGGCAGAGTGGGCAGTGGGGCGGACAGTGAGGCGGGTCCACCACTCAAGCGTGTAGTGGCTGGGACTGGACGCAGCTGCCAGGCCCGCTGGCTCTCCGCTACTAAGCAGCTTAGGAGCCTACTTTTCCGCGGGGATTTGCTCGCCTGGCTATGCCTCGCCTGCTTATTCAATGCTCTTGTTTGTCATCGCTCAGTACATACAGCGGGCTTTCCAAATAGCTTTCGACCCACGCTGTGCGGGACTGGGGAGAGGGGTTATCCAAAGTGTAGGTCTTCGAACATAAAATTAGTTCTTCTGTCTCACCTTTTCCGTGTGTCACTCTTTTTCTTTCTTTCTCTCTCGTTTTCATTTAATAATCCACACTATAAATCGTGCCGTTTCCAAGAACTTTACCTCAAAAGTTCAGATCGATCTCTTGCTTGTTTCGTTTGTTTTCTTTGCTTTTTAACGGTTCACGTCAACTTCAGTTCCTCGCTGCAGTCGACAAACATGTGCATGATTAGACTCACCACCCCATACAGCCAAAATTCTCATGTTGCTCTTGTCCAAACAGCAGAGAACAGTTTACAAACAAGTCCTAACGTTCTGCTTTCACCGATAGTCGGTGACTGTGCTCGATCTCACACCAAGTGTTTTTCATGCCACGAAAGAAAAAAAACACTAACACTCAGAAGTAGCAGCAATAAGATCCAGGCCACTCACTTGTTGGAGGCAGATAGACGTGGACGAACGAACAATCCACAAACCTCCCACAAAACATCCACACGAGCACTGAAAACCCCTTGTCGTTGTTGTTGTGTTGCTCGTCTGCCGCTCAGGTTTCGCTTTTACCACCACCACGACACAGCCACAACACCGCTTCGTTTACAAACCCACCCCTCCCTCTCTCTTCTCCAGGTCCCGTGACGTCAGCTCTCTGGCATCCAATGAGCGGGGCCGTTTAATTAG
>CM065715.1:25374657-25379657 GCA_033310375.1 Conus canariensis
ACATTCTATTCTTTGCGCTTTTCAGTCTTTTCTGCAGACGCTACCATAAAAAAAAACTTGCCTGCCCGTTAATGCATCAAACCCATCCCCCATCTCCTCCCTTTCCCCCCTCCCCACCCCCACCCACCCCACCCACCCACCCATCCCCAACCCCACCTCTCCACCACCAGATCTCAAAAGGTCCCACAACAAGGTACGCGTCCTCCGGTGGTCATGTCGGGCCATTACTCGTGCCGGGCGGCACCGAGCGGCGGTGGGCGAGCGACACTCATTGCCCGCCCCTGGCACCACCCAAGGCTATAAACAGGATCCTCTGGGTGACGACCAACGGTCTTCATTCTCACCAGCAGGCTCTCTTCCTTACGTACACAAAGAAGAGAGAGAGAGAGAGAGAGAGAGAGAGAGAGAGAGAGAGAGAGAGAGAGAGAGATGGCTGGATCTGCAGGGCTCAACCCTTTCTCATCCACACCTTGCCCACTCTACTCCAATACAATGGTCCCTAACTGCGTCTATTCTAATATGCTTCCTTCGTTCTGTTCTGGTGGGGGTCGTAAAAAAAAAAAAAAACAAAACAAAACAAAACAAAACAAAACAAAACAAAAACAACAACAAAACACAGCGCATCGGGACAAGCGGAGCCACGGTGGAAAAGCTGGTGTGACGTACACTATACGTCCGGAAAAGAAAAAAAAATGAAGATGGGAGGAGAAGAGAGGGCGGACATGGTGATCAGGAGGAGACGGGGCGTAGAAGGGGGTGCGGGTGGAAAAGGGGGGGTGGAAGGTGGTAGGGGTGGCAGTCATAACTAAGCGGAACACGATAAAAGATAATAAATAAAATGAATAAATACATTAATGAATGAATACATAAAAAAATAAATGAATTGATAAATAAATGAAATAAAAAGGCTTCGGGAAAAAAAGCCTCCTGCGAAAAGAAAATGTCCATTTGTGCTGACAGGTTCCAAACGTTGATGAGACTATGCACTGCAAAATAAGGCTGAGAGGGAGGAGGAACTGGTGGGGAGAGAGAGAGGGAGTGGGGGCGAAGGTATGAATAGGGGGTGATGGCAGCTGTAGCACTTCTCAAACTTGACGTCCGTACTTCATAACTTGTTCCCCAAACCCTCACACCACCCCCGACCCCCACCTCTCTGTCTCTGTGTCTCTGTCTGTCTCTGAGAGTGTCCCCATGTGCGAATGCAAATATGGCCATGTATCTTTTGAGCGTCGTTACACAAAATTTTATTTCTATGGGCACAGCTTTCCACTCACTTTTTTTTTCTTTTCAGAGTTGATAATGCGCCTTTTTGTCCTCCATGGACGCAATTTTTCCATGATGATTTTCCATAAGTGGTATTTTATAGGCATCAGGAAAACACACACCACACACACACACACACACACACACACACACAACACACACACACACACACACACACACACACCACACACACACACACACACACACACACACCACACACACACACACACAACAAAATAAACATGCCCACGCACGAAGTTAAGACACTATGTGCAATGTTGGTAGAAGGATTCTTTAATTTAAAGACCCTGAGCACCACGCATCCACCTAAGCGTCCTGAGGGAAGGGGGGGGGGGGGGGGGGGGGTCCTTTCTCTTCATTTCCATGGACGTGTTAGTTGGGTCGATTCGAGGAGACTGTGTCCGTTTCACGGACTCGATCCTTCGCACCGTTTGGACTTCAGAGCAGAGCGCGTGCGACGTTGGGGACTACCACACACCTTGCATTGCGGCCCGCCTGTGAGGTGACTACTAATAAGGCACCAAGAACTGTCGGCATCGTTTCACACAGTCTTGTCGAGTTCATCTGTCCCAAACGGTGTGAGGACGATGCTGAGTTGCGGATGCTTTCGCTGAAGACTATATTTTGGTTTACGATCCTTTTCTCCTCTCTCTCTCTCCTCTCACCACCACAAATCAAAATGCGTTCTATTCTGTTCATGCAGAGGATACGATAAGGATAAAACAATTGTTATTCATTTATTTGTTTATTTATCGTTATATGCTTATTTATTTATTTATTCATTTCTTTGCTTATTCGTTTATTTATTTATTTATTTCTTCGTTTGGTCCAGTCAAAGCAGCAGGTAAATTTCAACGGCTATTATTGCCAATCGCAGGGAAGTTTACAGAGCTCGGAGAATCACCCGGCCCGACATAATTATAACACACTATTGATCAACAAAGGCAGCGATGATGAACAAAGACAGACATTTTAACAGTGGAGTTTTTAGTTCAGATTCTTCATGTTTAAAATCCATTGCGGAAGTCACGTTAGGGCTATAAGCAAGATTCACATCAGATGCGGTTGTACAAATTACATTCTAAAGTCGGAAATGAAATGAGGCAGGGAACAGTAAACGATAAACAGTAAACAAGTGGGGTATTTTTTGCTCCCATAAGAAAACCTAACACAGAGTAACTTTTATTCAAGACTGGCACAGCCTTTTATACTTGAATAAAGTCAGACAAATACATAGACGAACAATCTAATAGTGGGGGAAAAAACAAGCGCAGGCTAACAACTGAACTGTCTTCATAGTAATGACTTGGCAAAGATTTGGACTTAAGGAAGGGGGAGGGGGGGGGGGGGTTGAAGATGGAGAAACTGGGAACATGAAATTAAGAAAATATGTTACAGATATGAAAACTCTTCACTAGTTGCATAAGGGAACCATCGCAATCCCTTTTGAAGGCAGATATATTTGTATTGCCTGCTCCGAGGCCTTTCGTCCGCTAGGTCGGAACTCATCAGGGAGACACGGCTGGTTGTGTCTGCGCTCCTGGCGTCAAATAGAGACACACCACAGTCCATAATATTGTGGTGTTCTCACCACCAAGGGTGCAAAAAAGAATCCAATAGCACCCCCAAAAGCAGCCAGCGAAGAGTAGTAAATGAAACCAAACGAAAGTGTGGGGAGGAAAAAAGTTGCTGAAAAACTAAAGACATTATGCAAATAGTGTAAAATGTAGGGGATAATTTTTGAGCCTACGCTTGAGGATCCACCCAAACATGCAAGGGAGATCAAAAGACAAACACACAGACGGACAGAAACAAATACAAATAACCTCAATTTAATCAAAACAAATCGGAAATGAAATGAGGCAGGGAACAGTAAACGATAAACAGTAAACAAGTGGGGTATTTTTTGCTCCCATAAGGAAACCTAACACAGAGTAACTTTTATTCAAGACTGGCACAGCCTTTTAAACTTGAATAAAGTCAGACAAATACATAGACGAACAATCTAATAGTGGGGGAAAAAACAAGCGCAGGCCAACAACTCAACTGTCTTCATATTAATGACTTGGCAAGATTTGGACTTAAGGAAGGGGGGGGGGGGGGGGGGGGGGTTTGAAGATGGAGAAACTGGGAACATGAAATTAAGAAAATATGTTACAGATATGAAAACTCTTCACTAGCTGCATAAGGGAACCATCGCAATCCCTTTTGAAGGCAGATATATTTGTATTGCCTGCTCCGAGGCCTTTCGTCCGCTGGGTCGGTTATTTGTATTTGTTTCTGTCCGTCTGTGTGTTTGTCTTTTGATCTCCCTTGCATCTTTGGGTGGATCCTCAAGCGTAGGCTCAAAGATTGTCCCCTACATTTTATACTATTTGCATAATGTCTTTAGTTTTTCAGCAACTTTTTTCCTCCCCACACTTTCGTTTGGTTTCATTTACTACTCTTCGCTGGCTGCTTTTGGGGGTGCTATTGGATTCTTTTTTGCACCCTTGGTGGTGAGAACACCACAGTATTATGGACTGTGGTGTGTCTCTATTTGACGCCAGGAGCGCAGGCACAACCAGCCGTGTCTCCCTGATGAGTTCCGACCTAGCGGACGAAAGGCCTCGGAGCAGGCAATACAAATATATCTGCCTTCAAAAGGGATTGCGATGGTTCCCTTATGCAACTAGTGAAGAGTTTTCATATCTGTAACATATTTTCTTAATTTCATGTTCCCAGTTTCTCCATCTTCAAACCCCCCCCCCCCCCCCTTCCTTACGTCCAAATCTTTGCCAAGTCATTAATATGAAGACAGTTGAGTTGTTGGCCTGCGCTTGTTTTTTCCCCCACTATTAGATTGTTCGTCTATGTATTTGTCTGACTTTATTCAAGTTTAAAAGGCTGTGCCAGTCTTGAATAAAAGTTACTCTGTGTTAGGTTTTCTTATGGGAGCAAAAAATACCCCACTTGTTTACTGTTTACATTCTAAAGACCTAAAAGAAAGGCAAGCTCTCAATCTCAACTGATCTGCAAGGTTTTCCACAGTGCTGCTTTTCGTCGTCAAGACGTTAACTCTGTGTGTGTGTGTGTGTGTGTGTGTGTGTGTGTGTCGCGCGCGCGTGCGAGCGAGCGTGCGTGCATTTGTGCGTGCGTGCGTGCGTGCGGTGTGTGTGTGTGTGTGTGTGAAGATGATTGCAATCAAATAGCAAACTATCTGGGTGATTTTTCAAAAAAGTGGAAACTTTCGTTTTGAAGACGACCGCTTTGCCAAACAAGTTGATCAAGGAGCACGCGCCATCGTGCGCAGTGAACATGGGAAAGAAATAAAGATGGATATGAAGTTGCACTTACGTGTCATGTCAGTGGCACAGATCATTAGTTGCGGTGCTGATATATATATATATATATATATATATATATATATATGCTTCCATTCAATTACGTTACGGGCTCAAGTTATATAAACTGTTCAGTTTTTTTTGTTTTTGTTTGTAGGAGTACTTAAAAAAACAACAACTGGACTACGTATACTGGCAAAGCTGATGAGCTATGCCATATCCTTTCAGGTATATTTCAGGGCCATTTTACCGAATCAAATTAAAAGAGCTAACTTAAAGCTGCTTATGATGATGTGTTGTAGGTGAAAACAAACACAAATAAACAACTAAGAATCCCTGGATAAATTAAATGTTTGCTACAATCGATAGGTTTCTGGCATCTTTGGGAGTGTC
>CM065715.1:25387157-25397157 GCA_033310375.1 Conus canariensis
TCTCTAACACACACACACTCCCCCCGCATACACTCTCTCTCTTTCACACACAGACACAGACAGACAGACACACACACACACACACACACACACACCACACACACACACACAATATATATATATATATATATATATATTATATATATATATAGCGCGCGAGCGCACATGCACGCTAGCACACGCACAGGTAAACCAGATAGGCAAGCAAAGGACAGCGCTTAAACTGCCTTATTTGAATGCAGCGCTAACTGGTCATGGAAGCAGGAAAAGAAATATGGACTCCGTCAAGCATTCCCCAAGTTTTGTCCGTAGACAAACTGGAACTATTACTGGTCATAGGTATGCCAAAACAAACACTCTTTTCACCCATGATAACGCTACAGGATTGATGAAATCTGAAAAATCAACGTAAAAAGACTTCGGTAGGCGACGATGGGGAAGGGGAGGAGCGCATCCTTCCATCTTCTCATCAAGTGTCCTGCAGAATAACGAGTAGTTCCGTGCCTCCATGCCCCATCAAATGCTGACACAAGAAGAAAGAACATGACACACCCGAAGGTGCGGGTGGGACCCACAGAAATGCTGTCCTCAACTGCCGACCAAACCAGCTGGGAGCAAGCCTGCCCCACCCTTGGAAGCTTTGACACAGAGAGAATGTACCTGACAACAAACACTCTATGGGATGTCGTGACCTTGAACATGCGTATATTATGTCCTAATCTGTGTACGTGCACACACGAAAGGGAAGGAAGACGGGGAGGGAAGGTATGGGTTGAAGCGGGGCGGGAGGGGGGGGGGGGGCAAAAGGAGGGATGGGATCAGGTAGGGCTGCAAGTGATGTTGCCTTGGAAACATCTGACAGAAGAACAGGGTGCTATCCTTCCCTTGCAGGCGTGCGCCACTGGGCTACAGATAGTCAGTCATTTATTTCAGGGTTGTGCCACTGGGCTCCGGATAGTCAGTCATTTCAGGGTTCTTCCCCACTGGGCTCCGGATAGTCAGCCATTTTAGGGTTCTGCACTGGGCTCCGGATAGTCAGCCATTTTAGGGTTCTGCACTGGGCTACGGATAGTCAGTCATTTCAGGGTTGTTCCCCACTGGGCTACGGATAGTCAGTCATTTCAGGGTTGTTCCCCACTGGGCTACGGATAGTCAGTCATGTCAGGGTTGTGCCACTGGGCTACGGATAGTCAGTCATGTCAGGGTTGTTCCCCACTGGGCTACGGATAGTCAGTCATGTCAGGGTTGTGCCACTGGGCTACGGATAGTCAGTCATGTCAGGGTTGTTCCCAACTGGGCTACGGATAGTCAGTCATTTCAGGGTTGTTCCCCACTGGGCTACGGATAGTCAGTCATGTCAGGGTTGTTCCCCACTGGGCTACGGATAGTCAGTCATTTCAGGTTTGTGTCACTGGGCTACGGATAGTCAGTCATGTCAGGGCTGTGCCGCTGGGCTACGGATAGTCATTTCAAGGTTGTGCCACTGGGCTACGGATAGTCAGTCATTTCAGGGTTGTGCCACTGGGCTACGGATAGTCAGTCATTTCAGGGTTGTTCCACTGGGCTACGGATAGTCAGTCATTTCAGGGTTGTGCCACTGGGCTACGGATAGTCAGTCATTTCAGGGTTGTTCCACGGGGCTACGGATAGTCAGTCATTTCAGGGTTGTACCACTGGGCTACGGATAGTCAGTCATTTCAAGGTTGTTCTTCACTGGGCTACGGATAGTCAGTCATTTGAGGGTTGTGCCACTGGGCTACGGATAGTCAGTCATTTCAGGGTTGTTCCACTGGGCTACGGATAGTCAGTCATTTCAAGGTTGTTCTCCACTGGGCTACGGATAGTCAGTCATTTCAGGGTTGTTCCCCACTGGGCTACGGATAGTCAGTCATTTCAGGGTTGTGCCACTGGGCTACGGATAGTCAGTCATTTCAGGGTTGTTCCCCACTTGGCTACGGATAGTCAGTCATTTCAGCGTTGTTCCACTGGGCTACGGATAGTCAGTCATTTCAGGTTTGTGCCACTGGGCTACGGATAGTCAGTCATTTCAGGGTTGTGCCACTGGGCTACGGATAATCAGTCATTTCAGGGTTGTGCCACTGGGCTACGGATAGTCAGTCATGTCAGGGTTGTGCCAATGGGCTACGGATAGTCAGTCATTTCAGGGTTGTGCCACTGGGCTACGGATAGTCAGTCATTTCAGGGTTGTTCCCCACTTGGCTACGGATAGTCAGTCATTTCAGCGTTGTGCCACTTGGCTACGGATAGTCAGTCATTTCAGGTTTGTGTCACTGGGCTACGGATAGTCAGTCATTTCAGGTTTGTGCCACTGGGCTACGGATAGTCAGTCATTTCAGCGTTGTGCCACTGGGCTACGGATAGTCAGTCATTTCAGGGTTGTGCCACTGGGCTCCGGATAGTCAGTCATTTCAGGGTTGTGCCACTGGGCTACGGATAGTCAGTCATTTCAGGGTTGTTCCCCACTGGGCTCCGGATAGTCAGTCATTTCAGGGTTGTGCCACTGGGCTACGGATAGTCAGTCATTTCAGGGTTGTTCCACGGGGCTACGGATAGTCAGTCATTTCAGGGTTGTGCCACTGGGCTACGGATAGTCAGTCATTTCAGGGTTGTGCCACTGGGCTACGGATAGTCAGTCATTTCAGGGTTGTTCCCCACTGGGCTCCGGATAGTCAGTCATTTCAGGGTTGTGCCACTGGGCTACGGATAGTCAGTCATTTCAGGGTTGTGCCACTGGGCTACGGATAGTCAGTCATTTTAGGGTTGTTCCACGGGGCTACGGATAGTCAGTCATTTCAGGGTTGTTCCACGGGGCTACGGATAATCACTCATTTCAGGGTTGTGCCACTGGGCTACGGATAGTCAGTCATTTCAGGGTTGTGCCACTGGGCTACGGATAGTCAGTCATTTCAGGGTTGTTCCACTGGGCTACGGATAGTCAGTCATTTCAGGGTTGTTCCACGGGGCTACGGATAGTCAGTCATTTCAGGGTTGTGCCACTGGGCTACGGATAGTCAGTCATTTCAGGGTTGTGCCACTGGGCTACGGATAGTCAGTCATTTCAGGGTTGCTCCCCACTGGGCTACGGATAGTCAGCCATTTCAGCGTTGTGCCACTGGGCTCCGGATAGTCAGTCATTTCAGGGTTGTGCCACTTGGCTACGGATAGTCAGTCATTTCAGGGTTGTGCCACTGGGCTACGGATAGTCAGTCATTTCAGGGTTGTTCCCCACTTGGCTACGGATAGTCAGTCATTTCAGCGTTGTGCCACTTGGCTACGGATAGTCAGTCATTTTAGGTTTGTGTCACTGGGCTACGGATAGTCAGTCATTTCAGCGTTGTGCCAATGGGCTACGGATAGTCAGTCATTTCAGCGTTGTGCCACTGGGCTACGGATAGTCAGTCATTTCAGGGTTGTGCCACTGGGCTCCGGATAGTCAGTCATTTCAGGGTTGTTCCCCACTGGGCTACGGATAGTCAGTCATTTCAGGGTTGTGCCACTGGGCTGCGGATAGTCAGTCATTTCAGGGTTGTTCCACGGGGCTACGGATAGTCAGTCATTTCAGGGTTGTGCCACTGGGCTACGGATAGTCAGTCATGTCAGGGTTGTTCCCCACTGGGCTACGGATAGTCAGTCATTTCAGGGTTGTTCCCCACTGGGCTCCGGATAGTCAGTCATTTCAGGGTTGTGCCACTGGGCTACGGATAGTCAGTCATTTCAGGGTTGTGCCACTGGGCTACGGATAGTCAGTCATTTCAGGGTTGTTCCACGGGGCTACGGATAGTCAGTCATTTCAGGGTTGTTCCACGGGGCTACGGATAATCACTCATTTCAGGGTTGTGCCACTGGGCTACGGATAGTCAGTCATTTCAGGGTTGTTCCACTGGGCTACGGATAGTCAGTCATTTCAGGGTTGTTCCACTGCGCTACGGATAGTCAGTCATTTCAGGGTTGTTCCACGGGGCTACGGATAGTCAGTCATTTCAGGGTTGTGCCACTGGGCTACGGATAGTCAGTCATTTCAGGGTTGTGCCACTGGGCTACGGATAGTCAGTCATTTCAGGGTTGTTCCCAGTGGGCTACGGATAGTCAGTCATTTCAGCGTTGTGCCACTGGGCTCCGGATAGTCAGTCATTTCAGGGTTGTGCCACTGGGCTACGGATAGTCAGTCATTTCAGGGTTGTTCCACGGGGCTACGGATAGTCAGTCATTTCAGGGTTTTGGTCGCACGCTACCGGGGTACCGGCCAGCGCCTGTTGGTATGGGATTTGGATACGCGTCACTGAGGTTTGAACTCACAGCCTTCGGAGTGGAAGAGATCCAGTGCAGCGGCTGAACGGTTCTCTACAACTTTCGGTTCTTGCCCTCTGACATGTAGTTTTACAATTTGGATCTCCTTCCATCCCAAGCTGTACAGCCAGTGATAAATAAGCACTCAAAGAAAACATGACCCGAGGAAGCAGGCTGCCACCTGTGAAATACGTTCCACGTGTGTTTACTCGGAGTTCTAATCCAGTCAGCTGTTGCCCCAAAACCTGTCTTGCAAGCGAGGGATTCTAACACCCAAACACGATTCATCTTTGACGAGTGGTAGATACTGCGGTCCTGACGTTCTGTTGTCGAAGACATCATTGCAGTGTTCAGTTCTGTTCCTAAAACATTTATCATCCGCTCCATTTGATGATGATGATGTAACAACGACGACGACGACGACGTTGATGCTGCTGCTGCTGCTGCTGCTGATTATGATGCTGACAGAGTGAGAATGGGGGGGGGGGGGAGGGAGGGAGGGAAGCAGATGGTTGAAGGGGAGATGGGTAGTGTGTGTGTGTTTTGAGAGAGAGAGAGAGAGAGAGAGAGAGAGAGAGAGAGAGGAGAGAGAGAGAGAGAGAGAGAGAGAGGACTCCGCGCTTATATTGGAATGCCTCAAAGTGTGAGGACCCAACCTTACATAGTTTCATTTTGGATCTGATTAACATGACAATTTCGTCGCTGTTTGGGCCTGACATGTCGAAATTTTAATACTTTCCGTATAATTACAACAACAAAAAAGAAAAAGAAAAACCGGCGTGTCACTTCTGGGACGAAAATATGTCTAATTTTTTTTTTTTTAACAACAAAAGCTGCTTCAAACCTTCCGAGAGCCTCAGTTGTTTAATGGAAAGAAGTCCTCAATAGCTTTGAGCAAACACCCCACACACACACACACACACACACACACACACACACACACAAACACGCGCGCGCCACACACCACACACAAACACACACACACATACACACACCATGCACACACACACACACATCATGTTTAAAATACTGCAAAGTGACCCGACTACATTATCTTCTATAACGTTTATAATCTCTCTCCTTATTCATAAAAAGTCCGTATTTGTTCAATGCTATTGTCATGAACATCGATATATCCAAAGAAAGCTATGTCTGGAAAGTACAGGTGAATAGAGGGTGAATCAGGTAGGAAAAGAAAGATGACTGAAAGACAAACAGACCTTAGAGGGGAAAAAAACAAACAAACAAGCGAGCACCTTCACGATTTGACAATGGGGCGACTGTTCAGAGGCCAGCTGCTCCCAAGACAACGCGGCGAGGACTGTCTGGCAGTGGCAACGCTCTGAAATCTGGTTAGGGCCTTCTGTTTCTCCACAGCGAGCCATGGGGAAAGATTATGACAGCCAATGGGCAGACGACTGAAGACTTATCAATGACATGCGTCGACTCTTTCCCTTTACTGTGGTCCATCAACGGCCCGTAAAACATGCTCTGATATGATATTATTTTCCTCTGCTCTGTCTCTCTGTCTCTGTCTCTCTCTCTCTCTCTCTGTCTCTGTCTACCTCTGTCTCTCTCTCATAATGACAGGAAAAGAAAACGGTACTGTGTTGACCGTTGTCGGGTTTTGGTTTTTGTCCCGCCCCTCTTCCCTCATCTCTCTCTGTCTCTGTCTCTGTCTCTGTCTCTGTCTCTGTCTCTCTTCTCTCCCCCTCTCTCGTTCGTTGCCCCATCCTTTTTCCACCTTTCTATTCTCTTTCTGTCTTTCCTTCTGGCTTTCTCTATTGTCGGCCTTGTTTGTCTGTCTCCTCACCCCTCCCTCCTCCCCTACACCCCGATACTTCCCCTTTCTCTTTCTGCCTCTGTCCTCACCCCCTCCCTCCTCCCCTACACCCCGATACTTTCCCTTTCTCTTTCTGCCTCTGTCCTCAACCGAACCCCTTTCCCTCCTACCCCTCTCCCACACCCGATACTTCCTTCTTTTTGCTCTTCACCCTCCTCCCACCCGATACTTTCCTTTTTTCGCTCTTCCTCACCCTCTCCCCCCACCGTCTTCCTTTCTGTCTCTGCCTGTCCTCACCCCTCACTCCCACACCGATATTTCCTTTCCTTTCGCCCTACACCCCCATCTTTCACCGTTTTCCTTCTCTTTCTGCCTCTGTCCTCACCCCCTCCCTCCTCCCCTACACCCCGATACTTTCCCTTTCTCTTCTGCCTCTGTCCTCACCCCCTCCCTCCTCCCCACACCCGATACTTTCCCTTTCTCTTTCTGCCTCTGTCCTCACCCCCTCCCTCCTCCCCCACACCCTGATATTTTCCTTTCTCTTTCTATCTCTATCTGCCCTGTGTATGTGTTGCATTGTTATGTGTTTTGGTTATTTCAAATCTGAAGGGTTGGTGCTGATACCGTCCGCTTTAAAACTGCTTCCTTCGCGATCTCTTCTCTTTCACCCTCATCCCACTCCCCACCCCACCCCCACCCCCACTCTTTCCCTCTCTCTCTCTCTATTCGTCCGTCTGTGTCACCAACGCACACTTACATTTTTATATGTTAATTACCGTCACACGCACGCACACGCACACACACACACACACACACACACACACACACACACACACACACACATTAATTACATTATTTCCACAGGAGTAAATATAGTCTTCGGCTGGGTCCCTTCACACTGTGGTATTTATTGGAATGAAATAGCAGATAAACTAGCCAGACGCGGGGCAATGGGCAATGCTGCAAAAAGTAATTTGAAGTTAGATATATATGAAGTACATTCGTTATTGGAAAGCTGTTTCCGAATTGAGAAGTCTCAAGATAAATGTGTAATGGAAACATATCCTAGACATATTTCTAGTTTAATATACAAGATACGTTTGAACTCTTGGAAGACCAAATATTCCCAAAATATAGCGTGTGCATGTTCTAAGCCATTATCTGGTGAACATATACTTTTCCATTGCCCCATTTTAAATGCTCTTTATTCAAAAGCAAACATTGAAATTTCGAAATCTAAACCGGTTCACGCTATTTCTTTCAGTTCAGAAATTGTTGAGGTTGCAAAAATTATCTCTCAATCTCAAATTAGCATATTGTTATAATTATGACAGTGTAGTTTATATTTGAATTTGTACTGTTCTTGACATTATTTCTGACCTTTTCCTCCCCCCTGTCCTCCTCCTCCGCCCTCCCCCAATCCCCCTCCCCCCTCCCCTCACCCCGCCCCCCCTCCCCTTCCCCCCCTCCCCTCGCCCCCCCTCCCCACCCCCACCCCCCAGTAAAGTCTAATATCACCAAGTGTGAACAGACTATAAATCAACAACAACAACAACAACAACAACAACAACAACAACAACAACACAACAACACACACACACACACACACACACACACACACACACACACACACACACACACACTAACGCAAGATCAATGATCTTGCACTTCACTGACATGACTTTATTTCGGGTTCACATTTCTTATATCAGTCATGCAGTAGTATATATACTCATTAATTTGCAGTCAATACCAATGTAGGGGAGAGAGAGAGAGAGAGAGAGAGAGAGAGAGAGAGAGAGAGAGAGAGAGAGAGAGAGAGAGTCGAAATTCTCGTCCTCAAAAACGTCACGAGACCAAGAACTATCACAGAAATGTGTTTTTTTTTTCTTTTTTTAATGTTTTTTTTTTAAACGACGTACCAACGCTTGGCCTGTGAGCCTGGTCAAAGTCTGTAGTAGTGAGACACTAATTGTTAACAGACGTGATTATACTGGTCAAGTCGTACATGAGGCACATTGTAACAACGTAATGAGCTCTGGTCAAGTCTGTAGTGTGAGGCACCATTGTAACAGACGTATGAGCTCTGGTCAAAGTCTGTAGTAGTGAGGCACCATTGTAACAGACGTGACGTGCTCTGGTCAAAGTCTGTAGCAGTGAGGCACCATTGTAACAGACGTGAGTGCTCTGGTCAAAGTCTGTAGTAGTGAGGCACATTGTAACAGACGTGATGTGCTTCAGGTCAAAGTCTGTAGCAGTGAGGCACCATTGTAACAGACTAATGAGCTCTGTCAAAGTCTGTAGTAGTGAGGCAACATTGTAACAGACGTACGTGCTTGGTCAAAGTCTGTAGCAGTGAGGCACTAATTGTAACAGACGTGATGTGCTCTGGTCAAAGTCTGTAGCAGTGATGCAATAATGAACGACGGATCGCCCGGTCAAAGTCTGCACCAGTGAGGACACTAATGTAACAGACGTGATGTGCTCAGTCAAAGTCGTAGCAGTGAGCAATAATTGTACAGCGTGATGTGCTCAGGTCAAGTTGCACCAGTGAGGCATAATTGTAACAGGTGATGTCTAGGTCAAAGTCTGTAGCAGTGAGTCACCGAGGTCAGTCTGCACCAGTGAGGTTACGTTGTAACAAACGTGATCTGTCCCCGCTCCTGGCAATGCCTGGCATCTAGGCATCTCGGCAGTATAGTGGTCTGGATGATTGTGCAGTGGAGCGCTTGTCATGTATTACTCTTCATGCCCTGAACTTCTCGAGCTGCATTTCATCCTCTCCACGTTATCATCATCGTCATCGTCATCATCATCATCATCATATCATCATCATCATCATCATCATCATCCTCCTCCTCCTCCTCTCATCATCATCATCATCATCAACTTCATTGGTAGTAGTAGTAGCAGTATCATCATCATCATCTTCTTCTCCGTCTTCTTCATTATCATTACATCAGTGTCATTATTACTTTTGTTATTATCATTATAATTATTATAATTACACTTGTTGTTGTTATCATTATTATTACCATTTTCTCCTTCATCATCATGATCATCATCATCATCGTCGTCGTCGTCGTCGTCTCATCATGTCATCATCTGGACGTCATAGTTTATCTCGATGCGGTCATTTACGTACATGCGGGTCAAAATTCTTGTTCTTTTCCATAAGGTGAATGTAACTGGCCTGAGCTGGACTCTCAATGTCCTGAACTTCAACAGAGCTGCACTTCATCCTCCTCCCCGTTATTATCATCATTATTACCACCATCACTATCATCATGTTATATAGTTATTATTATTATTATTATTATTATATTATCATTATTAACATTATCATCATATCGTCATTACATCATCATAGTTATAATAGCAACAACGATAATAACGAAATGATAATAATGATGATAATCATAACGAAAAAAAAATTGATCAAAAAAAATGATTGTAAGAATAACGATGACAGCAAGAAGTACAACCGCACAACAACAACAACAACAATGATAATAATAATAACAATAATATTACTACTATTACTACTACTACATACTCCTACTACTACTACTACTGGTGATAATACTGACTAAATATAATACATATTGATGACGGTGATGATGATGATGATGAAGATGATGATGATGATGATGACGATGGTGATGATGATGAGATCATGATGATAATGACGATGATGATGAACACAACAATATAATATTACCATAAACAATTATAAACTACCAACGACATATATTTTTAACCATGGCAATGCCCACATTGGCCAGTTCTTTACACAGTAACACGGCACAAGACCACGAGTGGCAAACCATCGTCTGCACCTCTTCTTCTCTCTGTCACAGCATCGTCACGCTCACAACTCCAGCCACGTTCACCCCGAGGGCACGTGAA
>CM065715.1:25402157-25414657 GCA_033310375.1 Conus canariensis
GCCTACCCAGGTAGAGCCGGCCGAAGAGCAGCCTACTGGCGCTCATTCAGTCGTTTCCCGTACCATTCAAATATCAGTCACTCATTTTCATTTATCTCATTTATTCCTCCAGTTTCTCACATAGGATGCATGCGATGTTTATACGTGTCCTCCATTTCCACCGGTACACGATGGCACACGATAACAGTAAGTGACAATTTTTGTGGCTTGGTAAGAAACACCAGGCGGCTATCTTCAATCTACATCAATTTTGCCAGGGCAGCGGGGAACCCCCCTGCTCTTTTCGATTTTCAACTGCCGTGGGTTCTTTAACGTGTGCAGGGGGCCAGGAAAGCACACGGGTCCGACTCGCTTATAGTCCCCAGCCGATGGACTTGACGTTCAGTTCGATTTGTCATTCAAACTGGGAAATCTTTAATGTTCCAAGAATAACTTTGTTAACATTATGAAACACAATTTGTACAATCTAACGATTGTACAAATAAAAACTGAGTATCTGTGCGTTTCCAAATACACAAATCATTAGAAATACGCTTATCCAAACATGGATACATTTTACGGCAAACAAATGCGCAGCCTCACAAATGACTTTATTCCGT
This sequence comes from Conus canariensis, assembly GCA_033310375.1. NCBI lineage: Eukaryota > Metazoa > Mollusca > Gastropoda > Neogastropoda > Conidae > Conus > Conus canariensis. The sequence goes on from CM065715.1 coordinate 25,402,757, forward strand.
CCTTCAAGTTCAGCCCCATGAAAACATTCTCAACTTTAACCTAATGCGCGAAAAGTGTTTGGCGGGCGTCTTCGCGTTGTGTTAGGAACAATGCTTTGAGGTTCTCAACAGAATGACATGGTGAAGTACATGACTCCAAAATCGGCTGTGTTGATGAATCATTCATAAACAAAAAAGATTATCAAGGAAGCATTAAACACATTACAAAAGATAAATCACAACAATGCATTCTCTGCCCTTCGTGTCAGATCTCCAGGCAAAAAGGGGAGGTCAGGCATGCTGAAAACCAACTTCTCATCTATTTAGCACAGGCTTTGCCAGCGCATCAAACGGCCATCTCTCCCCCAACAGCCAAACAACCCCCTCCCCCCTTTTCATACACAACAGTATGACATCAAACACCCACCTCTCCCCATCAGCAAAATAACCTCCCCTGTCATACAGACATATGACATCAAACACCCATCTCTCCCCATCAGCAAAATAACCTCCCCTGTCATACAGAACAGTATGACATCAAACACCCACTCTCTCCCCATCAGCAAAATAACCTCCCCTGTCATACAGAACAGTATGACATCAAACACCCACTCTCCCATCAGCAATAACCTCCCTGTCATACAGAGCAGTATTACCTACATTCATCTTCATCTTCAGCTCTAACGAGCTCGGCATGATTGTCTGGCGGACATTGAATACTAACTCGCGTTTCTATACCAAACCAAAATCATCTGATAACAAAGGAATAATGGTAATGAATCATCGAGAAATCAGACTGTGTGAAGGCCATCAATGGTAGTCTTCAAGTAGATTTCAATATGAACATGTATAAAGCAAGACACTAGACAACAATAAAGGACACTAGACGACACCTTGCCCTAACATAGACATACAATGACTGTAACCTGTCAGATTACATCCACATCTTATTTTTGATTAATTCAAGCATGATCTGATGTACATACCTATATAGTTTTCCCTTCACATATTTTCTTAAAAAGATATTGCACACACACACACACACACACACACACATGCGCGCGCCGCGCGCGCGCGCACGCACGCACACACACCCCACACACACACACACACACACACACACACACAACACACACACACTTTCCTCGGACGGAGTTAAAGGTATCTTCAAGGTCAATGAATGTAACATACAATTCAAAGAATTCTTTTTCACACACACACACACACACACACACACACACACACCACACACACACATGCTTTCCTTTGACGGAGTTAAAGGCTTCTTCAAGGTCAATGAATTGAACATACCATTCAAAAGAATTATTTTTCACAAAAGAAGAAAAATAAACATAGGGCATACCTCGTAATGGAGCAATAGCATAGCTACTGCTTTAGAAACCAGTTAGTTTGGTGTTCTCATTTAATTTTGTTTACTTCACCTAATTCCTGGAATCTGCCGTTGATGATTATACCACACAGGTTACTATTTATTAATGGCCGCGAAAGAATTGACTCTAATTGTTAAGATAAATTTCAGAGAGAGAGAGAGAGAGAGAGAGAGAGAGAGAGAAGAGGGGGGGAAGAGAGAGAGAGATCTGTGGACAGGGGGCTAGATCTAGAGGGAGAAGACGGGGCGGACACACAGAGAGGAAAATAGAATCAAATTCTCTCTCTCTCTCTCTCTCTCTCTCTCTCTCTCTCTCCTTCTCTCTCGTCCTCGCTCGCTCTCCCCTACCCCTCTCTCATAACACACACACAACACACACACACACACACACACACACACACACCAACCGCGCGCGCGCGCACACACACACACATACACATATACAAAGTCCGCGCTTGCACACTGCGGAGCGCATATACTCACAAAGGCGCACGCACACACAAATATCCAAGAACCCATCTATAGATTTGAGTGTGTGTCTAGTGTGTGTGTGTGTGTGTGTGTGTGTGTGTGTGTGTGTGTGTGTGTGTGTGTGTGGTGTGCGCGTGTTGTGTGTGTGTTATGTGTGTGTTGTTGTGTGTGTGTGTGTGTGTGTGTGAGAGAGAGAGAGAGAGAGAGAGAGAGAGAGAGAGAGAGAGAGAGAGAGAAGAGAGAGAGAGAGAGAGAAACGAGAGGGGGGTTATCGGATTCTCTTGTATTTTTCTTTGCCTATCTCTGTTTATGTCTCATCTCTCTCTCTCTCTCTCTCTCTCTCTCTCTCTCTCTCTCTCTCTCTCTCTCTCTCTCTCCCTCCTCTCCCTCACACACACAAACACACACACACAAACACGCGCACACCACTCCACACATACACACACAACACACACACACACACACACACACACACACATACACACCACCACCACACCACCACACACCCCGCACTACACACACACTACATCACACCACATCGAAGCAAGCTCACAAAGATCGAAGAATGAAGAAGTCAAAGAGAGAGAGAGAGAGAGAGAGAGAGAGAGAGAGAGAGAGAGAGAGAGAGAGATGATCGCAAAGTCGGAGAATTAAAGGATTGACCTTAGTGCTCATATGCAGATAACATCATCCATACGAAAGGAAAGACAAATGATAACGCCGGATCGCATTCGGGTATACATTCCCCCACGCGCACACCCACTATCTCCACTTCTTCCCCTCCTCCAATCTCCCCCCCCCCTCCCGCCACACTTTAAATAAGGGTTCTCATGACAGTGAGAACATAACTTCACGTGTGTCTGTGCATTATTTCATCACCACTCGCTGTTTGAATTGACAACATTGTGTCAGATCAAAAAGAGAACCAAGAATGTCACTCTCTCTCTCTTCTCTCTCTCTCTGCTGTGTGAGACCGCGGGGCGCGCGGCGCGCGTGAGAGAGAGAGGAGAGAGAGAGAAGAGAGAGAGAGAGAGAGAGAGAGAGAGAGAGAGAGAGAGAGAGAGAGAGAGAGAGAGAGAGAGAGAACTCCGAAATCTTAAATGATTTAACGAATAGGCCGTAGGCCCCTGTCATAGTGGGTGGTTATAAAACAAAACATCCGTTATAGCGACATGACATCGGGCATGTAATGAGAGAATGGAGAGAGAGGAAGAGAGAGAGAAGGAGAGAGAGAGAGAGAGAGAGAGAGAGAGGAGAGAGAGAGATTTTCGACGGCCGCCTGTTTCTCTAAGCATCGATCACCATCACCTTATCTTCTACTTGCATCAACAACAACAACAACAACAACAACAACAACAACGACGACGACGACGGTGACGACAAACATAACTTAATTCCGTATACCGTTTTGTAGACTGGCAACCTTACACAATGTATTGCTTGCTTTCACGCTTCCCGCTCCGAGTTTGTTTTGCACCTCTTCTCTCTCTCTCTCTCTCTCTCTCTCTCTCTCTCTCTCTCTCTCTCTCTCTCACACACATCTGCTCCGCAAACACACACACATGCATGCACGCGCGCGCGCGCACGCGCGCGCGCGCAGACCACAAAACACACACACACACACACACACACACACACACACACACACACACACACGTGCGTATGAACAAAAAGCGAAATCTCTCACCTAGAATTATTCTTTCCAGACAGCTGCGGACCCCAGTTCATCACAAGACGATAACATCTGAAAACACAGTACATGCCTTGCTGTCTTCTCTCTCACTCAGCGACTACGTTCAACCGGAACGTCATCTTCAGCACCCCTGCAGACCAAACCCTAAACCCCTAAATCATGAAAGTTTTGTTAAAAACGGAAGTTACCAACAAATCTTAAATCTTCACCATCTTTTCAACTGCAGACAAAAATTTATTAAAAAAAAAATAAATAAATAAAAGTCACTATCGACAATGACTTAGAGACAGAGCGGAGACTGAAAAATGAAAACGATTCTCCATTCTCCCGAAGACAAAAAAAAATAAAAAATAAAAAAGGTTCTAATATTCTATCTTTTCGCAAATGAAGTTGGAGACAAGTCGTTTTCGTGTGTACCACAACAAGGAAAGGCACAAAGCAGATTGTGAATGCAATCTGCACTATTTGTCGGGGGAGAGGCGAGAGAGAGAGAAAGCACGCGCTCCATGCAATGGCAAACCCGCACTGGCCGTAATGAGTCGTGCGCTCGCGTGGCGGCGGTGGTGGTGGCCCCTTCGTTTAAAGCGAAACTGCATGAACAGTGGGGGAACGTTGCGATGAGCGCCTCTGCTGCTACGACGGAATGCTCGCGTTTAGCTGGAGGTGGTACGGATAGCATCGGCGACGGACGGATACTGGCAGGTGTTTGGTGTCGCCGTTTCTCGCTCTGTCTGTCTGTCTGTCTGTGTCTGTCTCCTCCTTTTCCTTCTCCTCCTCCTTCTTCTTCTTCTCTGGCTCTCTGTCTGTCTGTCTCTCTCTGTGTCTCTTCTGACGACGGGACACGACATAACACGGCAAGACACGACACAATACGACAAGACGCGACACAACACAGCACAACACGACACAACACTCCACTAAACGACACCACGCAACACTGCACTACACTACAGCACACTAGACTACACTAGATTACACTACACTACACTACACCATACCACACCACACTATATTATACCACACTACACCATACTACAGTACACTACACCACACCACACTACACAACACTATGCCAAACTACACTACACTACACTGCACTACACTACACTACACTAGATGGCACGACACGAGACTACACTACACTATACGACACAAAACGACACATCACTTCACTACACCATCAGTCATGTTGCTTATAGCCCAGCCGACCGCATAGGGCCATATCAGGGCGGTCACCACGTTTTGAAAAAAAAAAGCATGCCTGTATAACAACACAACACGGTATCATACAATATAATTCAGCACTAAAAACAACACCTTACAAACCAACGTAAGGCAACACAAGACCAAAATGCAAAAACAATGTTGCACCAGAACACACACTAAAACGCAACACACGACAATTATAGAAGCCGGGGGGGGGGGGGGGGGGGGGGGGGGGGGGGGGGGGACAGTCAGGGTCGATAACTGGGACCACATTTCCTTGGTGACAATGATGCCCAAGGTATGCCGCCGACACATTTTAACAGACCGACCGACCGACCGGCCGACCGACTGACAAGAGGGGGGAGTTCGATCACTGTGGAATCGACTGATCGATCGGCAACAACAACGGTCAGTGGCCGTTGAACCGTAAGGCTGTCACTCCCACCCTTAGCTGCCTCTGGTCTCTCTCTCTCTCTCTCTCTCTCTCTCTCTCTCTCTCTCTCTCTCTCTCTCTCACACACACACACACACACACACACACAAGCGCGTGCGCATACACATATAAAGACACATTTACACATAATCACACACATAGTCCTTTTCTCTCTCTCTCTTCTGTCTCTCTCTCTTCTCTCTCCTGATCACACACACACACACACACACACACACACACACACACACACACACACACACACACACACTCGCACGGATGCGCGCGCGCACACGCACAACATTCTCTTCTCTCTCTTCGATCGCTCTCTCTCTCTCTCTCTCTCTCTCTCTCTCTCTCTCTCATACATACACATACATACATACACACACTCAGCAGAAATAGTCACACTTACACAAACGCGCGCGCGCGCACTCACACACGCATATGCACACACAGAAAAACACGGACACATACATCTACACAAACCTCTCTCTCTCTCTTTTCCTCTCTCTCTCTCTCTCTCTCTCTCTCTCTATCTCTTCATCCACCCCACCCAGTCACCCCCCATACACACACAGACACACACAGAGACACACACACAGACACACACACACACAGACACACACTCACTCACGCACGCACGCACGCACGCACCACATTCCTATCTACTCTCATTAGGCATTCAACTGTTACAATGCCACCTGCTTTGCCGTATAAAAAGTTTTCTGCATTCTTCAATGAAAGCTAAATGCCATGCAGGTATGAGCAACATTTTAAGATGTGCAGTTAAAAAAAACAACCCGCAGACACAACAGAATATAAACAAAACAGGGGAATGCTATTACCCGTAGAAAGAAAGAAAGAAAACAAAGAAAAACATCCCAGCAACATAATCATAAACACTTGTGTCTGATAAACCCAAATATACCGGAGCAACAGACATGCGTAACAATTCGTCCACACTGTCTGGTGGTACAGAATTAGAAGGACAAGGTAAGATGTGTTTGTTCTCTAAGTTAACAAGCACGAAGTGATGATTAATTGTGAAATATGTGTGTGTGTGTGTGTGTGTGTGTGTGTGTGTGTGTGTGTGTGTGTGTGTGTGTGTGTGTGTGTGTGTGCGTGCGTGCGTGCGTGCATGCGTGTGCGCGTGTTTGCGTGTGTGTAAGTGTGTGTGTGTGTGTGCGCGCGCGCGCGTGCGTGTGTGTGCGTGTGTGTGCGCGTGCGTGGCGGCGTGAGTGCATGCGTGGTGGTATGTGTGAGTGTGTGGGTGTGTGTGCGCACGCGCGCGCGCGCGTGCACGCGTCCTTGCGCCCATTCTAATACGCTTCTGTGTGAGAGCAGTATGTGTGTGTCTTCGTCTTGAGACACGCTGTCCCATTGATGACTATGAGCTTGATGTCATCCTCAATTCACTTACCTTGGGTCCACCATCACGATAACCTCTCCCTTGACACTGAGATCGACAGGAGGATCGGGGAGGTAGTCACAACACTTACTCGCCTCACACAAAGAGTGTGGACAAATCCCAAGCTGACCACAAAGACAAAGATGGCTGTGTATAACGCCTGCGTTCTCAGCACCTTGCTGTATGGCAGTGAGACATGGACCACTGTACTCGCCAGGAGAAAAGGCTCAATCCCTACCACCTCAGATGCCTCCACGTTTACTCGGCATCTCCTGGCAAGAGAGGGTGACCAACACAGAAGTCCTGTCTCGCGCTGGCCTCCCTACCATGTATATCCTGCTGAGACAGCATTGGGTGCATTGGCTGGGCCACGTTCGCCGTATGGAGGATGGTCGCATCCCAAAAGACACCCTCTATGGAGAGCTTGCCGCAGGGCAGAGAAGCATTGGCCGCCACAGCTGAGATACAAAGACGTTTGCAAAAGAGACATGAAGGCACTTGGGATCAACACTGAGTACTGGGAGGACCTTGCAGCAGACCACAACAGCTGGAGAAGCACACTCAAGAAACAGCTGCAGATTGGCGAAGACAAACTGACAGCTGTGCAGCAGAAAAGCGAGCCCGCAGAAAGGGGATGACAGCCAACAAACCAGTGTCAGCATACGGATGTGACCACTACGACAGAGACTGCCGCTCTTGTTTCGGTCTCTACAGCCACAGGCGACGCTGCTCGGGTCGAGCAGACAGCCCGGACAGACAGCTAAATCTTAGGTCGGATAATCTATCCATGGTGAGCTACGACCGACGGAGGCCTGCTCTAAGTATGTACGTACACGTGAGGAGTGTGCGGATGCGCTTGTGTTATGATGTTGTCGACGGATTCAGGCCTGCACCGTGAGCCTACTTGTTAATGTTCACGTCAGCTCGCTCACAGATGCCCCATGCGGTCTAACAGAGTACATGGCTCAAATGGCCCACATGATGACTTTGATATAATTGGATACTGAAAAGGATAGATGTGGTGTATACTGTGATGTTGATTACTTTGAACGTGGCGTTTGTCATGGAGCTGGTCTTCTTCTCTCCAAACGATCTGCGGTGCGTGTTGGTAGGTCAGTACGGCACAGTCCAACCCAACCCAACCCAACTCAACACCCAACCCAACTCAGCCCAAGCGATCCCAGTTTAACTCAACCCAACCCAACTCAACCCAATTCAACCCAAGCGATCCCATCCCAGTTCAACTCAACCCAGCCCTACGCAGCACAGCGCACCACGACACTTACACACCGTGACGCAACGAAGCCCAACGGAGCACAACAACAGACGCAGCAACCTAACTTAACATAGCACAACACAAACACAGATCCACGAATAACAGCACGGTATAGCGATGTACTGCACTCCGGTATGCTACACCACACTGCACTGCACAAAGTTAACACCACACAACATAACTCAGCAGCATACGACAGGCTACAGCTCAACACAGCACAGCTCAGAACAACACCATCCGAATCAACATATTACGACTCAACACAAATCAAGTCAGTCAAACAACCCAAACACACACTCATCCATAAACACTTTATTCGATTTCGAAAGCTCCTCCAACACGCTGTTTCCAAATATCTGAAGAATGTAAATTTTGAAAAGAAAGGGTATTCGTTCCGCAAGATAATATAAACAGGTTACAGGACAAAAAGAATGAAGCACAAGCATAGGTATACAAGTAAATGAACACAACAATTCGTGATCATAATAATAATAGATACAGTAAGAAATAAAAAGCCCTTCCCTCTCAAGCACCCTTGCCAAACACCACCCTCTGTCTCCCTCCCCCTTCCTCCCCTCTCCCCATCTCTTCCGTCATCCAAACACCCTTTCTAGACAGCTCAAGGTCGTCGCGGTCACGTGAGCCGGTTAGTGAGCGAGGTCAGCCGAGGTCAGCGAAATCGGGAAGTTCATCAAGGCCGTTACCTCCAAGTCTGCCTGTCTGTCTGTCTGTCTGTCTGCCTGTCTGCCTGTCTGCCTGTCTGTTTGCCTGTCTGTCGCTGTCTGCAGGTTGTGCTGGTCAATATCACAGACAAACACACTAAAGTCGATGGTCAACACCCTCTGACCACACCCCACCCGCTGGGTCATGGCTGGAACCAGACAGCGCGCAGCCTGGTCAGAAAGCAAGAACGGAGAACCGAACCCCCGGCACCCGGCTGTCTGCACGGGGTCCGCCTGACGTCGCCTGCAGAGTGATCTGGATCTGTTACCAACAGAAGGACGAACCGTCACTGCGTGTGATTCAGCGCAGCCAGCCTGCGCACACACACAACGACGACGATGACGATGCGATGCTGAAGTTAATACTGATGATATAACGATTATCATAACAACAATAACAGCAGGAAGACACTACTGCTGCTGCTGCTACTACTACCGCTACTACCACCATTACTGTACTACTACTGCTGCTGCTGCTGCTGCTACTGCTGCTGTTGGTATTGCTGCTTCGACTGGTAACACTACTGCTGTTGTTGCTGCTGCTGCCACTACTATTGCTACTATTTCTCTTGCCGCTGATGCGGCTGCTAGTGCTACCGCTGCTGCTGCTGCTGCTGCTGCTGCTGCTACTAATAGTACTACTAGTATCACTACTATCGTTGCTGTTGCTACTACTTCTACTACCACCGCTGCTGCTGCTGCGCGCTACTACTATTACTTCTACCACTACTACTATCACTGCAAGTACTACCACTACTGCTACTATTATTACTGCCGCTGCTGCAGTCCTGCAACAACAACAACAACTACTACTACTACTACTGCTGCTGCTGCTGCTGCTGCTGCTAGTCCTCTTCCCCTCTTCCACCTCCTCCTCCTCCTCTCTGCTGTTGCTGATTGCTGCTATAACAACAACAACAACAACAACAACAACAACAACTACTACTACTACTACTACTTCTGCTGCTGCAGCTACCACTACTGTTATTGCCGCTGCTGCTGCTACTGCAGCGACTACTACTTCTACTACAGCTATCACAACCGCAACTACTGCTGCTGATAGAGCTGCTGCTTATGCTGCTAATGCTAACATTGCTGCTGCTGATACTACTACTGCTACTGCTGCCGCTGCTGCCGCTACTGCTACTACTATTACGACTACTGCTACTGCTGCTAAATCACTACTACTGCTGCTACTACTACTGCTACTGCTGTTACTGTTGCTGTTACTACTACTACTACTACTACTACTACCACCACTCGTGCAGTTACTGCTGCCGCTACTGCTACGACTCCTCCACCATCTAGTAATACTGATGACTGAAGGGCACCGGACTCCTCCACCACCTGGTAATACTGATGACTGAAGGGCACCGGACTCCTCCACCACCTTGTAATACTGATGACTGAAGGGCACCGGACTCCTCCACCACCTTGTAATACTGATGACTGAAGGACAATGGACTCCTCCACCACCTGGTAATACTGATGACTGAAGGACTCTGGACTCCTCCACCACCTAGTAATACTGATGACTGAAGGGCACTGGGCTCCTCCACCACCTAGTAATACTGATGACTGAAGGGCACTGGACTCCTCCACCACCTAGTAATACTGATAACTGAAGGGCACCGGACTCCTCCACCACCTAGTAATACTGATGACTGAAGGGCACTGGACTCCTCCACCACCTAGTAATACTGATAACTGAAGGGCACTGGACTCCTCCACTACCCAGTAATACTGATGACTGAAGGGCACCGGACTCCTCCACCACTTAGTAATACTGATGACTGAAGGGTACCGGACTCCTCTACTACCTAGTAACACTGATGACTGAAGATGACTGAAGGGCACTGGACTCCTCCACCACTTAGTAACACTGATGACTGAAGGGCACTGGACTCCTCCACCACCTAGTAATACTGATGACTGAAGGGCTCTGGACTCCTCCACCACCTAGTAATACAGATGACTGAAGGACTCTGGACTCCTCCACCACCTAGTAATACTGATGACTGAAGGGCACTGGACTCCTCCACCACCTAGTAATACTGATGACTGAAGGACTCTGGACTCCTCCACCACCTAGTAATACTGATGACTGAAGGGCACTGGGCTCCTCCACCACCTAGTAATACTGATGACTGAAGGGCACTGGGCTCCTCCACCACCTAGTAATACTGATAACTGAAGGGCACTGGGCTCCTCCACCACCTGGTAATACTGATGAGTGAAGGGCACCGGACTCCTCCACCATGCTAGTAATACTGATGGAACTGAAGGGCACTGGACTCCTCCACCACCTGGTAATACTGATGACTGAAGGGCACCGGACTCCTCCACCACTAGTAATACTGATGAACTGAAGGGCACCGGACTCCTCCACCACCTAGTAATACTGATAACTGAAGGGCACCGGACTCCTCCACCGTAATACTGAGAACTGAAGGGCACCGGACTCCTCCACCACCTAGTAATACTGATGACTGAAGGGCACTGGACTCCTCCACCACCTAGTAATACTGATAACTGAAGGGCACCGGACTCCTCCACCACCTAGTAATACTGATGACTGAAGGGCACGGACTCCTCCACCACCTGGTAATACTGATGACTGAAGGGCACGGACTCCTCCACCACCTGTAATACTGATGACTGAAGGGCACTGGACTCCACCACCTAGTAATACTGATGACTGAAGGGCACTGGACTCCTCCACCACCTAGTAATACTGATGACTGAAGGACTCTGGACTCCTCCACCACCTAGTAATACTGATGACTGAAGGGCACTGGCTCCTCCACCACCTAGTAATACTGATGACTGAAGGGCACTGGCTCCTCCACCACCTAGTAATACTGATAACTGAAGGGCACTGGGCTCCTCCACCACCTGGTAATACTGATGAGTGAAGGGCACCGGACTCCTCCACCACCTGGTAATACTGATAACTGAAGGGCACCGGACTCCTCCACCAGCTAGTAATACTGAGAACTGAAGGGCACTGGACTCCTCCACCACCTGGTAATACTGATGACTGAAGGGCACCGGACTCCTCCACCAGCTAGTAATACTGAGAACTGAAGGGCACCGGACTCCTCCACCACCTAGTAATACTGATAACTGAAGGGCACCGGACTCCTCCACCAGCTAGTAATACTGAGAACTGAAGGGCACCGGACTCCTCCACCAGCTAGTAATACTGATGACTGAAGGGCACTGGACTCCTCCACCACCTAGTAATACTGATAACTGAAGGGCACCGGACTCCTCCACCACCTAGTAATACTGATGACTGAAGGGCACGGACTCCTCCACCA
>CM065715.1:25419657-25437157 GCA_033310375.1 Conus canariensis
GCAGAGCCAGAGGGAAAATAAGAAACAGCTCTTGAACCCACCACGGAGCCCGAAGAAGGGAAAGCCCCCACATACAACTTGGGGTAGGAAGCGAGCAATGACGAGGTCAGGGACAGCCGACAGCCCCAGTGGCCCTCCTGGAGCTGAGGGGAAGAGGAAGCAATCAATGACGAGGTCAGGGACAGCCGACAGCCCCAATGGCCCTCCTGGAGCTGAGGGGAAGGGGAAGCGAGCATGACGAGGTCAGGGACAGCCGACAGCCCCAATGGCCCTCTTGGAGCTGAGGGGAAGGGGAAGCGAGCAATGGCGAGATCAGGGACAGCCGACAGCCCCAATGGCCCTCCTGGAGCTGAGGGGAAGGGGAAGCAAGCAATGACGAGGTCAGGGACAGCCGACAGCCCCAATGGCCCTCTTGGAGCTGAGGGGAAGGGGAAGCAAGCAATGACGGGGTCAGGGAGAGCCGACAGCCCCAATGGCCCTCCTGGAGCTGAGGGGAAGGGGAAGCAAGCAATGACGAGGTCAGGGACAGCCGACAGCCCGCCTCCTGGAGCTGAAGGGAAAGGAAGAGTGCGCCCTGTTCCCGCCAACAGCGGAAGCTGCCACCACCTGCCAAGTGCAGGCTGGGAAGCCTCGCGGAGGATGCTGGGTCGGGAAAGCACGGGAGGAGTGAGTGAAGATAAAGGAGTGGGGGGGGGGGGGGGGGGGGGAGGGGGGATGACATACGAGGGGGCAATTAAAGGCCCCGAGGCGAAGGCCACCACTACAGGAACTTATTTGTCATCTTGTCAACTTTTCTCCATACAGGTCGGGGGCTCCAGGATGATGATGATGGCATGTTGCTTGATATGAAAGCTACGATCCCGGCTGCTAGGACTGACAAGAGACTGCTCGCTGGAGCTGGCGGTGTGTACTGCTTGCTGTGTGCGTCGACTGATAACCGAGGCTGACGTCATCATCATCATCATCATCATCATCATCACCGGAGAAAGGCTCGCTGTGACACGCTTTCAGCAGGTTCTGACTTGCCGAGGACAGGGAGGTTGGGAGCTGACTGACATGCAAGGAGCGAAGCTGCCTGCCTCCTGTTGGCTGCAGATAACAGGATGGGCATGCAGGTTAAAAAAAAAGTGTTGTCAGTATCATCATCGCTTGAAAACACACACAGAGGGGCGGGGGGGGGGGGATAGGGGTACACACATGCGCGTACGCGCGCGCGCGCGCACAGAAGGAGAGAGAGAGAGGAGAGAGGAAGGGGGGGGGTGGAGGGAGACAGATAGAGAGAAATAAAGAGAGAGAGAGAGACAGAGAACCCCCCCCCCCCACACACACACACACACACACACACACACACACACACACACACACAGATGGTTATAGACAGAGGCATACAGAGAGAGAGAGAGAGAGAGAGAGGGGGGGGGGGCGCGCGCGCATATACACACACACACACACACACACACACACACACACACACACACACACACACACACAGAAGACAGACAGAAAAGACATACAGACATCTGGACAGTCTGAGTAAACTTAAAGAAATGCAACAAAAGAAAGCACGGTTCAATGCTGACGTGACGATACATTCCAAATCGAGTGTGACAGCCCCCTCCTGTTTTTCGATCATTCTACACAGAAAACAAGTGTATAAACGAATGAAATGAATGTGACAACTTCATAAAGAATCAGGATCATTTTCATCTTGCCTATAAAAGCAAAAACTGAACGGATTCATGGTATAAATATATTGTTCAATATTCAAAGAAAAAGAAGGGGGAAAAATGTGTGTGTGTGGGGGGGGGGGGGGGTAAGAAAGAAAAGGAAAACAGAGGGGCGGGGGGGATGAAAAGGTGACAAACGTCCCGTAACAGTTTATTGGCAAGACTTTCCTGTCCGCATGAAATCATATCCATATCCACGGACGAGCCATCGGCTGGTAACTTAACCTTACCAGAACAGCTCGTACGAATTGATATTGCTCTCGGATTTAGCGCACAATCATCGCCCGGTCTTGTTCACGCCCGGTCTTGTTCACGCACGGTCTTGTTCACGCACGGTCTTGTTCACGCCCGGTCTTGTTCACGCCCGGTCTTGTTCACGCCCGGTCTTGTTCACGCACGGTCTTGTTCACGCACGGTACGCGGCTACGAGGTCTTAAATCAGAATTTGTTAACACTGCAGCCCGGAAAACGAGAGGAAAAATTCGTCACTACTGTCACTGAACAAGAAATATTTCTTTTTTTTTTTCTGTCATAAAATGCACATCCAGCTGCATAATCATTATGCTAGCCGCTGTTTTACCGCACATGACCGTAACTTCGGTTCCACGCTGACAGATCCATTATGCTTCATTAAGTTTAAAAAGAGAGAGAGAGAGAGAGAGAGAGAGAGAGAGAGAGAGAGAGAGAGAAGAGAGAGAGAGAGGAGAGAGCGGTATTAAAACAGTGAACAATCATGTGTACCTCTCTTGATGTCTTTCTCGTGTGGTGCAGATTTTTCTTTTCTCGTCTCCTGTTTGATTCACCGTCTTATGGCATGCAGGTATCAAATACACAAAACAAAAATTAGGTCTTGATTCAGTTTATTCAGTACTGCCCGCACAACATGGTGATACAATACAATCTGGTCGAACTGCGCGTGCTGTACCTTGTGAGGTTTCTCTCGCAGACACCATGGGGCTGTCCCTTTGAGATTCCTCGCCATCAGTCCTCAAATAAAACAAAGAGAAACCCAACAGAGACAGTAACACAGTTTCATTTTCAGTTTCAGTTCCATCTAGTAAGTGTCTCTGCGTGCGGACTAGTCCATCAAAGCTGTACACCTACGTGACAACCATCAGATAACAGGGTCGTGCAGGTCAAGGCGTAGCCCATGTGATTAAAACGTAAATGGACTCATCCGCACGCGGGGATGCCACCCCGAAACTGACGCATCCTTCCCTTCTTTCTTCCTTTCTGATAAAAATTAAACACGCTGAAAAAACAACAACAAATATAAACAAACAAACAAACAAAACCCGGAACCTCCCCTCTCTTCCCGCTTTCCGTCTTCCACCTCCATCTCTCTCTCTCTCTCTCTCTCTCTCTCTCTCTCCCTGCCTCCTCTATTCACCCCCATCCCTCACCCCCACCTCCATCCACCCCTCCATGCCAGCAGCTGTCAGACTCATATTCAGTCCGTGAAGCTTACTGTTGCGTCAAGACAAATCATTTCAGTGCGTGCATTCCTTTTTCTTTTTATGTTCCAACATTTTCACAATGATTAATCTCGTAATGCTCTGCACTGAAAGTTTTGACTCTCGAAATAATACAAGAAGCCAACAAACAAACAAACAAACAAACAACAAACAACAACAACAACAACAACAACAACAACAACAACAACAACAACAACAACAACACACACACACACACACACACACACACACACACGCGCGCGCGCGCGCGCGCGCGCGCGGGTTTTTTTTTTTTCAATCGTCATTAAGGAAAACATACATACGAACGTATGGGTTCAATGCTTTCCTCTTGCAACTTGTTTACTCAATAAGAGAACCTATTTTGGTCACCGAGGGGTTTGGGGGTTTTCAGCTGAACATGGTAAACACCTCACACGAACTATAACAATACCGTGAGGAACTTTTGGTGACTCCTGTTTTCACATAGATGGTTTCCAGAATGTATTTTCCGGCTATTTATGGGCACCGTTACTGTGGCTTTATGGTAAGGTTTCCCACAAAATTTCCGGTTCTCTTCACAACCTCCCCCCCCCTCCCCCCTCTGTCTCCTCGAACCGTTTAATATTTTCAACACAGACCACGAAACCCTAAAACTCTCTCTCTCTCACTCCTCTCTCTCTCTCTCTCTCTCTCTCTCTCTCTCTCTCTCTCTCTCTCATGGAAAAGTATTCGAAAGAGGCTCGCACGTTTTCGTTACACCTGATACTTTCGCTCGATTTGACACACTCAGTTCAGCATACTAATCTTGTGTTAGAAAGTGAAGACAAGTTCTTTCTCCAGTCCGTCAGAGAGAAAATCTCATAACAATCATGTTATTGTACACTGAACATCTTCACCATTACGAACTTTCAGCGTGGTCGTTTGTCAACATGTAAAACAACTGACACCCTCACACTGACCCAGCTTTTTCAGGGTGAGAACATTGCGTCAAAGAAAGTAAACACAAGACCTTTGCCATCGGATGTCTCTGTTGAATCATACTGAACTTTTAACCGCGATCATCTAACACCTACAAAATAGTGTCACTCCCGCCACCACCCCCACCACCCTTCCCCAACCCCTCCCCTCCCTGGATACTCTTCCTCCAACTTCTCTTCACCATCCCCTCTCCTCAACCCCCTTCCCCGTTTTCTCTTCCCCTCCCCCTTGAAAAAGAGAGGGGAGTTGGAAGGGGAGGGGGGGGGGGCGGGGAGCCCCCACCCCTTCCAACTCCCCTCTCTTTTTCAAGGTTGAGGGTGGCTGAAAAATTGCCCGGGGCTTGACGAGGCCTGACAGGTAACACTTCATGCCCGAGCACCTAATTATCATGTTACTCGCCACCTTGTCAACTTAATACCCTGTCACACTGGGGGCGCGCTGCCTATGCTGTCGCACGGCGAGAAACGCCACACGGAACGAAATAGATTACTACATCTTTTGTCGAACCTGCATGACGTACTTGTAGTGGTGATGGTGGTGGTGGTGGTGGGGATGGTGGTATGAGGAGTGGAGGGGGAGAGGTCAAGGAAGGGGAGAAGGGGCGGGAGTAGGATGTTTGGGGGGAGGGGGTGGCGGAGAGAGGAAGGGGGTCGGTGGTGAATCATGAGAAAGGGTCGTGGTGTTTCCTGTCGTTTGAGCAGATGGCATATTGTGTTGTTTTTTGTTTGTTTGTTTTGTTGGTTTGTGTTTTCAGAAAGAAAAAAAAAATGCTTTCGTTTGTCTGTTCTGGTTTCTCGCGGTGTTCTTTTGTTTGCTCGGAGCAGCTGGAAAAGTGACGTCGTTGTTGTTTAGCGCCTTGGCTTCTGTCCGCTGTCTTAATTTGTTTTCTTATTTATTTGTTTGTTTGATGAATGGCTGCCTCTCACTCTCTCTCTCTCTCTCTCTCTCTCTCCTCTCTCTCTCTCTCTCTCTCTCTCTCTCTTTTCACCTCCATCCTTTTCTATTTACTTGCCATCCTAAAATTTCATTTGGGGGGGGGGGGGGAGGGGGTGCGTGCGAATCTTATGGCTGATCTTATCAAATCTGTCTGTCTGTCTGTCTGTCTGTCTGTTGTCTGTCTGTCTGTCTGTCTATCTGTCTGTCTGTCTGTCTGTCTATCTGTCTGCTGCCTGCCCGCCTGTCTTCTGTATGTGAATTCTCTGACCTTCGCAGCGGCTATCTGAAAGTCCAGACTTGATAAACACTAACAAGCACGTTTGCATGAGTTCATGGCAGTATTTACAGATCCTCTCGAAGTGCGGACACATGTATATAATGTACATAACTATTTTGGGACCATTAGAGTTTTTTTTTTAATCTTCGTGATGAATGCCTTCTCATTTTCGCAAGTCTTTACTTTCCTAAAGCTCTTAAGGTCTGAACCATACGAGAGAGAGAGAGAGAGAGAGAGAGAGAGAGAGAGAGAGAGAGAGAGAGAGAGAGAGAGAGAGAAAGAGAGAGGAGAGAGAGAGAGAGAGAGAGAGAGAGAGAGAGAGAGAGAGAGAGAGACTGGCAGACAGATAGACAGAAAGACAGACAGAGAGACTAAGAATAACATATTATCACATTTGGGACTTCTTTTAAAAAGAAAGTATTTTATGAAAAATGTGGGAACGCATACAATGTTTCGAATTCAAGTGATTTTGTGCCTTGTAATATGAATAATCGTGTGAATGCTGACGCTGATAATCGTATAAATGCAGATTGTACTTTCGACTTGATCGCTCTAATTGCCAAACAGTAAAATCATCAATGCAGAGAAGAAAAACCTTCACCTCTTTTTTCTGAGGCAGCTGTATGCAAGATGAAAGACCACGCAATATAATGTAGATGTTAGTGAGAACGTGTATGAAGTTATTCGAGAATGGGATTGATGTAAACCAGTGGTCTTAAATATACAGTCTGTCTGTCTATCTATCTATCTATCTATCCATCCATCCACCATCCACCCACCCATCTATCTGTCTATCAATTCATCCATCCATCTACTCATCCACCCACTATCTATCTATCTATTCATCCATCCATCTACTCATCCACCCACCATCCATCCACCCATCTATCTATCTATCTCCTTGTCTGTCTGTCTCTGTCTGTCTGTCTGTCTGTCTGTCTGTCTGTCTGTCTCTCTCTCTCTCTCTCTCCCTTTTCACCTACTGAACGACTCGATAAGTTTAATGTTCTATGCTCCATGCCTCTTTGTACATAGTTTGTTCTGTTTGCTTCTGCAATTTATAAATCAAGTTATTATTGTCATTCTTCTCATTATCATTACTGTTATCACCATCATCTTCATCTTCATCTTCATCATCATCATCATCATCATCACCATTATCAATATCATCATCAACATCATCTTCATAACCATCATCATCGTAGTAGTAGTAGTAGTAGTAGTAGTAGTAGTAGTAGTAGTAGTAGTAGTGGCTGTAGTAGCAGCAGCAGAGCAGCACACAACAGTTTCAGTAGTAATAGTAGTAGCAGCAGCAGCAGTTGTAGTAATAGTGATAGCAGTAGTAGTCGCAGAACCAGCAGCAGTAGTCATCGTAGTAGTAATGGAAGTGATGCTGGAGATTGTGGCTGTGGTGGTGGTGGTGGTGGTGGTAGTAGTAGTAGTAGTAGTAGTAGTAGTAGTAGTAGTAGTAGTAGTAGTAATAGTAGTAGTAGTAGTAGAAGTAGTAGAAGTAGTAGTAGTAGTAGTAGTAGTAGTGGTAGTAGTAGCAGCAGCAGCAGCACAGCAGCAGCAGCAGCAGTAGTAGTATTCGTAGTAGTAGTAGTAGTTGCTGTAGTAGTAGTAGTAGTAGTAGTAGTAGTAGTAGTAGTAGTAGTAGTATCGTTGCTGTTGTTTTTAGGATTCCGTGATACTTGCTTTATTTTACCCTTAAATCCCCACTCGCCCACCACCCCCATCCACACAGGTTTGTATTTTGATTACATATAAAAGGCATTTACACGGGTATTGACAAAAACAACAACAACAAAGAAGCTCAAAATGACAGCTGTCACAGCCACAGGCAGCCACACTATCCACAACAGGCATAAAAGCTAGACGAATTCATGTCGCCACTCTTTCGTCGATGGCTTCAAGAGAACATCCAGCACGGAGACCAGACATTTCCAGCCACCTTCTTGACGTCTGTGACTCTGGTATGCCTCACTTGCCCCCCATCCCAACACATGTCTTTCACTTATTGGGCGCCCTGAGCAGGTGCACCTGAAGCCTCGAATCTGTGTGTCCTAGCCATGTGCTTTTCAGGACAGGACTGTTCATTAATCTATGATCTTATGGAGCTGCACGAAGCTGTGGAAGCAGTGTCTGTCTCAACGAGGAAAATTGATGCTTCTAGGAGATTATCCAAACGCATGAATCATTCCCGGGCCTACTGTGGACGTGCCCTACGCTCTGAATTTAGGTGTTCGGGCCAGGATGAAGCAATATCTATGGGTTTTTTTTTTTTTTTTGGATCGGTGCGTTCAGACGTCCACGTACGGGGGCAGCCGAATGGAATTGAAAGAAGCATCTGTCTCCGAAGAAACCTGATGTTTCCAGTAAGTAATCCATACACACACAAAACACGTAGACATGTTTGTCTTTTTTGTTATTTCTTTCTTTCCTTCTTTTTCTTTGTTTTTCATTTCGTTTTTTTCCTTCCTTCCTTCCTTTCTTTCTTTCTTTCTTTCTTTCTTTCTTTCTTTCTTTCTTTCAGTTCCTGAACTGTTATCAAGTGGCCCTAGACTGACGGGTTCAAAACCAACGTTTAGTTTTCCTCTTCTCTCCAGCTGTTCAGATTGATGTTCTATCTTTCAGAAGGGTTTTCTTTGGCCTCTTGTCACTCGTTCAACATAACAGGTTTCTGATATGTCACGTGTATTAAACTGAATTATCAGATCAATAAAAACTATACCCCATCCCCTCAAACAGATATCATGAAAGCAAAAAACATGTTCATGAATGAACCTCCACCCCCTCCCTCACCCCCAACGTCTCATCCTCCTAAGAACTCTTCACACATCGGGGGACACAGATTGGTGATTTCACCCGCCTGACAACAGAGTGTAATTCTCCCCCCCCCCCAACCCCACTTCTCCTTCCCCACCCCTCCACCCCATACCCCCTCCCCCCTCCTGCTCCCCCCTATCCTCCAAGACCCCCCGTGGCCCAATCCGCCAGAACAATTTGCAGGCTGAAAGATAATCGGCCCAGGGGCTGACAGGCCGCCTGAGGAGATGTGTCACCACACCACACGTACCCGGCCTATCAGGTGTGAGGTCTAACCTATCTTTCCCCCTACCCCGTCCGTCCCCAACCCCTTCCCTATCCTGGGAATCCGGGTGGCTGGTTAGACCAGGGGATCCGTTACTTACATTATTGTCTGGACCCGACACTGAACAGTTCTGCATGTCCACCCGTATCAGCGGAGAGGAATGACAGGCAGGGTCGGGTGAAAAGTTCTTGGTGGACGTTGTGTATGACAGGCACATTATCATAACAGAAATGCGGGCAATGGACACCACATTTTCGATGAGCGATTCGGGTTGGAAAGAAACGGTTTAACGGTACAAGCGACCACGGATTTTAAAACAGAGAATCCTCTTAGTAATGTCGACCTTCATTACAAATACTTTATCCCGTAAAGGACATGTATGTGGGTTTTATTTATTATCTATTCATTCATTCATTTAGTTATATTTTCTTCTGCCAAAGAACACTTTTCTCTTTGTCTCTGCAAAGTCTGTTTGCCGGCAGATATGCCCTGCCTTTGCTAGTTAAAAGGTTCTGCTCTACCTGCAATCTGGAAATTATCTAAAAGAGGGGATGGATGCCGTGAATGAATTATTCGGAAATGAATGATTCCATGCCTTTGAATGAATGATTCCTTATGTAAATGATCCTGTGAACAATTGAATGACTTGGTGTGTGAAAAACTGACTATGTGGGCGAATGAATCCCTACCCTATGGGTGAATGAATTATCCCTTGGGTGAATAAATGATCTGGTGGGTGAAAGGATGACCATGTGAGAGAATAATTGTGTGTGGTATGAATGATCTTGATGGCGAATAAATAATCAGGTGGGTGATTGAATGATCAGGCTGGTGAGCACATGATCCTATACGAAAATAAATGATCCCTTGAATAAATAAATGATCTGGTGAGTGATGATCCTGTACGGGAATGAATGATTCTGTGGGGGAAATGCATGACACTGTGTGCAAACAAATGATACTGTGGGAAAATAAATCATACCGTGGGTGGACGATGATTTGGTGATGAATGAATGATCCTGTGAGTGAAGGAATGATCCCATGGGTGACTGAAGATTCTGAACGTGAATGAATGATCTCGTGGGAAAGTGAAGATTCCGCGCGTGAATAAATGATCTCATGGGTGAGTGAATGAGCTGGTTGGTGAATGAATGACCCAGTGAATGAAGGAATATGCTGGTGGATCAATGAACGGGGTTGTACGGGAAAAGAAGGACCCTGTGGCTGAATGAATGACCCAGTGAATGAAGGAATATGCTGGTGGATCAATGAACGGGGTTGTACGGGAAAAGAAGGACCCTGTGGCTGAATGAATGACCCAGTGAATGAAGGAATATGCTGGTGGATCAATGAACGGGGTTGTACGGGAAAAGAAGGACCCTGTGGCTGAATGAATGACCCAGTGAATGAAGGAATATGCTGGTGGATCAATGAACGGGGTTGTACGGGAAAAGAAGGACCCTGTGGGTGAATGAATGACCCAGTGAATGAAGGAATATGCTGGTGGATCAATGAACGGGGCTGTACGGGAAAAGAAGGATCCTGTGGGTGAATGAATGATCCTATGGCTGAATGAATGATCCTATGGCTGAATGAATGACCCAGTGGGTGAACGAATGATCCCCTGGCTGAATGAATGACCCAGTGGGTGAACGAATGATCCTATGGCTGAATGAATGACCCAGTGGGTGAACGAATCATCCTATGGCTGAATGAATGACCCAGTGGGTGAACGAATGATCCTATGGCTGAATGAATGACCCAGTGGGTGAACGAATGATGCTATGGGTAAATCAATCATCCGTTGGTGGAATGAATGATCCTGCCGTTGGATTAATGATTTTCTGGATGAATGAATGATGCCGTGAATGAATGAATGAATGGCTCTGTGGATGAATGAATGAATGACCCCCGGGGTAAATGATCCCCCTTGGTGAATGATCCCCTCTGTGGGTGAACGATTCTGTAGAGAGGATTTCATGGCAGACTGGGCGTGCTGGGTCGCATGTTACGGGCATTTAGGAGAAACTGACCCCAACACATCTCTGCCATAGTGATGCCCCCTTCTATGATTCAAACATACGCCGATACTTCAATCTTGTATCACAACGTATTCTCTCTGTTTTTTCCCGATGGACGTACAAAATGTGACAGACAGAGTATGTTAGGATCATACATGCGTATACGGGTGTGTTGGGATTAAAGATGGATGTAGCAATCTGACCGGTAGATTATGTTTTGACCTGCTGTGATAGATGGAGGTATGTATCACCGTGACAGATGGGGTGTGTATCACTGCGACAGATGGGGTACGTATTACTGCGACAGATGGGGTATGTTGGAATTAGAAATGGGGGTACTACTGTGATCAGATGAGGTGTGATAGGATCATAGATGGATACACCACAGTAACGGAGATGTATCGGGATCATAGATGGATACACCACAGTAACGGAGGAGATGTATCGGGATCATAGATGAATACACCACAGTAACGGAGGAGATGTATTGGGATCACAGATGGATACTCCACTGTGACAAGATGGGATATATTGGGATCAGAGATGGGTATAGCATTCTGACAGATGAGACGTGTTCGGATTAGCGATGGGCATACCACTATGACAGACGAGGTACATTCAGATAAGAATAGACAGATCAGAATAGAAAGACCACTCTTACGAATGATGTATGTTGGATCAGAAATGGATGTACCATTGTGACAAATAAGTGATGTTGGGACAAGAGAGATGGATGCAACACCGTAACGGATGAGATTTGTGGGGGTCAAAGATGTGTACACCAATGTAACAGATGGCATATTTAGAATCAGAGAGAGATGTAGCACTGTAACGGATGAGAGATACTGGGCTTAGAGATAGGCATACCATAGTGACAGATAAGGTATGTTGGAATCAGAGACGGGTGTACCACTCTAACAGATTGGGCATCAAGGAAAGGGTACACCACTCCGACAGGTAGGGTATGTTGGGATTAGAGATGCACCTGTCACGGTGACAGGTGAGTACCAAGAAATCACAAAAGAATAGTTCGAGTCCCTGTAACATGAAGCCGTTCATCTGACCTGAACCGGTCGCCGTTAATGGTGAGCGAGCTGGCACGCTCGCCTCTCTAGGACACTCACGTTTTTGCATGTGAGTGAGGAAAATACTGCTCTTCTGCTATACGGTGGGGTTTGGGCTAGGAAACTGTCACTTCTGTGCTGTACTGTAGTGTTTAAACTGGGAAAATGTTACTAATATGCTACACTGTAATGTTTGATCAGGGGAAAAAAATATCACCAATGAACTATACTTGCATTTACGCTGTTTCAATCCACAATGGCAGCTGTCACATACATTAAAACACTAGCAGTATGGGCGGCCTTCTTCCCTATGTGGGTGGCGATCTTGTTCTGGATCTGGTCGTTACGTCGCTGTGGCCACATCTTTAGGGCATTATCGCGACGGGTTGGGGGTGTGTGCAGTCTAGATAGTTTGTTGTGGTGCAATCAGTCTTTTGAAAGTTTCTATGGATGGTGCCCTAACAATATTTTCTTCAAGGTGGTTCCAGTCTCTTACTGCACTAACAAAAAATGACTGTTTGAACTGCTCTGTCTGGCATCTGCTGACTTGGAATGTTCTTGTGTTGTTTCTAATACAGTCGGAGATCGCACTGGTGGTATAGTAATTGCCAGATGTTCGTGGCCTTGTTGACTGTCTCACAGGTCAGTGCTCTCCTCAGGAAGTGCATCCTCAATTTCACAGAAGAATCTGTTGTGGTGGAGAAAGTAGAAAACTCAATGCCGAGCACCACAATGTAACACAAAGCAATGCAGTGTGATGCAAGACAACTCAACGTAACGCGATAAGAAAAAGCAGTATCATGCAACACAACATAACACGATATACTGCAACTGAATGAAGTACCGCCGTACAATACAATGCAATGTGATATTATTCAATGCAATATAGTAGAGCGCAAGACAAAACACAACTCAGTATACTTACTAAGGCAGAATGAAAAACTATTCTATGGGACTGTGATTTCAACAAAACATCGCAATGAAACACAGT
This sequence comes from Conus canariensis, assembly GCA_033310375.1. Taxonomy (NCBI): domain Eukaryota; kingdom Metazoa; phylum Mollusca; class Gastropoda; order Neogastropoda; family Conidae; genus Conus; species Conus canariensis. The sequence goes on from CM065715.1 coordinate 25,432,197, forward strand.
GCTCAACACAAGACATTGCAATACCACAAAACATAACGCATAAAAAAAAAACAACAGAATGTAACGCAACACAACACAATACAGCATTCACCAATGCAACACAACATAATACAACACAATGCAATGCACCACAACATGCACTACAACACCACACGAAACAATTACACACACAACACACACACACACACACACACACACACACACACACACACACACACACAAGCGCCGTACACAGGACTGTAAAAACGGCATCCTCTGGCAACCCTATCCTTGCAACGTATAATCCTTCTCTTAACTGCGAGCAAGGCTGCCCCACCACGGCTGCTAGCGTCACGCACGTGCAGCCGAACCGTTCTCAAACGACGGCTAAGTGTAACAGGTACTATCGGATCACCCCCACACTCAGCGGCAGCATCAGCAGCAACAGCAGCAGCAACATCAGCAGCAACAGCAGCAGCTAGGCGTTTTGGTTTAACGGAAAATCCAGATGGCATCTGCCGCTGCAACTTTCGGTCATTTGTCCTGACATTCAAATAAGGCAGAGGAAGGTTGGGGGGGGGGGGGGGGGGGGGAAGAAAACAAGGAAAAAAAGAAAGAAAAAGAAATCAATGTACCGTCCCAAGAGGGAGATGTGAACGGGAACCTAGGGAGATGCTTTTGTGCTGATGCACATCAATGCAACAACAACGCAAACGTGAACTCTCGAGAGTATACACGGACCATGGATCAAAGACAGAGGGGGAAAAAAGGAAAAGAAAAGAAAGCTTGGTTTAATTTCTTTATTCGTTTACCTCCTTTTTCTTTTCCTTTTTGGTCTAAAACAATCCAGACGTGCTCTAAGCATTACACAAATTAAAATATTTTCTGAAAATACCTGAAAATAAAACAATCATCTAATCTGGACAATTGACAAGAACAGGAGAAACTAGCGAACAAACTAACAAACAATACGACCACATGCGGCTGTGCACAATAACAATTTGTGAAATACTCTTTTCAAACTTTTCAACGGTAGTGTGCGCATGCGCCGCAGAAACCTAAATAGATATCTTATGGTATAGACAGATAATTCTTTCTGTTTCCTTTTTTTTTTTTTGTACGTGGATGATGATTTGTTCAAACAATATACGAGTCCGACAGACCTAAAACGCATTGCTTCAAGGAGATTTTAAGGCCAGTGGCATTTTAAAGAATAAGAATAAATGTACATAAGTATTTACGGTGTGATGTCTTCCGGTAGTGATTCTTTTCAGGCAGTCTCCCAAAATCTTTCTTAGAATCGCCTGACGTAAAGCTTCTGGCATACACACGTGCAACCGCATGATGAAGTGTCTTTTAATCCTCATATTTTGTTTGATTTTTAAACACTGATAGTATGAAAGTATTTTTTAAATTGTACTCAACATTTACAGTTCTCACACACACACACACACACACACACACACACACACACACACACACACACACACACACACACACACACAAAACAAAAACAGAACAAAACACAATTCTGCAAGGAAATGTCACCAACAAGTTGAGCGTGAATAACACCCCTTAAAAAACAATTTGAAATTACCATTATCTAGCAAGCGGCTTTTTGCAGTTTGAAATGGGTGCAGAGTTTGAGCAACGGCACCCCTGGGAGTGTTACATTGTGGCGGAGGAGTGGCAGACTTGGGGGAAAAGTGTTGGGGAGGTGGTGTATGTATCAGTACGGATGTTTTCTCGACGTTTTCTTCGTGTTGTTTTTACTTTACTCCTTAATTCAGTCTGACGCAGTCAAGAAAGTATTGGAACAGCTATCGTCATCGTCGTGATCATATTGTCATCATCAAAATGCGTGTCGTAACCATGACCAAGACTTGTGGAGGCACCACTGATGACGTCACGGCCGTGTCTGGGCATCTGTTGCGGTTCTTGGCGGCTCTCTGACCCCTGACGTAGGACAGGCCTATTGTCTACTGACTGACGCCGTCCTCCCACGTCTTCTTCTCTCTGCCTCTTCTTCGCTTCCCAGGCCCTGCCGGATGATAGTGCCATGCCGGCTGGGCCATTCTTCAAACCGTTTAACCACACACTTTCCAACATGTTCCATTCATCGCTGCGCCCTGAACGTTATTGTGTAACCTATCATGAACACTGAACTCGGAAATGACGTGACTCATTAGCATTGAAAGGTATCCCTTGGTGGGTGGCCCACCGGCAACCTGACAGTGATGGCTCCCCTGTGGACTGCTATTGTGGAACTGCGACAGGACCATTCTGAGTGCAGTTGTAAAAACAAAGCGGTATTGAAAAAAAAAAAAGCCAAAAAGACGGAACGCGATACCGGATAAAAAAGAAAGAAAGAAGAAATTTCTGGATCTGTGTCCATAACAACTTTCCACTGTTTCTTTATGAACTCCGAGCATTCACACCGCTAATATCCTGGACGAGCCAGTCCTTTAGACATAAATGACTATAACGTATCATTGCTGCGCGCGACCCAGCGCAGGAAATAGTCGCTGTAATCGGATCTTAATCTCCTGTTCCTCTCAAAGCCCCTCCATCGTATGTTTTTGGCACAGGGGCTTGACAGTATAAATATGTTTTTCAGGGGAGAGAGGCAACGAGTATTATGTGACAGATCCCACTCCCCCACTTCACATAGCGGGGAGGAGGAAAGGGGTGGGGGGGGGAGAGCCGGGGATGGGTGGGTAGATGAGAGAAGGGGGAGATGGGTCGGGCTGGTGGAAGGATAAGAAGGAGAGGAGAGGGGAGGAGTAAAGGTGGAGGGTAATGATAAATGCACAGTGCTTTGCGCATAACTGAACTGCATTGTACTGCTGAACCGCAGTGTACAAATTTGTTTGGGAAATTCACTAGTTTAGTGTCATGCCGTGCGGCACTGTACAGAGTTTATCTGTTTTCTTTTGTTCTCAGCTGTGTTTTCGTTCCACTATCTTGTCCTAATCACAAACAAATTGTCTCTGTGATTTGGACAATAAGAACCGAGGGAAAAAGCTTAGAAAGAGGGGAAACGAAAAGAAAACTCTGCTTTTCTGGATTAACGACGTTCTGGCGTTGTGGAAAGTTCCGAAGCATGATAACATATCCCTTAAACATTTCTGCCTGTCAGTGTGGATGTGAACCAAGCCAGGTAAAACACGAACCTGCCGAAGTCTTCTTTCTCCCAACCAGAATGAAGTTAACAGAACTGAATGAATCACGTAGTCACGTAGTCCAACATTTACAATTATATCATTTTTGAATAAGAGAGAGAGAGAGAGAGAGAGAGAGACAGACAGACAGACAGACAGACAGACAGACAGAGACAGAGACAGAGACAGAGAGAGATGGAGACAGAGATGAATAGTAAAGACGATGAAGTGTAGTTCAGCTTCTATCCGTTGTAGGTCCACTTCCACTTCACATTTGACATGAACAAGATCAATGTTGTCTTAAAGGGCTACAGGGGAAAGAGGAAATCTTTGCGAATCATGTTAAGCCATTATTTTCCTTCCCTCGCACCAAAAAATAAAGTTATGTTCTCTGATTGGTAGGAGAAGACCTCGGCTTTCTTACTCGTCTGTTCTCATTACTTATTCCTGCAGTGGGAAAAGGTGGAACGGCCCTACTGGCTAATACCAGCCACGAGCAAGCTAACAGAATTCAGCCAATAGGTAGTCTGACCTAGATCCACATATATTCACCAATATAATTAAAAGAAACAAAGATGAAAAAGGAAGTTGAAACAACCAAGTCTCTGATTCCTCTTCTTCCCTTTTAAAAATCAGCTTCAGCTTCTATATAACACAAGATCAATCTCGCCTGTAGTGGCTGGAGATCAGAAAATGTGTTCAATTATTCACTGTCATAATCATTGGGTTTTTTATGCATCTCAAGTGATCAGTTTCTCTGCCTCGTGTCATTCCGAGCACCACTCATACTCTGGCAATGTACGGTGAATTTGTTGCTCAAGCTTACTGAACGTTGTCCATTTGGACTCCAGTTTCCAAAGGATTGGGCATCGGAAAGTGTTCAACATTCTGCAAAGGATATGTGCCAATCAAAGATCGTTTCTGTTTATAGTGTTGCCACACTCTGCAAATAAGAACAGGAACAAAAACCTCTATATAGACTTGTAAACGTTATGAGGCATGGTCTTGAAATGAAACCAAAATCAAACTGTAACATATGGCAGGTCTCACAGAATATATGGCAGGTCTCACTCAACCAATCTTTTCATTTGATCTGAAGAATCCCCACCGATGACCTGACTCATTACCTATGAATGCACGAAACACCCAGCACCACTTACGTCCAGTATTCAGGCCTTAGAACTCACCAATAATACTGTAATACTGTCTTTGCCCGAGCCGCACTCCTCCTGTACCACCCCATTCCATTTCAGTTTCATCTGTCTGTGTTTGGACACCGCACATTGTGTGCCTTAATATGCAATGAATAAAGGAAAAATCAACTTTCAAACGCAATGAAAATTACAACAACCGTCCAGATTTATCAGTCTATATGTATTCAAAATATTACACATGGCTTGGCGTACAGATTTATGGTGTATTACCTGTACGGGGGGACCAAAAAGAGACAAGTACGTAATAAGCAAAGCTTTTTTTTTCTGACATCTAGATCCTTCAACGTAACACTGATCTCGTTTAAATTTCAGATGAAGTGAATGAGAAATCAGCACAGACGGGCTGTTTCATCTCTCTCTCTCTCTCTCTCTCTCTCTCTCTCTCTCTCTCTCTCTCTCTCTCTCTCTCTCTCTCATGTTTACATGCTAAGACATATACATGTGACGGACTACGCGATTCTCTGAGTGCTGTAATCTTGCTCGTGACTGCTTCCAAATTAACATGTTGTTTATTTCTTTGTGTGTGTAGAGTTTGTTTGTTCACCCTATCCCACGCTTTCCCGAAAATCCTTTTCTTAGTCTCCTAGCACCCATATCCTCCGAAGAC
>CM065715.1:25442157-25452157 GCA_033310375.1 Conus canariensis
AATAGTACCAGGGGAAAAATTACAAAAAGTTTCTGGAACAAAGGCAGGTGAATGGGCCACAAAGACAGTAAAAGTGTGAAGGATTGTAATGAAAGACATCTTCAGAGAAGACAGAGTGAGAGCGAGAGAGAGAGAGGGGTGAGGGGTGGGGGGGGGGAGGGGGAGAGACAGACAGACAGACAGACAGAGACAAGAAAGAGGAAATTAGTGGCAGAGAATTTACAGAGAGAAAATACAGGTTGCCCGAAAAGAACCCCTGGCATCTCCATAGAGCCTGACAGACAAACACGTGAGAAAAGAAAACAACCTCTGGAAATGCAAAGTGTGCAAAGGTAAAAAGTGTCAGCCTGAAAGGTCAGCATTCCAAGCGTATGGTACAGGTCCGAATGGCTGCAGTGTCGTGATGCTCTCAATGCGAATTTTCTTTATGTTCTGCTGATTTATGCTCTTTCGTGCAGCTGTTTGAATAAAATCTTTAAACCAAAAAGGAAAAAAAGGACAAGGCTTTTACCTAAAATATTCATTCTCGAGTAACAAAAATCAACCAGTATCCACCATCTCCATCCTTCTCCCTCATTCTGTCTCTGTCTGTCTGTCTGTCTCTCTGTCTGTCTGTCTGTCTGTCTGTCTCTCTCTCTCTGTCTCTCTCTCTCTCTCTCTCTCTCTCTCTCTCTGCCTCCTCCTCTCCTTTCTGCTTCTCTCTCTCTCTCTCTCTCTGCTGTTTGCTGCAGGCGCAAACGGTTATAATGCTGAGAGAGAGAGAGAGAGAGAGAGAGAGAGAGAGAGAGACAGAGACAGAGACAGAGACAGAGATGCAAGCATTAGAAAGACAGAAGAGTAACTAAGGTCTTTGAATCTGTTATCACATCCGAAGGTCAAGCAGTGGCAGTACAGTACACCCCTATCATCCATCTGTTTCCCCACACGGATGAAACAATTTTACAACATTGTGAACAAATAAGGCATTTCTTCCCATAGAAGTCATTGAGAATGTGTTGCAAGTTTCCAGTTGTAAATCATTTGGGAAATGTCTTTCGTGTGTATGTGTGTGTGTGTGCGTGCGTGCGTGCGTGCGTGCGTGCATGCGTGCGTGCGTGTGTGTGTGTGTGTGTGTGTGTGTGTGTGTGTGTGTGTGTGTGTGTGTGTGTGTGTGTGTGTTGCTTTTGTTTTGTTTAGTTTATGCCTAAGTCGTCGTTTCTTGTGAATTATTTCCAATCACCCATCCCCTCCTTCGTATTTCCCACCATACCCCATCCCACGTTCCAACATCCTCTGCCTATCCTTTCCTTTCGTGTTGATCTGTTTTAGGTTTTGTTCTGGCTTGGGCTTAGTCAACTGATTACCACTCATCTACTGTCTAAAGTCATCAACGTGTGAGTGAACCGACCAACCAATCAATCACACGGATGGCCCCACAGATCAACAGTGCTTCAACGACTCACCGACCGACACTCTCCTGCACAAAACAATGTCTCTTTGGCTGTTCAGTCAACACAGTGCAGATCTCAACAAGAAAAATCGACACAGCTCTCTTGTTCATCAATCAGCGTTTCGTTATCTACTATAACCTACTTGACGCCTATCTTACAATAAGAACACATTTGTCTTTTCCTTGCACCTCTCTCCCTCTGCCCCCATCACTCAGTCCTACACCTTCCCTTCACTTTCCTACCCAGCGCTCCCTCTCCCCTCACTTACAGTCTATGAATGAATGAACCATCCCAGCCTGCATGACGTAACACTTCAGACCTTAGAACTCGCCCTTGATGCTATCTTTGCTCGAGCTGGGCTTCCAAATGCTGTCCTGTCGTATCTGTCTGTCTGGTTGGAAACGATATATCGTGTATGATAAAATGGGGATGATATAATGCGAGGGAATCAACTTTCATACAGAAAGAAAATTAGGAGAACAATTCAGTTGTGCCTGTCTGTATGTACTCGAGAGAAGGCCATTGTGTGTTCATTATGTGGTGTATAGGCCGAAGTATATTGGAGTATGAAAAAGAGAAAAAACAGGCGATAACAATTGTTTTTTGCTGTTTGATGTCTAGTCACTTCAAATCAAGATTGATCTTGTTTGTATTTCAGATGAAATAATGTTAAATGGAAAGAAGCTGAAGCAGAAATAGGGTTGTCTATTCCCCCCCCCCTCTCTCTCTCTCTCTCTCTCTCTCTCTCTCTCTCTCTCTCTCTCAGTTTCATGTTTATATGTTACTAACTGTGTCAGACTACGCGATTTCCAGAGTACCGTAATCTTGGTAACGGTTGGTTCCAACTTCAAGTTAGTGAGATTAGATGTTTATTGTGTATATAAAGTTTCTTTGCTCATCCTGTGTCAAGGTTTTGAAAACATTGTCTTCATTGTTGTTGAGCTCTCTCTAAACAGACAGAGTGCCTACTAAAAGGGTGGGGTCTAAAACCAACAATAACAACAAAACGTGCACATCACTCATTTGTCTTCTGACTCCTATGAATTTCAAGTGTTTCTGACCACGACTTTAAACACACGTGAAGGAAGACGGAAAGCAAACCAAATAGGTAGATGCCATTTCAGACTCACACGAAGCGATTTATTTCGGGTTTATGTGTAAAAGCCGGCGATCTAGCATTGCTACTAGGGCTAACCCAGCATTTCAAGGTCGCTTCTCTGTCTGTCTGCCTGGCTGTCTGTGCAATGCCGTATCACGCCTTCCCAGACAACGTGTATCATGGCGCACGAACGTCACTCACCTGCCCGTCAGGGGCCTTGGACAGGCCAACCCGCATACCTGTTGACAGGTAAGAAACACGTGTCATCCGCCGGACCTGCTGCAGGTCTGTTGCTTATCTTCTGTGAGGTGATTATTAGAAGCCAGGTAGGGAAATGGCAAAGGGCGGGGGGCTCAGGAGCAGGGGAAGGGAGGGCTAGGAGGTGGGGGTGGGCGCACTCTGCCTGGGGTTCACAACTCCACGTTACAATGACGCAGTCCGCTGAGATCTTTGTGACTGTTGTGGCAAGAGGCAGTTTTTTATGGTCACAGTGGATCCTTTCCAAGCCCACATCCAAAAATCTTTCGACAGCAACAACAGAATTTTAGGGAAGAATGGTGGTCTGGGAGCGAGGGTGGTCTTATCACAGCTCAGGCATGCCACACAGGGCCTTTCTAGGACCGTTGTCACACAGGGGGAAAAGTTCGTTCTTAAAAAGAAGACAACACAACTATATGGAACGTTTGCACTTTAAATTTAGAACACGATAACAGATATGTGGACATCAATAAAGCAGACTGGATGTAGACCATGCTGAAGGCACCCTACTAGATACTTCGTTAAACATCCATCAAAAGCATTTGTTTGCATTTAAAATGCTTTATGGACAAAGTCACACAGCAGAATGGACAGTTAATGTCCACTCTGGACAGGACGTACACTCACCCTCACTACCTTGTCACCAGATTACAACAAAAAGCCGCCACGTTATAAACAGTACAGAGAAAGAGAGATAGATAGATAGCTAGAGAGAGAGAGAGAGAGAGAGAGAGAGAGAGAGAGAGAGAGAGAGGGGAGAGAGAGAGAGTTTCTGGGAAAAAACAGTTAACTAGCCACAAAGACAGTAAAACAGTGAAAGACAGTCAAGACACACACACACACAAACACAAGAAAGTCACAGAGAGAAAGAGGTAGACAAGAAAAGAGGAAGTTATTAGCAGTGAACGTCCAGTGACAGGGATACAATCTGTGCTGACAGAGCCCATGGTATCCACAATGGGGCAGACAGACATAGACCAACAGAAAAAAAAAACATCCCAGAAATAACCAAGCGTTTCTGACGGGAAGGAGTCTTAATGCAGACGATCCTTATTGGAAGATTTTGTTGTACCTGATAGGGGTTCTAAAACAGCTGGAGTATCGTGATGTGCTCAGTATGTCATTTTTATATTCATATTACGCTGAATTATATTAGTATGCAGTTTATTCAAAAATATTTTTAAGACACAGCGACCAGGCTGTGGACTTAAATATTGATTTGGCGGTGATAAAATTCAGTCTCCATACCCCCCCCCCCCCCAAGTTCTGTCTCTGTCGCCCTGTCGCCCATGCTCTATCTCTCTGTCTCTCTCTCTTTTGTTGGCTTAAAATCTAGACATTTTTCTTTATTTTCAAGGCACAGGCATTGGCAACACCGTAAAAAATCGGAATAAGAAGGAAAGAAGGAAACAGAAAGAAAGGAGGAAGAAGACAGGAAGGAAGAAAGAAAGGATAAAAAGGCAAAAGGAGGAGAAAAAAAAGCAAAACAAAAAATGACATTTACAAAAAAATAAAGAACCTAGGCAAGGTATAAGCCAAGTACAGGCTGACCTCAGTGCAGGTAGACAGACAGGCAGCCGAGGTCAGCTAAAGAAGACGGTGTTGGCAGCAGTAACCAGGACATGATGGGGCTGCTGTTGAGGCGGAGGCTGGCATATGGCTGCTGCAACTGCCATCCCCTCCCCCTTTTCAGTGCACTGTTATGGGCCCACTGTTCCAAGGGGCCAGGGCTGCTGGTTGAGACGGAGCCAGCCTTGTCAAATACAAGCCCCACATCCAGCCCTGCTTGCCATCCGTCATGCCTTAGTGCGTTTTCATCGGATTTGCTTTGAAAAGTCTGTGGCTTATGTTGCTGATGAAATGACATGGTTTTAAGACGTTCTAAATGTGTCTGCTGGCATTTGTGCATTAAAGATAATGATCTTCACGTAAATGTGTGTGCGTGAGTGTGTGTGTTGTGTGTGTGTGTGTGTGTGTGTGTGTGTGTGTGTGTGTGTGTGTGTGTGAGACAGACAGAGAGAGAGAGAGAGAGAGAGAGAGAGAGAGAGAGAGAGAAAGAATGCGAAACGCGAATGCGAATGTGAAACGTTAGTCAGTTTAGGCCTTTAGGCCAAAACCCCAGCTGAAGGGGTACACATACAGAAAACATTAACATCATGAGAGAGAGAGAGAGAGAGAGAGAGAGAGAGGAGAGAGAGAGAGAGAGAATCCGGGGAGTGTCTAGGTCTCCGAATTTGTTATCGCACAAAAAGATCAAATGGTGGCCCCACAGCACACCCAAACCACCGGTCTGTTTCCCTACATGAATGACCTCTCCGACCGGCAGTACTTGAACATTGAGTGACCAGCCCTCGCCTGTTCGTCACTTTGGCACTATAATATGCACAGTACAAGTTTCAGTAAGATAAGTGAACACGCTACTCTTCATCATCAGTCAACGGTTCGTTATCTAAAATATACCACTTGACGCCGGTCTTTTCGGAATACACCTGTCGTTGCCTTGCATTTCCCTCACCCTGCACCTATCCAGCCCTTTCTCTTCGCTTACAAGAGCTTCTCTCTCTCTCTCTCTCTCTCATTGTCATATATTACGTGTCAGACTATGCCAATGGCCAAGAACTATAATCTTTCCTACCATTGGTGTCGACTTATGGTGATGTCTATCTTCTGATAAAGTAATGTTTGTTTTGTTCGTCTTGTCTAAAGCTTTCCAAAACATCGTCTACTTGGTCTCCTAGATTTCTCTGGACAGACCAAGTGATTGCAAAAAGAGTAGGACATTAAAAGTAACACACCTGGATCACCGATCTAATCTACTAGTATTTTTGATGTCACAGTATTTCCAATCACTGCTTAACACAGCTCAAAGAAATAACCCCACACAAGCGATTTTGCTCCGCGTGTAAAAGAGAATGACTGGCTTGGGGCTGAACTGGTGTCTCAAGGCGACAACTCTCTCTCTCTTGTGTGTGTGTGTGTGTGTGTGTGTGTGTGTGTGTGTGTGTGTGTGTGCGCGCGCGCGCGCGCGCGCGTGCGCGCGTGTGTGTGTCTGTATTGAGCAGTGTCGTGCATTCCACAACACGGGTATCACGGTCCAGGATAGGCCACGCATGCGCAGAATACTTAGTGACAAGAATGAAACATCTGTTATCCACAAGACAGGCTGCAGTTTTGTGGCTTATCTCTGTTAGATGGTTATTAGAGGGCCAGGTAAGAGGAGGGGTGGATTCAGGAGAAAAGAAAAAACGGATGGAGGTTTAGAGTGGGGAGGAGAGGGTGAGGCAAGGGCGGTGGGAAATGACCTGTTAAGAGTCCACGTATCCACGTCAACGAGGACACAGTTCTCTGAGGTCTTTGTAGTAACTGATAGCCTAACTGCCATCTGCAGCAACACTGGGGAAAAGCCCATGCTATGGTGTCAATCATAATCGTCACTCTTTCCAAGAAAGGAAATCTCCAACGTGATACAACATCAGCACTATGAGCTTGATAAGCTACTCAAGCAAAGTACTGCTCAAAATTGTTCTGAATAGTGTACAACTGCAAGCAGACATTATCTTTGCTGAAGAAGAGACTGAACTATGCAAAGGCAGAAGTAAATGAACTAATGCATGAATACTGATAACAAGAGACAGGAAAATAGTGAACGAAACATTGAAAACTGAGTCTCGGATTCCAGTTCATTCTGTTTATGAAGTCCGTTTTATCTTCAATACAAGGAAGATATTATGATATCTTTTAGGGCTAACGATCAAGAAAGGAATCGTTACTATCAATGCACTTCCCTTCTTTTTTTCCATGCAAGATAAACAGTAATGCGCTCTAATTCGTTGTGTGCAGTTGATAATTTGGCACCATAAGTGCATTAAAGAATACTGACAGACACGTTGATGTTTTATTATTGTCTTTCTGCTGTTGTTCTCTCTGTCTCTCTGTCTCTGTCTCTGTCTCTGTCTCTGTCTCTCTCTCTCTCTCTCTCTCTCTCTCTGCTGTTGCTAATAAATTTGTGTCACCAACTGACGTCTAATCATTAATTTGCGACAGAGATGCGATGAGTTAAACGTCTGCCCTAAACGACAATTCACCTCCTCGCATTGCCAAATTATAACGAGTAAGGCACGCTCGTTCGTCGTCATTCGGTGTACGGATAGTAATTTGGTAATGTGAGCAACTTATTTGCCCATAAATTCAAGCTTTCCCTCTCACTGTCCCTGTCGACTCCTCTCCCTTGTGTGAAAGTCTTTTCAAAGGACTAAAGAATGTCAACATTCTGCAAAGGACGTGTACCAATTAGACGACGTCTCTGTTTATGACGTACAGTATCAAGGACTAATGAGATAAGCTTTCCATTGTGACGTCCAGCCTTCAAGAAGACATTACGGTATTTGCATTAAAGAGGGAAAGAAGCTGAAGCCAAGACCAGGTTCTCTCTCTCTCTCTCTCTCTCTCTCTCTCTGTGTGTGTGTGTGTGTGTGTGTGTGTGTGTGTGTGTGTGTGTCTCTCTCTCTCTCTCTCTCTCTCTCTCATCGTCGTAGTTTAAATAAATGTTAGCGAACCGCCCAGAGAACGTGGACAAACGAGTCACAAGACGAAACACAACTAGTTTCGACCTCTTAGGTCTTCATCAGGTGAGACATTAACGAATAAAACAATGAAAATTCACTTAGCTTTGATCGCTTCAGATCACTTGGTAGGGTTCAGCGCAAGGAAGAAGGCGTTGAATGAGAACGAGGCTGTTGGAAGGGAAATAGTGAGCGAGTCAAAGTCGTAATGAAGATAATAATATTACTGATAGGAATACTAATAATGGTCAAAATACTGAGAAAAAAAAAAAAAAAAAGGGACAAGATTACTACCAATCTGTGTCAATAAGTATGGGTATGGGAGAAAGGAGAGTGGGTTAGAGGATTCTTAAACAGCAGGGTTGCCGTGGCAACAGTCCCAGAGGCGAAGGCGATGGTGATGTCAATGCCAGTGGTAGTATCAATACTAGCAATAGTATTACTGAATGATACTGCTAACAACGATAGTGAAGGTTAAGGTAATGAAAGCATGATACAGAAATATATTTAGAAAATACAATTTTTATAATAATCAAATAAATAAATAAATGAAACATTAAAAATAATAATAAATTAAAAAATCAGTAAAATAATAATAATAAAAAAAAATAATAATAAAAAAATAATTAAAAAAAAAAAAATAATAATAATGATAATAAATGCATAAATAAGATAGCTATAAGTTGTGTGAGGTGAATAGTGGGAGATAAGGTAGTATGTGTGTGTGTGTGGTGGGAGGATATTATGGGCTGAGATAGAAGTGGTGGGTTGGTACATGTTACTTTAAGGTGTAGATGCTATGAGGGTGGAGGGAAGAAGGGGATGGGTTTACGTACTAACTGGGGGAGGGGAGGGGCAACATATTCACACCTATACACAATCTCTCTCTCTCTCTCTCTCTCTCTCTCTCCCCCCCCCCCTTTCACGACCAACGATAAAGGAGCCAGCATTCTATTTATTATGTGTGTGTGTATGTGTGAGTGTGAGTGTGTGTGTGTGTGTGTGTGTGTGTGTGTGTGTGTGTGTGTGTGTGTGTGTGTGTGTTCCATTTGTAATATCAGCCTTATTCATTGGTTACCCCCACCTCCACCCCCAGCAACCGCCATATCCACCAACACCCCTACACACATCATTACTAGGGCAGGGGGGGGGGGAGTAAGTCGATTGATGTAGCAAATGGAGAGACTCAGAGAGTGTAGGAAAAGGGAAGATGATGATAGCTGCAACCTATGTCTGAGGTAAACAGAGGGAGGTAGGGTGGTATGGGTGTGTGTAGGTGGGGGATATTTCAGGCTGGAGCTGCAGAGATGGAATGGTACATACTACTTTTGGACGTTGATGTCATGAGGGTGGACGGTGCCCAGTTTGGCAATGAGATGAGATTCCTGCATAAGGCGTTCCAAGCTGTCACTCTTAGATTGCCAAAGTGCCAAGACTTTGACATGGTTGATGTTGTGTTGGGCATGGTTGAAGTGTAGAGCGACTGGTTTGGGCCGATGGTGGCGGATGTCGGCCAGGTGTTCAGAGATGCGCGTCTCAAGTGTGCGAGATGTCTCACCTACATAGATCTTACCGCACAGCTGACAGTGGATGGCATACACAATGTTGTGGCTCTGGCAGGAGAAAGTGCGTTTAATAGTGAAAGAGCCTGTGGGGCCATGTAGGATGGTGTCTGGTTTGGTGAGAGAGCAGATTTTGCAGTTGGGTTTTGAGCAGGGGAAAGTACCTGGTGGCTTAGGTGTTGAGATTTTGTTCAGCTTAGAGCGCACCAGTAGGTCGTTGAGGTTTTTGTCACGTTTGAAAGTGATCATTGGGTGGTCTCAAAGGCAGGTTTATGGTTTTCTACTATGTGCCAGTTAGACTTCAGGATCCTGCAGATGGGCAGATTGTGAGGATGGAAGAGAAGGCAGGCAGTGGGTCTGTCTGTCTCTTTGGGAGGTTTAGTTTCCAGAGTAGATGTTCTGGATTTAGCTGCAGTGCGGCTGAGAGCATCACTGATGACGGCACTAGGGTATCCACGGTTGGTGAAAAAATCAGACATTTTGGCTGCTTGTATAGTGAAATCCTCTTCGCTAGAGCACAGTCTGCGTAGGCGAAGGAATTCAGAATATGGAATGCTATTTTTAGTGGACTGGTGGTGGGAAGATGTGTAGTCCAGGTATGAGTGCGCATCAGTAGGTTTGTAGAAGACTGAGGTTTGAAGCAGTCCATCTTTGAGGGAGATAGTGATGTCCAGGAAATTAACTGACTGTGAAATGGTGTAGGTCAGCTGGATGGATGGATGGAAGGTCTGTGCAAAGTTGAGGAAATTCTGGAGGTCATGTTCTGGCATGGATGTGGCTCCCAATCCATCATCTATGTATCTTTTGTAGAGCTCTGGTGTTGGGCCTGTGTAAGAGGTTAGTAGGCGGTGTTCTAGGTGTCCCATGAAGAGGCAGGCATAGGATGGTCCCATTTTGGTTCCCATAGCAACACCACTGATTTGTGAGAATGTGTGGTTGTTGAATTCAAAAGTATTGTGGGTGAGGACTAATTCTGCAAGTCTGACTAGTGTAGCTGTGGGAGGGTGTTGTTGGTTGGGGGGCCGTTTGTTAAGAAAGAATGCGAGGGCCTTCAGTCCATCAGCATGAGGGATGGAAGTGTAGAGAGAG
>CM065715.1:25479657-25484657 GCA_033310375.1 Conus canariensis
GACGTGGATGCAGGGAACGCCATGGGTACGGTGTCGTGGATGCAGGGAACGCCATGGGTACGGTGTCGTGGATGCAGGGAACGCCATGGGTACGGCGTCGTGGATGCAGGGAACGCCATGGGTACGGTGTCGTGGATGCAGGGAACGCCATGGGTACGGTGTCGTGGATGCAGGGAACGCCATGGGTACGGTGTCGTGGATGCAGGGATCGCCATGGGTACGGTGTCGTGGAGGCAGGTTTGGGGCGCGGATTTCAGATCATGATAGTAGGCTGGGGAAATGATGAAGGGGAGAGAGGTGCGTCAATGTTTAGGGCGTGATGTGGGAGGGACTATGGGGCAGACAGGTTTTCAGCGCCTGACATGGCTGGGGGTGGGTGGAAGGGTAGGGGAGGCTGATTTCAGTGCATGATGTGGATCTAGGTTCGGGGTTGCGCGGATTTTAGAGCATGACATAGATGGGGGCAGGATATGGAGGATGCAGTTTGTGACATGGATAGGCGTACAGGATGCACAGATTTATGGGCGTGACATGGGTGAGGGTATAGGCTATGACATGAGCGGGACAACAAGAAGTGAAGATTTCAGGGCCTGACGTGTGGGCGTATGGGGGGCTTCGATGCAAGGGTGTGACATGGGTGGGCGTACTTGGGAAGAGGGGGCGCGGATGAAGAGCGTGACTTGGGTGGGCGTATTGCGGCAGAGGGGGCAGATGAAGGGCATGACGTGAGTGAGCGCATTATGCAAGGGGTGGATGAAGGTCGTGATGTGTGGGTGGGTGTATTGTGCAGAGCGGACGCGATTGGAGGGCATGACATGGTGAGCGTACTGGGGCAGAGGGGGTGCCGATGAAGGGCGTGACGTAGGTAGGCGTCTTGGGGCAAAGGAGGCTGGATGAAGGGTGTTACGTGGGTAGGCGTACTGGGGCAGAGGGGGCGCGGATTGAGGGCGTGACGTGGATGGGCATATTGGGGCAGAAGGGGGCGCGGATGATATTGGTGGTCGTATTCGGGCAGAGTGGGTGCAGATGAAGGGTGTTACGTGGGTAGGCGTATTGGGACAGAGGGGGCGCGGATTAAGGGCGTGACGTGGACGGGCGTATTGGGGCAGAAGGGGGCGCGGATAATATTGGTGGTCGTATTCGGGCAGAGGGGACGCAGATGAATGGCGGAATGTGCATGTCTTATCGGGGCATAGGAGGTGCGGATGAAGGGCGTGACACGTTAGGGCATTTTGGGGGAGAGGGGTGCAGATGAAGGGCGTTACATGGTGGGCGTATTGGGGGCGGGGGGGGGGGGGTTGAAGGTCTTGAGGTGGGCGTCTTATTAGGGGAGAGGGGGCGCAGATGAAGGGCGTGACATGGTGGGCGTATTGGGGCAGAGGGGGTGGATGAAGGTCTTGAGGTGGGTGTCTTAGTAGGGGAGAGGGGGCGCAGATGAAGTGCGTGACATGGTAGGCGTATTGGGGCCGAGGGAGGGCGGATGAACGGCGTAACATGGGTGGGCGTATTGGGGCAGAGGGGGAGGGTGAAGTGCGTGACGTGGGAGGGCCAGCGGGGGCATGAATGCAGGGCGTAACTGGGGGGGGGGGGGGGGGGGAGGGAGGGGCCGCATTGGGGCAGAGGGGGCATGGACGTAAGGTGTGCGTGACAAGGATGGACGTGTTGTAGCAGAGAGGGCGCGGATGAAGGGCAGGAAAAGGAGGGCGTATTGGGCAGAGGGAGCACGGATGCAGGGCGTGCGTGACACGAGTGAGTGTATGAGGGTACGGAGAGAGAGAAAGAGCGAATGAAGAACGTGACGTGAGTGGGCGTACTGGGGCAATTAGGGCGCTGATGAAGAGCGTGACATGGTGGGCATGTGTTGTGATCCCCCTTATCCACGTATTGTGTGGGTGATGCCAGAACCCTGATGGTGGTCATGGCAGGTACAGGAAGACCCCACAGACATTATAGACGAATCATGTGTTACACCGTCAGATTCCAGGTCTCCTTCTTGTGCCTGACCTGGAAGCCTGGTGTTCCCTTTCCTTCCAGCTGATATGCCTGTCCATGCTGCATCAAGTGTAAATGCTTCCCAGGCAGGCTGGCACTGACGGAATACAGGAACTGTTCTTCTACAGTCTCACACAGTACAGTTCTTTCCAGTAACTAACTCCATCCAGTTTCGGAAGCACTCAACGTTGTTCTTTGTGTTTTAGACTTGATGTCCGAACATTTCTAATTCCTTATCTTACAGAAGGGAATTCATAAATGTACCTCTCTCTCTCTCTCTCTCTCTCTCTCTCTCTCTCTCTCTCTCTCTCTCTCTCTCACACACACACACACACACAATATATATATATATATATGTGTGTGTGTGTGTGTGTGTGTGTGTGTGGTGCGTGTGTGTGTGTGTGTGTGTGTGTGTGTGTGTGTGTGTGTGTGTGTGTGTGTGCGAGTGTGTGTGTGTGTTGTGTGTGTGTGTGTGTGTGTTGTGTGTGTGTGTGTGTGTGTGCGGTGTGTGTGTGTGTGTGTGTGTGTGTGTGTGTGTGTGTGTGTGTGGTTGTGTGCCTCTTTCTCTCATCTCTCTCTCTCTCTCTCTCTCTCTCTCTCTCTCTCTCTCTGGCGTGTGTGTATGCGCGCGCGCGCGCGTGTGTGTATGTGTAAGGTGTTTATCTGAGAAGCGCCATTTCTCTTCAGCCCCACTTCTCTACCACATGGCAAAGGAGAGAGACAGACAGAGACAGATAGAGACAGAGAGAGAGAGAGAGCGAAATAGATACAGACACACGCACAGGGAGAGTGAGACAGACAGACAGACAGACAGTCAGACAGACAGACAGACAGACGGACAGTCAGTCAGACAGACAATCACAAACAGACATGCCAAACATTCAGGGAGAGGAACGGACAGGCAGACAGACATACAGACGGTAATCTAAACTTCAAACCGCGTCTCAAACCGTTACGGTCCTCACCTCCCGCCGCCCAACAAGACAGAGCCCCAGCAGCGTCAACGTGCCTTCCCTGACACATGTAATCACTGTTTGTCACAACTTGGTCACGTCCCGCCATTATCCCCACCTGATTTCCTTGCCCCCTCTACCGCTTCCCTACCTCCTCCCGTCTCTAAACGTGCCCCCCTCCCCCCCAACCCACTCTCCTTCACCCAACCCCTGATTTCTATTTCCTTCCTGCATCCCCACGCCCCTCCCTGCGAGGTCACCTTGCTCTCATTCACACAGTAACACCGTCCCCTGGAGTCCAGCTGAGAGAGATAGAGAAAAAAAGGGAAGGACGGAGAGGATGGGGAGAGACGGAGGAGAGAGAGAGAGAGAGAGAGAGAGAGAGAGAGAGAGAGAGAGAATGAATGAATGAAATGAAATATATTTATTCACTAAGGCCTTTGCCCCTCATGAAGGGGTACAAAGTACCAAATGTACAACACAGTACTATTCGCAGCGATAGAGATCACGAGGCTCCCTCCGTCATAACATCATTACAGAACATAAACGGAAATGCTTTGCATAAATAAATCGATAAATATCTCACAATTCTATCCTTTCTAGAAACGAAACAAACTTAAACGAACCTGGTTAGGATGGTTCTAATATTTTTTTTTGTGGTACATATCATATTCTTAAATCACTTAATACTGAGAGAGAGAGAGGAGAGAGAGAGAGAGAGAGAGAGAGAGAGACAGACAGACAGACAGACAGACAGACAGACAGACAGACAGACAGACAGAGTGAGACAGAGATAAGCAGAAAGTAAGAGAGCGAGACGAGGACGTGAGAGAAAGAGAGCGGGAAGGAAAGAGAGAGAGAGACGGAGAGACAGGGGGGAGGGAGGGAGAGAGAGGCGTAGGAGAAAGAGAGCAGGAGGGGAGAGAGAGGAGAGAGAGAGAGAGAGAGGAGAGAGAGAGAGAGAGAGAGAGAGAGAGAGAGAGGCGTGGGAAAAAAGAGCGGGAGGAGGGATGGACGAAAAGAGGAGAGAAAGGCTTGAAAGAAAGAGGCGGGGAAGGGGGGGGAGGAAGAGAAACGGAGAGAATGAGAGAGAGCGAGTGAGAGAGACAGACAGACAGAAAAAAAGAGAGAGAGAGAGAGAGAGAGGGGGGGGCGGTGAGAGTGAGAGAGAGACAGACAAAGAGAGTCACAGAGACAGACAGACACTGAGAGAGACAGACTGAGAGAGACATAGATGGTTACGATCATGATCACACACACACACACACACACACACACACACACACACACACACACACACACGCACACGCCCGCGCGCGCACGCACACGCGTACCTGTGCTCCCACAAACAAGAGACAGTAACAGCTTACCTGCATGTAGTTCTAGTACGATGCTGCTGTGAGTCTTTCAGTGTTGGATTAATGGTTTTCTGGAGAAAAAAGAAAGATACGACGTTAGTTTGATATAAAATTACCCACCATCAGTACACCGCTAAGAACAGTACCTAATACAAAAGATGGCAAAAAAAAAAGAAAAAAAAAGAAAAAAAAAAAAAAAAACAGCTGTGGCACAGTGGTTAGCGTCAAGCATTAAGAGTTGAAAGGTCATGGTGTCGATTCCCATTCGAGCCATTTATTTGTTAAGATTTTTCTGCCCCGACACATTCCCACCCAGGGTTGATTTTGCTGTAGGCTCAGGTGGAAAGACTGGCAATATGAGTCGAGTTTCATCCACTTACTGGTAGTGTCTTCGAGTATGCTGCTCCGATTATCTGACCAACACTGCAGGTGTCTGTCTCTCAACGGCTTAATTGACGGGCGAGGTATATTATGAAAGTAAGCATAGCGTACACCTCTGTCATGAAGTCTCTAACCTGAATGGTCATCATCTTCATAACACTGATGCTCACTGATCAGCGTAAGAAAATCTCGAATTCTGTGGCCCTTCGTGCCGTGCTTACATGATGACCACAGTTTCGACTTCGATTCCATGTGAATGCTCTTGTTGAGTTCGTGTTGAGGTTATCGGTACTGACAAGTGCATGGGAACTGTCGC
>CM065715.1:25489657-25494657 GCA_033310375.1 Conus canariensis
CTGGGATGGTTCAAACATACAAGACAGGCCTGTGTTTTAAAGTAACTGTATGTCATACTGGGATGGTTCAAACATACAAGACAGGCCTGTGTTTTAAAGTAACTGTATGTCATACTGGGATGGTTCAAACATACAAGACAGGCCTGTGCTTTAAAGTAACTGTATGTCATACTGGGATGGTTCAAACATACAAGACAGGTTTGTGTTTTAAAGTAACTGTATGTCATACTGGGATGGTTCAAACATACAAGACAGGCCTGTGTTTTAAAGTAACTGTATGTCATATTGGGATAGTTCAAACATACAAGACAGGCCTGTGTTTTAAAGTAACTGTATGTCATACTGCGATGGTTCAAACATACAAGACAGGCCGGTGTTTTAAAGTAACTGTATGTCATACTGGGATGGTTCAAACATTAACACAGGATGATGCTGGGTCCACGGGTCACTTGGGCCAACACCCGGTCAGGGGGGTCGGTGTTCTTCCAGGCGTTGAAGGTAATGTGATGTTTTGTTTTAGGTGCCATTGAGGCTCTCATGGTAAATAACATGTTTGTTCACTAGATGTGCACGTGTAAGTCTGTCCCTGTTCAAACAAAAAGGAGAAGTGAGGTGGTGTGTGTGTGTGTGTGTGTGTGTGTGTGTGTGTGTGTGTGTGTGTGTGTGTGTGTGTGTGTGTGTGCGTGCGTGCGTGCGTGCGTACCCGCGTGCGTGCATGCGCGAGCGCGCGCGCGTGTGTGTGTGTATGTGTGTGTGTGAGTCCGTGCAACTGGGACCGCCCAATCCTCACCTCCCCCCCCCCTCCCCCCCCATCCTTCCTCCTCCTCCGCCCGTCTTGCCCTCACACGCGCCTTACAGTATATCTTGACACAGAGATGCAATCACCTTAAAGTCAATGCTGTCTGTTTGGACTTCAAACAAATACGGCAGCATGCAATGTCAGTTTGATGTCTGCTGGATTATCGTTGGACGCAGATTATTATGTCCGTGAGCGATCAATGACATCGAGACAACGGGAAGGCGGGGGGGAGGGGGGGGCAGCTAAACTGCGCCATTGCGCGAACTTGTTGCGGTTGCTGTTGTGACAGGTTCTGTCAGGTACAGCTTGAACAGCTTGTCTAGCCAAGACAAGGGTATCTTTAGACTGGCACTTGACAAGCCAGAGGAACGGGCGGAGAGGAGGTACAGCTTGAACAGCTTGTCTAGCCAAGACAAGGGTATCTTTAGACTGGCGCTTGACAAGCCAGAGGAACGGGCGGAGGGGAGGGAGGGGGGTCCAAGAAGACACATTCGCGCCTCCTTACTCCCAGGTCGACGAATGGGGGTGGGCGTGTGTGTGTGTGTGTGTGTGTGTGTGTGTGTGTGTGTGTGTGTGTGTGTGTGTGTGTGTGTTTGGGGGGGGGGGGGGGTGTCGGGAGTGGCTCGCCTCCCCTCTACCCTCAGCTCTCACCCCTAGTTCCTGTGCACTCGCTTCTCATGTTTAGTTTAAAATAAAAAAGCAAACAAAAAAGTGAACCTAAAAAAAAAGAACAATATGACTTTGTTCCTCTTTGCTGTACCCGCCTTCAGCGATGGTGGCTGTCGTCTGTTTCGTTTGTTTGTTTTTGGCTTTTTTTTTGCTCTCCAATCTTCTGTGCCACCTCAGTGACACTACACCCACGCTGCTCAATCCAACCCCTCGTCCACAGCCACAGTCCCGGCACCGTCAATCCACAGGGAGCAGTCAATGTCAAGTCGTCAAGAGGCAATCCACCATTGTCGACGGTGCACTGCTGCCGAGTCACGTCATTGGTGTTCAGTGGCGCCTGTTCTGATCCAACTTTCGCAGGACACCACCTACTAAGCTCCCCTATTGACGACATTAATTGTTTAGTCGAGCAGCCGACATGAGTGAGCTTTTCCTCCTGAGGAAACCACCACGTCCGTCCAACGACTATCCCAATTTGCCGATACTGGTGATTCTGCCAGAACCAAAGCAAGGCCATAGACGTGGAGGGACGATCAAAACTGAGGTCACTGTGAGAGCAGGGTATATAGGGTCACATAATTTTAGACTTTTTTTTTTTTTTGCTGATCGATGAGGATGAAGATGATGCCACGGATTTCCATTCTGGTCTGAGACCGCATGACAGGACCATACTCCACGCTTGCTTTCATGATATATCCCGGCGTCAAACAGGCCCCAGAGACACGGACACCTGCAGTGTTGATCAAGAAATTTAAGAAACTCTCTCAGAGACGCATCCATTAAAAGCATGAAACTCAACTGTGTGGTCCCAGCCTTCCCAGTTGAGCCCACAGCAAACTCAGTTCTGGGTAGGAGCCTATCTGCCATCTGTCTTTGGTAAAAGGGGGGAAGCGCATTTGGAAAAATCCCTGTTTTTCGACTGAAAATCGCTCGAAACCCCTGGTCCACCGGCAGATCCATTGAGTGGCTTGTCATAATCATTGATATGAAGTGGAAGAGCTTCTTTCTGTGGTTTAAATGATGTACTTGTTCCTTTCATTACGCCATCTTACATACATCAACAAACTGAAGTCGATCGTCAATACAGGACAGCGGAGGTTAAATCAGTATGGTGGGTCTACCTTCAGCTGTGCTTCCTGGGCGCAGAGAACACCGTCCCCCGGAACAATGCCAGGGGAATGGCATCGGTCAGGGGGTGTGGGGCATCATCCAGGTCCTAGCGTGTACGTCATTCATGATATGGCTGACGTGTTCGTCACGGTCGGTTCTGTTTTCCGTGACGTAAAGCCCATCGGTTCGGCAGACTCCAGATAAAAGCGCTGGCCTGTGAAAGGCTTGCTACCTTCACTACACACGCCCTTTCCACCCCGGTGACCGTGCTCTAGGGATGAATACCTATGCGCCCATGCCATCCCATCCACCACCCCCTTCTTTCTCATTTCTGTCAAAAAAAATCTGCCACTTGCCTACCCTTTAGGTACCTTTTGGCACATTACGGCCAGACGGTAACTTCCTGGGAAAACGAGATGTTTGTCATGCATACACAATCTAAGTCCCCGTCCTTCCCCATTAGCTCCAACCGCAGACGAGTTGTCTTTTCTTATTTGACGGGTCGTAGAACGGCCGTTCCTGCGCATGTGTGCCGTTGAAAAGTTACTATGCATTGTGCAGCCGTCTCAAGAGTTTTAGCGGAATAAGATCACATAAAAGAAAGAAAAGAAGACCACTGCAGACAGTGGATCAAATTCAAAGAAAAGGTGGAGTCTGAGAGCTGAACGGCCGTGGCGTCATTAAACCAAACCCGTTCCTTTCCACGCCTTAACCCCTTCCCTGAACTGGTCCACGAACCCCTTTAGTGGTGATTGAACAGGGAGGCTTTCCAAGCCGCAGATTCCGACCCTGCGAAAGATTTGAACTGATGATGCTAGCTTCGTAATCGCTCTGAACCACATGACCGTGGCCCCTCTCGTCTGAGTACCGACACAATGAATCAAGATGACGATGTGAATGTGGGTATAAACAAACGGAGCTGACAGCTCCTGTCAGGCGAAGTGCGTATGCGGTCAGTTCAAGCGAATGAACTCCCATTTTCATCCAGTTTGTAGACCTGTGTGATGACGTAAAATGTCTCGGTTACTTCGGGGGAGAGAGGGAGATGAGGGGATGGCATGACTTGGGATGCTTGTTAATTCCGTCTGGGGAGTCAGTTTGGAACTGCGTGACCTAGATCTGCAGAAGGAAAGGAGCTCTTCATCCCCTTTTACCCGGATGTCTTCAAAACCAAGTGGCTAATCACAGGGTGGTCATCTCTTTCCGCAAACGGTTTCTCTGTCCGTTCTGCTGAGTTGTCAGAGACTGAAGTATGGCACGCCAACCGACAAAGCTGGAGGAACCTGGCGAACAGGTCGTCGGCGCGGCGACCCAGTGACCCCTCATGGAGTTAAGGAAGGAATGGAAGGTAATTCTTGAGGTAACCATGAGACAGTCATCACATCACGTGCATGACTTTTGAACTTAGTACTGTCTCTTTGGTCCTTTTTTCTTCGGGCTCCTGCAGAAAGTCTACTTCATTCGGTGATATCCGACGTCACAGGACATAACGGTTATCCTCGTTGATTTTAAAGCCAATTTTGACACGCTGTGTGAAATTCGTTTGATGCCAGGCTGGCTCAGTGGTAGAAAAGTGAATTCGTGATCAGACATTGCGAGTTCGAATCTCGCCGTCGTCTAACATTATACTTATAATGTTCACTGACCATCTGAACGTATTGTCATTCTCATAGTGTGAGTGTGGTGTTAAGGTCCTTCTTTAGTAAACGACATTTTAGATCGCGAACCTAATCTTCTAGCTATGCGAAGGTGGCGATCTCCACAATCCTTAATTTTGTTGTCAGTTGCAGATTTCAGATTCGCAGAGGGTTAGGGAAAAAAAGAAGAAGAGGAAGAAGAAAGAAAAAGAACACTCGGCATACTCTGGAAACTGTTTGGGTTCACACTTAGGGAAATAACAATATAGAAGCTTTCCTGCCACACCACAATCAGTTTGTCACTTGTTGACAGACTCCCTTGTGATGGACATCACTTTGTTGATGTTTGACTTCAAATTTTCAGTCTGGATTCGAAAGTAAACACTCCATTCAGCATGTTCTTGAGAGCCATGCTTCTTTTAAAATAAGTAAGTAAAACATTGGACAGGGGGATAGCTAGAATCGAGTTCACAGCCTGTCCAAAACAATTCCAAGCTCAGCAGACCTATGAATTTGTTCAAGTCAAGCACCACCAAGTAATATTTTGCAGGTCGTGCTCTTTCTCTTGAAACTATATCGTTCAAACTTCAGTTTCATATCAGCCTGTTGTTCGTCAAAACACTGCGGGACTGAATAACAGATCGCAGGCTTCCTCTAATAACACAAAGACTATGTATTGTTATGAGTCTGCAGTCTAGATTTGCAGACAATGGTTCGATCATCATACCGGCCCTCAGAAAGGAGTGTTAACTCCCCTCCCTATCCCCACTTCCTATTCTTTCGAG
>CM065715.1:25497157-25527157 GCA_033310375.1 Conus canariensis
TGAAGGGGAAGGGGGGTATTAAGGTGTCAGGGTTTGATTTAAAAGGCCATTTCATCATGGCATCTGCACGTCGCAAAGTATGTCGCTAAAGCGAAAAAATTGATATTATGCAAGAAGTTGAACGAAATCCAGCAAAACAGAAGAAAACTTTAGCGGAAGAACGTGAAATTGCGCTGCCGACATTGGCAACCATCCTGGCTTCTACAGAGAAGTATAAAAGTCAGTAGATGTACGTGCAGAGACCTATGGGAGACAATCAAACGTGAAGTTTGACAGTCCTGCCGCACGTACATGTGCTTGGGTGCCTTTGTGTAATCATGTGGACTGCTGTGTTGGGAGGATGAAAAACAAAATCATAGTTTTGTGATCTTTCTCTTCACTGCTCATAGTTGAGTTTTCTTTTCATTTTGTTTCACCTTGTGCAGCTGTGGCAGAGAAACAAAAGATAGAGGGAGAGAAACTCATCACGCCGGATATAGCGAAGCAAACTATACAGAAATTCGTTCTAAACGGCCCGTCGGTTGTCATGAAAGCTGGATATAACGAAGCAATTTTGAATGTCCCCGCGATTCGTTATAAGCGGCTTCGACTCTCTGTGTGTGTGTGTGTGTGTGTGTGTGTGTGTGTGTGTGTGTGTGTGTGTGTGTGTGTGTGTGTGCGTGTGTGCATTCGTGCGCGTGCGTGCACGCCTGCGTGTGTGTGTCTTTGTGTGTGTACATGAGAGAGAGAGAGAGAGAGAGAGAAAAGAGAGAGAGAGAGAGAGCGAAGAGTGCAGAAAGGGAAGAAGAAGGATATCTCAAATAGGTCTACCAATTTGGGGGCGTCTTTCAAAATACCACATTTTCACATTCGAGCCATTATCGATAGGAACTACCTGTCGGCTCTGACGTAGTTTCTGATTCACCCAAACACGGAACGTGCATTTTGCGGACGTTCAACAGAACACACGTTTCAGGTAGTCTTCTTTCCGTAGTCAGCCCTGAACAGTTGACGGGACTAAAGATGAAAATAGCCCGGTGTCGCGTGAAATCTGGGAACGTGATATCTGGGAAGGCTTCCCAGACATCACAGATTTTGGGGGGAACGCGTTCCCAAAATGTACTGTGATATCTGGGAAGGCCCGTGATGTCTGGGAACGTGGTCTTTCAGAGCTCAGAAGGGCAGAAAGAAGACGAAAAAAAGAATGGATTTTCGAGATAAGGTAGGAAATAATTTATTTAGGTGCAATTGAGATGTTTGGCCTTCTTGTCACTTTTCTTTCTCATTAATTTCTTGGCATGATTTTCACAAAGTACTCTCTTTCTGAGGCCTTCTTTGCGTAAGTTCCCAGACTTCACGATTGGAAGTTCAGGATACGAGATATCACGGTTCCCAGATATTATACGACACCGGACTAAACTGCACCTAAAAAAAGGCATAAGAGGAAAGAAGGAATATAGCAGATGAATAAGGTGTGTGTGTGTGTGTGTGTGTGTGTGTGTGTGTGTGTGGTGGTGCGTGCGTGCGTGCGTGCGTGGTGCGTGGTGTGTGTGTGTGTGTGTGTGTGTGTGTGTGTGTGTGTGTGTGTGTGTGTGTGTGTGTGTGTGTGTGTGTGTGTGTGACAGAACAGCATTACGGAATCAAGTACCAGGCTGTTGCTCAATGGAGGCTCATTTTGCGGTGGGAGTCCTGCCGCATCTGTCATGCCCGCCTCAGGAACATTACTGCCACGCCACGCATCCCACTACCCCTCACACAGCCACACCTAGGCCTGTCCTGTCAATGCCTCTGTACCGGCAGTCCTCAGGAACCAATGATGCAACGCAAAATGTAACAATTCAACAACAGCCACCAAAAAATATAACAATGCAAGAAAATGTATTAGTTCTACAATTTTCCTGACATTTTACACTGAATTTACACGGAATGTTACAATTGTTACGTTTTTAGTTGGGACTGTCGCTTTTTCAGGATTTATTGACTGGTAACTACTGAGCCTGAGCGAATATTGAAACTGAAGTCTTTTGCTGACGGTGGGTGATAAATTATTATCATTTCCATCAACTTGAACTCCTCAGCGGCAATGATGTGTACATTCACCTCTCCTGCTCATGTTGCTATCCGCACGGATAACAGAAATGTCGGTGGATAAGGTCAGTGTATGACTCCTTCGGGATGATCGGTCCTGAGTCATTTCTTGTACCGTTCTGCCCCAACGATATTGGTGCCTCCCTTGTGTTCGTGTAGATGCCTGTCCACCCCGGGGACTCTCCCACCTTCCACCCCCTTCTCCGTTTTGCTCTTGAAGTCTGTGAGCCAAAACGAACAACGATAGCAGTGGTTCTTCTGGCATGAAAATGGGCGTGTGATTGAAGTCTCAGTATTCCATGGGTTCAGTAGCATCTCTGAACACTTCGTCCAAAGTGAAACATTGCTTGTTTCTTTCTTCGATGAGATTGCTGCATGGTTATATTTTACACGTCATGACAGCGCAGTCAATATCGGGTTGTCACCTTAAAGAAACACTACACTGCTGCGAGTCGCTTAGGTGGACCTCAGTGGTGCCTGTTCTGATCCAACATACGCGGGACACCACCTGCTAACCCCCCTTAGCGACGACAATAACTGCTTGGACGCGAAGCCACATTGAGTGAGCGTCGCCCCCTGGAGGGCGCCACCACGTCCGGCCAACGACAGTTCCAAGAACTTGCCGACACCACCAGTTCGACAGGAATGCTCCATGGCCGCGAGATTGGGGCTTGAAAGGCCACGATTGATCGGCCCAATGATCGACGAGGATGAGGATGAGAATGAGGATGATGCTATGAGGTTCCATTATGTATTTGTAAATTCCTTTTATATTTCAAACTTCCTTTCATAATACATCCAAGCCGGACGCAGCGGGTTTCCATTATAACCTCTCGTCAATGAAATACGCCATGTTGCTCGTCCAAAAGGAGTATGACAAAGATAACAGCAACAACACTAATAATGATAATAATGATGACAATGCTGATGACGATGATGGTGAGGCCGATGATGATCAGAAGAACAACAATGATTATGATAATTATTATGAAAACAATCATAGTAATAATGATAATAACGATGATGGTAATGATAACAATAATGATGTTTATTAATGATAATACTTATCATTATTCATCGTTATTATTAATCAATTTACTTTTATTGTAATGATAATGGTTGTAAAAACGCACGCACGCACGCGTGCGCGCGCGTGCACAAACAAACAAACAAACAACAACAACAACAACAACAACCCACACAGGAGAGATGGCGAGACGGAAGGAAGGAGAAAAGAAACAAACAAACAAAACCGAACTGGCGGCAGAACCCCAACATTAAAGTATGACATCGCTAGTACGACAATAGACCCCATCCCCCTGAACGCCGACAGAACTAGGCTAATCCTGGTGAGAGGGGATTCCGTTGTAGCCCCGAACTCCATCAATTAAACACGCTCCGACGCCCGCCCGTCCGCCCGCCCAGCACGCAACGGCTGCCAGCATAACTGCCAACGACATCACGCAATACGTGCAGGCTGCTGTAAATGAGTGCACATCTTGCTGAATTTGCTGTCAGAGGGGGACGCTCGGGAGCTCTTTCGCATGGGCAAACATATTACACGCCAACGTGTGCATGCGCGAGTGCCCACACAAAACACACACACCCCACACACACACACACACACACACACACACGTGCATACACACACACACACACACACACACACACACACACAACACACACACACACACATATGCACACATACGCGCGCGCGCACGCTTACACATGCACAGACACAAACACACAAGCACGCACGCACACAAACACACACACACACGCACGCACGCACGCACACACACATATACACACACGCACGGATGCACTCCCTCCTTCCCTCTCTCTCGTTCTCGCTCGCTCTAATTATATAATATAAAATTATAAACAGTATATTAATCAAATAGACAAAATGTTTACACATGTAGCCCGGCCGTTTTGTCCGACTTTCAATTTTTTGTCGGACAAAACGGCCTGGTTGGACAAAACGGCCGGCTCTAAGTAAGCGGCCGTTTTGTCCGATATTTCACTGGCAAAGAAGTATAAATTCGTCGCGTTCTGGGTTTTTTTTTTCTGTCTGTCTACCCCCAAGTAAAGAAATCACGTGGAAAAAACCCATTCGGCCGTCATGCCCCCAGGTGGCCAATTTGGCGTCTTAAGCTGACCATTGGCCGTCAGGGGCCATGATTATCGAGTGGGTCTTATTCTCGTGTTTTCTTTACTTGGCTGCAGGAGAGAGAGACAGAGACAGAGACAGGTGGCACATCACGATACAACATTTGAGGTGACTGTGTCAAACTGTTGGGGTCTTGGGACAAACAATTGACGCACCCTCAATTTTGAGAGTCTGACGTTGTCTGTGACCTTTACCTTGACCTTAATTGCTTTGACATATTTGGAGAGCAATAAACCAAACAACCTTCATACTAAGTTTCAGCTTCCTATGTCGACCGCTGCCCGAGATATGGCTAAAAATAGATTTTTCGGTTTTGAAGGTCACACGTCAAGGTCATAACCTTGACCTTAAAAATTTGGAAAAGGTGTATTTAAGCCACCCCTCCTGTTTTCTTGCTTCTTTGTGTATTTGCAATATTGCCTTTTTCAGTGTAGATAGGGCTGTCTTTCATCTACCTTATGTTGGGAGTTATCCTTCCTGATCGACAAAATGTGGTGACGTCA
The DNA here is from genome assembly GCA_033310375.1 of Conus canariensis. Lineage (NCBI taxonomy): Eukaryota > Metazoa > Mollusca > Gastropoda > Neogastropoda > Conidae > Conus > Conus canariensis. Next base: position 25,501,901 of record CM065715.1, read on the forward strand.
CCCTTTACTTGAATGTAGGTGGGATAAAACATTACGCTAAGTGCAACATCAGCAAGCCTAAGTACAAATTGTAGCATGAACTAGGCACAGCAATAACAAGCGCATCGCCGAGCGGCTGCAACGCCGCATGGCATATACGTTCTTTGCCCGTTCCGCCCCCCCCCCCCTTCCTTTACCCTCATATCTTAGCCCCACCTTTCTCTCTGTCTCTCTCCACACCGAGTAGCTGACACGCACTGACATTCATTCAGTAACTGTCTTTGTCTTTCACACTGCTACATCACTACTGAAAGTACTTTCCTCACTTTTGGACACACACACACACACACACACACACACCACACACCACACACCACACACACACACACATACATACATTACGTGCACAGTGCACACACACACACACACACACACACACACACACACACACACACACACACACACACACACACACACAATCGGACAAAACGGCCGATTACTTAGAGCCGGCCGTTTTGTCCAACCAGGCCGTTTTGTCCGACAAAAAATTGAAAGTCGGACAAAATAGCTGGGTTTTAGCCGGCCGTTTTGACCGACCCGGCCGTTTTGTCCAACCTCGGACAAAACGGCCGGGTCGGACAAAACGGCCGGCTACAACACATAAACACCGTCAACAGTGCAGAATCAACCATGAAACGGTCCGAAGAAAAGCGTGAGGGGAAAAAAAAAGCTGAAATTGATTCTCAGTCATAATCAATATTCACCGACATAGAGCCAGGGTAAACAGGAGAAAAACACTCCTTCAGAAAACCCCGAGTTCTCTTATTTTGGGGGGAATTCTTATTGGGTCGTGTTCATATCACCTATCTCCTATCACCTATCCCGGAGTCTTGAAGACCGTTGGGACGCCACAGAAGACTTCGCAACCAGCTTCCTCCACTCCTCCCGGTTCTCAGACGCTCTTAGGCAGTTGCTGAGTGTGAGGCCAGTCCATGCACTGATGTTGTCCTCCCGTCTCTTTCTTTGTCTTCCTCTCCTTCTGCCTCCTCGCACTGTTCCTTGTAGAATGGTTTTGGCAAGTCCTGTGGAATCTTGATACATGACCCTACCATCTCATTTTCCTTCTTTTCATTGTGGTCAATAGGTCTTCGTATGGTCTAATGGTTTGCCTTGCTCTGGTCTGGACTTTCAAGTTGGTCATGTGGTCTTTGTATGAGATGTTAAGGATCTTGCCTAAGCATTTCATCTCTTACGCCTGAATACTTCTCTCAAGTTCAGCTGTCAGAGTCCACGTCTCACAGGCATAGAGAGCAATGGCAATGACCAGGGAGCGCATCAGTTTGATCTTGGAACTGATTGTAGTGTTTCTGTCACTCCAGGTGGGTCTTTGGTTTCGCTTACACACACTAAAAGGATACGTAAGGAAGGGATAATCGTCGCCTTCACACGCATATTACATCATCAACATGATAATTTATTTTTGAACGTGTCTTTGAACGTGTTAAAACTTCAACTACACCACAAATCAAAAGATAATTGGCTTTGGTCTTTCGATGACCAGTGAGTTCAACTGCAGAGAAAAGAGAACACTTTGAAGCTTGTCTCGCTCTGCGTCTTTCTCATGCGATTTCAGGTTACCGACTGATAATGGCAAATGATTGTTCTGAAGTCACTTTGCTTGAGATATCAAAAACAAAATCCTCTTGTTGCATTCACCAGTTCAAAATTGCACAGACTTATGGAACCCACAAACACACACCATCACCACCAACAAAAGGCAAATAACAACAACAACAACAACAAAAACCAGAAGAGAAAAAAAGAAGAAACAGACAGAATGAAATGAAGACTGAAGAAAGGAAGAGAGAAACGAAAGGGAAAATAAGGAAAAGCAAGAGAGAAAGAAGACAGAAAAAAAGGAAAGGGGAAAAGGGAAGAAACACAAAAGAAACGATAAATAAAACTGATAAAAACACGCAAAGGCAGGCAGGCAGACAGACAGACAGACAGACACAAAATTAAAAAAAATGCACATCAATATACTTACAACTCCACTCTTCCGCATTCACTCAAAGCAGCCCGACCCCAAAGCGAAACAAGCAGCACAGCAAAGTGGTTTCAGCACGGAAACGGAAACGAAATAAAGCGAAGGAACGAACTACGAGAAAATCCCCTCACCCGTACAATAACTGATCAAAAATGGCCATCGACGAGTCAGCTTTCAGCCAGACAGGAGAGATGCAGCTACCCAGCAGCAAACACCAGAACGGAGTCTAGTTGGGCTCTCCTCCACTCTCTGTCCCCTACATAGGCTACAGACGATGCCGATTGCACTGAGACTGCAAGCAATAAAAAGTAGAAGGCTGCAACGAGGCCTGCTGTTGTAACAGGATTCTGATGCGCACAGCATTCAGTTGTGACGCAGCCGAGGCGACAGCTCGTCAAAATTACTGGACTCCATGGGCTTCGAGCAGCGCAGATGGCGGGGGTGGGGGGAGTGGGGGTGGAGATGTGTATGTGTGTGTGTGTGTGTGTGTGTGTGTGTGTGTGTGTGCGTGTGTGTGTGGTGTGTGTGTGTGTGTGTCGTGTGTGGTGTGTGTGTGTGTGTTGTGTGTGTGTGTGGTGTGTGTGTGTGTGTGTGTGTGTGTGGCGCGCGCGCCTATTCGTATGTACGCATGTATGTAGCTATTGATCAGTCTGTCTGTCTGTCGCTCTGTCTGTATAGTTATCTTCTTTTTTATGTGTTTTCAAGATCTGTCTATCCATATATGTATTTTTTTTCTACTTCGTTTTTAATTGTCTCTCAGCAGCCCAAAGATAACGAGGTGTGTGTGTGTGTGTGTGTGTGTGTGTGTGTGTGTGTGTGTGTGTGTGTGTGTGTGTGTGTGTGTGTGTGTCTTCTCCTCGATTCTCTTTGATGCCACATCCACTCATCCTTCCAGCCTCATCCATAAGAAAGAGAGAAGAGGGAAGAAGGGAGGTGGAAGGGCAACACACACACACAGAAGAGAGAGAGAGAGAGAGAGAGAGAGAGAGAGAGAGAGAGAGAGAGAGAGGAGAGAGAACAAATGAGAGAGAGAGAGAGAACAATGAGAGAGAGAAAGGAAGAACGGACGAGAAAGCAAAGATAATCATTTCATTTCCATTTTTACTTGAACTACTCCCGGCTCCTCCATCCTGTCCTTCTTCTTTCCCCACTTCTCTCCAGTTCCAACACCCTGACCCCCACTCCCCTGTCTTTCCTTCCTTCTTTCCTTCCTTCCGCTACCCTTCCCCTTACCTCACCCTACCAGCACCCACCACCCCTTTACTCCACCTGCATGCTGCGTGCGTTAGCAGGACGAAGGTACAGGAGGCTGAATGAAAATAAAGCCTGGGGGGCTTCAGGGAGAAAGGAGAGCCATTCACGTCCTTAAAACAGAGACAGACCCGCTCATGAAGAGGTATTTATTTCATTTTTTGTTTGTTTGTTTATTTTGTTTGATTTTTCTTTTTCGTGTGTTGTTCCTTCTCCCTCCCTCCTCTCTTCACGGCTTTCAACCACGCAACCAGTGCCCCTTGTGCGGATATCAGGGGGACTGTTTGTGAATCAACTGGATCTCCGTCTTCTGGATGTTCTGTGCTGGTTGTTTCACTCTTTTCGACCACATTCTTTGACTTTGCCTAAAAAAGGAATCTCTCTCTCTCTCTCTCTCTCTCTCTCCAGAGAGAGAGAGAGAGAGAGAGAGAGAGAGAGAGAGAGAGAGAGAGAGAGAGAGGAGAGAGAGAGAGAGAGAACAAAACACAAAAAGAACAGGCTGGCTTTTCGTTATCCTAAATTTTCGGCGAGCACACCTCGCCTTCGTCCGGGGACTTTACTGGTGTTAAGGTCACAGAGGTATTAATTACATTCTGACCATCACTCAGCGAAACAAGAAGGATGTATACTGTCGTACACGTCTTTCTGCCCTTGTAGCTTATTCAACTGACCCTGTTTCAGAAAGTCTTTACATTTGTTTTCTTAACCTTATTCACAAGAAGCCGATTTTTGTTGTTTTGGGTTTCTGGTGACTAGATAGCTAACATCCAAGCACTGTCCATTTTTCGGTGTTCACCTTGCTGTTAATCTTATTATGTATTTCATTTGTGGTAGAGTTCTTTAGATTATGATTTTGTTGCTCTTCTTTCGTTTTTAATCCAGGGATGAGAAGCTGTGCAGAATTGCAGGCGTCCTCAGTACATACATTCTAGTTTATCCACTTTAACTCTTTCAGCGCTCTGGAATCGAGCATTTCCCAGCGTCATTTCACGTTATAGTCATCCTCGTCAAACGCTTATTATTGGATCATTTCCGAAGAGATACTAACGTTATGTTTTTGGATAATAATGGAAAGTGCTTGTATATTCAAAGTTTCCAACGCTTTTGTCGTTGTCCCCCCCCCCCCCCACCCCCACCCCCACCCCCAATGAAAAAGAGCAAAAGCCTTAAAGTTGGGTCGATAAGTCAGTATGTGGCTGTTTTTGACTTAGAAAGGATCATATACATCAATGGATTAGCTATTATGCTACAAATCATTATAACTCCTTTTGTGTTTGCGTTTTGCTTTCCAGGACATGCAGCAAGTTTCGGTCTACGATTCGGCCACAGCTTTGTCTTTTTCTCTGTGTGGTAATCAGACCAGAATATCGTCCGCTTGGCCATAACAGAACTGAAAACTGGAACCCAAACGAAGCTTGTTATGTTTGTATTTGAAAAAAAAAAGAAAGAAAAAGAAATGTGCCGAGGTTATTCATATGAACTGTAATTGCTCTTAATGTTACATTCACGTGTTGCTCTCTCTCTCTCTCTCTCTCTCTCTCTCTCTCTCTCTCTCTCTCTCTCTCTCTCTCTCTGTGATCTGAATATAAATAACAGATATAATGAAAAATCAAAGAAATGCCCGTTTTGTAATAGGATAGAAAGTGAACTTCATTTTTTGTTAGAATGTCAAACATATACATTTCTAAGAGAAAAATATTTGTCAAAGTATTACCAACATACATTCATTAATGGAGAATGCTTAGCTCGAATGTTACAATCTGAAGACATCATGCTCTTAAGAAATTTAGCAATGTATATATTTTATGCATTTAAGACTAGATATACGCATTTAAATAAGAAGTAAAGCTGCACTCTTGTAATTGAATTGCTGTCTTAAGGTTTTTTGTCTGCTTAATTTCACATGCCAATGTAACTCCCTTGACTTTAGTTTGATTTTGATGTGGGATGTTGTACTTATTTTTTGCGTGTTGTCCTTATGTTATTTGCTTTGATTCACTCATGTTAACGTGTATCCATTGTATACAGGTCGGTGGCCTTACAATTAAAGTTTCCGAGTTCCGAGTTCTCTCTCTCTCTCTCTCTCTCTCTCTCTCTCTCTCTCTCTCTCTCTCTGTGTGTCAGAGCGCGCGTGTGTATATACAACTTTATAAAGTCTGTTAATCTTCGTTTATTTATACACCAGTGCGTTGTTTATGTGTCTTGATGCATTTATATAGTTGTTTGTTTGTTTAGCAGTGTGTGTGTGTGTGTGTGTGTGTGTGTGTGTGTGTGTGTGTGTGTGTGTGTGTGTCAAGTCAAGTCAAGTCAAGTCAAAATTTTATTTTCAGATGGAACATTGAATAAGCAATAAATCTGCTTTTTTACATCAAGCCATCCATAAAAAAAAAAAGAAAAAAAAAAGAAAAAAAAAAAAAATCGGTGAAACAACGAATAATCACAGAAATTTATGAAAGTCAGAGATAACAACAAATAGAAACCAGAGAAGAAATGGATGGGGGGGGGGGGGGGGGGGGGGGGGAGATAGGGAGTGTACAAATGAGAAGGGGAAATTCCAGAAAGTAAGAGAGAGAGAGAGAGAGATTGGTTATATACAATATGTACATTGTCTTCACAAATGTGCACGGTACGTATACTCCAAGAATACTGTCGACACTGACATACCCTTTCCTTTGAGGCACACACACTCATGCACGAGCATGTACATAGATATACATATACACATGCATACACTGTGAAAAATCATAAAACCGTATTTCAAAGGGTTGGGGAAAATGTAAGTTATGAACCATTCATGAGATACCTTTTCAGATTATTTTTAAACTGGATTTTATTGTTTATACTTTTAAAGCGTGTTGGCAACTTGTTCCATACATTTCCACCAGAGTATAAAAAACTAGATTTATAAAGATTATTTCTTGGTCTAGGAATAGATAAAAAATGATTGTGTCTATGGATGTTAGTTTTAAATGTGTCGCTTATCTTTTTAGGAACATTGCCGTATACAACATTATGCATACATACTGCCTTATTGAACAAAAGTCTGTTGTGGAAAGTTAATATATTAAGTTTTTTATAATCTTCTGTAGTCAGAGTGCTTGATCTTAACAATACTAATTTTAGTGCTCTTTTGTACATTCGATGAATCATTTTTAAGTTGGTTTCACTGCAGCTGTCCCATAATGTCGATGCATAATCAATTATTGATAAAATGTGAGCACAGAAGAAAAGCTTACGAGAATGGGTATCAAGGAAATTCTTAATCTTGGCTAGCTGAAGTAATTTTTTTGAAAGACGTTTTCCCAGTGACTTCGTATGGTCAGTCCACGATAGATCCTTATCAATTATTACACCTAGCATTTTATGTGAATCTACTTCTTCAATTTGTTTGTCAGATATAAACAATGGTTGAAATTTTGACTTCATTCTTTGCCGTTTTTGTCGAGCACATACATACATACATTTGGTCTTGTTTGCATTTAAGGACATATGATTCAGTTGGGTCCATTCAGTAAGTCCATGAATATCATCTTGTAGTTTGTTTGCTAGTCTATGGGTGTCTGAATCACTGGAATGGAGCGATGTATCGTCGGCAAACATTTCGCACTTACATTTAACATAAAATGGTAAATCATTGATATAGATAGAAAACAGAAGAGGACCTAATACAGAGCCTTGTGGTACTCCGTATTTGACAGGCAAAAAGTTTGACATTTTGTTGTTAACTGTTACTGCTTGTTTTCTGTTACATAGAAAAGAAGACAAGAGATTAATGAATTCTGGATTTAATTTATACAGTTCTAATTTGCGCAGTAAGAGAGGATGATTTATAACATCAAACGCTTTCTCAAAGTCTATAAAAAGAATACCAGTAAATTTATTTTCGTTTATACTGCATAGAAGGCTATCAACGAGCTGTATGAGGGCTGTATGACAGGAATGATTTTCACGGAAACCAGACTGATCTTCATTGAGTAAATTATTTTTAGCAAGGTAAGAATAGAGGGACTTTTGCATGTGCTTTTCAATAGGCTTAGATAAAGCAGATAAAATAGAAACAGGTCGATAATTTGATGGATTTGATGTATCACCAGATTTATGGAGAGGAATAACTTTAGCTTCCTTAAATTTTAAAGGAAAGGTTTGTTTATCTATACACAAATTGTATAAATAAGTTAGCGTGTCAGAGATAATTGGGCATGAAACTTTTAGTATTTTTACATCTAAACCGTCTAAATCTCGTGCACCAGATTGTTTTAAAGATGAGAAACTTTTACTGACATCCAATACCGTCATTGGTTGGAGAGTAAAAGGAAAGTAAATATTCTTTGAATCAAGGTAATGTTTTAAGTGGCTGAGATCATTTTCATTGGACCTGTCATGTAATATGATTTTATCTTTGATGTTTGCAAAGTGGTTGTTTAATTGATTTGCAGATACGTCTGTAAGAATTTGCTGACTTCTTGATACTTGTTTATTATTCAACATATTGATAGCTTTCCAGATCTGACGTGAATCCTTTGTAGAAATTAACATCTTTTGGAAGTAATTGCGTTTAGATTTTCGTTTCATTGAGTTTACCTTATTTCTTTGTTTTCGAAATTCTTTACTTGTTCCGAAATTGCTTAAATGATTTTTTTTTATTAATTTCTAAATCAATTTCTTTTGTTATCCACGGTGGTTTTGTTTCTTGTTTGACTCTTTTCTTTATGAATGGAGCATGCTTGTTATATACAGAAGTAAATGTACTGATCCAATATTCAGCTGCTTCATCAGGATCTCTTATTTGATATATGTAGTCCATCTGTGCCGTGGCAAGGTCTGAAAGGAAATCTTCTTCTTTAAAGTTTCTAAAGCTTCTATAATATATGATCTTATGCCCTACCTTTGGAACTTTAACACGGGTTTTGTACCAAGTAAGACAAACGGGATTATGGTCACTACATCCACATGGTGGAGCACATACTTCAATAATAGGTTGTCTTGTGTTTGTGTAAATGTGATCAATTAAGGTGCTTGAATGTTCAGTTACACGGGTTGGTTTGTCAATAAGTTGTTCTAGGCCGTGTAAAGTGTAGTTTTGATGCCACTTGGGTTTGGGTTTCATTAAATCTATATTAAAATCTCCCAAAATGATAGTTTCAAAACTTAGCATCGTTACTTCATCCATAAGGACACTAAATTTGTCTTGCCAGTCTGTAGTTTCTGATGGATTTTTTTTTCTTCTTGTGTGTGTGTGTGTGTGTGTGTGTGTGTGTGTGTGTGTGTGTGTGTGTGTGTGTGTGTGTGTGTTCATGTGTGTAGGTGACGAAAAGTCATTGCAGAGAGACGAAAATTCCATCTATTTCAGACATACGAACATTCTGTGTATTGAGAGTACGGTAAGTTAACAGCAAATAACCTCACAGGTCTAGGTTCTTATGACATGGTTCAGGGTCTTGATAAATCATAGGCCCTGACTGTAGAGAGATTTCATTCAAATTCTGTGCGGGACAGAGCGCTATATAGCACTGATGCCTATGTCCCTATTCATATCCACCGTACGCAGCAGGGTTCTACAGAAACCTAGACGAAGATTAAAACCCAGACCTGAGAGTTTTACGTATTGCATCAAACGGACGACTTTGTTTTAACGGCGCACTGGTCCCCCCAATTCCTCACCCCCACCCCCACCCTCAACCCTGCATCCTCCCTGTCTTATATTCCTTCTCCGCCCCCTCCTCCTAACCCTCACCCCTCCTCCCTTCCAAGTCCCCTATCCCCCTCAGGCTGAGTTTCTTTGGAAACTGACAAACCTACTTTCCGACGCCCGAGATGCTATGTGTTGTGGCGGTGCCGTCGCTATCATGTCTGTCAGTGGGATTGTTAGAGAACTGACAGGGGCGGACCGATTGTCATCTTCTGCAGACAAACAAATTCACTCTAGCTTTCTTTCTTTCTCTCTTTTCTTTTTCTTTTTTTTTCTATCTTTTTTTCTTCTTCTTTTTCTTTTTTTACTTGTGCGGTAATCAGTTGATCGCTTATATGTGTATGAACACGAAATTCTGTCTACAAGTCAGCCCCCCCCCCCACCCCCACCCCCACCCCCCCTTCACCCCCCTCCATCCCCCTCAGACAGCACAACTTGTTCCGTGCATTTTTTTTCTTACATTGTTTTTTGGACTGAAGTGCAGTGGGACGTGTTCGTAACGACCTCTAAGATATGATTAAAACATAGGTCACTGTGGGGAACCGAGTCCTTGTTGGAAATCTGGTACCGTGGAAACTGTTCAAAACAAGCCCGAGAAATTCTGTTTGGGGTTTGTCTGTTTGTTTGTGTGCTGTTGATGTTGTTTTTGTTTTGTGGTTGTATTGAATGGAACGGCATCTTAAGTGGCAGATTCATACAAAGAAACACGATTCCAGAAATGCTTAAAACAAATCAGTAGCTAACATAGTTAAAATCTTATTCCGTGACAGGAGATGATTATCAAAAGTTAAACATTCTCCCATTTAAGGACAGACTCTTCTTCAACAAATGCTTATTCATGTATGATATACTTCAGGGAAACTCCTAAGAAAATTATTCGACGTTTTGTAATTAATGAAAACAGACACGTTCACAAATGTCCTTTCCGCAGACCCCGCAACAAATTCTACGAATCTAGCTTCACATATTCTGGATGAACGACATCGAACCCTTTGCCGTCTTCTTTAAATCATGTCCTTCGAAACTAGCATTTAAAAAGCACTGACAATAATTTGATGGAAAAGTCTTAAGTAATCTAGGGTTATTCTTAAAATTTGAGACTCTCCCTCTCTCTTATATTGTTATGTTCTCCATACCCCCTTCATCAGGGGCAATGGCCTTTATATGAAGTAAACCATCTGAGTTCTCTCTCTCTCTCTCTCTCTCTCTCTCTCTCTCTCTCTCTCTCTCTCTCTCTCTCTCTCTCTCTCTCGCTCTCTCTCTCTCTCTGGGTCTGAATGTCTCTTATCCGAAAATGATGTAAATTGTTCATCAGAATATGGACTTAAAATACGCAAATACGTGATCGTGACAGTTGTTACATGTTTTCATTATTTTTTTTTAATTTTTGGATGTCTATGTATGCATTCTTCCCTGCTTTTTTTTTTTTTAATCATTGTAATTGATCTTTCTTCTTTTTTGCGAAGGGCTGAATGAAAAAAAAAGCGGTGAACTTATTCTTTAACTCTCCATAAAGATCATTTTCTGCTGAGTTGACTTGACTTATTCACATACAGACACACATGCATACAAACACACTCAGACACACACACACACACACACACACACACACACACACACACACACACACACACACACACACACATACACACTCACACAGACAGAGAGAGGGGGGAAAAGAGAGAGGGAGAGAGAGAGAGAGAGAGAGAGAGAGAGAGAGAGAGAGAGAGAGAGAGAGAGATTTGTGTGATTACACAGATTCAATCGTTTGCACATGTTTACAAAAAAAATTACATAATGTAACTGAACGACGCATGAAGCGAAAAGAAAAAGAAAAGAAAGTACTCTTTGTCTGACTGTCTGTCTGTGAAGTGTGTGTTGTGTGTGTGTGTGTGTGATGTGTGTGTGTGTGTGTGCTGTGTGTGTGTGTGATGTGTGTGAGCGGCGCGGCGGCGAGACAGAGCAACGAAAAATCAGACAAACGAGACAGAGAACAGGACAGAGAGAGAAGACAGACAAACAGAGACAGAGACAGAAAAGAGGACAGAGAGAGAGAGAGGAAGGACGAGACAGAGAGACAGAGACGAGACAGAGAAGAGAAGAAGAGACAGAGACAGAGAAGAGACAGAGACAGAGAGAGACAGAGACAGAGACAGAGGAGACAGAGAGAGACAGAGAGAGAGAGAGAGACAGAGACAGAGACAGAGAGACAGAGACAGAGACAGAGAGAGAGAGAAGCAGAGAGAGACAGAGACAGAGACAGAGAGAGACAGGAGACAGGAGAGGACAGAGAGAGACGGGAGACAGAGACAGAGAGAGACAGAGACAGAGACAGAGGAGACGGACAGAGAAGAGAAGACAGAACAGAGGAAGGATCTTATTCACAGTATTTCATCCCCTCTTTGCCTCGTTCTGGTGACGGCTGCCGGCCAAAATGGCGCGTAAAGCGTGACGGGGTCGAGGCTCATACGGTGCTGCAACCTGCTTCCCCCCCCCCCCCCCCCCCCCCCCCCCCCCCTCCTCTCATTCCCCACCCCAGAACAAAAACACTTAAAACCCAGTGGCGATAAAAGAGCCGATTTACACCCCATTCGGCCTTTAATGCTTACAGGGAGAGGAAAGGGGACTCCACCCCGGGTAGTCAAGATTAGATGGGATGGGGGTGGGGGGGTGGGGGAAGGGGTGTAGAGGACACGTCACGTTAGCCCGCTGCCATACTGACCCCGTCGAACTACTCGGGTTGACACGCTGCTGGTGCGTGGAATAATTAGGCTTGCTGAAGAGCGTGGAATATGAATTCCTCCTGATGTGCATTGAATGATCATGCCTGCTGAAAGTGATGGTATGATTATGCATGCTGAAGGCGCATGGAATAATATATATGGATGCTGAAGGCGAGAGAATAATGCTGAGCATGCCCGGAAAGATAATGCATGCTGAAGATACGAGGCACTATCATATGTGTTGAAGCTGCATGGTAATATTATGTATGTTGAAGATGCATGGCAACATTATGCATGTTGAAGATCTATGCATGGCAACATTATACATGCTGAAGATGCATGGCAACATTATGCATGGTGAAGATGGATGGCAACATTATGCATGCTGAAGATTGCAGGGCAACATTATACATGCTGAAGATGGATGGCAACATTATGCATGCTGAAGATGCAGGGCAACATTATACATGTGAAGATGGATGGCAACATTATGCATGCTGAAGATGCAGGGCAACATTATGCATGGTGAAGATGCAGGGCAACATTATACATGCTGAAGATGCAGGGCAACATTATGCATGCTGAAGATGCAGGGCAACATTATACATGCTGAAGATGCAGGGCAACATTATACATGGTGAAGATGCAGGGCAACATTATACATGGTGAAGATGCAGGGCAACATTATGCATGCTGAAGATGCAGGGCAACATTATACATGCTGAAGATGGATGGCAACATTATGCATGCTGAAGATGCAGGGCAACATTATACATGGTGAAGATGGATGGCAACATTATACATGCTGAAGATGCAGGGCAACATTATGCATGCTGAAGATGCAGGGCAACATTATACATGCTGAAGATGCAGGGCAACATTATACATGGTGAAGATGCAGGGCAACATTATACATGGTGAAGATGCAGGGCAACATTATGCATGCTGAAGATGCAGGGCAACATTAGAGTCTATTCAGCCTTTCTTTCGCTGACTACGAAGTGATCGAAGCGTCAAAGCTAATGCTTTTATTCGTAAAGTCTCTGTGAAGACTAGAGGTCGAAACTAGTTGTTTCGTCTTGTGATCGTTGTCACGTTCTTGGGCGGTTCGCTAACATTTATTTAAGATTATGTTTAAATTTCGCTGCAGTCCTATCGTTTGCATAGATCAACATTATACATGCTGAAAATGCATGGTAACATTATACATGGTGAATATACATGGCAACATCATGCATTCTGAAGATGCATGGTAACATCATCCATGTTGAAGTTGTATTGCAATATCATGCATGCTGTAAATGTACAGCAATAATATGCCTGCTGAAGATGCATAGCAATATCGTACATGCTGAAGATGTGTGGAATGATAATAGATATGATGATACCTGGTATGGTCATGTATGCTGAAGGTGTATCAGATGATATATTTTTTCTTCTTTTTTTTATGCTGAAGGTGATGGAATGCAAATGGATAGTGTAAACACCCCAACCCCACTCCACTCCTACACCCACACACATCTCGTCCCGGCCTTGCTGTCTCCCCACCCCACCCCCTCCCCCTCCCATCTGCACACCCACACCTACTCCTCATCTTCTTCCCCACGGAGGTAAAATTCTGTAGATTTAGAGAAGACAGCATCGAGAACACCACACCACCACCACCACCAACAACAACAACACACACACACACACACACACATACACACACACACACACACACACACACACACACACACACACACACACACACTCGTACGTATACACACGTACACACACACACACACACACACACACACACACACACACACACACACACACCTCTCACACACACACACACACACACACCACACACACACACACACACACACCACACACAATACACACACACACACACACACACACACACACACACACACACACACACACACACGCTTCTGAAGTGCGTTGATGAGCGAATCATGTATCACACCACCGATGATGGAAAAGCTGTGTGAAGCACTGCAGACACACCTATGGATGGAAAGGAGGCACTGTCAACCTCGCCTGGAAGGCAACCTTTTTTTGAGAGCGTTCCACAACGTATAGTTTGGGGAAGCCTCCGAGGGTTTTTTTTTTTCTGCAGTAACATGGTGCGGAGTGGTATCTGGAAATGGGGGAGGGGCTGGAAGGAAGAGGAGCTCTGTAGGCTGTGTATAACCCTCAGTTACCTATCTGTCGCATTTTGTTTTTCTTTGGTTTTGTGTCAGTCTCTCTATCGATCTATATCTCTCTCTACATATCTGCTTTGTTGCCAATTTCTGTACGTCATTAGGTCCGTCTTTGTCCCTCCCTCTCCTTGCGTGTGTGTGTGGTGTGTGTGTGTGTGTGTGTGTGTGTGTGTGTGTGTGTGTGTGTGTGTGTGTGGTGCGTGCGTGCGTGCGTGCGTGCGTGTGTGTGTGTGTGTTGTGTGTGTGTGTGTGTGTGTGTGTGTGTGTGTGTGCGTGTGTGAGTGTGTGTGTGCGTGTGTGAGTGTGTGTGTGTGTGTGTGTGTGTGTGTGTGTGTGTGTGTGTGTGTGCGCGCGCGTGCGTGCGCGCGCGCGCGTGCGTATGCGTGGGCATGTGCGTATATGTATGTATGTGTGTGATGTATGTGTGTTACTCTCAGTGTGTGTGTGTGGGGGGGGGGATGTGGGTATGTGTGTGTACGTGCGTGCGTGCGTGAGTGCGTGCGTGCGCGTGTGTGTTTGTTTGTGTGCTTGTCCGTGCGTGCGTGTGTGTTTGTGCGTGTGTTGTGCGTGTGTGCGTGTGAACCAGTGTGTGTGTGTGTGTGTGTGTGTGTGTGTGTGTGTGTGTGTTTATGGTGTGTGTGTGTGTGTGTGTGTGTGTGTGTGTGTGTGTGTGTGTGTGTGTTGTGTCTGTGTGTGTGTATTGTGGTCTGGCTGTGTGTCTGTGTGATACATCCATAATTTACAAGTAGTTTGCCGATTATCCTCAGTGAGAAATACCCACAGAATACTGTCGGATGGTCGCTGTTTGTCCTTCTGTCATCAAGGAAAAAAGGACATAGCACCACTTAAATCCCCATAAGCTCACTTCCGTCTCCCTCTCATCTCTTCTCCGTCACTTTGGGCTTTGGACTTCACAACGCAAAGACACTTCATAAGAACACACAGGAGGTAATCTTGCAAACTGCAAAAGCCCAGAAGAATAACCCATTATTTCAAGATTTACGAGCAGATCAAGTTATTTGTAAAATGACAAAGGCGAAGAGCTGCGGGCAGGAGGGGGGGGGGGGGGGGGGTATCCGTTTCGTTTTATCCGCGGAATTTTGACAACAATGTTGCTGCTTCAAAAGAAAAATGTTGCTGCTTCAAAAGAAAATGGCTTCCGGATGACGCAGCGAGAGATGTGATTCTGAAACGCCAGTGACTAGGGATTGAGGAGTCAGCAGAGGTGGATTAGCGGGGTGTCTGTTCAGACTTGACATAACGCAACAACTCCCAAGAAGCGAGGCGAGATTGATTTAACGCTCATTTTCTCCCCACTTTTCCTACCTTCCCTCTCCCCTTTCTACCCCTGCCACAGCGCTCCCTCTTCTCCCACTTTACTTATCTCCCTCCCGTAGTGCTTAGAGTGGAGAACACCAATACGTCCTTCAACGACATCCCCACAAATCAGTCGTCGCCGAACACTTGGTCTAATGGGTCTCTGGTTTTTCTTGTTAAAACGGGGTAGGGCATTCATTTCAGGCGAAGTCATCCTTTTCATTCTGTACCCCCCACGACGGCCAGATCAATGGTCACTGGATCCAGCAGTCAGTGATCACAGTGTTCCAAATTCAAACGTTCTCCAAACGTCAAGACTACTCCTTTCACAACGAGAGAGAGAGAGAGAGAGAGAGAGAGAGAGAGAGAGCGAAGGAGGGAGCGACATTGATGGGGGTAAGAGGTAGTGGGGGGGGGGGGTGTAGAGGAATGAGAAAGAGTCGCACGGACTGGCTCTATATAATGTAGTTAGTCTGAACAAACACAACACACACACACACACACAAGCGTCGCGCGCGCGCGCACACACCACACACACACACACACACACACACACACACACACACACACACACACAACAACACACACACACACACACCTCTAAAAGCCCAATTTTTTTTTTAAGTGAAAAGATCAGTTTCTCATGCTGACTGTCACTTGGGTAGATTTGTTTTGCGCATTTTTTATGTTTGTTGTTCGTAATGTCTGTAGATGACATCTTTTTCGAAAATTCGCTTGTCTGTCCATATTGTATATTAAATCAGCGTTACTTTACACCTTGATTTGTACGTGTTAATTTTATCTTTCGCATTATTTTCAGTAACGCTGAAGTCTGTTTTGTTTTTCTTCAGTTTCATTCGTTGTTCCTTACTGGCTGTAAACACCTCAAAGGACTGCAAACCTGTGGTGTCAGTTTTGTCAAGCTGGCATCGTTATGATTATTTTGTATGTGACTTGTTTAAACTGTCCCACCTCAACGCCCTTACTCTCTACTCCCCCTCCCCTTTAAAATAAAAGTGCAAGAAACAAAACAGAAAAGAATCTCCTACATGCTTACACAAGAGCAACCTTTTTTTTTTTTTTTCAAATCCTTACAAAGAAATAACATTTTCCAATTGACAGCACTCTTGGTTACTCGCTCAATAGTAAGTTCTATTTTCCACTGGTAAGTACCCAGACAACGACGCATCTATCAATTCTCTAAAAGAGTGGTCTAGGTCTTCATTCAGAACGCTATCAGATAATGGCACTATCCACCACCACCACCAGGCACTTGAAGGGCAGACAGTTGGTCGGATGAGATCAGAAAAGTCCCGGCGTTTGAACTGACACGTCGTCTTAATGCCAGAGAAAATCGAGATGCGGTCGTCCCCTCCCTGAATAAATTGAGCTGTCAGCTGGTAGATGATTTGTGAAGAGTGGGCCTGGAACAGCGGAATTCAAGGCTGGGGACGCACTATAGCCATTTCAGCATCTGAACGGATCTTTGTAACTGTTGGGGGAACTTATCGGAACTGTCGTTACCAAGTTTGACAAGATCAGACGGGACGATAAGTTCATGTGTGTTTCAAGAGAGAGAGGGGACGGGTGGGGCGTGGTGATGAGAAGGGGGAGCGGGAGGGGGGGGGGGTAGACCGAGGAGGATGGAGGGGGGGGGGGTGGACTGCGGAAGCAGACATGGATATTAGGAAGGACGTCAGTTAAACGTCAAAAGCAGGGAAGAGCAGAACTTCCAGAGATGACTTGTCAACCGAGAAATAAGAAAAAAATGCGATCATAACTCAAGCATTCCGATTCTAAATGTACATTTTCATTCCATAAATAGGTAACGCAAAAGGATGATTCTCTGGTGTACGAATTTATGATGAGTATTGTTTGGTTGACTGGTTCGTCAGGTAGAGATGCTTTGTTCTCACGTTTTATTCTCGCTGCTGTTACTGCTGCTGTAGTGACAACCTCAACTACTACCACCATAACTACGACTGCTACTGCTACTGCTACTGCTGCTGCTATAATATCTACTTCTACTATAACTGAACATTCATACGGCACATATCTTTAGAATATGTACTCAAAGCGCTTCACACACACACACACACACACACACACACACACACACACACACACACACGCACGCACAACACACACACACACACACACACACACACACATATACACACACACACACCTCCTAAACTCTCCTCATCTAACAGTCGCCATGAAACTCCCCATCCCTCCCCCATCTCCGATTTCCTATCTATCCATCTAAATATACATACATACAAACATACGCACGCGCGTACTGACAAACACACACGCGCACGCACTCACACACAAACTCTCCGCGCGCACACGCACACAGACACACATACAGACAGACCACACACACACACACACGCGCGCGCGCGCGCGTGCATTCACACACAAACTCTCTCTGTTCCATATTTCTTTTCGTGCATTCTCTCTCTCTCTCTCTCTCTCTCTCTCTCTCTCTCTCTCTCTCTTCCCCCCTTCTCTCTCTCTCTCTCTCTCTCTCTCTCTCTCTCTCTCTCTCTCTCTCTCTGTTTCTCTCGAGCTCTCGAATTTACCTGGAAGGGAGATTGCGTGTTCAGTTTGTCTCGGAAAAAAATACAAATTCGGGTACATAGAAGTGTTGGACTGCAATGAAAGTTTGCAAGACAGTGTATGAAGGTGTGCTGAAGACGGTGGTACCAATGGTTTAGTTCGATTGACAGTGGCATAGACGGTACTTACTACTAATTTATCAATACACAAAAAGAACAAAACAGTGATGTGACAGGAATTCAGGACTGGATCATTTTCCGTCGAGGCAGCCACGCACAACATGCGCTTTGCACGTGCACGTTTTTTTCACCTCAATGGACAGGTAAGGTTACAGGCACATGGAATTAAACTCTCCTGGCCTTTGACTCTGCCTGTGACAATACTGTTGTGTTCACTGCTGACTGCAGTTTGTTTGTCTGGAGAGAACACGAGCACAGGCGCCTGCAATGACTTTTCTTCTTTCTTTTTCGACACACACAGCAAGGGAAAAAATGCAGCTTTGGAAGATGCTCTTTCTCGGCTGAAACATTGTTTTGGCATGTGGGCTGTTGCCTACAGGTTCCATCAGATCACATTCCAAAGACCTGGTACTGTGAGGCTCCGGGCAGTGTGCTGTATGCGAGTGAGGTGCAGCATCGAATCAACCACCATCAAGGACATGTTTGTTTTGATATTTTTCCTGTCATGGCTGCTGCTTGTTTCCGGAGACATAGAGAGTAATCCTGGTCCAACAGATGTGTACAATCGTCAGTATAGACGAGACCACACCAAGAATTTCTGTGACTACTCAAACTACAACCAGGCTTTCGACCCAGTCCAGCAACACAGTTCAAACAACTCACAAGGTTCTGACGTCTGCCCTGATTTCTCTGTAACACAGGTCCAGAAAAGAATGCTACACCTTGCAGGTTACCCATGGACTCACAGGGAGGCCACCTATCATCAGGGGGCTTACCCACCCGAAGATGGGCTTGCTAGTTCATTGGACCAACTGCATGAATGGTGTTGCTCCCTTCAAGAGCAGCATGAGAAACTAAAACAGCAAACAGAACTTATTCTGAGGAGATGCAGATTTCTTGAAGAACAGTGTCAGAGCTTGCAGCAATGGAACGATTACCACTGTGACGCTAGCAAGAAAGCTGAAGAGGAGATCGACCACCTGGAATCATTCTCGAGGCGAAACAACTTAAGATTTTTCCACGTATATGAAGGCCCAAATGAGAGCCCCCTACAGTGCACCCGCAAAGTTGTTCAGCTTCTGAACAGATTTTTCCCTGACAAGAAACAATGGACAGTCGATGACATAGAACGTGCCCATCGCACGGGTCACAAGACCGAGGACTGGAACAACCCCAGACCCATCATCGCCTGCATCCACCGCTGGAACGATAAACTCAATATTCTTCAGGCAAACGAGAGCAGGAAAGAAATGGCTGTCTCCATTGGTGTCAGAGTGGCCGCGACCTGACTCATCGACAGAGCCAAGCTCTCAAGAAAGAAAAGGCAGCAGGAAGAAGCGTCTATTTCTGGAAGGGTCGTCTGCAACACAGACAGTCTCGGCAGCAAGTCAGGAACCATAGGAAATCACTTCCTAAAGACAGCCCTGTTGAGTCTGCAGTCAGAGGAAGAAGGAGCGCGGCAGAAGCTGACAGCAGGAAGACAATGGGGAAGAGACAGTCAGATCCAGAAATAACTGGTGGTATAACCCCAAGGAGAGGACCTGATTCAACTCACGTCAGTCATCTCCATGGAGAGCAGACCAGTGGTCAGACCAGCCAGGTAATCTGCAGCCTGAACAGCCATCCACCCCACCCCTATGACATGAACGCACTTCCGACACTCCAGAGTCAGAAGCCGAAGGTCAATAACAGATACCTTTCATCTGCGGAGCATGAGAGTACCACAGACAGCACAGCTGAAAAAAGACTTGATACACACCAACAAGAAGAGGTCATACTCAGCTCAACTGCAGCTGACAAAGACAATGTTCAGACAACATATGTTACTATGGACAGTAACCAGAAGGCTCACCCATCGACCTGTCAGTCCCAGATGTCTTCCACGCCCGCAAAACCCCAGCCTCAACGTAACCCCCAACCAAGTACCGGCGAAAAATTGACCAGTGGGGGGTGAGACTGGTAGAGGAAGGTAGAAATGACATGTCCCCCAATGACTTGTTGGTATCCCCTGTCAATGTGTCTCCTACAGCCCATCCCACAGTGATGATGCCCATGTAGGGAACACGCTGGTGACTGACAAAACCCCTTCACACCAGGATGTTCATCAAGCAATAGACGTTGAGCACTCCAACTCCCTGGTACTAACTGATTGTACCCCAGGGGTCATTCTGCTCAGATCCCACGAGTTGTGTCTGAACCTGTACCGACTATACCCTCACCCTTAGACACTCCAGACAGCAGTTTGAATCTTGTGAAACAGGCAGTGGCAGTGGGAATGAAGCAAGGTGACGTTGAGAGCCAATCACCCGCCATCTTGCAAGCATGTAGCTTGCCACAGGTGAAGTCCACGGCACAAAACTGTTCTATGGTGACTGAAACTCCTAAAACAGCAGGTCGTCTTACCCGAAGCAAAACGAGGTGCAGACAAATGCAGGTTACGAGAGCTTTAACCGCATCAGTACAATGGGAAGGGGGAAAGGAGATAGTATGATGGCGGAACAGAGGGGAAGGAGGGAATGGAAGAGGTGACAGTGTGCAGGACAATGGAAGGAAAGGGGGACAGGGGGAGGGGAGAGGGGTGAAAGTGCTACGGGGGGAAGAGGGGCAGGGAAGAGTGAAGGGGAGGAAGGGGTGAAAGGAGGCAGAGGGGGAAGGCAAGTGGAGAGAGTGGATGGAGAGATGGGAGGCAGACAGACAGAAGGTATCATGGAGGAGACAAATGATGGTGGGGGAAGGGAAACTGGCGGGGGTGGAAGAGGGGGAGATGGAAACACTAAATGACGGGGAGGCCGAAGCCGTAACTATATCAATATATGTACGTGGAATTGCGAAGGTTTGATGCAAAAACTGGATATACCAGACGTTGTGTCAACTCTTTTGTCTTTTGATATCTTTTCATTGAATGAAACATTCATATACGTGGATACGATTTCATTTTTGCCTTTTATTGATTATAATGTATTTGCGTCAAAAGCTGTTAAATTGTCAAATCAAGGGCGTAGTTCAGGTGGAGTGTGTGTGTTTGTGCATAAGTGGTTGTCACAATTTGTTAAGAGCATTGATACACATTTGGACCAAGTTATTATTTTGCAACTTGATCGAAAGTTATTAGAAACAGATAAGCCAATTTTTCTTATTTTACATATATTCATCCATATGATAGCAGATACTGGACACAGACAGAGCATGGGTATGGGATTGAAATCATTGAACAATGTTTGATGGACTTGTATGAACGTTACGAGGATTTCTATATTATAATATGTGGTGACCTGAATGCAAGGACAGGATGTATGAATGCATCACTACAGAATGAACTGTTTACGGACAATGTGTGGAAAACGGATAAAGAAGATACAGATCAGATGATTACTCGGCATTCTGAGGATAAAGAAATAACAGGTTTTGGGCGAGATTTATTGAATTTATGCACAACGTTTGAATGTATCATTCTCAATGGTCTAAGTAATTATGATTTTGATGAATCACTCACTTTTGTATCGAGCAATGGAGGGAGCACAATTGATTACTTTATAACTTCTAGTGGTTTATGTTTACAGAATTATATTAGTTCTTTAAATATTCTGTCCTCCATTGATTCATCACATTTACCTGTTTGTATCAAACTGTTAACCACCCTGAATTCTCAGGCAAACATGGACAGCCAAGGTAAGAAAGCAAAAAGTGGATGGAAAAGCAATGTTGGGATAAGTCATTAGAGCAACAGTTCATTGAAAATGTCAATACAAAGGAAATGCAAGATATGTACTTACAAGCTCTAGCACATATTGATAATGATGTAAATCAAGCTGTAACCTTGTTTTCTAGAACTTTGGTACTAAGTAGTAACTGCATGAAAAAATGTGTCTGTATTGATAAAGAGATTAAACCTCCACAGTGGTTTGATGCTGAATGTAGACAGTTTAAGGTAAAAGCAAGGAATTCGTTGTTGATACTGAGGAAATCAAACAAAGCAAGGCAATTAACATATACTGTGTCAAATACACAACAATCAGAGGAAAGGAGGCAATTTGTTCAGGATAGGAAGGAGTACAAAACAATGATAAAAAGAAAAAAGAGCAGCTTTAAACGTGAAAAAGCTAGAAAACTTGCAAGTTTTGGCAAAGACAGTAAATCATTTTGGAAAGAAGTTAAATTCATGTCTGGTAAGAAAAGGGCTCGCATTTGTCCTGAAATTTCTGACCAGCAATGGCTTCACTACTTTAAAAGCCTATTCAATGTTCCAGAAATAAAAACATTTGATTTTAGCCTTGAAAGTTATGAATCAGAATGCAGTGATTTAAACTCACCTATTTATGAAAGAGAAGTTTATGAGGCAGTTCATAAACTGAAAAATGGAAAAGCATGCGGTATTGATGGAATTACTCCAGAAATGCTAAAACTATGTAGTGAGCAATCAGTCAAATTCATGACAAAATTATTTAATAATCTTTTCGAGAAAGGTCAGTATCCTGAGGAATGGACAAAATCCATTATAGTACCAATTTTTAAGAAAGGTGATAAAACAGTGACAGATAATTACAGAGGTGTATCATTACTGAGTTTAATGAGTAAATGCTATGCTAATATTCTCAACAAGAGATTAGTGAACTTTATTGAAACAAATAAGAAGCTAACAGAGTCCCAAGCAGGTTTCAGAAAGGGGTATTCTACATTTGACCACATTTTTACCTTGAATGCAATCATTCAGAAATGTTTTTCAAAGAAAGGAGGAAAGCTTTTTGCATGTTTTGTGGACCTGAGAAAAGCGTTTGATTCAGTACAACATGGATCATTATTTGAGATTCTGATAAAAACAGGAATTCATGGTAAATTTATTAAGGCAATAAGGGCTATTTATAAATCAGCTCTTTCATGCGTCAGAATAGAGGATCGTGTAACTGATTTTTTTGATTGTCCTGTTGGGGTGAGACAAGGCTGCATCCTGAGCCCAGAACTTTTTTCGATTTTTATAAATGAAATTGCTATGGCAGTGGAAGAAAATGGAATACATGGTATCCAGTTGTTACCAGGTTATGTTGAGCTATGTATACTTTTGTTTGCTGATGATATAGTCCTGCTGTCCGACACCGCTAAAGGTCTACAGAATCAAATTGATGTACTGAACGAATCTTGCAAAAAGCTATTTCTGAATATTAACAAAGACAAAACAAAGGTTATGGTATTTCGAAAAGGAGGGTTTCTAGGCAAAAACGACAAATGGAATATAAATGGAGATTCTTTAGAAGTAGTAAATGAATATAACTATCTTGGTTTTGTGTTTACAACCAAAATGAGTATACTAAAGTGTGTTGATGCTCTGGCGGTGAAGGGCAGAAGAGCTTGCATTGAATGTGTGAAACATATTGGCAGATTGCATGATATTTCAAAATCTTGTTTTTTCAAAATATTTGACACTCAAGTACAACCTATATTACTATATGCAGCTGAAATGTGGGGTATGAATAGATTAGACAACATTGAAAAGGTTCACAGTTATGCATGTAAACGATTTTTACGAGTCCCATTAAAAGTACCAAATAAGTTTGTTCTTGGGGAAACAGGAAGGCACCCATTATATGTGAATAGTTATTTTAGATGTATTAAATATTGGCTTAGAATTCTAAAGATGGACACGACTAGAATCCCAAGGATGGCATATGCAATGCTTTGGAAATTAGATGAAAGGGGCAAAGTTTGTTGGGCAAGTCAGATCAGAAACATTGTGTTCAGAATGGGGTTTGGGCATGCATGGATAAATCAAGGTGTAGGATGTGAAAAGACTTTTCTCTCTTTATTCAAACAAAGACTGAAAGATAATTATTTACAAGAATGGGAGGAATCTATTATGAATAAAGATATATACAGAAATTATCGGCTTTTTAAAACAACCCTAGAAAGCGAACCTTATTTCCAGTTTTTAGATATCAGATGCTTCCGTGACGGACTTGTGAAATTAAGACTGGGGGTACTACCAATAAATGGTTCTTCATTTAGGAGAATATTTAGTGAAAACCTAAACTTTGCTTGTTCAACATGTAAAGTAATTGAAGATGAAAATCATTTTGTACATTACTGTCCTAGATATGATGCAATAAGAAACAGATATCTGAAAGGTATTAAAGAACCGTATACCGATACACTTCACAAGGGGTCAGTAGATGCGATAAGAAAACTTGCCATGTATATTTTTCATGCTCTCCGTCAAAGGAATAGTGTAACCAGTTGAAGGAGAAATTGATGAAAGATTTAAGTCCATTATGTTGTAATTTTCAGATATTATTATTTATTGTAACAATTGCTTTATTCCACGTGCATAACATTCTGTATATTTTGACCTTATTTCTATGGGCTAGTGGCCTAGAGAATAAAATTGTTGTTCTTGTTCTTGTTCTTGTTCTTGTTCTCTGTTTCTCTCATATTTTCAGGTCCAGATGAGTTTTCGGGTCAGATTTGAAGGGATCCACTGAATCATGGTGAAGTAGACCAACAACAAGCTTATTCCACTTGGATGGGGCTATGCTCCCACCTAATATTAGCATCACAGACCCAGCGCTAGATCTCGACCTCCTGCTTCCGTCAACAACACAGAGATCGAGTCCGTGGACACGTTCAGCTGTCTTGGCAGCGCTGTGAGCAGTAACGGATCTCTGGACACAAGGATGACACTGCGAACCGCAAAAGCTAGGGCTGCCTTCCACAGCTTCATAAAGAAATTGTGGGAAACTAACGGCATCAGACCCTCCACCTATATTTGACGTAAAACTCCAGATCCTCTCTCTCTCTCTCTCTCTCTCTCTCTCTCTCTCTCTCTCTCTCTCTCTCTGTCTTCCTCGTGCGCGCACGTGCATGACTCTTTTCTGGCAGTATGTGTGCACGTGCAGAGGTCTCTGCCCTCAACGCGCATGGCCCGCGTCATAGCCACGTGTGGCCCAGCGCAGCCTAGTGTGTGCATCTTTTCGTGCCCACCTCCCGTTCCTCTATTTACTCATCACCCTTCACGCTCTACACAGTCCCTGTTCATACACTGTTCTGCCAGTGTAGCTTTCTCCTGCCTTCCTCGTGACCTGCTTGGTCAGAGCTCAGTACAGCGCTTTCCAGCTCCTGCAGCTGCTTAATTTGTGCCAGACGTCCGTGGTGTGTATGTAGCCGACTATCGCAGTCAGAGCTGCGTTCGATGTGGGGGGAAAAATCTGCCGCAATCTCTGGCCGCGCAGACCTGTCTGTCTGTCTGTCTGTCGGACTGGTCGGTCTCTCTCTCTCTCTCTCTCTCTCTCTCTCTCTCTCTCTCTCTCTC
>CM065715.1:25529657-25537157 GCA_033310375.1 Conus canariensis
ATTAAAAAAATGATAATAATGATAATAAATGCATAAATAAATAATTGAAAAATAATGGTAATAGAATAAATAGATGAAAATAATAATAAATAAAAATGTTAATAATATTTATGGTACTAAAGGTATCAATTCTCATAGTAAGGACGAAAACAAACAAACAAAAACAACAACAACAACCAAGGGGAGGAGGGAGAGGGGAGGACAGGAAGAACAGAAAGTAAACAGAAGATATAAGTTATGGGAAGGATGGAATCCAATAGGTATCTCAATAATTACAGTAATAGTTTTGTTAATGATTGTTATTGTAACTCTACAGTAATGGTAGTGATGCTATAGGAGGCTAGAAAAGTGGTAAGCTGAAATGTTAGAAATATTGTAAAGAATAATGATTACATTAATGAAAGTAGTAAATATAACATTTGTAATACTAGTTATGAAGTTGTAACAAAAGGTATACTGATTAGATAAACAAATAAATAAAATAAAAATTAAAAAAAATGTTGGCAAATATATATATATATATATATATATATATATATATATATATGTATGTATGTATAAGTATATGGACCAGGACTATAGGTAATAATACATTTAGCAGCATTAATCATGGAGGATGGTTATCTGAATCTTTTTCATTAACGTGTGGCATCAGACAAGGATGTCCATTTTCTCCCCTAGCATTTATTTTGGCAGTTGAAATATTGGCAATTAAAATAAGAAGCAGTAATATTGAAGGCATTAGGGTGCCTAAAAATAACCAAGATACTGAAAAAATGAAGATAAAACAGCTGGCAGATGATACCACACTATTCTTAAAAAATGCTAACGATGTGGCACATGCTGCAGGAATCGTATCAGATTTTGCAAAATTTTCAGGCCTCACACTAAACCAAGAAAAAACAAAAGCAATGAAAATCGGAAGGCATCTAGACGATGATATTCTGCCATATACATTGACAGATAAAATAAAAATACTCGGCGTATATTTCACAAATGACATAAGAGCACAAAATTTGGAAGAAAATTGGATAGGAAGGGTAGACAAAATGCAAAATCTCATAAAATCCTGGAGTAGAAGGGACCTCAGTATTCATGGGAAAATAGTGATCGTAAAAAACGTTATTAATTAGCCAGTTCACATTTGTAATGCAATCAATTGGATTACCTGATCAGATTCTTAATAACATAAATCGTGAATTGTATAAGTTCATTTGGCAAAGGAAGCACTCAAACAGAAATGCTTTTGAAAAAATAAAGCGGAAAATAATGGAAGGAAATCGAAAAGAAGGAGGGCTTAACATGACAAACATAAACGATTTACAAAAATGTTTTTATCTGCAATGGTTTGGAAAGCTCTACATATCAGAAAATGAAAGTTGGACCTTCATTCCTAAATGGCATTTTAACAAAATAGCAAATGGAAGAAGTATTTTTGAAATCAATTGTCGACCAGCCAGTGTAAATGCTATTAAATGTATGAAAAACGAATTCTGGAAAAAAGCAATGTGGACTTACCTAGAGAATAAACGACTAGATCTGAAAAATGATGTCAATACAAACAATTTTCAAAATCAACTCTTATGGAACAACAGTTTGATACAATACAAAAACAAACCCCTCTTTTTCAGTGCATGGAAAAACAGCAATATTGAAAGAGTCAGGGACATTATTTCAGCTAATGAAAACAGATTTTTATCATTACAAGAAATCCAGAACAAAGTTAACCAAAATGCAGCCAATACCCTTATGCAGTATAACGCAATGATAAACGTCATTCCTGCACAGTGGAAGGAATGGATAAATAACAATGACTTGAGAACAGAGGCAGAAAACACTCCGGAATGCGAAGTCAAGCTGTATAATACAAAGCCAAAGAACATTAAAATTGTTAAGAGAGGGACAACCGAGGGAGAAAGAAATTAAACCATGTGCACACGGGTTTTGGCTCAGAAGATTACGAATCGAAATCACTGAAAACATATGGCAAATCCCTGAGTTTGTTACCAAGGAAGTTCGTTTGAAAGAGCTGCAGTGGAAGCTAATACACAACATATATCCAACAAACATACTCCTACACAAAATGAAAGTAACAGAGGACAACAAATGCTCAACATGCAGGGATGAAATAGATTACACAGAGCACTTCTTTTATGAATGTGCTCCAGTTAAAGCATTTTGGAAGAAAATAGAAGATTTTATTCATGGCTTAATAGGAAAGCGCATAGAACTCAGCTTATGCAATGTATTATTTGGACTACAGAGCCAAGAACAACGCAAGGAAAACTTAAAGACCATAAATATGATTATTCTAGTCGGTAAAATGTGCATAAGCATCGCAAAAAAGACCAAATCAACGTCCCCTCTGTTTCTAATCTTTGAACAACAAATATCATACCGCTTGAAGGAAAAGAAGCTTTAGTCAGCATAGAATCACAAATCTAGATATTTGTAAGTGAAGAATAAACGGTAACCACAAATGAAGGGGGGGGGGGGGGGGGGGGGGGGGGAGGGAGAGAGAGAGGGGGGGGGGGGAGCGAATTGAGAAATAACCCCGCTACTTTTGTATTTGTATAGCACACACACATGCACACACACGCGCGCGCGCGCACACACACACACACACACATACACACACACACACAAACAAACACACACACACACACACACACACAAACAAACACACACACACAATCTTATGCACGCACATCAACACGCAAAATCAACACACATGCACACACAAAAGCAGTCTCTCTCTCTCTCTCTCTCTCTCTCTCTCTCTCTCTCTCTCTCTCTCTCTCGTTCCTGTCTTTTTTCTTTTTCTTTTTTTTAAAATGAATATCAGCAATTTTGCTTACTCTATGCCCCTTCTCTCTCTCTCTCCCTCTCTCTCTGTCTCTCTCTGTCTCTCTCTCTCTCTCTCTCTGGAGTGAACGCGCGGTCACCGTTCGGGTCGGACGTGTTTGACAAGAGCTCCCGTCCTTCCACCTGTAGCATAGCGTGAACTGATTTTTTGGACTTAGAAAATTTCAAGTTGTTTTCTACTGAGGAAATCGTGCTTGCTCCGATCATGCCAATTACTGCGCTGCAGCACAGACTTTCTATTGGGTATTTCAACCCTGTTTTCATAATCTTCATGGCAAAGAGAGCGAGAGCAGCGGTATCTTCTCACAAGTCCCGGACGCTAATTTTTACTCAACTGAAAGTTAGGCCGTCAGACTTGCTTTTGTTTTGGTTGTCGGCAGTGTTGATCTTGCGATGTGGTGACGTGGAAGAAAATCCCGGACCCCCTCCTCAGAATTCTATCAACGCCCACGACGGGGGTAGTGAGGCGCGCCTGTCACAGCAGATTGACTCTGTCATGAGGTTAGTGTCCAGCCTTTCGCACCAGACAGTCAATATGCGGAATCAGTTTGCACATGACATGTCCGACATCAAGCAGGGGTTGTCGTTTGTGTCGCAGGCAGTCACACGGAACTCGACGGATATACAGAACCTCCAAAGACGAATGCAGGAGTCAGAAGATTACATTCAGAGACTAGAGAACCAGTTTGAACGAATACAGTCAGATCTACGTCGCAGGAACGTTAAGATTTCCGGGCTGGAGGAACCGTCAGGTGAAACATCATCAGGGCTGGTCAGTACGCTCATTACCTTACTGAACACTTACTACACTGACTTCGTGTGGGACCGTGACGATGTTGTCGATGCTGTTCGCGTGGGACGACGCAAGAGTGACCAGAAGAGAGCTGTCATCGTTACCTTCAGGCGGCATGACTTGACCATGGTCCTGATGTCCAGCCAGAGGGCTCGTCGTGAGCTGCAGGAGAATGAGGGCGTCAGATTTGGTCCTGATCTCACCCCGCACCAGCGTGACGAGATGATGCGACTTCGGGAAGAGGGGCGACGGGGGTACCTGAGAAACGGACGTGTGGTGCCCGTTACAGCATCGAGAAGACACCATCAGTCACGACAGAACTACGACTACGACAACAAACGGCGTGTTAATACACATCACACTCGCAGATTATCTGATATTGACACTATAGACAGACATTTGACTCGTGACGACACTGACCGTGACCAAGAGGGTGTCTACGAGGAAGCAGGAGGGGAGGGCGGGGTGCCCAATGGTAGCTTTAATCTGTGCGGGGACTGGGCACTGACAGGCGACATTGACGACTTTCATGACACTGAGAACACTGAGAATGGGGTTAAAGAGGAAAGACCTGTAAGTGATCGTGAAGATGTAGACAGACACAGTGAGCAGCAGACGGAAGACGGACTGAACACCCAGAGAGACAAGGACACTGGTGCTTACCACAAATTGACCGATGACCTTTCCACAGACGACCCTGTTCTGAGGACACTCGAGACTGTCATACCTGCTTCCATTACCACTACTTCACATGACAACTGTGATCTGAAGGCAGTGCACACCGAGTCTGGGCCCACTGCTGTGTCAAGAGATGTGCCCGTTTCACCCACACACCTGCGAGGCTTCGGCAGGGGTTCCCATGTGTCCACCCCGCAGCAGTCTACAACACTAGGCGACGGGACCTACGGCACCAGTGTGGGGAGCGGGGGTCGAGGCAGGGGTTCCCCTCTGTCCACCCCGCAGCAGTCCGCAACACCAGGCGACGGGACCAACGGCACCAGAGTGGGGAGCGGGGGTCGAGGCAGGGGTTCCCCTCTGTCCACCCCGCAGCAGTCCGCAACACCAGGCGAGGGGTTCAACGGCACCAGAGTGGGGAGCGGGGGTCGAGGCAGGGGCCGTATCGGTGGCTCTCACCAGGCACGGTCCTTGTCGGCGCGTGGCTCTCTGCCTTCGCCAGCCATGACACGGGGCCGCTCACAGGCCTCTGCTGACAGTATGGAGAAGCACCCTGTTGCGGGCAAGGGTGTCAAGACCAAGGCTTCAAGTGGAGACGACTCCAGGCAAACCAAACTGCCGAAGGGCTGGCTGGACAGACGTAAGCCTGAAGGCAGCAGGAACGTCTCCCCGGCGTCAGAGGGCCGGAGCGGCAGCACGGGCGACAGGAGATGACGGGCAGGCCAGGGCACTGAACACGCTAGTCCCACCGCAGTGCAGCCAGCGTTGGCTACAGCTGAAGACTGTACGTTATGTTCTACTACGCAGAAGTGTACATACAAAAGTAAATTTTTGACTTTTGCGTCACTTAACGTTGAAGGTCTTTGGCGTATTGCCAGAGAGCCTGACTTTTTGCGTTTAGTTGACAGATATGACTGTATACTGTTGGCTGAAACATTTACAAAAGCAGTTCCAGATACAATGTTTCCTTCTCATAAAGTTTTCTCTAGCCCGGGTGTTAAGGTGTCAGATAGTGTCTTTGGTCGTTTGTCGGGGGGTGTAGCTTTCTTAATTAGGAATGAATTTGCAAATTATGTGGAAAGAGTGGACAGTGAAATTGACAATATTATTGTTCTGAAGTTTTCTCGCCGCCTTCTAGGATTGAACTCGGACTGTTTAATAATAGGTGCTTATCTCCCACCTGAAGGTTCTAAATACTATGAAGAAACAGATATTTATAACGGTATATCCTTGTTAGAAGAATGCTTGTTGGAAGTTTCTAGAGAAACTGGGTGGTTACCAATGATAATTTGTGGTTTTTTAAATTCAAGAACTGGCCTACTTAACCTGAGTAATTGTGACCCCATTGATGACGTAAAAGAAGTATTTGTAGAGAATTATATGTCATATGATATGGATGCGTCCCTAAGTGAGGAACCCTTTCCGAGAATCTCCAAGGATACTATGGTAAACCCTTTTGGTCGATATTTGTTAAATGTATGTCATGAATTTGATCTGTGTATTCTTAATGGTCTGAAAGCATTGAAATGTCCAGGTGACTTCACTTATGTATCTGATAGTGGTTCTAGCGTAATTGATTATATGATTGCCTCAAGTTCCTTACTTCCTCATTGTCAGTACCTTAATGTAAGACCGTTAATAGAAACTAAGCATGCTATTGTTGTTTTGTTTTTCTCACTGTCTAATAGTGCTGACTGTTTACCTGTTATGAGAATGATGCTCACCAAGTTGTTTCTGTCAGTAAGTACAAATGGGATGAAGAAAGTTCAGCTGCTTTTTATGAACGTATGAACTCTGACCATGTCTCATCATTCGTTAGTGAAGCTGCTGACCTTGTTGGTGTTAACATTAATCAAGCCTTGTCCAAGTTTAATGAATGTTTTGTGTATGCTGGTGAATGCATGATGAAAACTATTAGATTTGGCATAGGTATGAGAAATGTTTGGTTCGACCTTGAATGTAAACAAAGCAGAAAAGTATTACGAACACAGATAAACAAGTTTCATAGAACTAATAACGATAATGACAGAATTGCCTATGGCCAGAAAAGGAGAGAGTATAAGGAATTGTTACGACAGAAAAGGAAGCTACATAATGAAAATATCATTGCATCGTTACAAAGTAATATAAATGACTAAATTCTGGGAAGTTGTTAGTTCAATTAGGCCAAGAACTCAAGGTCAGGGGTCGATTTCTAGTGATCAGTGGTATAATCACTTTAAAGGTGTTCTTAATGACTTACCTGTTGAATTAAACACCAGTTCGGATTTTGATGAATATTATGATAGAGAACCCGTACATACTGACTGTGACTTTTTGAATCATCCTATTTCTGTTACCGAAATTGAAGTTGCAATTCGATCAATAAAGAGTAATAAGGCAGCTGGCCCAGATAAACTTATTGGAGAGTTTTACAAGTACAGTAGACAAGTCATTATACCTTTCCTTGTTAAATTTTTCAATACAATTTTTGATGAGGGTTTGTTTCCGGAAGATTGGTCAGTCTCTATCTTGCAACCACTATTTAAGAAGGGTGATAGGAATTGCCCAGATAACTACCGTGGAATCTCTTTGTTGAATATTTGTAGTAAAATATATAGCTTTGTTCTCAATAGAAGGTTAACCAAATGGATTGAAATGAACAATATTCTTGGGGAGGAGCAAGCTGGTTTTCGTGGCAAACGATGTACCACAGATCACATTTTCACTTTACTTGCAATGATTCAGAAGCAGTTGTTAAGACACAGGAAGCTCTATGTCGCATTCATAGACTTTAGGAAGGCTTTTGACCTAGTAAGTAGGGATAAATTGTGGAAGGTTCTCTCTGTTAATGGTCTTAATGGAAAATTCTTGAAAGCATTGCAAAGTGTGTACAATGTTGTGAAGACTTGTGTTCGAACTAGTGGTGACCTTACTGATACTCTTCTATGCCCACGGGGCCTAAAACAAGGTGAGGTGTGTTCACCTGTGCTTTTTTCACTGTTTATCAATGAACTAACTAAAGATATAAACACTTTTGGTAGACATGGTATTCAGCTTTCTCCAGACCTCACTGAACTTTTGATTCTGTTATTTGCTGATGATGTTGCATTATTTTCTGATACTGTTATTGGTTTGCAAACCCAACTGAATGTCTTGTATAATACCTCAAAACGTTTAGATTTACT
>CM065715.1:25542157-25549657 GCA_033310375.1 Conus canariensis
TGTGTAGGTGGAGGATATTGCAGGCTGGAGCTGCAGAGATGGAATGGTACATACTACTTTTGGACGTTGATGCCATGAGGATGGACGGTGCCCAGTTTGGCAATGAGATGAGATTCCTGCATAAGGCGTTCCAAGTTGTCACTCTTCGATTGCCAAAGTGCCAAGACTTTGACATGGTTCACGTTGTGTTGGGCATGGTTGAAGTGTAGAGCGACTGGTTTGGGCCGATGGTGGCGGATGTCTGCCAGGTGTTCAGAGATGCGCGTCTCAAGTGTGCGAGATGTCTCACCTACATAGATCTTACCGCACAGCTGACAGTGGATGGCATACACAGTGTTGTGGCTCTGGCAGGAGAAAGTGCGTTTAATAGTGAAAGAGCCTGTGGGGCCATGTAGGATGGTGTCTGGTTTGGTGAGAGAGCAGATTTTGCAGTTGGGTTTTGAGCAGGGGAAAGTACCTGGTGGCTTAGGTGTGGAGATTTTGTTCAGCTTAGAGCGCACCAGTAGGTCGTTGAGGTTTTTGTCACCTTTGAAAGTGATCATTGGTTTGGTCTCAAAGGCAGGTTTATGATTTTCTACTATGTGCCAGTTAGACTTCAGGATCCTGCAGATGGGCAGATTGTGAGGATGGAAGAGAAGGCAGGCAGTGGGTCTGTCTGTCTCTTTGGGAGGTTTAGTTTCCAGAGTAGATGTTCTGGATTTAGCTGCAGTGCGGATCATTGATGACGGCACTAGGGTATCCACGGTTGGTGAAAAAATCAGACATTTTGGCTGCTTGTATAGTGAAATCTACTTCGCTAGAGCAGAGTCTGCGTAGGCGAAGGAATTCAGAATATGTCCAGGAAATTAACCGACTGTGAAATGGTGTAGGTCAGCTGGATGGATGGATGGAAGGTCTGTGCAAAGTTGAGGAAATTCTGGAGGTCATGTTCTGGCATGGATGTGGCTCCCAGTCCATCATCTATGTATCTTTTGTAGAGCTCTGGTGTTGGGCCTGTGTAAGAGGTTAGTAGGCGGTGTGCTAGGTGTCCCATGAAGAGGCAGGCATAGGATGGTCCCATTTTGGTTCCCATAGCAACACCACTGATTTGTGTGAATGTATGGTTGTTAAATTCAAAAGTATTGAGGGTGAGGACTGATTCTGCAAGTCTGAGCAGTGTAGCTGTGGGAGGGTGTTGCTGGTTAGGGGGCTGTTTGTTAAGAAAGAATGCGAAGGCCTTCAGTCAGACAGAGGTTAGGGGGCCGTTTGTTAAGAAAAAATGCGAGGGCCTATCAGTAATATTATTATCATCATTACGACTTTGACTCACACATTATTTCCCTTCCAACAGCCTCGTTCTCATTCAACGCCTTCTTCCTTGCGCTGAACTCTCAAGCGATCTGAAGCGATCAAAGGTGAATTTTCGTTATTTTATTCGTTTGTGTCTCACCTGAAGAAGACCTAAGGTTAGGTCGAAACACGTTGTGTTTTGTCTTGTGACTCGTTTGTTCACGTTTCTCTGGGCGGTTCGCCAACATTTATTTAAGATGTGTTTGTGTTAGTTTGCTTGTAGTGCTTACATGCGTGCGTACATGTTTGTGTGTGTGTGTGTGTGTGTGTGTGTGTGTGTGTGTGTGTGTGTGTGTGTGTGCGTGTGTGTGTGTGTGTGCGCGTGTGTGCGTGTGTGCGTGCGTATGTGTGTGTGCGTGCATGCGTGCGTGCGTGCGTGCGTGCGTGTGTGTGTGTGTGTGTGTGTGTGTGTGCGTGTGCGTGTGAGTGTGTGTGTGTGTGTGTGTGTGTGTGTGCGTGCGTCCGCGCGTGCACGTGCAACATACGTGTGTGTGTGTGTGTGTGTGTGTGTTGCGCGTGCGCGCGCGCGCGCTCGCGTGGTCGTGCGTGCATATGTCTGTCTACCTTTGTCTGTCTGTCTACCTGTCTTTCTGTCTATCTCTTTGTGTCACAAGTACGTACACGCATGTAACTGCTGCTTCTTTTCATCAGCACGTGAAACATTTTCCATCGGATTCCACAAGATTATTTTTGTCCATTTTCCTTTTTCTCTCGCAAAAACTAAGTAACTCGTCCCTGCTGACCAGGACTGGGAGATTCAAAATGATTATCAACTCTGCCAAGGAACCAGCCGCCGTGGCGAAGTGGTTAGCGTCGCGGACTCCCGGCTGGGAGGTCGTGGGTTCGAATCCCATCAGAGTCATGTGCGTTTTTCTGCCCCGACCGGCTCCTACCCAGAGATGAGTTTGCTGCGGACTCAGTTGGGAAGACTGGGACCACACAGTCGAGTTTCATCCACTTAATGGATGCGTTTCTGAGAGTGTTGCTCAAATTTCCTGACCAACACTGCAGGTGCCTGTATCTCTCGGGCCTGGTTGACGCCGGGATATATTATGAAAGGAAGCGTAGAGTACAGCCCTGTCATGTAGTCTCAGACCGAAATGGAAATCCGTAGCATCATCTTAATCATCCTCATTCTCATCGATCAGCATAAAAAAAAATGTCTCAAATTCTGTGGCCCTTCATGCCCTGCTCTCATGGTGACCTCAATTTCGATGTCCTCTCCACGTCTGTGGCCTTGGTTAGGTTCCGTCGGGGTCACCGGTATCGGCGAGCCCATGGGGGCTGTCGTTGGACGGATGTGGTGGCGCCCTCCGGAGGGAGAGCTCACTCACGCCGACTCCGCGACTAAGCAATTATTGTCGTCAGTAGGGGGCTTAGTAGGTGGCGTCCTGCGTATGTTAGATCAGAACAGGCACCACTGAACACCACTGAAGTGACTCGGCAGCAGTGCAGTGTCTCCTCCGGTGGGTTGCCTCTTGACGACTTGACATTGATTGTTCCCTGTGGATTGCCGGTGCCGGGGCTGCGGTGGGGCCGACGGGGCTGTGGCTGTGGACGGGGTGTCGGAATGGGCGGCGTGGGTGCACTGCCTCTGAAGTGGCGCAGAAGTTGGGACAGCAAAAAAAAAACAACAAAAAAACAAAAACAAACTCTGCCAAGGAGTTCAAGTTTTCGCCCACTTCTGTTGGCTTGTCTGTTACTAACATAGCGCATAAACTGCTGAACCGAGTTTGAAAGAAACTTGGTGAAAAGATGCAATGTGACCAGAAGACGAATCCCTGAAATTTCGTTCGGGGTCCATGGTTTAAATCGGGATCAAATTGTGGATCCGGGATCAGTTTAATTTACGTTGTCAGAGTTCTCCAGTCTCCCCGACTGCCCTTGTAGTCGTCAGTGCGTTGAGAAAGGTGTGGCTCTGCTGTTGTTCTTGCTGCCCCAAACCAAAGCAACGTAAGTATGTTTGCCAGTTATCTGTCCATTTCTCTCCTGTTCATTTTGTTTGTTTCATTTTGTTTCTGTTTGTTGTCGGGTTGTTATCATTTTCATTTTTATCATAAGGCTCTTTTGTTTTGATTTGGTGCTAAGTAAGGTCTCTGTCCTTAACAATCGCAAGCCTTGTCGTTTCTCTTTATGTTTGAATATTACTTCACTTAACAGCTTGTAATGCCCAGAAGAAGAAGAAGAAGAAGAAGAAGAAGAAGAAGAAGAAGAAGAAGAAGAAGAAGAAGAAGAAGAAGAAGAGAGAGAGAGAGAGAGAGAGAGAGAGAGAGAGAGAGAGAGAGAGAGTCTCGCGAACAAAAGGAATGTCCATTTTCAGCTCTAAATATTAGAAACGAAATCTCGACCCATTATGCATTTTCCTGTTTATACATTTTTTTTCCTAATGCATATGCTAGAAACGCACTGAAACTTACCTGAAACTACAGTTTGAATCTATCCTCTGAACCCCAAAGCCCTGCATATGACCGTGTTTTTGATCCCAAGTTTCAAAAGAAATCCGATGACCACCCCAGTTTCATCCCACCCCTGGGAATTCGTATTCTTCCCCATTTGAACAATGCAGATATAGACTTTGGAGTGGTGTGTGATTTTTCCAAGTTTCCTGATGCGCCACCATGGACTTTCTTTACTCCAGAGATTCGATCTGATTTAGCCTTGTACCGTAAAGATTCCACTAGCTCCTTGGCGTACAAGTCCTTTTTTGCCGAACTATGTTCCAAGTTTCCATGCTTTACAAGAATTTTCACCGACGGTTCCAAATCTGAGGAGGGGTTGCCTCCGCTGTGTATTGTGCAACAGATCCTCCTCAGAGATGTTCTAAGAACATTCCCACTGACAACTCCATCTACACTGCTGAGTTGACAGCCTTGGTCCTGGCTCTTGAAATGGTTTCTAAATCCAAACATACAGATTTCCTCATGTTGTCGGACTGCCTTTCTGCCTTTCTACATTGGAGGCCATCGTCGGCCGTAACCTCAAGCACCCTCAACTGCTGAAGTTATTTAAACTGTACAACTCTCTGAAATCAGATGGATACAACATAGTTTTTGCATGGGTTCCCAGCCAAGTGGGCATTGGAGGCAACGAAACGGTTGATCAACTTGCCAAGAGCACCACAAAGAAAGAGTTGAGCACATTGTCCCTCACACTGATCTGAAACCCCAAACCCAGGTTTGTGTCAAAGACCACTGGCAAGAGGAATGGGACTCGCAGATGGATAACAAACTATTTAAAGTCCGTCCAAACCTAAACGAGTTTTAACCATGTTCCCGAGGAGGCCGTAAAGAAGAAACAGTCTTGTGCCGCTTGCATACAGGCCTCTCTTTTTACACCCATTCTTATCTTTTAAAAGATGAAGAAGCTCCGTGGTGCATTCCATGTCATGTTCCACTCACGTGAAACATATTCTTTTAGAGTGTTGGGACTTGCATGATGTGAGTCATAAACACTTTACAGCACACTCCATGGAAACCTTGCTCAGAGATGTCCCACCTGATGTGATTTTTGAGTTTCTGAAGGAGATTAACATTTTTCATCTGATCTAAGATTTCATGGAGGAAAGATTTTTAATAAAATTTCCGATGTGTTTTTGGAAGGTATGTTTTAAAGAGTTTGTGTGAATGAGCTTTTTTTTTAATGTCAGTCCCGCAATGTAGTTTACATTCTTTCTTGCTCCTTCTGTGGCCTCCTGTATGTTGGAGAAACCTACAGAACCCTCAACGACCGTTTCACAAAACACCTACGAGCAGTCCGTCTCGGTTACAATACACCAATTGCAAACCATTTCTGTTCTTCCGGCCACAACCTCTCCCAATGCAGATTGCTGCAGTCTGGCAAAATTCATCTTCCTCTATAAGACGTAAAGAACAAGAGTCCCTCCTTGTTCACAAACTTGGCACTATCCACCCAAATGGAATCAATATCAAACACTGACTTTCCTCTATAACAGCCCTTTGTTCTTACTTATCTTGATTTTGTCTCTTAACATTATTATTACTATTTTTATTTACTTTATCCCCCCCCCCCCAGTCCTTCTGCTCTTGGCCCATTTCTCTCTTCTTCCCCACCCTCCTTCTATACCCCCCCCCCCTCATCCCTTCCAACTCTCTCCTTCCTTCCCCCTCAATCCTAGCTGAACACTTTTCATCTTCAAGCAGTATTCACTTTTCAGCTTTTTGGCAGTGCTCACTTCCTCACTTCCCCATTTCTCCCTGCCCACTGTCACCCATTCCCACTTGTCCCTCTGAGCAAAGAAGGTTTTAAACCGAAGCGCCCTCATCCACCTCTTCCTCAAGGACCTGCTACCATACCCCAGGCAAGTTGTCTTATCGATCCAGGTCCTGCAGTCAACCAACTATTTGTGTTTTTTTTTAATGACTTGTGAGTTATTTTCAAAGTGGTGACAGCCCTGATACGGCCCTTTGCGGTCGGCTGGGCTATAAACAACATTACCATTACCATAGAAATGTACTCATAACGGTGACTGGTAGAAACACTTCGCGGTATTTCCAAGCCGTAACGAAGTTCGATCTCTACTTGCCACCCCGTCTCTGAGTGGCCTGTTGACGGGTCTTTTCCGGACTGTCATCGCCTCCAGAAGCACTGGCTATTACTTGAACTATAAATCACGACCAGGCTATCTGGTTCCCTTTGTGCCTCTTGAGATTGGATGAATGTCCGTTTTCACTGTGGATAAGTTTTGGTTGTCTGTCTGACTGTATGCTTGTCCGAGTGTGTGTCTATTAGTATTCTACCTAAGCGCATGTGCATTATTGTTAAAGACTGCTAACAATGGCATTATCGAGGGAGGGGGGATGCGGATTTTTCCTAATGATGATCAATGAAAAAGGGGATGATGAAGATGATGTGTTGTAGTTCCATTCTTCACAGTGTCAACAATAAAGGGCTGTACTCTACACTTTCATTCCATTCTTCACAGTGTCAACAGTAAAGGGCTGTACTCTACACGTTCATTCCATTCTTCACAGTGTCAACAGTAAAGGGCTGTACTCTACACTTTCATTCCAAGTATATCCCTGTGTCATCTGGCCCGAGAAATAAAGACCTTACACACACGCGCGCGCGCGCGCGCACACGCACACACACACACACACACACACACACACACACACACACACACACAGCTGCAAAATAGTTGTCTTCATAGACTGCCGGTGCACCAGAAGGTGTGTGTGTGTGTGGGGGGGGGGGGGTTGGGGGGAAGATAGGACACTAAACTTACACCGTCTTTGAAACTTAGGCCATATTCGGGCTATTTTTTGTTTTAACACATAGCCCTTCTCTGAACCCAGCATTTTCAGAGTTCATTGTTTCCACTTTCTGATAACAGACAAGAGCACCCCCCTCCCCCTCCCCTCTTTACCATCCTATCGATGCTTGTCATGGAAGCAGTTCAATCCAGACCACCGTGTTCAGGTATCATCTGATTAACTCGATTGTGAAATTCTATTCACTCACCCAAACGCCGACACCAGTCCCATTTTTGGATGAGGTGACCGGTGAGACGCAGACCTTGGCTCTACAGGACATAGTCACGGTCCAATAAAAGCCGAACTGAAGTTGTGGACAGTTTCCAGACTGATCGGTGGGTTGGTGTGGTGTGCCTTGTGCGTGTGTAACGTCGCGGCAACTGTGGAGGTTCCGCGTGAGAGTAAACAGAGACTCTCTTCTTCAACACCACAGGACTGAGGTTCAAATCAAGTTACCTCCCCCAAATGTTAGTAGCAGTCTCAACGCCGGCCTGACACAGCCCAAAGTCCCCTTGGTCGTCAG
Source organism: Conus canariensis (assembly GCA_033310375.1). Lineage (NCBI taxonomy): Eukaryota > Metazoa > Mollusca > Gastropoda > Neogastropoda > Conidae > Conus > Conus canariensis. The sequence goes on from CM065715.1 coordinate 25,549,283, forward strand.
CTGGGCTGTAAGGAACGAGAACGGACAATCTAGCACGTGGTGAAGCGCCCCCCCCCCCCCCCCCTCTTCAGCCCCAATGGTGTTTATCCGAAAAAAGGGGATGAAATATAAATTTGACTGCAAAGTGGCGCTTATAGCCCTCTAGCCAGTTAACCAGTAGACTGTAATCTAAAAAGTGCAGTGGGTTTGAAAAAAAAAAAGCTGTGCGGATATTCAGATGTTACCGTAAGCATTCCTTCGGGCGATCCGTTTGGTCTAGTCCATTGCGACATAGCGTGAGGGATATGCCTACGTTTCGCAAGTGTTGGCGACTAAAACGAGGACGGCGCACACCACGATCAGTCACAGTTTGTAACAAATCGTTGTTAAATGACA
>CM065715.1:25557157-25577157 GCA_033310375.1 Conus canariensis
GTGGAGCCCCTGAAGTCGCCCTTTGAGTCAGTTCGTTAGCGAAAACATCATGTTTCCCGCTAAGGGAAGTAATACATGATACGGACCCAAAAATTACTTCCCATGTACTTTTTATGACAGGAAATGGAAAAACTCGAAATGTCAATGTATATATCACTACAGTAGTGTTCGTTTGTTTGTTTGCTTGTTGGTTTGTTTGTTTTCCAGATTTTCGATTTTCTTTTAAAACTATTTCCTCGTTGACAGTTATCAACTCGTAACAGTAACTTCACAGCTCCACGTTCAATAGACAACTCACTCGCACACACACACACACACACACACACACACACACACACACACACACACACACACACACACACACACGAGCACGTATGCACGCACGCACAAACACACAGACAAACAAGCACACACACACACACACACACACACACGCGCGCACGCACGCACGCACGCACACACACACACACACACACACACACACACACACACACACACACACACACACACACACACACACACACACACAAGTAGCTTACATCCGTTTACAAAAAATGAAAAGAATAAAAAATGAATTCTGATCTAGAAGTTGACTTTTGAGATCCTTAATTAAGACAGACTGCACTAGACTGTTGGGACTTCACCAACCAATAAGCTGACTTTTTTCATTAGCACTGGAAGTAACACAAAGAGATACAAGAAAATCCATAAATAGCATGCAGTTGAAAAAAAGGTCTTGCTGGTAAATACCGCTGCAGTACAGACAGATTGTGCTCATTTCAATGTACACAACTTGTCTACTACTAGTCGCCATTTTACAGCAGTATAGCGAGAATATTCTAATCGGTAACAAGAGGGGGAAAATGTAAATTAGGTAGCAGAACAAAGACGGGTGGATGAGTGACGAAGAGAGAAAGACAAACAGAATGACATAAATAAGATTCACAGGAAGGTAAACTGGCAATGTGAAAGAGAGCACGAAAAGGGGAAATTTCTGAACGGTAAGAGCTCCCAAAGGCATCATCATCTCGGGGTCGAACTGTATAATAAAGGGAGAGTGGAGGGATGGGGGTAAGCCGCGTGGGAAGCGAAGAGGGTGGGGGGGGGGGGGAGTTGAGAAAGGGAAGTGAAGGAGAAACCTGGGAGAGGGAAGGAGGTGGGGGGGGGGGGGGGGGGCGAGTCACTCATGTCTGTTTCTAGTCGCGATTTCAGACTAAGTCCGTCTGCAGATATGTCGGCTGACAATAACTGATTATTTGAACCATAAACATGTATAGATAGAATGTAGATGTGAACCAATGTTAAGCTGTTTGATAACAATATGCTCTGTTTTAACTTTGAAAAAGGATTCTGTGTAATGATTAGACAAACTCTATTTAATGACATAAAACCTTTTAACACCATCACCACAGCCAATGGAAAACAAGCAAACATAAACCAGAAACCAAAGCAGAATTTGTACTCTGGGCATGGTAGTGCACGTGTGTGTGTGTGTGTGTGTGTGTGTGTGTGTGTGTGTGTGTGTGTGTGTGTGTGTGTGTGTGTGTGTGTGTGTGATACTACCTCCCATTTCTCTGGTGATATCCTTCCATCCCCGACCCATCCTCATCCAACCTCCCCACCTCCCTCTTTTTCCCCACTCCCCATTCCTCCAAATCCTCCCCCCCTCCCCTCCGACCGCCTCTCTCTATAACCCCCTCAGATACTGCTGTATTCAAGGTGTGTACCATCCGGAGGATTCTGATCTACATGGAAATCATAGCGATGAACTCAGTCCCTAAACACCCGCGTGGTAAAAGATCAGGTGACGACAGAGACTCCACACCTGTCTGACAACATAACACAGACTGTGACTTGTTAGACGCCTCCAGATAAGACGCTGTTGAAAGAAGGAAAAGGGACTGCATAATACTGTACGTCGGCTTGGACCGGTATACAGGCAAGAGTCTCTAGGTGGAAAAAAAAGAAAGAAAAAAAGCAAACATTTCCCATGTGTTCTCTGTCACTGGCGAAACTGCCTTGATATGCGCCGGCCAGTGCATGACCGTACATTAGCCTCACACACACATACATACGCAAGCACACACACACACACACACACACACACACACACACACACACACACACACACACACGCATGCACGCACGCACGCGCACACACAGACACTCACACACACACACACGCGCGCGCGCGCGCCCGCGGGCACACACAGACACACGTAACAAACAAACACACACACACACACACACACACACACACACGCACCCACGCACACACACAAACACACACACACACACACACACGCACGCACGCACGCACACGCACACACACACACACACACACACACACACACATATACTCACGCGAGAACACACACACACACACACACGCGCGCGCGCGCGCCGCGCGCACACACACACACACACACACACACACACACACACACACACACACACACACTTCTACGCGGAGAAGCAAGCTATCAACTCACATGGGACATATTTCATGCAGTTGTTTGTGCCCATAAGCTTAGGGTCTTGCACACAAAAACATGTTTCTCCTCATTCTTTGCCAGCCGTCACGAAACATCTTACTTAACTTGCGCCTGCGCAAAAAACAAAAAAACCAACACAAAACAAAACCAAAACAGTGGCGCCGGAATATAAGTAGTCCACAGATCATGCTAATCTCTTTGTTTGCTTGTTTCTCTCGTGTTCACCCGGCATGAATTTCACAAGCTACACTACCACGCAAAGAAAAGATTTTAAAAGGAGGGTATGCTTTCTCTCCTATCATTATGCCAGCTTGAAATTTAAAAAAAAAAAAACCCAACATTTCGGAAGCTAAAGGTGCACTTCGGAAAAACAAACAAACAAACAAACAAACATGCACCGAGCGCGAAGAAGTATACGATGCCCTGGTCCTGAAATCTTTGCATGGCGTGAAAGTTAACTGCGTACTCTAACCAAAAGAACACCCACAACGGGAATGAAGAGTAATAACACTGTGGAACTAACGGTCATGACAGTACCTCCAAAGTTGTGTGTTCGGACCAAAAGAGTTTGTACAACGTAAAGAAAAGTAAACACACACACGCACACACACACACACACACACACCACACACACACACACACACACACACACACACACACACACACACACACACAAAACCAAATACCTGACCAAAAGCTAACTATGCATTGTGACCAAAAGAGCACGAGCAATGCGCTTGCGAAAGAATACCTGAAATAATTTCATAGGCTGAAAACTCTGTAGTCGGACCAAAAGAAGTCGATGCAGAAGAATAACTATGGTCTCTGAAAGACTGAAAGCTGTGTTCTCTGAACAAACAAAACAAAACAAAACAAAAACAAACAAACAAAAAATTTGTGCAACGTTCAAGGGCGAGCATATACTATTATGGCCCAAATACTTTCATTCTTTACGGTACATAATGAACAGACAAAGACATTTCTAGACCTGAGTAATTTTTATTATGCACCTTAACGCTGTATACATGAAGGCTTGCACTATTGATTTTCTGACTGCTTTAAAACTGATACATTTTCACTTTTCTTGTGAAGAAAACTTGGATTGCCAGGAGATGGATCGGCAAAATTGTCGTTTGTCATGGGTTATTGTTAGTCTTTTTTTTTTCAAATAAATTTGACTTTATTTCCAGCCTTATTGTCGTCAGCAAATATATATGCATGCATGGCTGACGTTCGAAGGTTGCATTTACATGAGTGTGTGTGTGTGTGTGTGTGTGTGTGTGTGTGTGTGTGTGTGTGTGTGTGTGTGTGTGTGCGCGCGCGCGCGCGTGCGTTCTCTCTCTCTCTCTCTCCCTCTCCCCCCCTCTCTTTTTCTCATTACAAACACATACACACGCGCGCGCACATACATAACACACTCATCCCTGCCTCAGCCTCCCACACCCGCACTTAAACCAGCCAGAGAAGAAATCTTGACTGTTTACCAGAAGGTGTCTGGCAGATTTCCGTTAAAACACCCCAATCAAACCAGTCCCCCCTGCAACACACCAAACAAACCCCCCAACCACTCACAAACATCTCTGACACGTGTTCCAGTACTGCGGCCCTCTGGAATTTGCAGGCTTGTCAACAGAATGCTGGCACTAAGTGGTCTAATTTAGTCCAGACCCCGTCTTTGGCATAAACTCTCCAACGAGATCCAGAGGGGACTGGGGGAGATATAGATGTGTTGTTTGTAGTAGTCGGACGCCTCGCGCGTATGGTCGATGACAGGCTCCGTAGCATTACAAACCCCACATTGCCCTGCCAGAGGTGCTGAAAGTGGGAAAAGCGATGGTTCGGGAGGGAATGAGGTCTCGGCTGAAATATTCTCTCTCCTCTCTCTCTCTCTCTCTCTCTCTCTCTCTCTCTCTCTCTCTCTCTCTACATGATCCTATAAATGTTGTATAAATATGTTTTACATTTTGCTATCATGTTATGAAATATATCCGAAATATTATGATAATCATTATGAACATTGCCATGAAGAGTGATTTGAATTCACTTTTGTACGACCACTTGGGTGCAGTCTTTTATTCTCAGGGAAACATTTCGTTGGAATATTTAAGAATCATAACAGTATGATTACACACGGTTATAGTAGGATGCTTTGCAAAATAGTAATAGATGTTATTATCACAGGCTGCATCAAAATTCATTTTGAAGAGAACCTTATATTAACACACTTTCTGACATAATGCCATCAAACTTATCAAATCTAGATGTAGTGATCACAAACTCCCAACTGAGATGGAAGAAAGTACGGAATTCAAAGACAGGAATAGCTTTTACAAAGAATGCAGTGAAAAACGCAATTGGTAGTTAACATCATTTCCTGACTGAGTGCCCAGTATATAATATATTTGGAGAACACTACTTGCCCCCTCATTTTCGCAGTACAATTTCTTTTTCTACTTCTGTAAACTAATATCTGAGGGGAAAAATACTCTTGAGGACTGCAACATTTGTGAAACTTGTACAGTTGTAAAAATGTTCTCACTGTGCATTCTTGAGGTATGATGCCTTTTTGATGTGTGCATGTGCATTTAAGCACGAAAAAATATTGCGTTTATGTTCTTGCTATCCTGATTTGTTGATTTGATATTCTCCATACCCAAAAGTTCAAGAAGCCCCCCCCCCCTCTCTCTCTCTCTCTCTCTCTCTCTCTCTCTCCTCTCTCTCTCTGTCTGTCTGTCTCTCTGTCTGACCGTCTCTCTCTCTCTCTCTCTCTCTCTCTCTCTCTCTCTCCTCTCTCTCTCTCTCCCACCTGCAAGTGACTGGTCGATTTGAAATACCCTGGCTAAATGGAACGCCAAAAGGCACGCAGAGTGTCAACAACCTGGCTGGTATATACAGAGAAAAGGAAACTCTGGACAAAAGAAAATGCTCAAGTATTCAAGAATCTATGCGATTCCGTAGAATTAGACATTTGTCTCCATTATATTTATTGAATATCAAAAGGAGAGAGAGAGAAAGAGAGAGAGAGAGAGAGAGAGAGAGAGAGAGAGAGAGAGAGAGAGGGAGAGAGAGACAGACAGACAGACAGACAGAGACAAAACAGATAGATACAGACAGAGAGATAAACAGAGAGACAGATAGATAGATACATAGATAGGATAGGATAGGATAGGATAGACGAAGTAAGAACAAAAAAGCATCAAATTAAATACAATAAATCGAAAGAACAAAATAACATGCAAAACTGACCTTTTCGCACAATCGTTCGACCACCTTCTCATCTCTCTCCTCTTCCTTTTCGCTTAGCTCGCACGGCTGTCTCTATCCCTCTCCCATCCCCCGAGCCTTGATTATGGGAGCATAAACGACTCAAGTCAATGACAACAACCTTTACATGTTTTCCCTAGAAGCACTTTTTATCCTTTCCATAACTAAAGTCATAACAGACCGACCTCTCTTGCCGGAAAACCCTTTTTCATCACTGAACACCAATAATGGTTTTCAGTGATAATAACTAATTTCTGTTGCACAACTTTTTTTTTCCCGCGAAGGATAAAAGTGTTTAACTCGGGAGCGAGGGAGAAAAAGGTATCTTGGGCTTATGAGGCCAGTGTGCTTCCATACTTCCTCCTCGTTTCTATCTTCCTCATCTTGTCCCTCACACCTTCCTCGTTAGCCAGGTCTGTGGAATCGCATTGTGGAGTTCCCAAATAATCATCCACATGTGTTCTGAGATGGCCGACGACGTTCGCCAACTTCTGATATTTCTTGTAGGGACACACAATCGTATAGAGTAAAGAAGGGCCGTGTGTGTGTGTGTGTGTGTGTGTGTGTGTGTGTGTGTGTGTGTGTGTGTGTGTGTGTGTGTGTGTGAGTGTGTTTGTGTGATGTGTGTGTGTGTGTGTGTGTGTGTGTGTGTGTGTATGTGTGTGTGTGTGTGTGTATGTGTGTGTGTGTGTGTGTGTGTGTGTGTGTGTGTGCGTGTGTGTGTGAGTGAGTGTGTGTGTGTGAGTGTGTTTGTGTGAGTGTGTGTGTGAGTGTGTGTGTGTGTTTGAGTAAGAGAGAGAGAGAGAGAGAGAGAGACAAACAGATGGACAGACAGACAGATAGACAGATGCGAAGAATCGACAGATAGACTGAGAAAAGAAAAGTAAATACGAATGACACATGAGGAGAGAGAGAGAGAGAGAGAGAGAGAGAGAGAGAGAGAGAGAGAGAGAGAGAGAGAGAGAGAGGGGAGTGAGAGAGACGGATAGACAGACAGACAGACAGACAGATAGACTGATGCGAAGAATTGACAGGTAGACTGAGAATAGAATGGTAGATACGAATGATACATGAACGACAGACATACACAGATAGACAGGCATACAGATAGACCGACACAAATGCTGACTCTCAATCTCTCTGTCTCTGTTTCTGTCCCCCCCCCCTCTCTCTCTCTCTCTCTCTCTCTCTCTCTCTCTCTCTCTCTCTCTCTCTCTCCCTCCTTCCCTCTCTCTCAGTTTGTTTTACAATAACTTTTACTGTAGTTTTTTCAACAGTGTCTTGTCCCATAACCCCCTCTTCATATGCGCGATTCAACATTATCTGACCATTGTCTATCCAATTCCTTTCCCTGCCTTTCTTCGCTCGGGAAACTGGAGAAAGAAAAGAGTACGGCTGGCCTTCAAAACAGAACATGATGTCAGTTCCTTCTCTCAGGACGACAAAACCCCATGGGAGTGGTGGCTCATGACATGACGTGTTCTGACACAGAGACTTGCGGGAAGTCGGAGTACACCTGGCTGCTCTGTGAGCTCAGGTGAGGTAGGTCTGCCTGTTTCCAGCTGGCTCTAGACCTCTTCAGCGTGGTCTCATGAACAGAACTGACGTCTCTGGAAACGGTACGTTTTGCTTCTGTTGCCAACCACTTCTTGTTGGCTGGTCCCTTAAGCTGAGCACTCTGTCAGAGTTAACACAACACTCTGAAATAAAGAAAAGCGAACTGTATACTCTCCCACAAAATGTACGTCTGTGGAGGTTTTTTGTTCGGATCATTTGAGCAATTGTTTGATTTACGTTTATTTCCTGAGCATCATACAGGAATGTGCTGGTGAGCTGCACGCCAAGGGAGAAGAATCACAAGATGTAGTCATGATTAAAACATTTTCTTGGTGTATCAAATCTGTGCTAGACTTACAAATGATATTCTGTCTTTTCATCAATACGTTTAAGATTTATATTTAAAAAAAAAAAAAGAAAAAAACTTAACAGCCCAAACGAAACAAAAAGAAAACAAAACATCTTATCCAATGACCTGGCCTTTCTCGTACCCTTACAAGTTTCTTTTTACGTCAAACATTCTTCCATTTTCTAAAGTTCTTTTCAAGACACGAAAAGGAATGAGAAGACACAGGCCAAATGTGTTGGTCACAAAAGCAAAATATCACGTCAGTTTATTCCCTTTATCAAGCTTATGGCATAACGTGTTTCGACACAGAGACTTGTGGGAAGACGGAATACACCTGACTGCTCTGTGAACTCAGGTGAGTTAGGTCTGTCGGTTTCCAGCTGGCTCCAAACCTCCTCTGCCTGATCTTCTGAATAGAACTGACATCTCTGGAAACGGCACGTCTAGCTTCTTTTGACAAGATACTTTGAAAGAAGGAACGAGTTGCATACTTCCCCACAAAATCTACACCCGTGGAGTTTTTGTTTGTCTAGATCATGTGAATAACTGAATGATACATGTACATTTCCCGAGCATCATACAGGAAGGAACTGGTGAAATGCAAACTAATTCATAACGAATCGCCGTAAGATGCAGTCAAACTGACAATGTGTGACTGAATCTGTTCTTGAATGACAAATTATACTCTCTCTCTCTCTCTCTCTCTCTCTCTCTCTCTCTCTCTCTCTCTCTCTCTCTCTCTCCTTTATCCTTTATAGCTTCAAATACGAAAAAGAAAGCAAAAAAAAAAAAAAAGGGGGGGGGAAAAGAAAACGACACAGCATGTCTTATCCCACGACCTTTCCCAAACATTTATAAGTTTCTTTCAACACAGGGTATTCCTCCCCTTTCTAAATTTCTTTTAATAGATAGAAACAGAATCAAAAGACAGAAACCGAAACTGCTGGCCTTCAAAGCAAAACATGCTATCAGCCCTTTCCCTTTATCAAGCCACGCATGTGTAAGAGAGGTGGCCCATAGCATGACCTCTTTTGATACAGAGACTTGTAGGAAGACGGCGCGCACCCGACTGCTTTGTGAACTCAGGTGAGTTAAGTCTGTCAGAGTTCCAGCTGGCTCCAAATCTCTTCACCCTTCTCTTTTTAACAACTGACGTCTTTAGAAACGGTACGTCTTGCTTCGGTTGGCGAGATGCTTTGAAAGAAGGAACAAGAGTTGCATACTTTCTACACCCGTGGGTTTTTTATTCGTTTGCTCAGATCATCCAAACAAATATCTCACTTGTGAATATTTCCTGAGTATCATATAGAAATGTGCCAGTGAACTGCACACTAATTAGACGAACCAGAATAAGATGCAGGTGCATTCTGTTCTTGAATTACTACCACCACCACCCCTCTCTCTCTCATTTACCCTGTTTAGCTTTATACACACAAAAAATGATATCATACAACCTTTAAAAAATTTTCATACTCTTCCCCTCTCTAAATTTCTTTTAAACGTCACAAACACAATGAGAAGACAGAAACCGAGACTGCTGGCATTGAAAGCAAAACATGTTGACAGTTCCTTCCCTTTATCCAGACAAAGATCTACAGGAGTGGTGGCTCATGGCATGACGTGTTTTGACACAGAGACTTGTGGGAAGACGGAGTACACCTGGCCGCCCAGTGAACTCAGGTGAGGTAGGTCTGCCTGTTTCCAGCTGGCTCCAGCCTTTCCTGTTCAGCCCGCTCTTACGAACAGAACTGACGTCTCTGGGAACGGTACGTCTTGCTTCTGTTGCCAACCTCTTCTCGTTCGCTGGGCGGTTAAGCTGAGCATTCAGTCACCGTTAGCGAGACAGTCCACGTACTCTCTCACGACATGTGCGCCAGTAAAGGTTTTTGTTCTTTGTTTCGGTCATCTCAACAGTTGTCACTTTTACGTATGTTTTTTTTTTTTTTCCGAGCATGTTGTATGGAAATTTGCTAAAGAATGGCACTAGGAGGGATAAGAAATCATGAAGAAAATGCAGTTATCATTAAGAACCTTTTTTTTCTAAAATTCTCTCTCTCTCTCTCTCTCTCTCTCTCTCTCTCTCTCTCTCTCTCTCTCTGTCTGCCCTCTCCCTCGCTCCCTCCCCCCCCTCTCTCTCTCTCTCTCTCTCTCTCTCTCTCTCTCTCTCTCTCTCTCTCATACAGTTACCCTTTTCGGCTTTACTTTTAATCTGTATCAGCCTGTCTGCCTGTCTGCCTGCCTGTCTGTCTGTTCTTCTGTGTGTCTCTGTCGATACATAATATCAGTGACGTTTCATGAAACTTTACAAGTTTCTTTCAACATCGGATATTCTTACCCTTTCTAAACTTTTTTTTACGACACAAAAGAATAGAAAGACAGAAATGTAAATGTTGGCCTTGAAAGCAAAACATTTGGTCAGTTTCTTCCCCTTATCAAGCCCAACTCTCTACAAGTGGCGGCTCATGGCTTGACGTGTTTTCACGCCGAGACTTGTGGGAAGACGAATACACTTTTCAGCTCTGTAAACTCAGGTGAGGTTCTGAGATCTGTCCGTTTACAGCTGGCACAAGTCCCCTTCCGCTGAAAACGGAAAGAATTTCTTCTTTCTCTAGGCTATATCTGCGGTCCTCTTCACTGGCGTTTCTGAAAACAGTACGTCTTGCTCGTGTTGCACGGCTCTTCACGCTGGCTGGATCCATCAACTGAGCACTCTGTCAGTGTTAACGTACATCTTGAGAGTGGAAGCAGCAACATATAGTCTCTCGCGCCAAATCTGCATCCTAGACTGTTTTAGATCATCATAATAGTTCGCCATGGTTGTTTTAAGCCTACTAATCTATGCATTCTTTCATGTCATAATTTTTTTTCCCGGAAATATTCAACAAAGCCTTCATTTAAGGTAATTATTTTAGAAAACGTTTGGCTTTTTAAAGATATCTACGCTGCGTGCAATTTACAGGTATATCACACGAACGTGTCTTTCTCAAAAGCGGGAATGTGTAAATGGTCAGAACTGTGATAAAGATGACAAAACATCGTGTGCTCTGTTTTTGCATTAGTCGATAACAAGGAACTTGTCCGGACAATTTTTAGTGCTAGAAATACAACCACCATCGCCACTACTATCAAAACTGTTACTATTGCCTCTCTCTCTTCTGGCACACACACACACACACACACACACACACACACACACACACACACAACACTTATCCTTCACGACACCACACCTCACACACACACACACACACCACACACACACACACACACACACACACACTTACAATAAGACTACCACACACACACACACACACCACACACACACACACACACACACACACACCACACACACCGCACGCAGCGCACATACACAAACACACTCACACACACACACACACACACACACACACACACAAACACACACACACACAAGCAGAAGAGAGAGAGAGAGAGAGAGAGAGAGAGAGAGAGAGAGAGAGAGAGAGAGAGAGCATGCATATAAGAAAACAAATAAATCCTGGAGAAAACATTTGGCTCGTTAGGAAATCCCCTAAAGCGAGGAGGAAGGGGAAATAAAGAGAAGAGACGGGGGAGGGACTAGAACTGTGTGGGGCTGGAGGACGTGGGGTGAAGTCAAGTGGGGTGGGGGTAAAGAAAGTAGTAAAGGGAGATATGTGGAGCACGTGCACCATCCTTTCGCTGATGTCACAACATTCAGCAATGCCCTCGCATCCTTCCTCTTTGCATTGGACCACACAGCTGTCGGAGATTGAGTGCATATATTCAGTCATTCGTTCGTTCTCTTCCTCCGTTGCTCGTTAACTCCTTCTGTCTGTCACGGGCTCGATTCTGTGGCTAGACTTTGCCAGGATCCTCATTCAAAGCTCAGTGTGAGAAATAATGAACACACCTTATTACTTTCCTAAGTAACAAACTCGTCCTGTTTGTTTTGCCAGTTGCTCTGCCAGCCCACCATCCATTTACCTGCATATCTGTACCACGAAATATGAAAAGAGAAAACGACGATTCCTTTTCACATCTTCAGCTTATCAAGCCACAACGATCTTCTCAATGTTCTCGGCAGTTCTGGAAAATTGGGGCCATGTACTCACCACCTCCTTCTCACCCCTCCCATCCCGAGAGATAATTTCCGTTTGAAAGCCTTTTTCCTTCAACTAACACCAAGGCCGATCTTGTTGAACTGCACACCAAATTGTACGTTTGTTTTGTATTCATAGATCAGTCACGGTGTTTCTAATTAAATTCATATTCATGCTTGACCGAAAATGCAGGTGATGGAGATCAACAGTAGGGGAGCCCTAAACACAACAGACACTGATCACTTCATCATGGAAGGGGTGGAGGGTGGGATCCAGTTTTCCTTGAGAAGTCTGCACTGGACAAAAGGCTGTTGAGGGATGGGAGGGAACAGGCTGGGCCATGAGGAAGGGGACAGGAGAGAATCAAAACTTATTCTTATTTAATTAACGAATCAAGTAAAATGACCAAACCATTTTAAACAAGGAAGAACAGCGAAGGGGTGTGTGAATACATGTGTGTGTGTGTGTGTGTGTGTGTGTGTGTGTGTGTGTGTGTGTGTGTGTGTGTGTTTGTGTGTGTGTGTGCGCGCGCGCGTGCGTGCGTGCGCGCGAACGAGCGTGCGCTCGCGCGCTCATGTGTGTATGTGTGTGTGTGCGCGTGCGCGCGCGCGCGCGCGCGCGCGCGTGTGTGTGTGTGTGTGTGTGTGCAAGGAGAAGGGAGGGGAATGACAGCAGCAAAACATATCCTCATTCAGCAGAACGAATGTCTGCATTCTTTCAACCACGATCACTTTTCCTCTCTGAATGCACTCTGTTAGAAGCTTGCAGATTTTAAACACATTTCTAGAACTGAACAAGATGAATGCAGGTGGAGAAAGACAGAGTGGGGGATGGGGAGGGGGTGGGCGCAGGATGAGAGGGAGTTCGTGAACACCTTGAGGGGAAGCTCTCCCTCACAGGTCCACGCCTGCTCCAAGTTTGTCTTGTTATCCTCATAATCAGACCCACGAAACATCAGACATAACGGGGAACGCATGCAAATCCAATGGGAAATGTAACAAATGTTCTCAGCGCTTCGCATGTCGTTGATAAACAACACATTTTTCCTTGCTTTGTGGCTCAATGGTTACAGTGACCATCACTAAGAAAAGATTAGTAAAAATGCACCGTGACATAATTGTTCCTTTTCATTCAAACATTAAAAAAAGTCTTTTCGATTACAAGAAATTGTGTCACTCGTATTGAATCCAGTGTATTCTGCTATACTACTGTTCGAAACGATATTTGTTGTTGTTACCGTTGAGGAAGTTTTTAATACTGATGTTTCTGGTTTCTTTTTCCTTTCTTCCGGACGACAAGATTAACGTCCTTTTATTTTACAACAAGTTGTTCCCAGATTCAACCCCATCATGAAGTCGGCTTCAGTCAGATAGTTTGATGTTAATCTGAGTGGGAGAGGGAGAGTTTCCAAGAAGTATCAGAGATGGGGAGGGGGGGGGGGGGGTTGAAAGACCATCAGTCTTTCTCAGACACTCTTTTCTCCTTCACACCTCTTTTCGCCACTTCCTTTCAAGGGTCACCATCAAACGACAGAACCGATGCTTTCCTGTCAGGGACTCAGACAGTGAATTCAATCTGTATGTGTCTTGGGTCCTGGTCTGATAGCTAGAATGTGTGAAGGAGGGAGAGAGGGAGGGAGGGAAGGAGTAAAGGAGGGTGATAGTGACAGGGTTACAGTTAGGGATGGACATTACTGGAAGTCGCAGACTAACACATTTGCACTTTGTGCTGTCATGGCTGACATTAAGTACTGTCAGATTCATTCAACGTGAAAAAAAAATCCCATATGGTGGTAGAAGTGAGCAGCAACAGTGAGAGCTGCAGCAGTTGTCAGTGCAAATACTAGAGTGGTAATGGTAGCAATATTGATTGTAGTGGCAGCAGTTTGGAACAATATTGATGGGAATGGTAACAATGGCAATGTTGCTAATAGGGTAATGGATGACAGATGGAGAGAGAATGCGAAAGATTGCCGGACACAGTCAAAAGGGTTTTTATTCCAGTTTTTAGTTTTGACAGCTTTCACACATTCGCAACATGGGAAACACTACGATTGTGAGGGGAAGGGAGGCAGAGGAAAAGGAGGAGGAGGTGGAGAAAGCAAACAGCTCTGCGTGATTTGCTGTCACTGTGGCAGGCCATGCCTGTTGTGGCAGCGTGTGGTGAATCTGGGAGGACATGAGTGCGACTATAAAGGCCTTTGAGAGCAATATGGAACTGACATAGGGAAATGACCTGATTTTAAGTGTGATAACAGAAAGAGGAAAAGCTGGAAAGATTGGGGCTATAGTGAAAACATCAATCTGTGGTACACTGGGAAAAAATCTTATGTGGATCTTTTACCCTTAATTTCTTGTTTTTCATTTTTCTTTCTTTATTTTGTCGTGACTTTATACGCCTTATTTTTAATTTCTTCTTCATTACATCATCTCTGTTTTCACTTTCTCCATCAGTCTCACTCTGCTATTCTTCACTGGTCTTTTCTCACTTTCAGAATCCATGATGATCTATCTAGGAGTCAGATGGTGAATTCAATTTGTATGTGTCTCAGTTCGTGATCTGATGGTTAGGATGTGTGAAGGATGGCGGTAGGGAGGTAGGGAGGGGGTTAGTGACAGGGTAACAGATGGTGAAAACATCATTGAAAGTTGCAGACCAATGCTTTCCTCTTCCCCACTCGGGAAAAATCAAGGGGGAAGGGGGTAAAAAGTATCTTTTTGCCCCACTCCCATCCCTACCCCCTGGCTTTCCCACTGTTTGTCTAAAACAAATCCTCGCCTCGCTGGAGAAACTGTTCAATCTGAGAGTACCTGCCATAACAGCAACCACAAAAAGGACCAGGCCTAGTTTAGCCGTTCCTCTTTGTTTTGATGCCAGTAATCTGCACTCACAGACAGAAAAAATACCTTGCTATATTCAACGACGAACCAGAAAAAAACTCAAACGCATTTGGTGCCCAATGTGTTTCAAGAGGAAGTAAACCTGAATATAAACTTGAAGCAGATCGCATCTGTGTCTGTGTCAAGATGTACTATCAGGAAGAGGGGGAAGAGGGGGAAGGGGAACGAGAGGGAGGGAAGGAAGAGATCTGAGTGCCCAGAAATCACTCTCCTCCTCCAATGTTTGTTGACAGGAATGGATCTGTACATGTCTCCATAGTGAACAGACACCATGGTATCTTCCAGGAGAGGCCTCCAGTGCACCTGAAGAATTTTCATTACCTTCAGCGTCGGGGGGGGGGGGGGGGGTTGTCCCCTTCCCCCTCCCCAAATTCCCTTACCAGGGCTCCTGGACGCCACCACGGTACAATCAGTCCTTAAACCCTACTTCAGTTTGAACAAACCCACACCCACACTGCTCTGAGAATTTGAAAGGCTCCCATAGGAACACTACTACCTCGATTAAAATTTGTCTTCCTCCACCTTCATTCTTTTGAAACCTTTACCTTTAACCCCCGCCCCTCCCCTCTCCTGCCTAAACATCCCTCCACTCCCACCCATCCGTCCCGTGTTTTGGCTCGTTCACAATCCTCCCCCCCCCCCACCCCCTTCCACTTCCCCTGGCTCAATACTCTTCCTACGCCACTCAGCACTCTGTGATGTAATGACTGACCACTTCAGTTGTCAGACTGATTCAGCGCCAAAAAGTCTGGGTGGTGATTTTTGTAGCAACAGCGTTTGTTGTGACAAAGGGAAAAGGCCTTTATTGTTGTGTGTGTGGGGGGGGGGGGGGGGGGGGGTGCGGGGAGGGGGGGGGGGGTTGTTACCTTCTTTCTTTACTTTTCTCTTTCTCCCTCTCCATGTCGTTATGTACGTTCTGTCTACTGTTTATTTACATTATCTGTTATCATTGTCTCCATTAATCCCTCTACGACAGTCTGTTCTCCTTCACGCCTCTTTTCTTCACTTTCTGTCAACGGTCAACACCAAAGGACAGAACCGATGTTTTTCTGTCTGGGTTTCAGACAGTGAATTCAATCTGTATGTGTCATAGGTCCCGGTCTGATGGCTACGATATGTGAGGGAGGGAGAGAGGGAGGGAGGAGATGAGGCAAGGAGGGAAATATTGGCCGGGTTACAATAAGGGATGGACATGATCAGAAATCGCAGACCAACATGTTAGCACTCAGTGGTGTCATGGGTGACTTACACATATAGTCGTAAGACTGATTCAAAGCCAATATTCTTAATAACTTTCTTTCAATTTTAGATATCCCCCCCCCCCCTCCCTCTTCCTAAAGTTCTTTTAAAACGCACGAACAAAATCAGAAGGCAGAAAGCAAAACTACTGGCCTTGAAAACGAATATGTTTGTTCCTTCCCTTTATTTAGACAATACTCCATGGGAGTGGTGGCCCATGCCATGACGTTGTTTAACACAGAGACTTGTGGGAAGATATTGTACACCTGGCTGCTCTCTGAACTCAGGTGACTTAGGTCTGTCGGTTTCCGGCTGGCTCCAGACTTCTTCAGCCTGATCTTATGAACAGAACTGACGTCTCTGGAAATGGTACGTCTTGTTTCTGTTGCCAACTACTTCTCGTTCGCTGGTCCTATAACCTGAGCTCTCCATCAGCGTTGACAAGACTATTCACGTACTCTCTCACGACATCTGAACCACTGAAGTTTTGTTTGTTTGTTTTTTTCGTTTGTGTGTTTAATTCGATGATCCCAACAGTCGTCATAGTCATACATGTTTTTCAGAGCGTTTCGTACGGAAATATGCTGTTGAGCTGCACCCGGATGCAGAACAAATCCAAAGAAAATGCAATCATTATTGTAAACGTGTAGGTAGTGTTTAAGTCGTTTCTAGACTAGCATCTCTCTCTCTCTCTCTCTCTCTCTCTCTCTCTCTCTCTCTCTCTCTCTCTCTCTCTTAGTTACCCTTTTTGGCTTTACTTTTACATCTCTATCAGCCTGTCTGCCTGCCTACCTGTCTGTCTTTTCTGTTGTTATTGCTCCCATGTTATGGGACTGGAGGTCTGACATTAAAACATCTCTCTCTCTCTCTCTCTCTCTCTCTCTCTCTCTCTCTCTCTCTCACACACACACACACACACACACACACACACACACACACACACACACACACACACAATTATCTTTTTCGGCTTTACTTTCACATCTCTATGTATACATCTGTCTGCATGCCTGCATTCCCGCCAGCCTGCCTGCCTGCCTGCATGTCTTTCTTTTTGTCTGCCTGTCGATCTGTCTGTCTATCTATCTACCTCTCTATCTATCTATATTATCCAGTGATCTTTCCTAATCCTGTACAATTCAGCATCGGATATTCTTACCCTTTCTAAACATTTTGAAAGGCATAGAATGGGAAGTCAGGAAAAATGGGAAAACTGGAATGGGAAAACTGTTGGCCTTGAAATCAAACCATGTTGTCAGTTCCTTCCCTTTATCAAGACAAACTCTCTGAGAGTGATAGCCCGTGGCCCGACATGTTTTGACTTCAAGACTTGTGGGAAGACGAATTCACTTGTCTGCTCTGAAAACTCAGGTAACTGAGATCTGTCCGTTTACAGCTGGCACAAGTCCTCTTCTGTTGATTTAAAAAGAATCTTTCCCTTCTCTATGTCTGTGGTCCTCTTCACTGGCGTTATGAAAACAAGTACGTCTTGCTAGTGTTGCATAACTCTTTACATTGGCTGGATCTCCATAAACTGAGCGCTCTGTCATTGTTAACAATACAGCTTGAGTGAGGAAACCGCGATTTACATTCCCTCGCGCGAAATCTGCACCCACACAGTGTTTAAGTTCATTAGAATGTTTTGTTATCATTTTAATCCAACTTATTTACACATTCTTACTTACCATAAACGTTTCCAGGAAGTCTTCCACAGACAGTCTCTATTTAGGGTTATTATTTTACATCAGTATTGTCTTTTTTTTTTAATCTGCACTGTGCGTGTTTTCCAGGTAGATCACACAAATGAGTCTTTCTCAGTCGAAGGGATGTGTGAGCTGAGATGAAGACTACAAAAACATCACATGCTCTGTATTTGGTTTAAACAGATTTTATTTGTTCGAAAACAGTTTTGCAGCAATATTCATCAAATCATGGAGTACAACAAGCATAGGCTTATAAACCGTACTCTTTCAAAGAAAATGTACATTGGAGTGGCTGCGTCAGGAAATTATCAAAATGGAATTGGAAAGGAGGAAAATCAACAGACACAAACAAAAACAAAATAACAACACAAGACAAGCGAACAAACGAAAAGTCGTTTAACACACAAGAATACACTCAAACTACAACACAATAATAAAATAACCCACTCCACGCCCGAACCACGCCATGCCATTTCAATCAAAAGTGTTCAATACCAGGTAGAAGACCGGGAAGGTAAATGAGGTAAGCCGAATAAGTTTAGTTAAGTGCAAACCTATTAGATAGCTTAATAAAATTTCCAACCATAGTAAGTATCTCTGTATTTGCGTCCACATCCAAGTCAAGGTTACCAGTCAGTAATGTTGAGATATCGCGTTTTGCTGTGTCGTGTAGAGTTTCTATTGTCAGAGCACGGGCCTGTTGATGGAGTGGACAATTAATCAAGAAGTGGGCTGCATCTTCAACTGCCGTGCCACAGTCACATGAAGGGTTGTTTCTAAGATGTCGTTTGAAAAGATCGTGGTTTAAGTCACTCATTTCCAATCTCAACTTACACAAAATTATTTCTGACGTCCTATCAGATAAGTGATAACATCTAGGCACGATACTATCGGTACTGCTGAGGAAACGCTTGAGAAAACTAAGAGAATTAGATACTTTAATATTGTCAGGGAGGTCATTCCAAAGAGCAGTAGATGAAGGAAAGAAGGAAGATTTGTACATATCTAGTCTACACTTTGGCATCTGCCTCTCCAGGGGGCGCCTGAGGTGATAAGGGTTTACAGAGGATATAAGATGGGGAAGTCGATTAGACAGATAAATCGGAACAATACCGTTGACAATTTTGTAGTACAGAATGATTTTATGACGTCGTCGTCTCTCTTTTAATGATGTAAAACCGGATTCCTTGTATAATTTTTGGTGGCTAGTCCCTCGGACTGAGCCGACTATAGTTCTAATCGCATCCAGATGCACATTTTCTAAATCTTCAGCTTGTTTGTTTGTACAATTATCCCACACGACATCCGAAAAGTCGAAATGGGGCAAAATAAATGACTTATACATTATTTCGAGTGATTTCCGACTAAGACGGTATTTAAATGAGCGGAGGCAGGCAACAAGAACACGACATTTTGACAACATGGATTTGATGTGTCGATCCCATTTACAATTATTTTGAATGATAACTCCTAGGTGTTTGTGGAATTCAGTATCATGTAATGTCACGTTATTAAACCTCAGAGGTTCAATTTGTGGCACCGCATGGTTAGAAATTGTCATTAATTTAGTTTTAGACTGGTTAAATGTTATTTTCCATTTGAGAGCCCAAGTATTGATTTTTTCAAGATCTGAGTTTAAGATTTCTGTTCTAAGACGAGTATTTTCAAGACCTAAATATATACTGGTATCATCAGCAAATAGCTTTACCACAGATTCAATATCATGAACAATATCATTTATATAAATAAGGAATAACATTGGTCCAAGAATAGAACCTTGGGGGACGCCTGCCGATATCGGGAGATACGGTGATTTACTTCCCTTTAAAACTACTGCCTGTGTACGATTTGTCAAATAGTCTGCAAACCAATCAAGCAACTGTCCTCTAACACCCAAGGCAGAAAGTTTATATAGCAATCCACGGTGCCATACCTTATCAAAGGCCTTAGATACGTCGAAAAAAATCACCTGTGCAGTAGTTCTTGAGTCTAGAAATTTGCAAAAATCATCATATATACACAAAAGTTGAAAAACAGTTGAGTCTCTTGGAATGAACCCCGACTGGGCATCTGATAAAAGATTATTGCCTAAAAGGTGTTTAAACACATGTTGCTGAACACATTTTTCTAAGATTTTACCG
Organism: Conus canariensis; assembly: GCA_033310375.1. Classification (NCBI taxonomy): domain Eukaryota; kingdom Metazoa; phylum Mollusca; class Gastropoda; order Neogastropoda; family Conidae; genus Conus; species Conus canariensis. The sequence continues at coordinate 25,576,906 of CM065715.1, forward strand.
ATACAGCTCAATAATGAAATAGGACGGTAGTTTTCACATTTATGTTTATCTCCTTTTTTAAATATGGGGGTTACATGAGCCAGTTTCCATATTAAAGGAAATTTCCCTTCTGTTAATGAGCGATTAAACAGGTATGCTAATGGTTCACAAATGACGTCCGCAGCAGCAATTAAAATTCTATTGTGTACCAGGTCTGGTCCGACAGCTTTTCTACTATCAAGACCTTTCAGTATTTCTAGAACAACGTCTTTG
>CM065715.1:25582157-25589657 GCA_033310375.1 Conus canariensis
TGTATTTGTTTTAGTCAATATAAAGAAGCTTGTTCTGAATGATTATAGATGCTACTAAAACTAGAACTAGAACCACCACCACCACAATCACCACCACTACTACTACAACTACTACTATTACAACTACCACCACTACTATTACCATCCATGTCCTGCCCGCTCCACCAAGCGCTTCGAGAGAAAACCTGGCCCGACCCAATACCAGTGGCCCGGAAGCTCTACGGAGGGCTGGAGGACCTGCGACGTACTGCCACCTTTGTCGAGGAGACGGGGGAATCCATCTAAAGACATGACGAACGAGACAACAACTACTACTATTACTATTGCTGCTGTTGCCATTTCTACTACTACTATGCTACCACTATCACTACTACCACTACCACCACCATCACCACCATTGCTACTACTAATACTATTACTACTACTACCACTGCTACTACTCTGCCTCTGTCTGTCTGTCTGTCTGTCTGTCTGTCTCACACACACACACACACACACACACACACACACACACACACATACACATACACATATTCACACACATTTACACAAATATGTATACATACATAAAACATGGATATGTATACATATGCAAACAAATACACGTACACGCATGCAGGCGCGCGCGCACACACACACACACACACACACACACACACACACACACACACACACACACACACGCACATGTATATATATACACACACAAACGTGCGCACACGCGTTCACTCACGCAAGTACTCACACACAATCTCGTTTTTCTATTACTGATAAAAAAACACACAAACGTACTCCTTATTTGATTTACCATTTGTATATAAAGTTTTGATTTGACTTCACGCAACCACACACACACACACACACACACACACACACACACACACACACACACACACACACACACACATGGAAACACATATAAGAAAAAAATAAATCCTGGACGACAGAAAGCATTTGGTTCGTTAGGAAATCCCCCCAAAGGAACAGGAGGGGAAGTAAAGAGGGGAGGAGGGGGGAGAGGGAACGGTGTGGGGGTGAATAGTAGTGAGCATATAAAAGTAGTAAAGGGAGATATGTGCAGCACGTACACCATCCTTTCGCTGATGTCACGACATTTGGCAATGCTCTTGAGTACATAGACTCATTCATTCATTCGTTCCCTTCCTCCTTCGCTCATTAGATCTTCCTGCTTGTCACGGGTTTCAATTCTGTGGCTAGAATTTGCCCGGACCTGTATTGAAAGCTCAGTGTGAAAAATAATGAACGCACCAACCTATTTTCATAAGTGACAAACTCGTCCTGTTGATATCAGTCATGGAATACCACTCTGCGTCTACGTGATTTTCTCAGACATGAGTAACAGTTAAGGCATGACACTGCAGTTTAAAGAAATGACGAGTTTCAATGCATGCATAATTTTTTCGTTTTTATTTCAAACACGATTATATATATACATATATATATATATGTGTGTGTGTGTGTGTGTGTGTGTGTGTGTGTGTGTGTGTGTGTGTGTGTGTGTGTGTTAGATTTGTTAAATTATAAACATATTTATAGAACTCGACTAGGCGAAGGCAGGTGGAGAAGGAGAGGGTGGGGGAAGGGGAGGCAGAAGGAAGGGGGGGGGGGAGGGGGAGCCCGGAAGAGAATCTCTTCCTCACAGATTTACGTCTGCTCCAGGTTTGTCCAGTTATCCTCACTATCAGCTCCAAGAAAAAATCAGACATAACAAGGAACGGAGGTAAATCCAACGGTAAAAACCTTAACAACCAGTCACCCAGACCCTACGTCCGCTCATCTTATCAAGAGTTTCTGACCAGCAGTTTAAGAGAAAAATTAAATAACAAAAAAAGAAGAAATCTTTGCAAAGTCTGACGTGAAGTTTTATAATTACGTGTGCTAAACAATAATGTTTCCATGGGCTGTGGGCTCACCCAATTACGGAGACAATAACTATGAAAATATTGACAAAAATGCGCCTTGGCATACTTGTATCTTTTTTTCGTTGGGCAGGGGTGGTTGGGTCTGTGGGGTGTGCTCGGCAGCTGGAGGGTGGTGTTTTTCGCCGGTGGGCTCTGCAGTCATGAAATACGGGCTGGTACACCCATGGGGATGCTACTTTAAGGCTGTTATGAGCTGCATCCTGTAGTCTGATTTACCTCTGTTCAGGAGCAGTTATGTCCCTTGATATCTTAATGGAGTGTCCTGCGCGTGCCTGTACCCATCGTCAACACAGCGCAGGCCTCCAAGGGTGGTACAGGACTGCTCTAAAGGCAGGTGAAGACAGTGCTTCTCTGGGTCCTCCCCAGCACCTTCGGGTGTTTCTTTTTCTTCTTTGCCTTAACTAGGCTGACCCTGGAGAAAGGTCCAGTGACGGTGAGGAAAGACCCACTGACCACAGGGAAAGTCCTGTTGACAGTGGGAAAGACTACAACTTTGGATTCTCTCTTGAGGGCACATAAGACCGTATGGCGAAAGCTTGGATGTGTCTGGAGTGGCACTGTCTTCATCTGTCCGTGGGCAGGGGTGGTTGGGTCTGTGGGGTGTGCTCGGCAGCTGGAGGGTGGTGTTTTTCGCCGGTGGGCTCTGCAGTCATGAAATACGGGCTGGTACACCCATGGGGATGCTACTTTAAGGCTGTTATGAGCTGCATCCTGTAGTCTGATTTACCTCTGTTCAGGAGCAGTTATGTCCCTTGATATCTTAATGGAGTGTCCTGCGCGTGCCTGTACCCATCGTCAACACAGCGCAGGCCTCCAAGGGTGGTACAGGACTGCTCTAAAGGCAGGTGAAGACAGTGCTTCTCTGGGTCCTCCCCAGCACCTTCGGGTGTTTCTTTTTCTTCTTTGCCTTAACTAGGCTGACCCTGGAGAAAGGTCCAGTGACGGTGAGGAAAGACCCACTGACCACAGGGAAAGTCCTGTTGACAGTGGGAAAGACTACAACTTTGGATTCTCTCTTGAGGGCACATAAGACCGTATGGCGAAAGCTTGGCTGTGTCTGGAGTGGCACTGTCTTCATCTGTCCGTGGGCAGGGGTGGTTGGGTCTGTGGGGTGTGCTCGGCAGCTGGAGGGTGGTGTTTTTCGCCGGTGGGCTCTGCAGTCATGAAATACGGGCTGGTACACCCATGGGGATGCTACTTTAAGGCTGTTATGAGCTGCATCCTGTAGTCTGATTTACCTCTGTTCAGGAGCAGTTATGTCCCTTGATATCTTAATGGAGTGTCCTGCGCGTGCCTGTACCCATCGTCAACACAGCGCAGGCCTCCAAGGGTGGTACAGGACTGCTCTAAAGGCAGGTGAAGACAGTGCTTCTCTGGGTCCTCCCCAGCACCTTCGGGTGTTTCTTTTTCTTTTTTTCATAATGTTTCCATGGGCTGTGGGCTCACCCAATTACGGAGACAATAACTATGAAAATATTGACAAAAATGCGCCTTGGCATACTTGTATCTTTTTTTCTTGATTTATTTGAATGTCTTTACGAACAGACTATTGTGTGAGTCGCATTTGTTATATTCCACTATATTACTGTTCATAACGATGTTTGTTGTTGTAAATGTTGCAGAAGTTTTTCAGTACTTCAACATGTTTCTGCTTTCTTTTTCTTGTTTTCTTTTGATGACGAGATTAATGTTCTGTTATTATGAATAAAGTTATTCCCCGAGTCAGCTCTGCCATGAAGTTGGGTCCAGTCAGATAGTTGTTTTTTCATTCGAGTGGAAGAGGGACAGTCTCCTAGAGGTGGGGGATGGTAAATCCATCAGTCTTTCTCAGACACTCTGTTCTCCTTCACACTTCTTTTTGTCACTTCCTGTCAAGGGTCACCATCAAACGACAGAACCGATGTTTTCCAGTCTGGGACTCAGACGAAGAATTCAATTTGTTCATGTCTGGGGTCCTGGCCTGATCGCTAGGATGTGTGAAGGAGGGAAGGAGAAAAGGATTGTGCTAAAGACATGGTTACAGTTGATAATGGACATTGCTGGAAGCAGCAGACTCACACGTTTGCATTCTATGCTGTCATGGCTGAACTTAAGTACGGTCGTCAGACTGATTCAACGTAAAAAAAAATCCGATATGGTGGTAGAAGTGAATAGCAACAGTGAGAGCTGCAGCAACTGTAAATGCAAATACTAGAGTGGTAATGGTAGCAATATTGATTGCAGTGGTAGTAGCTTGGAACAATATTGACAGGAATGGTAACAGTAGCAATATCGCTAATGGGGTAGAGGGTGACAGATGAAGAGGAAGGAGAAAGACAGTCAGACACAATGGAAAGGTTGTTTGTTCCAGTTTTTATTTTGACAACTTTCAGATGTGCATAGTATCAGAAGACTGTCGACTCTGAGAGAAAGGGAAGGGGTGGGGTGGGACGGGGGCAGGAGGAAGATGGGACATGAGGTAAAAAAAAAAGTCACATCTCTCCATGGTTCACCACCACTGTGACAGGACATACCTCTTATAACCGTGTATGCTGAACTTGGGAGGACACGAAGGTGACAAATGCCATTGAGAGGAAGATGGAAATGACAAGAGGAAATGGCCTGGTCTAGCTAAGATAACAACAAGAAGCAAATCTGGAAAGGTTGGGACCCTTTATGAAAGAACAAATCTGTGATGCATTGGGGAAGGAGACTTTATACGAAACTCGTTCGTTGTCTTCTTTCTTTTCTTCGCTTTCTTTTTTTTTTTTTTTTTTTTGTGGTGACTTTATAAGTGTTTTTTGTTTTACATCTCCTCGTCATCAAATCATCTCTGTTATACTTTCCTCCATCAGTCCTTCTCAGACACTCTTTTCTTCTTTCCATCTCTTTTCTCACTTCCTGTCAAGGGTCACCTTCAAACAACAGAACCGATGCTGTACTGCCAGGGACTCAGATGGTGAAAACAATTTGAATGTGTCTAGGTTTCTGATCTGATGGAGGGAGGCAGGTAAAGAGAGGGTTACTGACATGGTAACACCTGGTGATAAACGTCATTGAAAGTCGCTGGCGCTCCCTTCCCTCACCTTGGAAAAGTGGGGGGAGGCGGGGGGGGGGGAGGGCCGGCGGGGGGAGGGGGGGGCAGGAGAGGGGGTGGAGGTGAGTATCTTTTTTGCCCCCTCTCCCCGCCCGCTGGCTTGTCCATTGCTAGTCAAGGACAAATTCTCATCTGGCTGGTTAAGCTGCGGAAGCTGTTCCTGACAACAGCAGAGAGGACCAGGCAAAGGTATCTATGTCTGTGTTGAGATGTACTATCAGGCAGAGGCGAAATGGAAACAACAGGAAGAGGAGGAGGGGGTCTGAGCGCCTACAATCCCACTCCCCCTACCTTTGTTTTGATAGGAATTATTCAGATGCGCCTATTCAGTGAGTAGATAGAATAGTATCTTCCAGAAGAGGCCTCTAGTGCACCTGAAAAATTTACCTTACCTTTAGCGTCTGAGTAAAAGAAGCGCCCGGACCCAGCCTCAGAACAAATCCAACACCCTGCTCCGAGAATTTGAAACGCCCCTGTGTGAACATGTCTACTTTGAATCAAATTTCTGTCTGTTTCAACCCTCATATAACGTCTTTCTGTTGAAACCTTTACCTTTACCCCCCCCCCCCTCACTCCCCCTTCACCGGTGCCTCATTATCCCCCCACTCATCTCCCCGCCACATTCCCATGCTCCCTCCCGCCTCGGAGTGTTTGCCTCCCTCCCCCCCCCCCCCACCTACCCACCACCCCACCGCTCCATCTTGAAAAATTTGCTACGCTGCTGAACATATCAGTTCTTTGTAATGTCAGGACTGACCGGCACTTAAGTTGTCAGACTCATTCAACACCAAGTCGGGGTGGTGATCTTAGTAGCAACAGTCTTTTTTATGACGAAAGGGAAAAGGTCTTTACGTGATAATTTTTTGTCATCTATTTTCTCTATTTTTCTTTTTTTTTTTCGTCGTCATGTACTTTTTTGTTACTCTTTATTACATCATCTGTCATTACTTTCTCCATTGATCCTTCTTAGACATCTTTTCTCCATCACACGTCTTTTCTCACTTCCTCTCGAGGGCCACCATCAAATGACAGTGCCGATGTTTTCCTGTCTGGGACTCAGACGGTGAAATCAATCAGTATGCCTTGGATCCTCAGTTGGTGGGTAGGATGTGTGAGGAAGGGAGGGAAGTGAGAAGGAGAACATTGGCAGAGTTACAATTACCAGAAATCGCAGACCAACATGTTAGCACTCTGTGCTGTCATGGGTGACCTACAGTAAAGTCTGAAGACTGATTCAACGCCAATATTTCGGGTATAGTGGTAGTGATGAGAAGTCGGTCTTATCCAGGGACCTTTCCCAAATCTTCATAAGTTTCTTTCAACATAAGATATTCTCACGCTTTCTAAATTTCTTTAAAAAGACTCGGACAGATCACAGGACAGAAACAGACACTACCGGCTTTGAAAAGAAAAACATCTTGTTAATTCCTTCCCCTTATCAAGACAAGATTCGATAAAAGTGGTGGCCTATGGCATAATGTGTTTTTATACAGAGACCTGTGGAAGATAGTGTACACCTGGCCGCCCTGTGGACTCAGGTGAGGTAGGTCTGCCTGTTTCCAGCTGGCTCCAGCCTTTCCTGTTAGCCCGCTCTTATGCACAGAACTGACGTCTCTGGGAACGGTACGTCTTGCTTCTGTTGCCAACCACTTCTCGTTCGCTGGTCCCATAAGCTGAGCACTGCATCAGCGTTAACAAGACAATCCACGTACTCTTTCACAATATCTACACCAGCAGAGGTTTTCTTTCTTTCTTTTTTTGTTGTTTTTTTTTTTTTTTTTTGTTTTATTATTTTTTGTGTTTGTTTGTTTGTTTTTGTTTTTGGTCCATTTCGATGATTTCAACACTTGCCACATTTATGTATATATTTTCTGAGCATTTAAAACGGAAATACGCCAGTGAACTGAACTCGGATGGAGAAGAAATCATAAGACAATGCATTCATTACTAAACGCTTTTATGTAAATCTAAAGTTTGTTTGTTTTTTTCTAGAATAGCAGTCCCCCTCCCCTCCGTCTCTTTCTAACTACCATTTAATTACCCTTTCCAGCTTTACTTGTGTACATCTATATTCATCTATCTGCCTGCCTGTCTGCCTGCATGCATGCCCGTATGTCTGTCTCTCTCTACCTATCTATCTAATTACCTGTCTATCTGTCTATGTCTTCCAGTGACCTTTCCTAAACCCTTACAAGTTTCTTTCAGCACTGATATTCTTACCCTTTCTAAACACTTTTAACACGCAAAACAATGTGAAAACAAACACAACTTGCCTCGAAAGCAAAACATTTGGTCAGTTCCTTCCCCTTATCAAGCCAAGCTCTCTACAAGTGGTGGCTCATGGCTTGACGTGTTTTGACACCGAGATTTGTGGGAAGACGAATACACTTTTCAGCTCTGTAAACTCAGCCGAGGTTCTGAGATCTGTCCGTTTACAGTTGGCACAAGTCCCCTTCTGCTGACATAGAAAAAAATCTCTTC
>CM065715.1:25594657-25602157 GCA_033310375.1 Conus canariensis
GCGAGTGCAAGTGGAGAAGGAGAGAGTGGGAGGAGGTGGGAGGCGAAGGGACGGGGGGAAGAGCATCGGGAGCACCTGGAAGGAACCTCTCCCTCACAGATCAACACCTGCTCCAGGTTTTTCTAGCTATCCTCACCGACAGACCCGGCGATCATCAGACATAACAAGAAAGGGAGTAAATCCAGTGGTTTAAACTCTCATAACCAACCACCCAGGTCCTACGTCTGCTCAGCTGACCGAGAGTCTCCCACCAGAAGTTGAAGAGCAAATAAAAAAATAAATAAAATAAAATTAAAAAAAAACAAAAAACCTCGTGCGCTTTGCATAGTCTGACGTGAACTTTTAAAATGACGTATGTTAAACCTCAATTCTCTCGCGCTCTGTGGCTCACCCAGTTACGGTGACCATCAGTATGAAAAGATTTATAAAAATGCAACTTCACATAATTGTCTCCTTTTTTCTTTTCTTTTTTTTCATATCTTTTCGATAACAGGAAAAGGTGACTCGTAATGTATACGGTGTACTTCGCTGTATTCCTGTTTGTAACATCTGATGTTATTGTTGCAAAAGTTTTTTTCAATGCTTCAACGTGTTTCTGTTTTCTTTTACCTTTCTTCTGTTGATGACATGATTACTCTGAAACAGTTTGTTCCCAGATTCAGCTCTGTCGTGAAGTCGGGTGCAGTCAGATAGTTTGTTTTTTATCCGAGTGGAAGAGGGACAGTCTCCAAGAGGTACGGAAGGTAGGGTGGGGGAAAATCCATCAGTCTTTCTCAGACACTCTTTTCTCCTTCACACCTCTTTTCGTCACTTCCTGTGAAGGGTCACCATCAAACGACAGAACCGATGTTTTTATGTCTGGGACTCAGGCGTGAACTCAATTTGTACGTGTCTTGGACCCTGGTCTGATGGCGAGGATGTGTGAAGGATGGAGGGAGGGAAGGAAGGAGAAAAGGAGGGTGATAAGAACAGTGTTACTTGTTGGTGGTGGACATTATTGGAAGCCGCACTCACACGTTTGCATTCTATGCTGTCATGGCTGACCTTAAGTACGGTCGTCAGACTGATTCAACGTCAAAAACTTCGATATGGTGGTAGAAGTGAGAAGCAACAGTGAGAGCTGCAGCAGTTGTTAATGCCAATACTGGAAGGAATGGTAATGGTAGCAAGACTGATGTTAGTGGCAGTAGCTTGGAACCATATCGATAGGAAAGGTAGCCGTAGCAATGTTGCTAATGGGAGTAACGGGTGACAGATGGAAAGGAATGAGAAAGACAGTCGGACACAATCAAAGGGCTTTTTGTTTCAGCTTTCAATTTGACAACTTTCGGACATTTTTGATATGGGAAACATTGTCGACTCTGGGCAGAATGGGGGAGGAGAAAAAAGGGGAAACATTGCTCCGTGATTTGCAGCCACTGTGACAGAACATGCCTGTTGTGGCAGCGCAGGGAGGATACGAGAGCAATTAATGCCTTTGGCAGGAAGATGAAACTGACATGGAGAAATGAGCTGATTAAGATAAGATAACAAAAAGAGGAAAAGGAAGGAAAGGTTGGGACCCTTAGCGACAACACAAATCGTGTCATACACTGGGGAAGAAATCCTATGTGAGCCTTTTTCCTTACCTTCTTTCTTTTCTCTTTTTTCCCGCCTCTTTATATGCGTGTTTTTATCCTCTTTATTACATCAGCTCTGTCATTACCTTCTCTATCAGCCTTCTTAGACACTTTTCTTCTTCGCACCTCTTTTCTCACTTCCTGTCTGGGGTCACCATTCCGTGACAGAACCGATGTTTTCTTGTCTGGGACTCAGACGGTGAATTCAATTTGAATGTGTGTCGGGTCTGGATCGAATGACTAGGATGTGTGAAGAGGGAGGGAGCGATGTTGGAAGAGGTTTATTGACAGAAAGACATCGTTGAAAATTACAGACCAACTGCCCCCCCCCCCCTTCCCCTCCCCCTTCCTCCCCGGAGAAAAAATCAATGAAGTATCTTTTTGCCTCACTCCCATCCCTATCCCCCTGACTTTCCTCTTGCTTGTCTAAAACAACTCCTCGCCCCGCTGGAGAAAGTGTTCATGCTGGGAGTACCTGTGATAGCAGCAACCACGAAAAGCAGCAGGCAGAAAGCCCAGTTTATCCTCTTTGTTTTGATATCATAATTTGAACTGTCACAGACAGAAACAAACTCTTGCTGCATTCAATGATGAGCCAACAGAGACTCAAACATTGTACGGTGCACCATGTGTTTCAAGAGGACACAAACCTGAATATTAAATTGAAGCAGATCGCATCTATGTCTGTGTCAAGATGTACTGTCAGGCAGAAGGGGAATGGGCGCGACAGGGGAGAGTGGAGTTTCCTGAGCACCCAGACCGATCCCCTCCTTCTCCCATTTTCGAAAATCTAAAATTGGGATAGATGTATACATGCCTATATAGTGAATACACAGCATGGTATCTTCCAGCAGAATCCTCCAGTGCACCTAAAAAATTGCATTACCTTCAGCCTCTGGGAGGCTCGCCCCATGATCACCTAACCAGGGCTTTGCCCAGGACCCCATCATAGTAGAAGCAGTTCTTATATCCAGCCTGAATTGGAACAAACCCACCCTACACTGTTTGAGTATATGTAAACGCCCGCATGAGCATAACTACTTTAAACCAAATTTCTGTCTTTTTCAACCTTCATTCTGTTGAAACCTTTGCTGTTAACACCCCCATCCTTCGCTCTCCCGCCTCAACATCCTCCATCTTCCTCCCCTCCCTTCTCCAACCCCCTCCCACTTTCTGGCTCGTTCGCACTCCCACCCACTGCTTAAAAAAATTCGTACGCCTGTGATATATTTTTTGTGATGTCATGACTGACCGACACTTCAATTGTCAGACTAATTCAACTCCAAAAAGTCTGGTAGTGATCTTAACAGCAACAGTGAGAGTTGTGACAAGGGAAAAGACCTTTCCGTGATATGTTTTTTGTTGTTTTCTTTCTTTACGTTTCTTTCGCTCCCTTTTTTCATATTGTTATGTACTTTTATTGTCTATTCTGTATTACATCATTTGTTATTACTGTCTCTATCAGTCCCTCTTAGACAATCTTTTCTCCTTCACACCTCTTTTCGGCACTTCCTATGAAGGGTCAACATCAAACGACAGAACCGGTGTTTTTTCTGTCTGGGTCTCAGACGGTGAATTCAGTTTGTATGTGTCTTGGGTCCTGGTCTGATGGGTAGGATGCGTGAGGAAGGGAGAGAGAGAGGGAGGGAGGGAGGGAGGGAGGAGGGATGGGGGCTATGAGGGAATATTGACATTATCAGAAATTGCAGACCAACATGTCAGGATTCGGTACTGCCATGAATGACCTACAGTACAGTCGTCAGACTGGTGCAAAGTCAAGTCTGGTATGGTGGTAGTGGTGAGAAGTTACTGTGAGAGCTGTGACTGTTGTACGTAGAAAGATTTGTGATAGTGGTTAGCGACAAAATATTGTTAGCAAAGGTAACACATGCAATATTACTAGTGATAGTAGCGTTTGACAGACAGATGAAGGGTTAGGCAAAGCCGGTTCAGATAAAAAAAAATACAGAGTTAGAAATGCTTTTCCTTTCTTTCGTTCTTTCTTCTTTTTTTTTCTTTTCTTTTTAAAGTTTTGAACATGTAAAGTACGTAACATACTGCTGACACTTTGAGAGGGGAAATGAGTCTGGAGGCAAGCAAGTAACGTTTCCTAATGGTTTGGTGCACTGTGACAAGACAAGCTTATTGTGACAGTGTATATGTGGTGGGGTTGAGAGGGCACAGTGCAAGTAATGTTACCGGAGATGGAACTGACAAAGGAAAATAACCAGATTCAGGTAGGATAACAAAAAGAGACAAAGCCTGAAAAGTTGTGACCATTATAAAACAACAGATGTGTGGTGCACTGGGGGGGGGGGGGGGGGGGGGGGGGGAACCTTAACTTAAGACCTTTTTAGTCACCTTCTTCATTTACTTTTCGTTTTCTCTTTCGTGTCTCATCCTACGCTTCTTTCACTCACCTCTTGATTACGTCATCTCTCTGATTACTCTCCCCTGCAGTCCTCAGACACTCTTTTCTCCGTCACACCTCTTTTCGTCACTTCCTGTCAAAGGTCACCATCAAACGACAGAAGCAATACTTTCGTGTCTGGGACTCAGACGGTGCACTCAGTGTGTGTCTCGGGTGCTGATGTGGTGGCCAGGATGTGCGAAAAGGAGAGGGAGGGAGGGCAGGGGGGAATCACACACAGTTGGTGATGGACATAATCGGAAGTCGCAGACCAACATCTTAGCACTTTGTGTTGTCATGGCTGACCTGCTAATATTGTAGTCGCCGTATCGATGCAACGCTAAAAGGTCTGGTATGGTGGTAGAAGTGCTAGTGGCGGTACTGGGTGATAGGCGGATAGACAGAAACAGCTACAGATGGGTTCATCCATCTAGATATATGTCAATAAGTAGCATGCACTATGTGACCAGGGGAACTATGGGCTGGAAGCCTGACAGGCAAAAAGAAAGGATTTGGACACACGGAAAGAGGAACAGAAAGGAAGGAAGAGAGAAAGGGGATGGGTGGATGGAGGGAACACACAGACAGACTGAGAGACAGACAGACAGAGACAGAGAGAGAGAGAGAGAGAGAGTCAGAATATGAATTACTCATTCGAACTGGTGGGGGAGAGAGAGAGAGAGAGAGAGAGAGAGAGAGAGAGAGAGACAGACAGACAGACAGACAGACAGACAGACAGACAAACAGACGGACAGAGATCGAGGGCATAGCGAGAGAAGTGATAGGGGTGGTTGCGGTGGCGGAGAGAGGAAAGAGAGAAGTAGCAGGTAGAGAAAGGATTGGGGGGGGGGGGGGGGGCGAGGAGAGGGAGGAGGGAGAAAAACAACTGACGACAGATATTATGGAGGAGGGAGGAGTCGGGGTCGGAGAGAAGAGAGGCAGACAAATGAAAGAAACAAGACAGACTTAGACGAAGAGAGAGAGAGAGAGAGAGAGAGAGAGAGAGAGAGAGAGAGAGACAGACAGACAGACAGACAGACAGACAGACAGACAGACAGACAGACATAAGGAAAGGGAGCAAGAGAGAAAGGAGCGAAGAAGGGGGAGAGAGGGAGAGAGCGAGAGAGCGAGAGAGCGAGGGAGAGAGAGACAGACAGACAGACAGACAGACAGAGACACAGAGAGAGAGAGAGAGAGAGAGACAGAGAGAGAGAGAGAGAGAGAGAGAGACGGTCAGACAGACAGGCACACAGACAGACACACTGCTATATAGAGAGGCGAGTTGGAAAGTTTCATAGCAAAGAAGGATGTTAGCATTTAGCTACATCTATTTTGGAGTTATTGACAGAACGGCGTATATTTTGTACGGCAGCGTTTTTAGCACCGTGTTCCGTTTAGCAACTCTGAACATGGAAAGTCTGTTTCGATCAGTGCTTCTATGCTGGACACATAGGCTCTGGGCTTTGTAAGAGGCAGGACAAACCATGAAAGTATTAGTGGGAGTTCTCTCTCTCCATCCCTCCCTCCTCCCCTCGTTCTGCTCTCTCTCTCTCTCTCTCTCTCCCTCCCTCCCTTTCCCTCCTCTCTCTCTCTCTTCCCCACTCTCCCTTTCCCTCCTCCCTCTCTCTCTCTCCCTTTCCCTCCTCTCTCTCTCTCACACACACACGCACACATAAACACGCACGCATGCACGTACGCGCACGCGCGCGCGCGCGCGCACACACACACACACACACACACACACACACACACACACACACACACACACACACACAAGGAAAGCCATTCATTAAGGAGTCGACTCAACAACTAACGAGACTTTAATTCACCTGTGTCACGGTGAAAAACCCTTCGCGTCAGTCCCGGCTACCCCGGTCTCTCCATCACACACACCCTACCCGCCATCCTCTTCTCCCGAGCCCCTCCATCCTCGCCAACCCCGGCCTCCCTTGGTGACCTGAATGGGTCTGAGAAAGACAGGAAATGGGAGGGAATCGGGGGGGGGGGAGGGAAAAGGGGGTACGGAAGGGGAAGCGAATGGGGTTAAAGAAATGAAAGTGATTGAAAACATCGAAGAAAGCGCAGAGACACCAGATTTAGGAAGAAAAAGGGGGTGGGGGGGGGGGGCGGGAAGGGGAAAAGAAAGCCGTTAACCCAAACGACTGTCAATAATCGCAGCTACACAGCGCAACAAGAAACCCTGAGACAAGTATGCTCGTCCTTTCAAGCCAAACTACACATATACACACAAAAACACAAGGTACAAGGTATTTCAATGAACAATACGGAACAGGCCAGTAGTAAATCTTCGACAAATTATGTCTTCTTCAGACGTTGCAGACAGACATCAAACTGCAAAAGACAAGACTCCGGCCAACACTGGGAGCTCCCTGTGGATTGCCGGTACTGGTGGGGCTGCGGCGGGCCGGGCCGGGCTTTGACTGTGCACAGGGGCTCGGAATGAGCGCCGTGGGTGCAATGCGACTGAGGAGGCACAGAAGATGGGACAAAATAAAGAAAGAAAAAAAGTTTCTGACTAGATCACAGTCTGTATTTAAATGGCAATGGAGACGTTACCAACAACAGACAACAAAACATGCACAAAGCGACACTCCCCAGATCACAGACCACAGAGACGTGGGCTCTCCCGAGTACCTTCTAGTTCTTTGTGGAAACTTACCAATGTCGCTTCCATAGTTTTGTTTTAGTCATGCTTCGGGACCTCGACGTAAGTGTACACGTTTTGTATTTCAGCCACATAACCGACCACCACCACCTCTCCCACCTTGCCTCCTTTCTACCCTTCCGTTCCGCCCCGTCTACCCCTCCTCCTCCCTCCTCCCCCTCCTTTCCATTCTTGTCTCTGTCTCACTAGCTTCGTAAAATAATAACGGCAAGTATGAAAAATGGCTAACTATGCCAATACTTTTTACCGTTATGAAACAAACAATCAGTGTCATTGTCATTTTCTCTCGTTCTCTCATTCTCTCTCTGTTCTCGAAGATCTTATGCTTGCCCGGTTTAGGTATGCATCTCGCCATGACCTCCTACGTAAGACTTTTGTACAGGGTACATTGGAGGGTGGACGTTCCATATACCTAAGACCTTTGTACAGGGTACATTGGAGGGTGGACGTTCCATATACCTAAGACCTTTGTACAGGGTACATTGGAGGGTGGACGTCCCATATACACTGACCGGAGTAGTGCGTGGACAAAGTGGAAAAAAAACAGGACTGGTGAGAATGTCTCTGACCTACTGCGTGTGACGTCAGGACAGAGGACTGTGAAGAAGGTCGAGTAGTGAAGCATCTGTCATGGAACCCATATGACCTACTTTCATGGAACAGCAACATATCAACAACAGCAGTAGAAACCAGCAGCAGCAGTAGCAGCAGCAGCAGCAGTAGCAGCAGGAGCAGAAGCCTTATCAACATCATCATCATCATCATTATCAGCATCATAATAGTAA
>CM065715.1:25609657-25614657 GCA_033310375.1 Conus canariensis
ACACACACACACACACACACGCACACAACACACACACACACACACACACACACACACACACACACACACACACCTCTGTAGTATGGAAACGAACCAATTAGATTTAACGTATTTGCCGTCGCACAAGACCGTTGTCTCGTTTTCATTAACGTATCAACAATAGCTTTTCGTGGCTGAAACTGAAAGATACTGGTGAAGAACTGGAATCGGCCGGAACAGAAGTATTCTGCATATGGTATCAATCATGGCAGCGCCGTGACTAACCTGTCCTGCTTTTGATCGGATACCAGAAAGCACAGCAAGCAGGCCGCAGAAATGGACACCTATGCTGCTGCTGATCTGAATTAGCTTGAGGCATTGTTTCTTCATGATGTTGCTACACCACACGAAGGGGGAAAATATTTCGGCAAGTCATGTACACTCTCAACTGACTATTCCGTCCCACAAGCGAATGAGGAATTTCAGAGATTCACGTTCAGAAAGCGTGTGCGGACAGCAGGCATTTAATGAACGGCACACTCGGACAACATGCGTGCGCATGGGTGTTGAAAATTAGTGCAAACGTGCGTGCGTGCGTGCGTGCGTGCGTGTGTGTGTGTGTGTGTGTGTGTGTGTGTGTGTGTGTGTGTGTGTGTGTGTGTGTGTGAATGTGCGCGTGCGCGCGCGTGTGTGTGTTTATGTGTGCGTTCGTGTGCATACATTGCGCTCAAGCCTGTGTGCTCTTGATT
Organism: Conus canariensis; assembly: GCA_033310375.1. Classification (NCBI taxonomy): domain Eukaryota; kingdom Metazoa; phylum Mollusca; class Gastropoda; order Neogastropoda; family Conidae; genus Conus; species Conus canariensis. The sequence goes on from CM065715.1 coordinate 25,610,386, forward strand.
TCAACAATTATCATTCCCTTGGCAGGTGACGAGTACCGGTACAGAATATTCTCCTCTGACGTTCGTTTCTCGTGCCTTGTACAAAAAAAGGAGACAATTTGCCATTTGGTCTTCTTTTTCTGTCTGATCGTTCAGTATCATGTCATCGTGAAGCATCCCATCAGGGAACCACTGCACCACCGCTGAGTCCCTTCTCTGGTGTTGTTCAGTGGTGCCTGTCCTGATCCCACCTAGGCAGGACATCATCCACTAATACCCCTACTGATGGACATGATTGTTTAAAATGGGGGCTAACGACATTTGGCATACCCCTCCGCAGTACGCCACCTCGTCCATCCAACGACTCCTGAGGTAGCCAAAAACCAACGACCTCCACACGACATCACCAAGGGCACAGACGTGGAGGGGAAATTCAAAAATGAAGTCATCTCGAGAGCAGGACATGAAGCGATTTTTCTCTGGGCCAATCGGTGAGGACAAAGATGATGAATATGATTGCAATGGACTACCACCATGGTCAGACTACATGCCGTGGCTGTGCGCAGCGTTTGCATTGCATGATATATCCAACAGTCTCCCAGCTCCAAGAGATACAGACGCCTGCAATGTTAGTCGGGAAAATTTGAGCAACGCTCTCAGAAACGCGTCCATTAAGCGAATTAACCTCACGTGTGTGCTTCCGGTCTTCCTGTCTGAGCCCACAGCAAATTCAGTTCACGGTAAAGTGCTGTTCGGGACCAAAACATTTCTCTGTGGCTCTGATGGGAACCCAAACCACAACCTCCCAGCACGCAATCCGCAACACAAACCGCTGTGACAAGGCGGCTGGTTCAGTTTGCCTATTTGTCTCACATGTTGAATACGTGCAACAGTAGAATGAGGGGCACAGGGTGCGTGGGGAAGGAGAGGGGGATGTGGATACGATTCCAGCAACAACAACTACAATGTCTTGAGCGGGAGGATCAACATCAAGTTGAAGATGAAACATATTACGATCTAAAAGTGACAGAAGAAGAAGGAGGAGGAGGAGGAGAAGGAGGAGGAGGAGGAGGAGGAGGAGGAGGAGGAGGAGGTGAGAACTACTCAAAAAGAAAAAGAAAGTACCATGTGTCCCAGTAGCCATGTTCACATCTCAGCTGAGACCATTCTCATTATTGTAAGGGGTTTCTAGTAATACACCTGACTACAAACGCAGAACGCGTTCGTGGCAGTCAGCATTGACAGTTGCAGACGACATAGCACGTGCTCAACTCTAACACCATGTTGGTACCAATTGTTTCTTCTGTACCCTATTCCACCCTTCATCTTTACTCCCCTCTCCTTTCAAACCCCCCTCTCCTCTCTTCATTATCCCCCTCTCCAGTTCATCCACCCCTCTTCTCTTCCTTCTTTTGCCCCATGTCATTGATATAAACAACATCAATCTGGACTTTCCTGGCATTAACTAGTCCTGTTGTCTTCACCAGTTACGCAAGAGCCTTCTGCACATTTCTACTGATGTAGTTCATCCCAGAAATCTATTTCTGTGAAAATGCTCGGTCTCAATCCCTGATTCTTTCCCCTCACAGGTCGCCTACGTATTCGAAATGTGTATCAGTGGCAAACTGACGCACATGTGGCGTAACATTTTGACATAATGTGCATGGCACATTGCTTTCGTTTGATGTACGAAATTCGGATTTACCCGTGAAAAGCGCCTACCGTTGATCAGTTTGACAACAATCTGAAATTTACGCTTTTCAAAGATTATTTTGTGAAGATCTGTTATTGATAAAACGAGTGACTTTAGTGATGCTTCACTTGCTCTATTTACTATGATAAACTTACACACTCTTACTTAACTATATTTGGCAAGATACATCTACACATGACCTTAGTCCTATACTGTGATAAACTCATCGCCTTATTCAATTTTATTTGACAAAATATGTCTGTACAAAACCTTAGTTCTATATGTAGCGCCGCATTCATTTATAATCATCTCCACTTCTGCCTGGTAGAAATTGAATTAAATGGTCTGTCTGATGTTAGCAGAATATCACTTAATATTCGTTACAATAGCTGCGTATACTATCGTTTGACATATCTTCTGTTATTGTATAGAGCAATATGTCTACTCTGAAAATAATCTAAAGATTGTAACTTTAAAAATCATTACTGACAATGCTAATCGCTGACTTACAGCCGCTACGAATCGGTATTTATCGTATTTAGGGTGTTTATCGTTCTAACCAAGTTTTTGTTATGCTAATGCTCGCACTTGCTGAGAAAATGCCAACACACACACACACACACACACACACACACACACACACACACACACACACACACACACTCGTACAACCGAAACCGAATGATGATTACAAAGACTTACTTTCTTTATCGCAACAAAAACATGGTAAAAAAAAAAATGGTAGAGCGTTGCTAACACCCTTCCACCCCACCACATCCCATCCCCACCCCCCTCGATCAACCGTGAGAAAGCAAACAAAACCGTGCCTTGATGGATGAGCTGACCGAGCCATTGCACCGCTGACCATCAACCTGTCCGCGGTGCACTTGGGATCATGACCCCTTGGCTGAGCGCGGGCACAGAGACGTACATGTGTGGGCCTGCTTTCGTTCATTTGTTCTTTCCTTCCAGCCTGCCTTCCTTCCTTCCTTCCTAACTTCTTATTCTGTCGTGCCTGCTGTCGGTCCTTTTCTTCTTATTCCCTGAAGACTGCCCGCTCATCCCATTCATATAAAAAAAAAAGATGAAGACCGCAGGATCGACGTAAAAGTGAAGAGAAAACAAAGGTAAAAAAACTTTTTCACCTCAGGGTAAAATTCGTCGATTAAGAAGACAAAGATGCTAAAACAGTACGTTTCAGGTCATAGACCCTTTCTCAACTGTACAGGGAAGGGGGCAAGAAGGCTGACTGCTACTCACAGAAAAAGAAAGCAATCAGTGGTAGGGGTGAGTAGAGTTAAACAGTGAAAGGAAAACTTAAAGTGGGAGGGGGGGGGGGGGGGGTAAGGAAAAAGGGGAAAGTGTATGTGTGTGTGTATGAGCGCCCACGGAAGCATGTGCACATGTCCGCCCGTATGTGCGTGAGTGTGTGCGCGCGTGGGGTCGCGTGCATGCGTGCGCCTGTCTGTCTGTGTGCTCGCATGGTTGTAAGATGGTGGAGGGAAAGTGTGGAAGGGAGGAGGGAAATTGGAAGGGAAAAAAAAAAAAAAAAAAAGAAAGGGGGGGGGGGAAAGGGGGGTTAAACAATAAAAGGAAAAGGGGGAGAGTGGAGAAGGGGAGGAGGGAGATGAAGAGAATGTGTGTGTGTGTGACGTATGCGCAGGCATATGCATGTGCCTGCGTGTGAGTGCTAGTGTAAGTGGTAAACAGTAAAGGGGAAGAGGGAAAGGGGAGAAGGGAGACAGGAGGGAAAAATACACACACGGGGGGGGGGGTGGGGGGGGGTGGGGGGGGAAGGGGGGAAAGAAAAAGGGGAAGAGGGGGGGAGGGAAAAAAAAAAAAAGGCGGGGGGGAAAAGGAACGGGGGTACAAGTCGAGCTGCCGAGTTCAGTCCCTTGTGTTCATGCCATATGGGGTGCGAGTGCCAAGACGGGCAATCACTGAAGACTCCATAAAGAGTCTGTAGAGTCCTGTCGACTGGTTCTGCACACTGCTGCTACTTTGGCGTGGACAACGCAATGGTGCTGCTGGTTGAAGCACCCCCCTCCCCCCCCCCCCCCCCCCCCCCCCCCCCCCCCCCCGTGTGTGTATTTTTCCCTCCCTGTCTCCCTTCTCCCCTTTCCCTCTTCCCCTTTACTGTTTACCACTTACACTAGCACTCACACGCAGGCACATGCATATGCCTGCGCATACGCTCACACACACACACATTCTCTTCATCTCCCTCCTCCCCTTCTCCACTCTCCCCTTTTCCTTTTATTGTTTAACCCCCCTTTCCCCCCCCCCCTTTTTTTTTTTTTTTTTTTTTTCCCTTCCAATTTCCCTCCTCCCTTCCACACTTTCCCTCCACCATCTTACAACCATGCGAGCACACAGACAGACAGGCGCACGCATGCACGCGACCCCACGCGCGCACACACTCACGCACATACGGGCGGACATGTGCACATGCTTCCGTGGGCGCTCATACACACACACATACACTTTCCCCTTTTTCCTTACCCCCCCCCCACCCCCCTCCCACTTTAAGTTTTCCTTTCACTGTTTAACTCTACTCACCCCTACCACTGATTGCTTTCTTTTTCTGTGAGTAGCAGTCA